>JAJLWF010000006.1:0-629016 GCA_030570555.1 Sugiyamaella valdiviana
ATGTCTGCCAGCTCACGCACTCTGCCTGGGTCGTGGCCGTCAACAAAAGAGCCTGTTGTCAAACAACAATGCGAAGGTACCACGCGCGACGGACGGCGGTGTCGCATTCTGCTGCCAGGAGACACCACCTACTGTCGATATCACCGCGCTCAAGACACGAATGTCGCCAAAATGATGGCATCGCTGTCTATTTCGACACGATCCGTGTGTCCTGGTTTCATCTACGTCTACACACTGTCCAAAGGCCATGGCAACGCACACATCTTCAACCACATCAAGAACAAGTTCGTGCCACTCCAGGCGCACAAGTCGAGCACCAAAAGCGTCCGACAACTGTTCCACATCAAGTCAAAATCGGCCAAGCAGTACAATGACTCGATGCTCGTCAAAGTCGGCTATACAACCAAAGAGCCCGCCAAACGTCTCGCTGAATGGCGCAAAAAGTGCCAGCACCCCATTGAACTCATGGCCCCGCCTTCAGACTCTAATGCTGCCAAAACATACGATAGCAGTAAACAGGGCTGGCACAGCACCCAGGCGCGCCAGGCCGAGGGCGCTATTCACAACGAGCTCCGCGCCATCTTCGGCCACGGCCACGTCGAGTGCCAGGGCTGCTCCAGCTCAGGCCGTCACGTCGAGTGGTTCCTCCTCGACAAGTCCAAACTCACCATGCTCTTCAACGTCGTCGAGTACTGGGTGGATCTCTACAAAAGCGAGTCCGAAGAGTAGCATAGCATTATCTTCGTTGAGCCGTCCAGGCATGCATACACATCCAATTTAGCCTCCACAATACCAATGCATAATACAAGACTATAATGGACATGACTAAAATGGACAATGCTGTACAATTGCAACTAGGCAACTCATCTGGACAATCTCTACAGCTGAAAGGCTTATTTGCCTACGCTTTGTCTGAAATATTGAATATCTTATGTCTGTGTCTGTTAAAATGGGAGAGAGAATGGCAAGGGCCGTTCCGGGCTCGAGCCAATGTTGACTTAGCCAAACGCCGCCTTGAGCCCGGCAAAGTGCTTGTATTAAGCAGCCGTAGGCTCAAACGCGAGGTGATCGGCAGTCCACAAGGGCCGCTCCTGGAACTTATCCTCACCAACACCGCACAGACCGCCCTTGGCACGCCAGTCAGAGACACGCGGCAAGTCAAGGCTCGTGAAGGTCGAGTCAATGGCACTCACAAGCTCATCGCACAGCTCCTGGTTGTGGCCAGGAGTCGGGGTCACACGCAGGCGCTCATGGCCAATGGGCACGGTCGGGTAGTTGATGGCCTGCACGTAGATGTTGTGCTTGGCCAGCAGCAGGTCAGAGGCAGCCTTGGCCTTCTCGGCATCTCCCACAAGAACAGGAATGATATGCGAGGGGTTGGGAACGACAGGGATATCAGACAGAGCAAGCTGGTCCTTCACATAGCGCGTGTTCGTCTGCTGAGCGCGTCGGTACTGGTTCGTAGCGGCCTGGAAGTCAATGGCAGCACTAGCGCCAGCCATGACGGCCGGCGGCAGACTCGTGGTGAAGATGAAGCCGGGAGCGTAAGAGCGGATCCAGTCAATAAAGTCGGCAGAGCCAGCAACGTAGCCGCCAACACAGCCATAGGCCTTTCCGAGAGTAGCAGTGATGATGTCGACGCGGTCCATGACAGACTTGCGGCCAACAGCAAGAGGAGTTCCGTAGGCATAGTGGTCAAAGTCAAGGTGCTCGGCAACACCAGCTCCGTGGGGACCGTACATGCCAACAGCATGAACCTCGTCCAAAAAGGTGAGAGCACCGTACTTGTCAGCCAAGTCGCAAATCTCCTCAATGGGAGCAACCGATCCACACATGGAGTAGACGCTCTCAAACGCAATGACCTTGGGGGTCGACAGCGGGAACTGTTTCAGCTTGGCCTCGAGGTCGGCCACGTCATTGTGCTTGAAAATGACTTTGCGCGCTCCAGAATGACGGATTCCCTGGATCATACTCGCGTGGTTGCTCTCGTCAGAGAAGTACACGAGCCCGGGGAACCGCTGGCCTAACAGCGTCAGCGTCGCATCGTTGGCTACGTAGCACGACGAAAACACCAGCGCACCGCCCTTGCCGTGGAGCTTCGCCGCCGTGGCCTCAAGATCCACAGCGTGCTTGTTGTGGCCGGCAATGTTGCGTGTTCCGCCAGCTCCGGCGCCGTACTTGTCAAGTGTCTCGTGCATGGCCTTTACAACCACGGGGTGGGATCCCATACCGAGATAATCATTGGCACACCAAACAGCGACTTTGTCGGCCTCGCTGGCTCGGTGAGCGCGAGGGAACTCCTTGGCAAGTCGGTTGATGTTGTTGAAGTAACGGTACGACTTGTCCTGGCGCTTCTTGTCCAGCTCGCTGCGGTACACCTTGTCGTAGTCGCAAACAGCCTCGGCCGCGGCCTTGACTGGCGCAGCCGATCCCATGGCCAGCTTGGCAGCAGGAATGTCAACAAACAGCGGCTCCGCGGCAGCAGAGGACTTGGTCGACGTACGCGTGTCGAGCGAGTCGTTGACGGGCTTCGAGGCCGTCGAGTACTCGGCCTTCTGGGCCTCCATGGCTCGGCGCATCACGGGGCACATGCTGGCCTGCGACGCGAGCCCAGACTGGCTGGCCAGCGAGCGCAGAGTGGCCGTGGAGGTGTTCTGGACGAACGGGCAAAGAGACTTGGCTTGGCGGACGATTTTATCCATTGTGAATAGACGCTTAGGATGATTCATGCATCTGGATCCCATCCGTTTATATACGATTTTTTCAGGTGGTGGTGGCCCGCACGGCGGTGCCAACCTGGGCAAGGGGTGGCATTTTCGGGGCCAATAATAACGGCGGTAAAGTGGCATATTGGCACGGCTGGACCGAGGCCCCCGCTAAACGAGGCGTGCGACGAACGCGAGATCTGGGGTAGCCAGATGTGGGGTATGACAGGGCCGGAGGAGAATAGGGAGTGAGAGATCCGATAGAGGATCCCGGTAAAACTTGACTGCGGTTGTTACCGGGTGTGGCTTCCGGATCGTCCGCTGAATGCCCCTTCTTGGAGCCTTTCTTGGAGCCTCTCGTGGAGCTCGTTCCGGCCATGCAGTGGGCGAGCAATATATGCACACATGTCGAGACATCATAATACAACAATCAATTTGGACTAACTATACACGGGATATTTTTACGTGTTCATGTAGGTCGAGGGGTCAACACCCTCCTCCGGGAACGCCGAGATGTCGACCTCGAAGCGCTCCTGGATCTTCTCAAGAACCTTGGTGTCATCCTCGGACGAAACAAACGAAATGGCAAGACCCTTGGTACCGAAACGGCCAGCACGTCCAACACGGTGCAAGTACTGGTCGGCCTCGGGAGGAAGGTCGTAGTTGATGGCAAGGTTGATACGCTCAATATCGATACCTCGGCCAAACACATCGGTCGACACGCAGATACGCTTGTTGAACTCCTTGAACGACTTGTAGCGAGCAATACGCTCCTCCTGAGGAATACCACTGTGGACAGCAATACTGGGGAAGCTGCAGTCGTTGAGAAGCTTGTTGAGCTCGTTGGCACGGCTCGTCGACTTGACAAAGATGATCACCTGGTTGAACTCAAGGTTGTCAAGCAGATCGCTGAGCTTGCGGTTCTTATCCTTCTCGTCAAGCTTGACATAGTATTGCTGCAGACCGTGCAGCGTCAGCTTTGTCTCATCATCGACGTAAATCTCAAGCGGGTTCTGCATGAACTTCTTGCAGATAGGACGGATCTCCTGCGACAGCGTGGCCGAGAACATCATAACCTGCTTTTGGTGGGGCGTGGCACGGAAAATCTCCTGCACATCACGGCGCATCTCGACAGTCTCAAGAACCTTGTCACACTCGTCAATCACAAACGTCTTGACGTTGCCAAGACGGATGTGCTTGTCGCGCACAAGAGCGTTCATACGACCAGGAGTGGCAACGACAATGTGGGGGCACGTCTCCTGGTTCTTGATAACCTCGACATCCTTGGTGATGGGGGTACCTCCGTAAAACACAGAGGTGCGCACGTCGGGAAGGTACTTCGAGAATCGCACGTACTCGTTCTTGATCTGGTACGCCAGCTCTCGGGTGTGACAGAGCACAACAATAGCAACCTCACCAGGAACGGGGTCAATCTGCTGCAGAGTGGAAAGCACGAAAACGGCCGTCTTTCCGAGACCAGACTTGGCCTGGCACAGAACGTCCGTTCCCAGAATGGATTGGGGAATGCACACTTGCTGAACTGGTATGTTAGAATCTCAATAGAGCGGGGTATCGTCTACGTGGTATTGGTGGACGGGTATGCGGTATAACTGGATATGCGCCGTAGCCACAAAATTGCTTTCGTCTTCACTTCGTTCATCTCGTCATCTGTCATCTGTCATCTTTCGTTTGCAGTCAGCAGCGGGTCACAAATCGATTAGCATCGAAGGCGCGTGTAACATGCCCACGGGGCAGTAAGCACCTGCATAGCAGGCATTCAAATGACCAAGAGCCTCTAAAACCAGGCAGGGCTGGAGTCATGAAGGCAAATTGGACCATTCGATTGAAGATGATGTTGGGCATTGCCAAAGGCAAATCGGGCGGCTCGAATTACAGCGAATTATGTCACAAACGAGCCATAAAAATGATGAAATAGAAGCAGAATGAAGACTTCTTGCAACCATGTGGCGTAAGGGGGCGGGCGCAACATCCATACCACGTGTCGTCCACCAACAGTCAAGTAAACGCGATATCAAAGCAAGGCAGAGCGGAACAGAGCAAAGCAGTGCAATGAGGGACAAAACTAACCTTCGGAGGGGTGCTCGAAACCGCAGTCGACAATGGCACGCAGCAGCTCAGGCTTGAGCAGGAAATCGCGGAAACCGGTCGAGTGGATTCCCACGTACGAGCCCTTCTTGTCGCCGTTCTCGGTCTTGGCTTCGCCCTCGGTGGCGGCAGCGGGGGCCTCAGTGGCGGCGACGGGGACGGCAACCTCCTCGGTATCCGAGTAGTCGAGCAATTCCTCTTCCTCGTGAGACATTTTAACTAGTATCTAATCCGGTAGAATATAAGGATGGTAAGGTGGAAATTTCAGCGTGGCAGGATCGAAGCCTTAAAGGGCAAGGGTATTCACGAGGGCTAGGGCGGCTGGCCAATCATCTTTGCAGCGAGCCCTAGCCTCTGCTGGCCACATCCCAATATGGCATATCTCAATGAATGCGGGGGCATCGCGTTTCTATAGCAACTCCTTGAACCTGCAATAGCCTTCTTGACGTATTTATAGAAATGCCATTATCGCAGCTTAAATGGCCCCTGCACAGCTAGTACATCATATACATTCATCTTCATCGTAAGCCTCTATTAGGCGGGTGCGTTTTTTTTATACGCTGACTCGTCCGCGACACGATTATCTATCCTGGCGAAGCTCTTGAAGCCGCGAAATGGCCTTGGGGTGCTTCTGAGCAGCAGCCTTGTAGTACCACCGCTTGGCCTCCTCAATGTCGGACTTGGCACCGATGCCAACCTCCGAGTAGTAACCGAGAGCATACTCGGCCTTTGCAAGACCCTTTTCAGCCGCCTTGCGCGCCCACAGGTAGGCCTCGGTGTCGCTCTGCTGCAGAATGCCATCTGAGCCAGTCAGATACCATCCTGACAATGCCAGCTCGCTCTCGGGTTCTTCCTTCTCAGCTGCGCGCGAGTACCAAGCGATGCTGCGCTTTGGATCGATCTGGCAACCAAGAGTACCATACTCATAGGCACAACCCAGGCGAAACTGTGACGGTGGGTAGCCGAGCTTGGCTGCCTTGATAAATAGATCGAGGGCCTTTTTCTCGTCTTTTTGCAGCTTCGTCGTGCCCAGGTTGGCTGTGGAAGCAACGTCAAGAGTGTCGGCACGCTCGTACAGGAGGCCCAGCTCGTGGACAGCATGAGGCGTCGTCGAGTCGGCGCGGTCCGCAGCGCGCTGCAGCCAGGTGACAGCCTCCATGAGACTTCGAGGCTGACCGAGCAGGCCGTTGAGCGAGATCATGCCTAGCTTGTACATGGCTGACACATCTCCGATCTGTGCTGCTTTCTTGTACCAGAACATGGCCTTGTCCACATCGCCGCGGGTTCCGGCACCAATCTCGTTGCATACAGCCACACGGTAGGCTGCCTCGCCATGGTCAAGTCTGGCCGCCTTTGAGTAGAGCTCGTAGGCCTTGTCGTAGTCGACCTCGAGACCAAGACCACCCGAGCTGTAATTGGAGGCGAGATAGAAGATGGCAGGAGGGTATGAGTTGCCCGCTAGCTTCTTGACGATCTTGTAAGCCTGACCCGTCCAGTTCTCGCGGTTCTTGCGTTCAGTCTTGGCGTCGACGCTACCTGATGACAACGGCGTATTAGGGTCACTGTACCGACTGCTCAGAACGCCACAAGCCTCGACGAGCGTCTTGGCGAGCTCTAGTTGAACCTTGGGGTCGTGGCCTAGCTTGCGGGCATTGCGTCGTGAAGCCTCGAATGAAGATGTAGTCAGGTCCTTTTGCAGCTTGTTGTCGGGGATCTCCTGGAGCGGATCGGGGGTGTCCCTCGAGTACTGGCGCATAGGCACTGGTTTCGACTCGGATCGGAATTGCGACGTTGTGGGAGACTGCTGCGGGGCATCGTAGCGCTGCTTCGATGCTGACGGTTCATCTTCTAAGTACATGTTGACGACGTCGCTACCAGGAGACGGGGGACCCGATGTAGCATTCCTGGCGCGCTCCAAATACGGATTCGAGTACTCTTGGTCCTGCGAGAATCCAGTACTTTCGTCATAGAGTTGGATTGGCGACGCGGTGATCTCCTTGCGATACTCGGCAGCGAGCGGAGAGATGGGGTTGTTGGCGACAGTTGAAGAGGGCGGGATTTTGTTGGTGGAGATCTTGGGAAGACTGGCGCCTCCACGCTCCGATACCGAGGGCTGCGGGCCGCTGAAGTTCATTGGTGCAGACACAGCCGTGGGGCTTGGCAGCTCGTCGTAGGATTCAACTGGCGCGTAGCCATGGGGCTCGGCATAGGTCTCGGGGTATGGAGCAGCGTAGGCAGGCTCGACGTATTGGTGCTGGGGAGGTCTTGGCGCCTGAGGAGACTGAGGGGCTCTGGTTCTGGCAGCAAAGGCAGGAGACGCTGGCCGGCCGAGGCTCGGCGTCGAGTTGTTACGGGACGAGGCATAGGGCGGCATCTGGGGCGCCTGTTGCGGTGGGCCCGCGCGGGGGTCGTGGATGGACATTTTTTGCACTGCAGCCGACAGATCAGGCTGAGAGCCGCCATACTGGCCGGAGCCGTAGGGGTCAGAATGACCTTCGTAGGGTCGTCCACCAGGCTGTCCTCCAGGCGGTCCGCCAGACGGTTTTCGCCCAGCAGGCGGGTATCCACGAGGAGGTTGAGAACCATATGGAGCCTGCTGGGGAGGGCCCTGGGGGTATCCGCGGCTTGGAGCACCCTGAGGAGCACCCTGAGGCATGCTCTGAGGACCAGGAGGACCCTGGGGATACGCATCGGAGCGACCTGGATGCACCGGAGCCTGACGATGGGGTTGATGGCGAGGCGGATTGTGCTGCTGTGGGTAGCCATGATGTTGCTGTTGCTGCTGCGCGTGTCGAGCCGGCGACGAGGGCGGCGAGCGGTGTGGGTATGCGGCAGGCACAAACCGGCCCTTATTATCCTGGTACCGGGCGTTCATGAGCGGGGGTTGGTCGGCGTAAGCCTGGTGAGGGGCCTGGCGAGGCGGTGGGTAGGCCGGGTTTTGCTGAGGCGGCAGCTGTTGCTGGGGGGCGTACGCCGGACGAGAGCGCGGAGAAGGGTATCCCTGGTATTGGTCGGGGCCCGTCGGGTCTGGAGGATAGCCCGGGGAGCTGGCCTGGGGCTGGGCGGGCCGCTGACCCGAGGTTGGATATGGCGCGCGGTACTGGGACTGAGACATGATTCAGCCCGGCAGCTTTGGCAACTAAGGAGAGAGACAAGACACGCAGAGCCAGAGTGAGCAAAGTGAAAGGAAGTGAAAAAGGGAACGGTAGCAGTGAAAAGTATCAGTGAAAAGCCAGGAGCTCGAGTCGGATCGGGTGTTTGCAGACGAAAAGAGATCGACGAACGACGCGGCAAAAACACCAATTCTCACGTAGATATTCACCTAACGGGGGAGTAGCGGCGTAATAGGGGAGAGGTCTTGTGAGACAGACGACGCACCAGAGGAGAAAGAGAAAAGGATTAGATGACGTCTACTGTGAATCGAGACGAACAAATGACCGGGATGCCGCGTCAAACCTAGCTAAACCAAACAGGGTAAGCCTTGATGGCCGCGACCCCGATGCAGCGAACTATGCATACCGGGGCCCATTGCAGCTGGCATTTAACTCTTCAGAGGGTGTCCGGGATCCGACCCGAGCGAGTATGGGAATGTCAATTGTGAGGAAGTGGTGATATATAACAAGACTTGTGAAGAACCGGGTTAACTTTAGCTCGCGTGACTGGTACTTTGACAGCACTAGTCTCTAAGCAGCGGCTATTAGTCTTTAAGCGTACAACGTGGCTTACTGCAGCTACCGTCCGGCTGGGTCCAGCGTGCAGGACAGCTGAATAGCAAGACACATTACAAAGCCAAAGATGGTCTAGCTAATCATGCTATAAGAAATATAAAGCCAATTCAGTGATAGTTGCAAGTAGGCAGTTGCGAGTAGCAGTTATTACGGCTTTAGAGACCGTTGCCAGGACGACGCGCATCACCAGATGCCAGCCGTGCTATGCCATATTGAAATTTCATGTTCGCGACCAAATTGCCTTCACGACTCCTCCCGCCATGGCCGCAGAGCAGAGAAAGCTGCTGGAGCAGCTGATGGGCGCCGATGCGCTCGACCGGCGGCATAAGAGCCGCGAGCGCATCAACCTGTACGACTCGCGCGTGTGCAAGTCGTTTCTCGTCGACGCCTGTCTGCACGACATCTTTGCCGGCACTAAAGTCGATCTGGGCCAATGCCCGCAGCTGCATCTAGAAAAATACAAGCTCGAGTACCGGGCTCAGATCAACCGCGGTGTGGAGTTCCCCGAGTTTGATCTCGAGCACGAACGCACCCTCGACAAGTACATCATGGAGACGAACCGGCGCATCGACGACGCGAACCGTAAGCTCGAAAAGACCCCCGAGGACATTGCTAAGATCAACCAGGCGACAGCTGAGCTCGAGGAAATTACCACAGAAATGACCATGTCGCTCAAGGAGATTGAGCTGCTGGGCCGGCATGGTGAAATCGCGCGAGCTCTCCACGAAATGGTTCACCTCGAGTCGACCCGCTCGACTCGCGAATTCAAGGACTGGGAAATCCAGTCCATCAATGAGAAGAGTGGCTTCTCAGGTCACCAAAAGCTGCAGGTGTGCTCCGCTTGCGGAGCTTTCCTGAGCCGGATCGACAACGACAAACGTCTTATTGACCACTTCCATGGTCGTATGCATCAGGGATACGTCCAGCTCCGCCAGTGCTACGCCGATATCAAGGCCAAGAACGATCTGCGTCGTAAAAGGCCTCGAGATTAACCGAGAGGATGCATGATCACTTGAGATCAACTGGTGTGCCGTTTAACCACCTCGAGATCGACATGCTTAGGGACGCATGAAAACAGGGCCTTAGGTCCTTCTATTTATTATACAGCACTGCTGTACTGTCTATATGTCTACTAGCCAATCGACTTTCCATATGGAAATCTATCTGGTCGCTGCAAAGCCGAAGTTTCATAGAAGGTCCTCGAGAAAGACCATAAGTTTGTCCATGGCAAGACGGCGGTGGCTGATACTGCCCTTGAGGTCATCCGACATCTCGGCGTACGTCTGGTTGTAGCCGTTGGGCTGGAATACTGGGTTCCAACCAAAGTCTCCCTTGCCTCGAGGACTCACAATCGTGCCCTCGTGGATTCCCTGGAACAGCTTCACCTCCTCACCGGGGCCGGCGCAGTAGGCAAATGTGCATATGGCCCGAGCACCTTTGTCGAACTTGGCAAGCATGTCATATAGACCTGGGTTAGACTTAAGAACATGACAGTGAATATGAGCGCGCAAATGACAACCAATAAGAGTGCAAAATGAACTAACATACCCTCGTTTCCTAGCTTATCAAGGAACCACTTGATGTATGGGCCCGGAAGACCACCGAGACCCGTAAACTCAAGAGCAGTGTCTTCCACAAGAACAGGACCTCCAATCTGGGTTAGAAGAGACGACGGAGTTCTGATGCCAGATCACTCACAATAGCAGCAGCTGTCTTGGCCTTGTGGATCGAGATCTCGTCTACTGTGCCTTGGATCTCCTCGAGGTCCAGCTTCGTGTTGGTGAGGCGGTCTCCACCAAGAATGTGGTTCACCTCCCTGACCTTGTTGGCGTTTCCTGAGTTAGCGGCTATAATTGAGCCGTTCGTAGCTACCTACCAGTGACAAACACGACCTTTGGCATTGTGGTGAGTCGAAGTTGAATCAGCCGTGATGCATAATGCTACTGTATAGGTCATAGCGCCAACGTCGCCAACAGCCAGGACGAAACAGGCTTCAAAATAGAAATTATCTGAAAGAAGTTTAATCAAGAACTCTTAATCGCTTGGCTGCCATATATATTTATATATACTGTTCTGTCATCACTCTTTAGTTTATGGATCAATCCTTCACCCCACTTCAACCTCTTCTTTAGGTGTAGGGCTAGGAGGATAAAAACTTCCCCTGATTGAAAATTTCAGGCTTCTACCCACACACACCATGGCTAAGGAAAAGAAGGACAAGTCGTCCAAGGACGAGGAGGGAACTGACAACTACGACGCCCGCCTCGCGGCTCAGCTGCCCTTTGCCAAGCCTCTGGCCCCCAAGAAGCTCAACAAGAAGGTGCTCAAGACCGTCAAGCGAGCATCCAAGGCCAAGCATGTCAAGCGTGGAGTGAAGGAGGTCGTCAAGGCACTGCGCAAGGGTGACAAGGGCCTTGTCATTGTTGCCGGCGACATCAGCCCCGGCGATGTTATCTCGCACATTCCTGTCTTGTGCGAAGACAACAAAGTTCCCTATGTATTTATTCCCTCCAAGGAGGATCTTGGTTCTGCGGGAGCCACCAAGCGCCCCACCTCGTGCGTCATGATTGTGCCCGGCGGCGGCAAGAAGAAGGACGACTCTTCCAAGACCGACGAGTACCGTGAGGGCTTTGACGAGATTGTCAAGGAGATTCCCAATATCTAAAAAACGGGCGGCAGGTCAGGAAAGCCTACAGCCATAGACCATGTACTGTATTAATGTCACGATTGCTTGCAGCAGCTTCACCGTCGATCAAATTAGATAAGCGTTAGGATGTCTAAGAACAATGTAGAATTGATATATTTACAGACATTACACTAGTTGGCAATCTTGGCACGGACCCAGCCTTCCAGACCGCCCTTGACAATGATCTCCTGCATGCTCTCGCCGAGCTCACCGACCTTCTGGCGAAGAATGACAGGACCAGAGGCACCGTCACTAACTGTCACTGTTGCGGTCTTGACATCCCACTTGGCGAACAGACCAGTACGCACCGTCACCTCAGTAGAACCCTTGAAACGGTCACGAAGCAAATCGATGAGCGCCGGAATCTCAAGCGTCAAAAGCGCATTGTTGATACTGTTGCGACTGAAAATGTTACCAAACGATCCAGAGATCACGAGCTTGATGTCACGGGCCAAAATAGCAGTGGCAGCCTGCTCACGCGATGATCCAGTACCAAAGTTATATCCACTGACAATGATATCGCCAGCCTTGGTCTTGGAGTTGAAATCCTTGTCGTAGTTCTCCATGCATACTTCAGCCATCTTCTCGCGACTAACATCGTCCTGGTAAGTGTACTTACCGGGGTAAATAGCATCGGTGTTAATGTTATCGGCATCGCACAGGACGAGCTCACCCTCAATGGACTCGGGGAAGCCCTCGAGCATTTGGACACTTGCAGCTTCGGCAGCCGAATCAGCGGTAGCCTCAGGCTGCGAGATGGAGCTGTTGATTCCGCGAGCAGCAGCAGGGGTCTCACCGTCCATCTCGCCGGGGAAACCCATGCGGCCGAGGACGGCCGAAGCAGCCACGACTTCGGGGGAGGCCAGGTACGCCAGGGCGTTAGGTGAACCCATACGACCCTTGAAGTTACGGTTCGTGGCCGAGATTCCAACCTCACCATCCTTGAGAAGTCCAGTGCCAAGTCCAATACAAGGACCGCATCCAGCGGGCAGAGGTTTGGCACCGGCCTCAATTAGATCGTTCCAGGCACCGATCTGCTCGGCGTCCTTCTGCACCATACTAGAGGCAGCAGCAACGTAAAACTCGACACCATCAGCCACCTTTCGGCCCTTGATGACCTTGGCAGCGGCCTCGATATCTGACAGTCTCGAGTTTGTGCACGAGACAAGGTAGGCCTTGTTGATCTTGATGTTCTGCGCAGCCAGCTCAGAGAGAGGAGTAGCCACCTTGACAGAGTTGGGTCCCGAAACGTACGGCGACAGAGAGCCGAGGTCGAGGGTCAAGTGCTTCGCGAACACAGCGTCGCTGTCGCTCGTGACAGTGTTGTTACGCACGCCGTCGACGGACTGACGGTTGACACGAGCATGCGACTCAGGAAGCACCTTGAGTCGTGACTCGTACCAGTTGAGCAGAACGTCATCGACAGGGAATAGACCCGACAGAGCACCCCACTCGGTCGTCATGTTGGCGATGGTGAGACGCTCGTCAACAGACAGATGAGCAACACCATCGCCCACAAACTCTATGGCGTGGTTGAGCACCTCGTCGTTGTTGAAGACACCACAGAGTGCCACAATGACGTCCTTTCCAGAAACGCCTGGCTGAAGGCGTCCCGTGAGCTCGACCCGAGCCACAGGAGGGATCTGCCACCAGGTCATGCCAGTTGCCCAGATGGCAGCAGCGTCAGTGCGGACCATGGGGGTTCCGAGGCACCCCACACCTCCATATGTGTTACTGTGCGAATCAGAAGCGACAGTGAGGTTATAAGGGAATGCATAGCCCTCTTCAACCATGATTTGATGACCAATTCCCCGGCCAGCAGGATAGAAATCAATGCCATGCTTTTTACAGAAGTTCTCAATGTTGGTGTACTTCTCGAGATTCTTCTCGGATTTGTTCTGCACATCGTGATCAAGCGTGCAAACAACCTGTCGGTTGTCCTTGATCTCCGAAGCACCAAGACCCATGAACTTCAGGGCCACCGGCCACGAGTTGTCGTGTGACATGCAGTGAGACGGTCTAATAGAGACATAGTCTCCACTGCGAACCTCCTTGCCAGGAGCTATACCAACGGCATACTTTTGAACAATCTTCTCCGTCAGATTTTGCGCATTCAAGCTACGGGCTGTCGAGAACAGCCTCCTGCTACCAAGGCGCTGGCGAAACATTGTGTATAGTCTGATCTGGGTATGACTCTAGTAATCCAATATACATGATTGGTTTGCCTAATCGGGAGTTTTTTCAGCGGTTAGGAAATCAGCCGCGGCAGGATGTGTAGCACGTCACATGCTTTCTCCTGCGTATCATGCATCACCCTATCACCAGTACTTCGACAGTTCGTCCTTCAACCAGAAATAGGGCCCGTATATACCTGTTGTTTGAAGTGACAGGTCAATTGGTGTAGTAGCAGACGAGTGATACGGCTGTAGCAGGGTTCGCCGGTTTCTCATGACTACAGAGGCATAATTAACATCTCGCTTAGCTGATGATCCGTCATCATATACACAGGCCAACTGGTAGCAACTACTCGGTGGTTCCTTCGCATATCCTATAAATGACTCTCTACTTGTCAACTATTATCCTGCTAACGACTGTTAACTAGCGCCATGAACCTTAAAACTGCATGCATACAGCTGCATCCTTCCGCATGAACCCCCTGGCCAAATCAAGCGACTGACAATTGTCTTTAATTCACGAGCCCCTATTCAAATGATTCAGCAAAAATCGCCTATATAAATGGCTACTCGGGACCGAATCAACCGTGACGGTTGGCCAGCTTCTGGTCCTCGGCCAGTGAGTGCACTGTAATACCGTACATCAACTGACCAACGTCTGTCGACACCTCGAGCAGCTTGAGAGGGTTGTCATAGTGCTTGACAGCATTGACAATGGCGCGAGCCAGCTTCTCAGGGTTCTTGGACTTGAAAATTCCCGAACCAACGAACACACCATCGGAACCGAGTTGCATGACAAGTGCCGCATCGGCCGGAGAAGCGATGCCTCCACAGCCGAAGTTGACAACAGGGAACTTGCCGCCATCAGCAATGAGTTGCTTGAGGAGGTACAGAGGGACGTTGAGCTCCTTTGCATACGCCTCGACCTCGGCATCGGTCTTGAGCGACAGTGCCTTGGCAATCTGCTGGCGAATGAGCTTCACATGGTAGACAGCCTCGGAGACATCGCCAGTGCCAGCTTCTCCCTTGGTACGGAGCATCGCAACGCCCTCGTGAATTCGACGAAGAGCCTCGCCAAGGTTCTTAGTACCGCACACAAACGGCACCGAGAAGTCATTCTTGGTCACATGGTCGACCTTGTCGGCTGGAGTCAGCACTTCGCTCTCGTCAATGCACGCAACGTCGAGTGCCTGAAGAATCTGGGCTTCGGCTGTATGGCCAATGCGGCATTTGGCCATGACAGGAATCTTCACCGCGTCCATGATGCTCTTGATCATGTGCGGGTCCGACATGCGACACACATGTCCCGAGTTGCGCATATCAGCAGGAATGCGCTCGAGAGCCATGACAGCAACAGCACCGGCACGTTCAGCAATCTGTGCCTGCTCCACGGTTACAACATCCATGATGACGCCGCCGCGAAGTCTGTCGGCCCAATTGGCCCGGGTCTTGAATTGTTCGTTGAGGGACATGATTTTGAGATTCTCAAGTTATTCCTTGAACTTCAAGGTAGTTAATGTTCGTTTAGAGGAGACAGTTGAGCGCTCTTGGCGTGGTCTTATATAGACATTGTCAAGGAGGTAGCACGGGTCTGCAGAGCTGCCGGCTGAATGCTGTCTTAGCATCATCCTGTTCAGTCGGCCGCCGAGCAGTTACAGGGGTCGATGCAAGCGACTGGATCCGGGTGAGACATTTCCCGGCTCCACAATTCCGGACTCTACTCGGGTCATCAACAGCAGAAGCGTCATGATATTTTATACCTCTGCGCCAAGAGGCTGCACGGAGAAGTGACAGTTCATGGTGAAGCCACTTTGTCGCCAAGCCAACGCCGCACAGCAGCAGTTCGCACAATTGGTCAATTGGCAGTGGGAACAACTCTTGGGTTTTGTTGGTGTAAGGACTGTTTGCTTGTTGAACTTTGTCGTCATGATCGGCTGGCGAGACACCCAATATGTTGACCCATACGAGTGATACCCGTGTAAGAACGCGCGGTACCCGTCAGTTAAGGTTGCCGGGTATCATAATCTCGCATTATCGGACCGGACAGTCCCGGGGACATGTCTGGGTAGTATCGATGACTCAATTGCAGAGTCTTGGGGATAGCGGTTATCGAGTTTGTGTGGTCCCGCATGGATGTGCGGGGTCCGAGTCAGCACGGGACCTGACCAACTCAAATCGGGGGTTTACACGAGACGCAGCCACGTTTCACCCGGACCTGTCAAACGATGGATAGACCCGCTGGAATGCATACCGTCCTCGGCTAAGCCAGAACTCTGTGGAAAGATTTGATTCTTGCGCAGTTGGCGGCTTACAACCGAGACCCAGCTACGGTGCAGATCGGCCATGCAGGGGTGGATCCTACGGTTAAACAGCAAGGCACGCTCAATTGAGGTATCAATCGTCAGCTTCCGCACAACCAAGGAACTCGAGCAAGTCGCAATTGACTATTAAATGAACAATTGTTCAACGGCCAATTGTGTTACGATGATGCTGCTGACAGCTCCGCAGAGCCAGCCGTGCCATCGCGGGGCGGATGAAGGCCCTTGCCCGACGCCGACGAATGCGGATATTATAAGCTGTGATAAAGAGCTTTGATCCATTACTTTGTAACGGCGCGACTGAAATTGTCGGTGCAACTGAGTTGGGTGATTCGAGTGGAATTGGGTTTGTGTGCTTTCGTCTCGAGTGTTTGAGTGTTGTGCTTGTTTTGTTGCAATCCCCAGTTTGTCCACGACCAGCCTCTGAATATCGAGACAAGGTCCAGCGCCCTAGTCTCCACATCATTGTACTTCGAAGAACCCCACCCAAAAACGAAGATGTCTTCGCTGCTACGATTCATCACCTGCGGCATGTACACGCCCAAGCGGGACGATGCGCAGACGGAGAAGTCGCGGGGCTCGGAGCCCCGCCGACCACCGGTCTTGCCGAGCACGCTAGCCGACTACCAGATCCGCGACTCGGACGTTGCTGTGACTCGGTCTATCCCGTCGTCTCTTGCCGTTGATTCCAGCAGCCCAGCCCATCTGGAAGCGCCAACAGCGCTCCAGAGCCGGCCCAGCCACGAAGTCACTCGACTCAAGACGCAGCACACCGAGGGCGACGAGCACGAACTCAAGTCCGACTATGAGACAGCGTCGCAGGGCCACTCGGAATCGGGCGGTCACCTGGAGGAACCTGTGCATTATCCTGTTGTGCTGGATGGCTCATTGAGTCCTGGATTCGTCACTGCCGGCCACTGAGTTGCGCTGTCGGCGTACGCGGCTGCAAGGAACGCAAGGAAGCCAACTGGAACGGGCTTGAGCCACCTTGAGCCTTTTCTGGCAGCAAATTGCACCGAATCGCTGTATTTATTCAGTATTCCAGTGCGTATGATGGCTCTTCTGTCGACTTTCCTGAGATTGTCCTAAGACTCTCCTGAAACTGCCTGTCGCCTGTCCGTAACCAAGTTCGCTTAGCATCACTAAATGGTTCATCTAGCATACGCCGTCCCAAGCATTACACAGGAAAAAAATACAAACTGCAGGGGAATTAGAACTGACAAACACATGGTATGTCTGTTGATATATTTTCGGAGCTCCCTGTAACCCGTCACTAATCATTGCATATTTATGTTGGTGGTGGCTGCATCAAGCGCTGCTGACTCGACTCGACGCGGCTATGCGTCTGAGTAATGCAGTATAAATGGCATTGATCCAGCACTTGCATTTGTCACACAATCCACCTATTTATTAATCTTTCGTCCATTCCTTCACTTAGAAGCGACATGTCACAATACGCCTTCAGTCTACCCGAGGAGCTGGTGCGCACGCTCGAGCCGTTTAGCTTTGACGGCCAGATCGAAGCGGCGGCGAGTCTGACGCCATCCACCGAGTCTACGGTGCGTGAAGAGGACGGCACAACCAAATGCTCCGTCTGTGGTGATCTCAATGTGGCGTCACGAAACGAAGCGCGCGACCACTATAAACGAGACTACCATAAACTGAACATCAAGCGGCAGATCCAGAACCTGCCTCCACTGACAGAGGCCCAGTTCGACACGGAGATTGGTGAGCTCGACGAGAGCATTTCGGGATCCGATGCGAGCAGCTCAGACTCTGAAGTCGACCTCGCCGCCACTGCGCTCACGAAAACGCACCTCTCTGCAATCACGGAGGAGGACGAGGGCCCTGATCCGTCTCTGGCGCATATCACTGGCTCTCCCTACGTTTTCTACTCGAGCACTGATGCTACTAAAGTCGCCTCCGACAAGGTGCTTGCCGTCTACAAGTCTCTTCTTGACCCGGATCTCATTACCGACCGTCCTATCGAGGCTCTGAAGGCCCTGCGACCTAATGGACACAGCATCATCCTCATGATTGGCGGAGGTCACTTTTCGGGTGCCGTCATTTCACACACGCAATCTAAAAAGCACAAGACAGGGCCAAATCCTCTTTTGGGCGTGGAGGTCATCACCCATAAGTCGTTCCACAGGTACACGACCCGTCGCAAGCAAGGTGGTTCACAAAGTGCCAGTGATGGCGCCAAAGGAAAGGCCAAGTCTGCTGGTTCTTCGCTCCGAAGGCACAACGAAGCACTCCTCGAAAAGGAGATCCACGACCTCTTAGAATCGTGGAAGTCGTACATTGATACCTGTGATGCCATCTATGTACGTGCCTCTGGTCGGTCCAACCGCGGAATTCTTATGAACTACGCCAAGGCTCCTATCGTCTCGACTGACAAGCGCATCCGTGGCGTGCCCTTTACAACGGGACGAGCCACTTCGACTGAGGTCAAGCGGGTCTGGGTCGAGTTGACCCAAGCTAGGGTGCTCGATAAGCCTGTTAAGCAGACGACTCGTGCCCGTGCGCTCAAGGGATCCACCCCGTCGAGCCGCGAAGCATCTCCACATCCCCGGAAACCCGCCGAGGAACCTCTAACTGAAACTGAAAAGCATACAGAGGAGCTCACCTCCCTTGTACGAAAATCACGAGCCCCACGACTCACAGCCCATCTTCGATCTAACAAGCTTTCCACGGACTTTGAACTTGAACCTATTTCTCGTTACATCACGACCCCTACACTGCTCTTTTATGCGTCGAGTCAGGGTGCATCACATATTGTGACAACGCTGCTCACAACGCTCAACGCCGATCCTACAATCACGACCCAGAGTGGCAGAACTGCCTACGAGGTCGCCGCAAATCGCACAACCTCGGACGCGTTCCGTCTTGCCAGAAAGTCCCTTGGTGAAGAGACTTGGGACTGGGCCAAGGCTAAAGTGGATACTCCACTGACGAAGCAGGAGATCGAGGAGCGCGACAAGCAGGAAAAAGAGGAAATAGACCGTGAACACCGGAAAGCGCTGGCAGACCTCGAAGCTCAGGAGGCCGACAAAAAGCTCCAGAAGCTCGTGAATCGTAGCGGAGCAGGCCAGAAGTTAGGTGCCACTGTGACTACCGTCAGCGCCGAGTCTGGGCTTCGCGGAATGAGCCAGGAGGCTCGTATGAAGCTAGAGCGCGAGCGCCGGGCCCGCGCCGCCGAGGCTCGAATGAGGGCACAGCAGTAGCCGCTCGAGTCATTAATAAATAACACTCAAGCTCCAGGAGAACTTGAGTCGACTGCATTTTGCATATCTTGGGCAGTGGATCTCGTAAATAGAAATGATACCATATTGCCCGATTCAGAGAGGATCTTGGCCAGAACCTCATCCCCGTAGTTATCAACCCCGGCTTGGGGATCAATGTGCTTGTAGGAGAAGAGGCCCTTCATTTTCTCCTTCAGCTTGAGTCGCTCAGGAAGATGGACACCGCTCTGTGCCACAGTCTTTGCACTCATCCAACCACCGAGATCACCAAACTCACCCCCACTGCTAGTTTGAGAATATATGATCTCTTCCACACCACCAGGCTCAATGGAGCTACTGCGAGAGCACGGAACAGAGTCTGGTAAGAGCTTGTCACCAGTGCACTCACACTCGAGAAGGTCATGTGTGTTTGATGCCACGCCTTCGTTCAGCGTGAAGAGATCCCGCAGGTCAGTCGTTGTGAAGGAGTCGGTCTCAGACTTCGTCTTATCTGTTTCTTCTGGACCATCACCCATAAACTGATCGGCAAGGCCCTGTTTACTAACTTGCCGCTGAAAGACCTTCTCATCCATAGCCCCGGCAATCAAAAAGCGGTAGATATACACTGGCCGCCTTTGACCATCACGGTGGATTCTTGCCATTGCCTGCAGATCCACAGATGGGTTCCAATCTGGGTCAAACAAGACCAGACGTGACGCGCCAACGAGATTGACACCTGTTCCACCACTCTTACTGGACATCAGGAACACAAACGACTCCTTCTGAGGGCTGGTATTGAAGCGTTCAATTAGCCCTTGGCGCTTGTTCTGTGGTGTCGAGCCATCAAGTCTGACAAATGCCATGTTGTTTGCCTTCAGGATCGACTCGAGCAGGTCAAGAGTCTGCGTGTATCCGGAGACGACAACAACCTTCTCGTTCGTAGTGTCGAACACGGTGCGAAGAAGTCGCTGAAGAACTTTCGTTTTACCACTGAGGTTTGCGGCAGATAACAGTTTTCGGGCATTGAGCTCATCATCAACAAGGAGAGGCGAATTGCAAACTTTCTTCAACAGTGTGATAGCCTTGAGATGCTGAGAAGTGTCCTCGCTTCCGAGACACTCTTGTATCTCTTTTGAGTTGAGCAGGGACCGGTAGAGAGTAAGCTGACGCTCAGTCGGTTGGCAAAACACGACCGTCTCTGTTTTAGGAGGAAGGTAGCTGTCAAGCGTCTTAGCTGACCGTCGTAGAATGAACTGTTGCGTCAACTCCGACAGCTCGCTTGACTTTAACTGGCCCTTTGCCACGTCCTTCGACGATGCTCCCAATTGCCGCGAGCGCACAATGGGAATCTCAAAGTCTTTCTTGAATGCAGCGTAGGATCCTAGCAGGCCCGGGTTCAGAAAGTCAATCATAACAAAGAACTCACCCAAGTCATTCTGGATAGGCGTGCCACTGAGAATGATTCGCCTAGAGTTGTTAAGGGCTAAAATTGCCTGGGCAGACTTGTTAGTTGAACTCTTCAGCCTATGGCCCTCGTCACACACAATTAGATCAAAGTCGGTTGACTTAAGATCTGCGACGATAGTGCGCACGCGCTCGTAGCCAACAAGCATGACCTGATAGACTCTGCTGGAAGCAAAGTCACGGATGTTGGCATTTGAATCAGCCACAAAGATGCTCACACGATGAGGACCGAGCCACTTGGTGAACTCCTTCTTCCAGTTGCTTATGAGGGTTACAGGGCACACGATGAGGGCTCGCTTAACAACGGGTGTTTCACCGCTGATTGGATTCTGTTTCATCAGAGTCCATAGAAGCGTGATGGTCATGAGGGTCTTGCCAAGGCCCATTTCATCTGCCAAGAGGGCGCCTCTTCCCTTGTAGTGCTTCATACCCATGACACACCGGTACAAGAACTCAACGCCGTCGATTTGGTGAGGACGAAGCTTCGCGCCGAGGAGGGGGTCAATTACAACGTCGATGACCTTACGGTCGAGCGGTTCCGGCGAGATGCGCGGAAGCACGATTGCTCCTGGGGCTTTTGGATCGTGGAGGGGTTGAGTATTGATATTGGCTGGCTTGCGTCGCGCCGAGGGGCTGAAAGTAGGCAACTGGGGAAACACAGAACTTGTCACGCTGACAGCAGAGGCGGGTTGACTCGCGGTTTCATCCTTGTCGGCAGATACAACCTCGACCTCGTAGGATCCCAGACTGACAACGTCGCCAACTGCAACCTGGCCACTGTTACGCCCGCGACCTATCACTTTGCCAGAGTCGTTTTTGAGGACCGCCATACCGTCCTGGAACTTGACACTGCCATCTCCATCCCAGGTGACGTTTTTCTTGGTCGACTTCTTCCTCCACACTACGATAAACTGGTTGACGTTGGTAGATTTCTCAGCGAGTACTCGCCTCTCAAGTGGTAGCGGAGTGCAGACATCTTTACTGCTGTGGGAACTCGGCGAGCTCTGAGAAACGGCGGGAGAGTCGTCAGCTGACCTTCCCTTGATACTGAGTGGCTTATAGGGCTGGCTCAGCGTCTGCAGTGGACCGTCAACTCGCCGTCGCTTGTACATTGGTGTCGCTGATTTCGTCGCGAAGGATGCACGTATATTACGCGTTGGCGAGGGTACGGGCATCTGTTCTGCCGTGCGCGGTCATTGAGAGGCTGAATGCACCGATCGGTATCTTGCAGCAGTTGCAGTACTGTAATGGGAACTCTATACTAAGTTTAGCCTACTTCTAAGTCGGCGGCAAGTTGTACTGACACAAGTTGAGAACGAAAATATCGAGATAGATTCAGATAAATAAGATGCAAGAAGTGAAAGGAGAACCCCATTAAGCAGGCGAGCCTCCCAAGCCGGCTGCGAGGGCCAGGTACCAGGTTTGGCTGGCACCGCCATCGAGCCATTGGGGCTGGAAGTTAGCCTGGGAAAAGTAGTTGTAGGCGCTGACAGGGTCATAGAGAGCCTGGTTGCTGCGCAGAATACCGGCCCAACCACTTTCAAGAGAGTCAATGATAGGAGCCAGCTTCTCGGACCACTCCTGCTCGACAAACTCGGGCGAGCGAGTGAGACCAGAGGCAGGCGTGATGGGGATCATGTGGATACCCTGAATGTACTCAAGGTTGGTGCCAAAGTAAGTGGTGTGGTCGATCTTGTTCTCGAAAGTAATACCAGGAGCCTTGTTTGCAATGAAGTTCGAAGGCTGGTTGGTGTTGCTGTCAAGCATGTAGAAATAGTCACCCAGGGAACGGGCCAGAACAGACAGCATAAGATCTCCACGAGCCTCCATAGCCTGATCACCAGAGACCTTACCCCACAGCTTCATGCCGTATGCAAAGTTGACGTCCTCAGAAGAGGACTCCTCATCCTTACCATCGGCAGTGGAGAACATTCCGTGGGCCCACGAGTGGCCACTGAACCAGTCAAACATACGGAACACGGGGAAGAAGGAGTCGTCACTGGACGGGTTGGCAACATCACGCACAAGCGAGTTGACCCAGTCCTTGTTCTCAGCGATCCAGTTACCTCCAAACGAAGCATCCACGTAACCGATGATGGCAGCGGCGTGCACCATGTAACCGTAGTGGAAGTGGTGATCGTTATAGTAAGGGCTACCAAAGTCGCCTAGAGGGCTGCCGCCGTTCTGAGCGGCCGAGGAAGTCACACCCTGGAGTTTGGTGTCGTAGATGAGTGGAGTCAGCTGGGTATTCGAGGTGAACAGCGAAAAGGCTTTCTGCAAAGTAGCAAGGCCAGTCTTGGCCAGATCGTCGTTCTTGAGGATGTCCTTGACAACAAGAAGGATGTATGCAAACTTGTCAAAGCCCTTTCCAGAGGTGTAGGTTGAGGTGGTGTTGGTCTGGCCGCTGATGTCCTGAGAGAGCTCAGCGTTGGCAATGGTGGCCATCAGCTGCAGAGACTCGGCACTGTAGGTGGGTCCAGAGAAGCTGCTGTTGGAGGACCATGGCAGCATCTGCATGCTGGTGTGGAGAACCTCGTTCATCACAAGCTTGTTGGTCAGGTAACCAGTCATCAGACCCTTGTTGGTGGAGTCAATGTTGAAGGAAGTTTTACCAGAGTCCATGGAGCTGTCAAACGACTCGACCTGGTGAGGAAGGGTCCAAATCCAAGTAGTTCCACCAGTCGACTGGCCCTCGGTATCATATGAGATCGTGTAGGTACCGACGTCGTTGTTGACGACGGCATCGACAGTGGCTCCAACAGGATACATTCCAGCGGCCTTGTCGAAGTCGCTGTCGGCGCCATCAGGAACGATACCAACCTGGATAACAACACCGCTGACAGGGTTCTGTGACACAATCTTGTTATCGTTCTCGACACTGAGATTGAGGGTCTGGCCAGCCGGGACAGTGGCGTACAGGTTCCAGGTCACGTTGTTGAAGAGCTGGATGATGTACTTCTCCATGTTGGGCATAGGAGCAGGAGCCTTGGAAACCGACTGGAAACCAAGCTGGGAAAACAGAACGGGCTGCAGGTTGTCATAGACAGCAGTCACAAAACCCATACCAAGGGCCATGGGCACATTGATCGAGCCACCTGAAGTAGACAGAGAAGCGTTGACGGAGAAGGTGTCAGTATCGGTGATGGCCAAATCCATGTTCTCAGGAGTGAACTCATCAGCAGAAAAGACAACAGACATGAGGCCAATGGGGTTAATGTAGTACTCAACGGGGTTGGCCGAAGCATCGGGACCAAAAGCGCGCTGGGAGAAGTCGGTGTGCGAAATGGCCATTCCGAAGTAGTTGGAGTCATTGGACCACCACACCGAGTAGGGCTGTGCGTAAACGGGGAAGTGCTGAGTGTCCAAGTACATGTTGGCATAAAACTTGTTTGTGTGGATGGGCTTGCCATTGTTGTCGAGACCAGCAGGCAGAGAAATGTCGAGATCCTCTTGAGGGAACACAGACGCAGGTGCGCTGGTGTCGACAACAGTGAAGATATCGCCATTGGAGTAGTAATTACTCGAAGCAGGCTGGGCAGGAGAAGTGCTCGGCTCAGGAGAGACTGGCGAGGGTGCCGCTGGCGAAGGTGCTGCTGATGCAGAGATGAGGAAGTCGGGAGCAACACCATTGGAGGACTGAGCTGAAGACGCAGAGATGACGAGCGAGGTGGGGACCGACGAAATGGCCGCGGAAGTTGCACTGGCGGTCGGGACGACATTGGGCTGAGCAGGTTTGCTGATAGTCACGCCAGCAGTGTAGGTGCTGGGGTTGATCTGATTCGAAAGAGAGGTTGTCGAGTAGGACGACTGCTGTGTGACGGGAGCAACACTGATGGTCGAGATGCTGGTGATGATAGTGCTTTCAATGGCAGTGACAGGCGAGGTCTTTGCAACGAAAATGGTTGTGACGTCGGAAATGGTCATTTCCTCGGTGACTTTGGCGGGATCACCAGCAGTAATGGTGACAAAATGAGGGGCTGCAGTGACGACCTCGTTGACTGTGTGGAAGATGACGGCGCCTTTAGCGAGCGGGAGCACCGCCGCGAGTGGTAGAAGCCAATTGACCATTGTGAAAGAGAGTACTGTGAAAGAGAGTAGTCAGATGTCAAAGCAAAGGATGGACCACAAAAGAATGATTTGAGGTTTACCTGCTCTGTATCACGGTTGAAACACGGGTGTTTCAGGTCTTAAAGAGAGTGGGACGTGATGCAGGAACACAAGTGGAACAACTGGCATTGGAAGAAGGGGCCCGGGATTTTATATGTCTTCGTGGCCCCCAGACCTCGGCGCCACTTGTGGTGATTGACGGCCTGCACCCAGCCATGTCACATAGGGACCGCCCGAGCACGGGCGCAAGTGAGTCGTGGGCGCCTCAAAAGCCACCAGATCGGCGCCCTGCCATCGCTGCGCGGGCGCCGTTTTAATTTGGACCCGGCGCATCTCCTCATGTTGCGTCTGCGGTGTGCCCGTTTGTTGATGTCGCGAACCAACCACCCGAGCGTTAGCGAGCTGGTCTGAGCGCAGGGCAGGTGCAGCGACCCGTTTGCGGTACGATCGGCACTAGATCCTGCCGCATTGGGCTCGCTAGAAACCCAAATGGCTGGTCCTAGCTCGAGGGCTAGGGCTCACCGGCCGCGGGTATCACGAGCCTTCGCTGCTCTCAGCCAAGCCACCTTATTTGCACACACATACGAAGTGGGAATTGCCTGGGCTGGCTTGTAGATCTGAAACACAGATCGGGAATGCCCCTGGCCGGTACCTGGATCAAATGTGCCCGACCCAGCTGTAGACAGATTTCGTGGAGTAGACCCAACTCGTCTAGACCTAACCTGAGACCCTTCATTCCACCCTCGATCTGTACCTTACGTTGATATCATAAATAAATTACATGTCCCTATCAGTACTAGCCCGACGGCTCATTTTGAGTTATGAAATCGCCCACTGTTTGTAGCAGGCGTTCGAGCTGGCCAGCATCGTCATCAGCCGCGGCCGGAGGATCGCCAGATGTGCTGCGCTCAACAGGGGCAGCTGCCTGTGCAGCCTTGCCAGCCCACTCCACGC
Source organism: Sugiyamaella valdiviana (assembly GCA_030570555.1). Classification (NCBI taxonomy): domain Eukaryota; kingdom Fungi; phylum Ascomycota; class Dipodascomycetes; order Dipodascales; family Trichomonascaceae; genus Sugiyamaella; species Sugiyamaella valdiviana. The sequence goes on from JAJLWF010000006.1 coordinate 25,467, forward strand.
TGGACTGCGGATCTGGCCCAGCGTTGGGCTGGGTATCTGGCCCCGATTCCACGTGTTTGGCAGCTCCATCTTCGATCCCGCTCCGATCGGTTGTCACATCAACAAACGGATCATCAGATGACGTAGCAGCTGCTAGCGGTCCAGCCACATGTGGGGAAGCCACCGCCGCACCACTCGATGGCTGCTGGCTCGCATCAGCCGGCGTAGCACCCTGCTTCTGCACAGGGCTCTTGTCCTGCGTCTTCTTCATGCGCGTCTCAACATTACCCGTCACCTTTTGAAACACTGCCGGCACAGGCAGGCCACACTTGAAGAAGAACATCTTCATATTGCGCGCCTTATCCTTGAGCTGCACCTGGCTGCGGTCCTTGAGCACCTCGGAAATCGATCCACCTGGACCGTACAGCTCGAGGATCTGGCTCCAGTGAGGCCCCTGCACTCTGTCAAGACCTTCAACAAGTGCCTCCTCTTCTTCCTTCGTCCAGGGCCGGCGGGTGTAAAACGACCCACTCGGCTTGGTCACGTACGAGCTGCCAGTATCAAGGCGCATGTCACTACCACCGTTCTGTTCAGCCAACAGACGACGGGCCGACCGGTACGCGTTCATGGTGTCCGCGGCGTACACCACATCGCTCGAGCCATGCTCCTCAGACTGAGCTCCCAAATCCGTTGCAGCAGAGGCCACCTCGCCTGATGGAAAGTCCTCGCCCGCCAACTTACCATCTCGAGGACTAGCTTCTCCTGCAGGGGCAAACGTTACGTTCGGTGTTGGTCGGAACATCGGCGGTAAGACCTCAGACAGAGGAGGGATCAGCGACTTGTGATTTTTGGCCACGTATTCCGCCATGTCCTTCAGAAACGACAGCCACTCGTATGTACTAGCAAGCGTCTCTACAGATGGCTCCTCTAGTAACCGCTGGCGCCGCCGCTGGCAGCGAGCAATGAACTCGGTCTCACTTGGCGACAACGAAGCTCTATCCGATCTGCTGGCGAGAAACTGCTGCTCAATGTCTTCGGGAAATAGCTCGGCCATGACCTGGTGATTTGTCTTCTGCTTCGTTCGCATGGCCGAGATATACGCCTGCGTCTTGAGATCGAGATACAGACCAGCCTGAGGTTTCAAAATACGTCCACCCTCTGGCACGAACACCGACAGAAACGAGTCATTTAGGTGATAGAATCCAATAGGAATGCAGCTGAATACTGCCAGGAGAAACGTAGTTAGATTCACTCGCTGCACCATGAGTCGGCACGGACGTGTATCAGCAAGACCCGATAAATGAACTGACAGGAACGGCTCCTTGGTAAATGCAAGCTTTGACTTCTCAAACAGAGATAGTAACATCTGGAATGCCTCACCCAGGTCACTGTCAGGTTCGGTGACAATGCTGAGCGTGTCGTGGTATGAGGGGTTGCTGAGCATATCGAGAATCTGAGAGGCCAAATTGTCTATAACCGGAAGAGTCCGACTTCGAATTCGTGCAACTCCTCTGATAGACTGTGAAGCGTTCTGGGCAGGCGGTGCTGTAGTTCCAGCTACCTTGGCAGCAGTGGCCCAGGATGCCTGAGGCTGCCCTGCTTCTCCGTTGCTGGGTTGAGAGTCATATCCTGACGACTCCACGAAGTCCCGTGCTATCTCTTGAGTCGACCCAGAGACTCCGTTGCTCGTAGACGCAGCATCGCCATTCATGGATGCGTCAATGTCTTGGGAAACATCGAATGCCGAATCGGTACCAGCCTCTGTGTGGGTTTTCTTTGGGATTGAACTTGCAGAGTCGACATCCAAGTCTAGTGGACGCTTTTCAGGACGAGAAGATACGTCCTCAGCAGTAGGAAACTCTTCATTAGCAAGCGGACGGGTGTTCTTCTCGATGATATCGATCAGTTCCTGCTCAGACAGCGGCATTTCATGCTGAGAAGTGTGTTCGTCATTTTGGGGCTCAAAGTCCATGATTTCATGATATTACGGAGCAGTGACCTGCCTCCAGAGATAAATAGTGCCACTTGACCACGTTTGCGGCAATTTCGGTCTCTCCCGATTGTCCAGTCTTTTGTGTGAGCGATGCGTCTAAATTTCTGCAGATCAGCCCGAGAGATTTTGTCCCTGAAAATGAAATGGATGGTTGTGTCACGTGAAGTTTTTGAGGAGCTTACCCGGCTGGCAGTGCTCTTCCTCCATCGCTGTAAATGCATTGCAGTCGTCACTAGCAGCTTAAATGTCAGGGTAGCGTATAGCCAGGAGTTGAAAATGGTTACAAACTCGATTTTATAGTCCTGTTAATTATGAATATAGTAACTTTTACAACGAGTGACAATCGCCAGTATGCTGTTGTTAAGCGCCGCAACTAGCTTTGACCGTTACTGGATCCAGTATGTACAGCGGTGAGAGTGGCCATCGTCGGTAGATAAGCTAATACCCACTACCGTAATCTCGCTCATTCTGACGGGATAACAAGTAGTTACGGTCGACTGCTTGATTAAACTCATATGCCGTTGAGGGGCTACGTTTGCAGCCGTGCCACCTTTCAGCTAAGATAATTGTGTAACAACTCATCACACTTGATCGTTTTAGTCCAATTGGAAGAGAAGGTCGTTGGCGGGCAACCGAATGCAACAAATAACACAACATCCCCCAGTCGAACTGTCGAATAGCGTGCATTGCCTATACTGTTAACGTGGCCTATCTCACCATGAGGAATGTCACGGGTGATCATTTGTAATTTCACCAATAACCTTTTTCTTTGCGGATATGAACCATCGAGTGCCAGCATAAGAAGTGTATGGCCTTTGAAAAGGTACTCGTGCCCTGGAGAAGACTGAATTAGGTGGGAGACGGGGTTCAGCGCTTGGAGCGCACAGTTATTCATCTCATTCGTACAATCAGTCCCAACGACCAATAGCGACAGGAAAGACAAAACTTGCCATGCCTTGAGTGGCCCACTTGAAAGCATTCTGAGCAAAACTGCATCCGAATGCGACGTTATAATATGGTAGATCAGGACCTGTGCGGGCCTATATGAACCCCGTGCAGCTCTGTCACGAGGTCTGAATAGTATCACAACTGTTGCGGTACGGACTGCCATTATTGTGTTCGAGTTGAGAGGGGTAGACATCTGTGCTGACACTAGCTCTTCATCCTGTAAGTTGTATAGCTCGCGAATGTTGCCCCAGAGGCATTCGCAAATACGTGGCAGAACGTGGTCAAACGGCATCAACGGATATAGTAGAACGACGCAGACTCCAAATCTAGCGTCAATCATTTTTGCTTGTGATTTGCTAGACAGCCGGTAGTCGAAGTTTGATCTGAACGTTGCCCATTTTGCATCATTCATTTCAGTCATGGTCTTAGTTCTCGGGAACATCTTATCACCCGTGTCCAAGGCGATGGTATCACAGAACACTACAGTGTGCATTTTTGAATCAAGGCATACCAAGTCCCACTTCTTTCTCTCGTTTTCATTGAAAGCACCAGGAATCTCTGACAGTAAGGATTGGATAGGAGCATTGCCACTTAACGGCCCAAGAATAACATCTATGATCACGAAATCTGCCCCGCTACTCACTCGGCATGGCCCCATATCTCGCAGCCCACCGTTGTACAATAGCGAGATAACCTCATCTCCCGTCACTGCAAGAGGCACCCTACGAAACACCGCTTCAACATAGACTTTGATATCATTGCGGCGAGTTCTTGCAATGATTATAACAGTGTAGATGACGGCGTCCCTACTGCCTTCGGCTATACTGCCTTCGTCCATACTGCCTTCGTCCATACTGCCTTCGTCCATACTGCCTTCAGTGCAACCTTCATTCTTGTCCCATTGTCTCTTCTTATACACAGAACTTTCGGAGCAACATTGTCTTAGCGCCTGCCTTGGTCAGGTGGGATGCCTGCTTACTCCGTGCCACCTGTGCCACCTGGTGCCACCTGCTTTGCCCACTGCGTTATCCGAATCGATCCAGGCAGCTCCAGAGCTTGCCTCGGTTCCCCATTTAGGCTCGCTGCGCAGCCCGGGTTTGGCGTGATGGCTGCCCTCGCTAATGACTAAAAGAAATAGTCGCGGCTGAAAATGTGCTGCTCAGAGGAAGTCACGGGGAGACGGCCGGGAGACACTACCTTCGCCTGGGACAAAGTGCAAGAGATTCACCAGTCGCCAACACTCAACAGCTCGTATCAACTGGCTGTCGATAAGGGCAATTAACTCTCTTTAGGCTCTCGACCGCAACAGTGCTTTACACTGGTGGATTAGCTTCGCTAGCTGGAGCGACTGGATGTTGGATCCATAGTAGAACTCTAGGCAGCAAAGGGCCCGAATAACAGTTGTACTCAATTCTTTGGTGTGCACTTGTTGCCATTCGATTATAACCGCATAGTTGGTTATAGACGTCTCAACAAGAATGTTGGGTAGTGGGTGAGTCGTGCATACTCACATTGGGACTCAGAGTCATTCCCAATTAGGAAATGGTTAACGGGGTATAAGTGGGGCCCAATCAAGTCCCTTGTAAAAGTGTAGGATCTTATCTCTACGTTTCCTTACATCTTCAGCAACCGTAAAGAACAATGTGGGGAACTGCTACTGTTGCGCGAGGCCTTACGACCTCATCGCGATCTCTAGCGACTAGATGCCTGTCTCGAGGTATATCTACTCACTTTGCATCACCCTTGGAGCCTAGTCGGTTTTCAACTGTTCGCACAGACTGGTCGAGAGAAGAAATTGGTCAGATATACCATTCCCCTCTGATGGAACTTGTGTACACCGCTGCTACGGTTCACAGGAAGTTTCATGACCCGTCTGAGATCCAGCTGTGCACTCTGATGAACATCAAGTCCGGAGGGTGCACCGAGGACTGTAAGTACTGTGCCCAGAGCAGTCGCTACACCACAGGAGTCAAGGCTGAAAAAATGGTGACTCTTGAAGAGGTCGTCGAAGAGGCAAAACTAGCGAAGGAGAACGGATCGACTCGTTTCTGTATGGGTGCTGCCTGGAGAGATATGAATGGTCGCAAGAGCGGTCTGAAGAAAATCTCCGCAATGGTTCGAGAGGTCAACAACCTCGGCATGGAGAGCTGTGTCACTCTTGGTATGGTGAATGATGCTCAGATGAAGGAACTTGCCGATGCAGGACTCACCGCATACAACCACAACGTCGATACCTCGCGCGAGTACTACCCTAGCGTCATCAGCACGCGAAGCTACGATGACAGACTGAACACGATTAGAAATGTGCGTGACTCAGGTGTGAACGTTTGCTCCGGTGGAATCCTGGGTCTGGGAGAAACAGCAGAGGACCACATTGGATTCTTGCACACCCTGTCAACGATGCCCAAGCATCCCGAATCTGTACCCGTCAACAAGCTTGTTCCCATTAAGGGAACACCCCTTGGAGACAAGCAGGCAGCAGAGATTCAACTTCCCCATCACTCTGTTCTTCGTACCATTGCTACCGCCCGCCTGATCATGCCTGCATCGATTGTTCGCCTAGCTGCTGGTCGATACACTATGAAGGAGCAGGATCAGATGATGTGCTTCATGGCTGGCGCCAACGCTATTTTCACCGGAAAGAAGATGCTGACGACCATGTGTAACGATTGGAACGACGACAAGAAGATGCTCAGCAGCTGGGGTATGAAGCCGATGAAGAGCTTTGAGCGGAAGCGCAAGTTCCCTGAAACATCGACCGAGATTCCACCGGAGACTCTTCATGGAACAGGTGCAGCATCTAACCTTCTCATCTGACGCAGTTGTCCATTCAATAAATAAAATAAATATAGTTCCCCAAGAACTTGCGATATGCTTAGCTTACAACAACGTTGCTTTGCACTAAGAAATCGCGCCTTGATAGAGCAGAGTGTCCTGGAGACGTTGATACGACTGTTCTTGGGGAGCGTAAGATTCCGGCTGAGCTGTAGGCGGAAGGCTTTGACGGAAGGGTGATTTCAAGCCGAATTTGTATGCAAAAGAGACCACCATCTGCCAGATGCTTCCTTGGCGCTTGTCAAAGCTCGACCCCTTAAGGATAAGGCTGATGATTTTGAGGGCGAGCTTGATTTCCGCGGTGCATTCCTGCAGCAAGTATGGCGCGCGAAGAAGTGAGCCGTAGAGAACCTCAAGAGCAGCCACCAGGAAATGATTGTACTGGATTTCGCACTCGGTGTAAAAGTCGTAGTAAAAGTATAGTCGGGCCAGTCCGCGGATGCACTCACAAGCTGTGAAGATAGCCGGCTGCAAGTATGCCTCGTTCCCACATGCCTGATAGATGCTGAGTAAGACAAGGTTGGATTTGAGGTAAACGATCCACTTGACCTTGCGAGATGTATGAGATCCTCCCATATCTTGAGTTGCCGAGAAGAGACGCAGCTCTGGCGGCAGAGACGACTTCCAGCCTTCAAGGAGAGAAACGAGATACTCAATCTTGTTGCGGTCCACTTCGGTAGACCGTGACTTGTTCAGAGTCTCCAAAATATGTCCGGACAATTTGCTGTAGTGGATCATGTAGTCAAAGTGGAGCATTCTGACGGGGTCTTCGGTGGCTCTCGATTGCGAGGACATTGCAGGGATGACTTGGTCGATCTCCTCATCGCGCAGAGTGAAGGGTCTCCTGACGTAGATCGAGAGTCGGCGGTCCAAAATGTACAAAGACCAAAACACCGTTCGGTAGTGGTCTCGGATTAGGGGGTCGTCGATCTGGTCGACTTCGCGCTTCTTGTGCAAGCCAAGCTCTAGAGCCATCATCGCACAGATGCCAATAGAGCGGTAGGCCACTGTGCCCATATCGCTGTGAAACTGGAACTGGTGAATGAGGAGAAAATGTACAAGCAGCGAGACCGAGGCCTTTCCAGTGACGATACGTCGCTCGACCTTGGCGAGGGCGTCGCTGTATAAGGACTTGCAAGCCTCGGAGTGTAGGCCCGACAAGGTTGTGCCGATGGCAATCATCACCTGCGCATTGAGCAAGTCTCCCTGCTGCTGGGTGGAGAGCTTACCTCCTGAGGCGTAGTGCCTGTAGATGTTGTCAAAAGTGGTGGCCAGTTCGTATACGGTGAACATGGGGTAAAGGCAGTTGATCTCACTGTCGTACTTGTCTATCATCTGCCGGGCTTCGGTATAGCTGATGCCGTGAAGGTAGGTCCGTTCAAACCGTGCTGCGAGCAAAGTCGACGGTAAGTCGTCTGAGTTGTAGGAGGTGATGAGCGAGTCAACCGGTAGAGGAGCATCGATGCTCGAGACGAATCCCTTGGCGCTGGCAGTAAAGGTGTTCTCGAACTTCCAGCTCGTGTCGGCATTGACGTCTCCAAAACTGAAATCATCCACGAGCACTTGTGCTGGTGACGACGTATCCGAAAGAGACGACTCAGCTGTCATTCGAGGGTTCAAGTAGCGAAGAGGGTCATTTGTTGGGGTATGAGATGCGGGAGTCTCGGCTGGTCCGGGAGAGATGGATACATCGCCTGCGCTCACGTCCCCTATACTCTCTCCATCAACCATGCTACGGTTAATATCGGTTCACATCAGGAACGAGTTTACCTACGACTTGAGATCTGTTTTCCGGCGCTTGCGGATAGTCGTTGGCTCGGGGTAGAGGCAATCGAGGTGGAGATTGCCACAGCGTCCACAGGGCCGTTCACCATTGCACTGCGTTAGTCGCTGCGTGGAGGAGCGAAGATTGAGCATACCTTGATCTTTCGGCGTTTGCATTCGAAGCTGTTGTTAGTCGGGAAGTATCGCATAGTCTAGAGAAACCTACCAAGCACAGCTCACGTACTGCCCCCGCTTGGACTGGTTGCGCTTGCGCTTGGCAGGAGCGCTCTCAACACCCATGGTGTGTCAAAAGGTCATCAAGCCAGTATAGGGGTGTAAATGTAGCGATGGTGTAGTTTAAAGAGGACTAAATGGCGAAATGCGGGCCCAGGTTTCTGCAGGTCAGCCTGCATATCCGTAACGCAGCCGAGATGGTGCATGCCGGTACAGTAGGCTTACCTTGTAACACTATCGATGATATAGCTATATGCAAAGATTACGTAGAAACAGCCATCTGTAGCTTGATCTAACTGTAGCTTGATCTAGGACTTGTCGGGAAGGCAGGGCAGGACAGTGCCGATGAGGGGCCCGAACCCCACCTGGTCAGGGCCCGCGCCGGCAACGGCTCTGAACACGACGGTATCACTGTCCAGCAAAAACGTGCGACGAGCCGAGCCTATCTCGATGGGGGTTTTGCCTCCGCTAGTCATTTCCAGTAGCGAACCTAGAGAGTTTGCGGTGGTGCCGGAGATGGTGCCTGAACCGAGCAAATCGCCGGTTTGGAGATTGCAGCCCGTCACAGTGTGGTGGGCTATCATTTGAGGGAACGAATACTGCATGTTTTTGGCAGTTCCGTGGCTAATGGTGGCTTTTTGTCCGTCGTGGGCTGCGTTAGATTTATCAGAGTTGATGGTTGCACTCACTTTGTATCTCGATCTCGAGGTTGATATCAAACACAGATGGGCGGTTGTTCTCGTCAAGGTATGACAGCAACGGAGCTAGTCCAGCAGGTCGCGGCAGCGGAAGTGTCTTGAACGGCTCGAGCGCATCTGCTAGCACGATCCACGGCGATACAAGAGTGCCGAAGTTCTTTCCGGTGAAGGGACCTAGCGGCACGTACTCCCAGGCCTGGACGTCGCGAGCTGAGTTAGTAGGTGTTGGCAGTTCAGCAAATGCACTCACCACTCCAATCATTCATTAGGACGTAACCAAAGATGTGTTCGTCGGCGTCGTCAATGCTGACCCGCGATCCGAGCGGGTTTGGTCGGGCAATGAACGCAGCGAGCTCGAGCTCAAAGTCGAACTTGGCTGTGGGCGCAAACAGCGGCAGTTTGGGATCTGATGTGGGGTTCGTGAGAATCTGACCCATGGGTCGGTGGATGGGCGTGCCAGAAACCACGACAGAGCTGGCGCGTCCGTGGTACCCAACGGGCAGGTGGTGGTAGTTGGGATTCAGCGCGTTTTCAGGTCCACGAAACAGCACTCCACAATTGAAGGCATGATTCACGCCAACGTAGAAGTCGGTATAGTCACCAATTGCCATTGGTAAGTGGTTTTGAACTGACGATGCTGGTTTCACAACCTTTTGGCGGAGTGCCTCGTTCTTCTCGAGGACCTCAGCATATGGGCCATTAGCAGTGAGAACCTCTCGCAGGTAAGCCCGTACGCTCCGGTGCACTTGACGGCCAAGAGCTGCAAATGCATTTAGAGTCGTCTGGCCAACGAATGCAGACTCCAAGTCACCCTCAAACCTTTTGAATCCACCGTCGATGGTGAACTCGTGCAGGTCCAAAATGTAGCTGCCTACGGCAACTGCCGGCCGCGGCGACGCCCCCTCTGAGACGATCCCAAACGGCAGGTTCGCGAGCGAGAACGGCGAGTCCACGTCAATATCCAGCCAGGACATGGTAGTAAGTGGTGGAGTTGTAGAGTTTTAAAGTGTATAGTTGTAGGTAGCGTGAATCGTTGATCCTAGGCTTCACCGCCGATACCCGGATATGCACTCCGCACTCCCCTGCAGCCTGACGAGCGCCGCATACTCCACTCGGTTTGTCAACTTCAAATCCGTCATATCCGTCAAATCCGAAAGTCAGCCTACTTCTTCTGTTACCAGCTGTATTTAACTGTTGAAGCCCCGTCAAGCAAAAGTACACCAATTGTCATGCCTCTGTCGCTTGAAGGTAAAGTGGCACTAGTCACTGGCGCTAGCGCCGGTCTTGGAGCGTGCGTGGCCGAGCAGCTGGCAGCCGAGGGCTGCGACGTTGTCGTCAACTACGCACGGTCCGAAGCCAAGGCCGCTGCACTTGTGGAGGAGCTTACGACGAAATACGGCGTGCGAGCCATCAAACTGCAAGGAGACGTGACAAAAGTTGCCATTTCGCAGCAGCTCGTTGCTGACACCGTGAAGCAGTTTGGCCGACTCGATGTCGTTGTGTCCAATGTCGGCTGGACGCGGTTCATTGATTTCGCGGACCTCGACGAGGTCACGGAAGATGACTTTGACCAGTGTATGTCTGCTAATGTCAAGTCGCACTTCTTTTTGTTCCGGGCTGCCAAACCGCACTTTGAGCGCAACCCCGACGGCGGCTCCTTCCTCATCAGCGCTTCAATTGCTGGGCTAAAGCCGTCGGGATCAAGTATTCCGTACAGCGCATCCAAAGCGGCACTCGTGCACCTTACAAAGTGCCTTGCCAGAGCCCATGGACCCAAAGCACGGGTCAATGCCGTTTGTCCTGGCCTGCTGCTGACCGAGTGGGGCCTCAAGTTTGGTCCTGAGAAGATCGCCGCAATGGAGTCGTCCCTGCCTCTAAAGCAGACATGCTCTGTTGAGGATACGGCCGCTGCCTTTGTGTCTCTAGCCAAGAGCACCTCCCAAACTGGAGCCATCATCACCGTCGACGGAGGTCTGAATCTCGTCTAGACGCAGGGCCCACGGATCACATCTTAGTCTAGCTCTACCGCTTATGCCGTCGTATCTATACGAAGCACGACAAGGCAATTGCGTTCGTGATATTCGACCTATGTACATCTCGTTCAGCTTGTTCGTTTGTCGTTTGTCCGTTTGTCGTTTGTTCGTTTACGACCCCTCGTTCAGCTATGGCCAATCTATTCTGCCTCCTGCCTTGTAACTATTCTGCCTTGTAACTCTGTTCTTTATCACACCCATCAGACTCTAATGGTCCATCTAATTACGTTGAATGTCCATCTAATTGTGTTAATACGGCTACATGGAATTATCTTTGTTTACCTGGTTAAATGAATGGTAGAGTCTGACGGCTCGGTTATTGCAGGGCTAAAATTAGGCTGCTAGTGCAGCGATCTGCCGGTTTTCGACGGTTCTCCACACGAGCCGCGTGGGCTGCTGTAACGTACAAATAGCCCCCGGAGCCTAGTGTTTCGCCTCTATCTTGATTTTGGGCTTTACGCAATGGTTGCAACAACCTTTACTACTCCGGATCCATACCGCTACCAGCAGGGGTTCAATTCCTACCACGAGTATGTACCTGCATCTTCACCAACCTACTAACCCAGGACCGAAGTGCTCAAGGGAGCCCTGCCAGTCGGCCAGAACAACCCGCAAAAGGTGGCCTACGGTCTGTACGCCGAGAAGCTGTCGGGCACGGCCTTTACTGCTCCCCGTCACGAAAACAAGCAGTCGTGAGTATTTGTGGTGAAAATTTGGGGTGGAAAGCTGGATATGACATGCTTCCCCGCATTTCGATTGCTGCGATGTGATCTAACGAAGATGGCTATACCGCATCCTGCCTTCGGCGGCGCACCCGCCTATGGAGCCTGCAGAGGTGACGTGGGCGCCCTCGGACGGCTCTAGCTCGAGTCCTGCTGGATTCGATAGCCTCCAGTACGTGCCGAACCAGATGAGATGGGATCCGTTTGACTTCCGCGCTGACGAGACGTTTGTGTCGGGCTTGCAGTTGATTGGCGGCTCGGGTGACCCGAGACTTAAACATGGTCTCGCTATCTATGTGTACGGAGCTGGCAAGTCCATGACCAACGAAGCGTTCTACTCTGCCGACGGAGACTTCCTCATTGTACCGCAGTCGGGAGACCTCGACATCACCACTGAGCTCGGCAAGCTGTACGTGCGTCCACAGGAGATTGTCGTTATCCCGCGAGGCGTGAGGTTCAGCGTCAAGGTTGACGGGCCCATTCGTGGATATGCGCTGGAGCTGTTTACTGGCCACTTTGAGCTGCCCGAGCTCGGACCCATTGGATCTAACGGGTTGGCCAATGCGCGGGACTTTGAGGCGCCTGTGGCGTTTTATGAAGATGTACAACAGGAACACACACTAAAGTGCAAGCTTGGCGGCAACCTGTTTCAGACGACGCTCGACCACAGTCCGTTTGACGTTGTAGCATGGCACGGACTCTACTACCCGTACAAGTACGATCTCGGCAAGTTCTGCACCATTGGATCCATCTCCTTTGACCACCCAGATCCGAGCATCTTCACGGTGCTGACGGCGCAGAGCGACCATGCTGGAACTGCCATTGTTGACTTTGTCATCTTCCCGCCGCGATGGCTAGTGCAGGAGAAGACGTTCCGGCCCCCGTACTATCACCGCAACACCATGTCGGAGTTTATGGGTCTTATTAATGGCGACTACGATGCAAAGGAAGGCGGTGGGTTTGAGCCTGGTGGAGCGTCATTGCACAATGTCATGTCAGCGCACGGTCCAGATGCCGTGACATTTGAAAAGGCGTCCAACGCACCCCTAGCGCCGCAAAAGGTCGGTTCCGACTCGATTGCGTTTATGTTTGAAAGCTCGCTGATGATTGGACTCAGCGAGTGGGGTTTACGCAGCCAAAAGGTCCAGCACGAGTACAACGCTCACAGCTGGCAGCCCTTGCAGCGGCACTTTACCCCCGGTCACGAGTAGCTCGATACGGGTATGCAGGGAATTGTTTGCTCGATAATTGCTTGACAAATGTAGACTGTGCTATAGCGGGGTACCCCCAGGTCACAATACAGTGCAACCACGACGTCATCAAGGTCCCTTCAGCTCCTCAAGCTCAAGCACGTCAAGGTCTCCTCAGTTCTTGGCGAGCAAGGATTTTGTTTCTTGATTTCTTGATTTCACCTCGGGTCCTCGGAGTTCCCCTCTAAGTTTGGGACTTCCCCTCGTCGTGGAGGGGTAACAGTAGACAATAGCCGTTTTCGGTCGAGGGAAATGAAAGGGTCCTCTACCCCGCCAGCTCCCGCTCTGGGAAATGATGGGGCTGTAAGCTTGCTGGGCTTGCGGGCAAACGTGATAGCAAACTGTAAGTAGCCAGGTACCCACTTTGGCAAGGCGTTGAGCAGGGTGGAACCCCCGCTGGGCCCTACGCCGACGTGATGTGTGTCCGGTGGTTTTTGCTGCTGCTGCACCACGCCCAAACAGGAAGGTGACGAACCTAGCTCTAAGTTTGTTTTTCACTGGTTTCTCGATGTGGGGTATGCATAAACCCTGCCGAGGCACCCACCGTGTGCCCCCTCTTTAGCCCACAGTAAACGAGCTCAACCCAGCAGATGCATACAAGGCGGATCCATTTTGGTCCGACACAGGGCATCGAGCAATCAATGTATACTAGCCTCATCTCAAGCTATGACCTTCTATGGCCTCAGCTGGTCTCAGCTAGCCTCAAATGTAGCAGCAGCTGTGGCAGATATGGCTAGCCCTCCCCTTCTCGGCTACCCCCGCCCCTCCCAGTTGTGCCCTTGCATCCTCGCTAATAAAGTTTGCCTCGCTAGAGTTGCAACGTTCCAATAGGCAAATAGTGGTGAGGTAGCCAATTGCAGTAGCAGCTGCAGGCTGCCGACTAGTGTGGCATGCCCCGCGCTGCTCTAGGGAAGGCACGCCCAAACTGCCGAGGCCGCAGGCGCCCTGCACTACTCGATCTGTACCCGTCGTTTGTGCCGTCTACCCCTCATTCTGGATCTCATCCCATATGCACCAACCCACGTATATATAGCGTCGCATCCGACGATCGAGTTATCGTACAGAATCTATTCTCTACAGTCTTACAAAAAACAACATGCGATTCTCCTCTGTTGCTGCTTTCGCTGCTATTGCATCCTCGGTGCTGGCTGCCCCGGCCCCGGCCCCTGCTCCCACCTCACCAGCGGCCCCGGCCACCACAAACGCCTGTCTCAACAAGGTCATCTCGGCCCTCAACGCCGTCCAGTCAGACCTCACCACGCTCGACAGCAAAGTCGTGGCCTTCTCAGACGGTCTGCTCGACATTGGACCGCTGCTTACGATCCAGTCTGAGGCCACTGGTCTCGGCAACGACATCCAGGCTGCCACCAAGCAGATCAACAAGTGCTCTACCTTCAACGAGGGCGACTCGCTGGCTCTGGCCCAGGTCGTGCTGACGCTCGTGCCCTTCATCAACCAGACCCTCAGCGACATTGTCGTCAAGAAGCCTGCCTTTGACCACTCGGTGCTCTACCTCATCTCGGTGTCATGGCTCGTGTCCTCAGACATCACCACGCTCGCAAAGGACACCACCGCCCTTGGAACTGCCCTCACCGCCAAGTTTGACCCCATCCTCACATCCACCGTCACCCAGGTCCTCACCGAGATCAACGCCTGGTTCTCCAGTGCTGAGAGCGCCTACGCCAACTCTGGTCTCATCTCCCTCCGACGCCGCGAGGAATGAGCTCCTAAGCTAGACCGGAGCCAGACCTTCTGAGTCTTCTCCGGATCTTCGCGACTTCACCGTCGCTGTAATGATGCCTCTTTTCTTCTCTGGTGTCGCCCTCGTGATTCCTGGCAGGCCAGGGTACTTCGCTGGCCTGTAGACTTTACTTATCAATTGTACTTTGTTTTGACACTGAAGTTTGTTCTGACACTGGTGGCACATAGTAGTGGTAGTCGCCAATGTCGATATCCAGTAGCTTCACCAACAAATTGTCCGAGATGGGCGTCCACAGAGTCAACACCCGATCCAGAATGCTGTCCATCCAGGCATACGTCTCTGGGAGTCGCTCACCATCACCATCGGAAAGCGTCGTGTATCGACGGACGGGAGCGCCAACCAGCAGAGGCTGTCGGTCGGCATCGCCAAAGTATATAGCTGCTTGGTACTTTACCGTACTAGCGAAATCGAGCGAGGGTGCTGTGTTAGAAGTGCCTCGTGGAGGATCGGGAAGCTTACACAGTATTAGAGATGTTAGTCCGTCCATATAACCTTCAGCGGGAGCCTGCTCCGGCTCGCGTTTTGAGACTTTGCCAAACGGCGTGTAGTGACTTCGCGTGATGATCTCTTCGGCGTAGAGCATTGTACTGATTCTCACAGCACCCCAGCTCGAAGATATATAGTCATGGTATGGAGGTCAGTTCAACCGCAGCCAGTTTCAATCAAACTCTATTAAGATGATCTTGAGAACCTCGGCCGGGCGAGTTAAGGTCCCCAGTGTAGAATGACGTTTAGCTTAATATTATGGCGTGCCAATGCGGTCCGGTGAGTAAGGAGATGGAAGGCAGAGAGGAGTCAGAAATGGGAGGCAGTGAAGGGAGGAGGAGAGAGGGTGTTAGAGAGGGTGTTGTGTGAGAAAGAGAGCACAACTATGGGGTAGTACAAACATAACGAGGCTTTCCATCTAAAGGCATCTAGCGGAGCATAATTTAATTGCAGTCCCGTTTGAGCGAAGTTAGATTGGCGGGAGACGGATCTGGGAGATGAAACGGTCCAGATCTAGCCAGATGACCATTAGTGTACTGCTTTGAGCGAGTGAAACAACTCCATAATAGTGAAAGGTTTATCATGAAGCTCGAGGCATTTCGTGCGATATTGTACGTGCATATCCGAGAACTGGCTTTATACACAGTATGCGGGGAAGCTGTCAGTCGTGCATAATAGTGCATTCATTTACCCACGGCACGCTGTTTTGGGATATCCGTGACGGTAGAGTACACGCATGTTGACTAGCCCGCTAGCCCGATAATTGACCCGCGAGTCATCCACTAACATACTCGCGTAGCTGCTTACAGGACCCGTAATTTGGTGCAGCCGGCTTTATCTCCTGATTCGGACATATCGAGAACTAGCCAGTACAGGTACGGAAGGTAACCCGTTGTAATCACCAGCCAATTCACTTGAGGCTGTTGTTATTGCTTGATTGTTCAGCTACTGTTTAGTTATTGTTAGTTGTTGCTCAGTTATTGTTCAGTTGGCTAGGCTTCCACTGGCCTCACTACGGGATATGGGCTCTGGGTTCCGCCAGCCCCGCCGTTGGTTGCCTGCATACTACTGCTAGCGGCCCGCTGATCCCCCATGACAACGTGGGGGAGTGGCAGCGTATAAAAGGGCCAGTGCCCCTGGATTACTGCCTGTTCTCCTGTCATCTTCTCAATTGTTGATCCTGTCATTGCCTATTCCTACCATGTCGAGCGCCACTGCTGTCATCGCCACTACTTTGAAGCCCAACATCGGCGTCTTCACGAACCCGAAGCACGACCTGTACGTGGCAGAGTGCGATCCGCCAGTCGACAAGCTCGAGCCCGGGCCCGGCGAGGTTGTTGTGCAGATCAAGGCCACGGGCATCTGTGGCTCCGACATCCACTTCCAGCGTCACGGACAAATTGGCCCGACAATGGTTGTGCGCGAAGAGCACATTCTGGGCCACGAATCGGCCGCCGTCGTCATCAAAGTCCACCCGTCCGTTACGACGTTGGCAATTGGCGACCGCGTGGCCATGGAGCCCGGTGTTCCGTGCCAGGAATGTCCGCAGTGCCAGGTCGGTAAGTACAACGGCTGTCCTCAGGTGCTGTTCAAGTCGACACCGCCAGTGCCTGGTCTGCTGCGTCGATATGTCGTGCACCCTGCCAACTACTGCCACAAGATAGGCAACATGTCGTTTGAGGAGGGTGCTCTTCTCGAACCTGTCAGCGTCGGGCTCGCTGGAATCGAGCACTCGGGCGTGCGCCTCGCTGATCCGGTGGTGGTGTGTGGAGCTGGTCCGATTGGAATCGTGTCGTCTGTGTTGGCGCGCGCTGCCGGAGCTGCTCCGCTCGTCATCACCGATATCGCTGAATCGCGACTCGAGTTTGCCCGCAAAATGGTGCCTGGTATCCGCACTGTTAAGGTTGAGATGGACATGACTCCACAGCAGGTAGCTGACAAGGTGGTGGCTGCTGCTGGCGGTGTGCGTCCACGCGTGTGCCTAGAGTGCACTGGAGTCGAGTCGAGCATTGCTGCGGGCATCTACTCGCTCGACTTTGCTGGGCTCATCCACATCATTGGTGTGGGCCGTGATTTCCAGGGAGTCCCATTCATGCATTTGTCCGTCAACGAGATCACCATCAAGTATCAGTACCGCTACGCCAACACCTGGCCCAAGGGCATCCGTCTTATTAATGACGGGCTCATCGACGTCAGGGCTCTTGTCACGCACCGCTTCACCCTCGAGGAGAGCGAAAAGGCGTTCGAAACGAGCGGAGACCCCAAGTCCGGCGCCGTCAAGGTCATGATCCTTGATGAGTAGGAAGACGTCTACTTGTCATAAATACATAGATATCATGAGTACATCATCACAATGTACAGCATCACCTAAACACTACCCGCGTAAGTATCATTACACTATACCTCTGGCTATAACGACCTTTTTGACTGGATTATCCCTCCAATGAATACGAGCTCTGCGAGTCCTTATTCTCATCAATGAGCACCTGGAGATGTGCCCGCAGCTTCTGAAGTGCTGGATCTTTCGGTTGGAACCTTGGCAGCCAGTCCTTTTGGCCAAACTGCAGGATGTTGAGCGCTCGCGATTTGCCGTCAATGGCATGGCCATACGAGCCATGCAGCGTAATGCGCTCAACTGACGAGTCGTACGTCGCACGATGCAGGATGTTGTTGTTATAAAAGGCGCAGTCGCCAGCCCCCAGCTTCACCACGAGCTGGCCGTCAATAGGGTCCTTACGTGTACCTGTGGTAGTGACAGTTCTCTCGTGCTCGGTCCGGGCGCGCTTGTGACTGCCAGGAACAACAATAAGGCACTCGTCGGGGTACAGAGCGAGGTTGAACTGCGTGCCGCCGTCAGGGATGCTCAGCTTCTCGAGCTCCTCTTCGGCCGAGGCTTCGGGGCGCACGTCGTCGCGGTGCCAATCAAGCCCAAAGTCGGTCAGCGGATTGATGAGCATGTTGAGCAGCTCCATGACGAGGTTGTCTCTCGAGGTCTGCAGGATATCGGACGAAGCGTCGAGCAGCTTATCGCTGGCATACAGCTGTTGAAACTTGTCGGCCAGCTCAGGGGGCCAGTCGGGGTGCAGCAGCCCTGAGATTCCCCAGATGTCGGGACTGAAGTTCTTGGGCCACGGAGGGAACTGCTTGCCGCGTGTGCGCACATGGGGCCATTTCCCGCTGCGACTCAGCTCAATGGCCTTTTTGGATGCCTCGCGGTACTCATTGATCTCGTCCTCGCTCAGAAACCCCCGGATCACCACGAAGCCGGACTCGGCCACCTTATCGTGTAGCGCGTGCGGAAGAGCAGTTGGCATTTCAATGTTCAATTCAATATTCAATGCCCGCTGTGTGAGGTGTGAAGCAGGGATAAGCGAGGAACTGCCATTTATATACAAGTCTCGTCAGTGGCTCAAATGGTGGGGTTTATCTGCGACGATCCCTGCATTACCCGTCAATGCAACCTTGGCCTGGGGTTGCAATGGCCTGTAACTCAAATTGGCACAGCGGCTGTAGACGGGAGCATCCTGGAGATGCCAAGCGAAGTCCATGCGGTATTAGACGAATTGCTCAAATCAGTTTGATATGACAGATAAGACTTGGGGATACCAGCTACCTTCTTCATCAGATTCTAGTAATAGTATAATTATACAGATCTAAGCATGAGAGTGAACAGAGCCATCTAGTTCTCTGGCGAGTCAAACGTTCGGTAGGTGGAGGCTTCGCGAGTGGTTGCAGGGCGCAGAGCTTGCGTTTCGGGCTCCTCTGGCGGCTCCTCCGGCGACTCGTCCGCCCCATGCTCGTCACTCTCTATAAATAAATGATCAATATCCTCGAGGGACTGGCCAGCAGTTTCCTTGAAGAAGAAAAACACAATGGGGAGGAATGCCAAGTTGATAGCAGCGAGAATCCAGAACGATGCATATCCAAGAGTCTCGATGATTTGCGGACCAAACTGAAGAATGAGGAAGCTGGACATCCAGTTGGCAGACGTGGAGATGGCCGTTCCTCGGTTGCGCACGTTCAGCGGCAGGATCTCAGAGCAGTAAACCCATACAGTCGATTGCATACCAATGGTGAAAGCGCCCTGGAATAGGAACAGCGACATAATGGCACCGGTAGACGCCCACGTCGACGGTTTGGACCCTTCTATAATTTGCACAAAGATGCCGAGCAGCGCCATGGCCAGCATCTGGCCTGAAATGCCACCCAGAATAAGCGGGATGCGGCCCACGCGGTCAATAAGCTGCCACGGCACGCACGAAGCCACCACAAGCCAGCCCTGGAGCAGAACAGACATGAGCGACGCAGTAGCGGGTGACAAGCCAATTGAGTCCTGGAACAGGGTTGTCGTGAAAAATACAAGCAGGTTGACACCGCCGAGCTGCTGGAATACCTGGATGCCGAGCGACGTCCAGAGCCGGCGAGCTGACTGCAGGTTGTCGTGACGATAGAACAGGGCCAACAGCGATTTCTGCGACGCTTCGTCCTCCTCGTTCTCAATTGCCTCATTGAGCCGGTCGAATTCTTCAATGACAGGCCAGCTATTTGCCTCGTCGTCGAGCACTTGACCCAGGACTTCCAGTGCCTGGGGCTGCATGTCGTGCGCCATAAGCCAGCGCGCCGGCTCAGGGATCAGAAGAGTCGTCACGCAGATAAACGCGAGGACGGCCAGTTGGGCCAGAATTGGGATCTGCCACGACAGGTTCGACTGCACCTTTGAGAGCGCATAGTCAATCCAGTAGGCTCCAAGGATGCCAACATTGAGCGTAGTACAATACATGGCCACATGGCGACCTCGCGACTCGCCAGGGCTTGATTCGGCCTGGAGGACGGGGACAGCTGAATTGATGGCACCAAGGCCAATTCCAGCTACAAACCGTGCTACTTCGAGTGTTGCTACAGACCGAGCTTGCACCTGGAGAACGCAGCCTAGCGCCATAACCACAGCGCCAATGGCCACCGTCTGACGTCTTCCCCAGCCGTCACCCTGCCAAACAACAAGCAGCGCACCCGTAAACGCTCCAAGACCGTAGATGGCCGTGATTAGCGACAAATCGGCAGAGCTCGGGTAGCCGAACCGGCTTAGGAATTGGTCCTGCGTAATGAGACCGCCGAGCACACCATTGCCGTAGCCTACGAGCCAGAATCCACAGCAGCTGAGAACTGTCACAGCCGACACAATGTCATTGCCCCGCAGCTCTGACAGTCCGCCAATGTTCTTACTGTACAGCGAGATCATGTCAATGAGCTGCACAGTGGTGAAGCTGAGTTTGGTATAACAGTTTGATTGCCATGAGGCTGGGCGCAGGGTTGCTGTCGACGCACGCTGCCGATCCCTGCAGTGTGGGGGGAGTTAAATAGCCGGCATCTCCTAAAACGATTCTCTACCATCTACATGTCGTATCCCGAGACGAACCGTACGTGGCGCATTCTGAATGCTGCCCAGGAGGGCCAATACTGCGTGGCAGCCTTTAACTGGTGGGTGGCAGACCCGGGCAATTGATTACTGTATTAACACAGCTACAATGCGGATGGCATCTTTGCCGCTATCCGCGCGGCCGAGAACATGAAGGCGCCGGCAATTGTCGAGATCTTTCCGTGGTCGATGCACTTCCACGGCGCTGCGTTCATCCGGTTCGCCGCAGATGCTCTGCACAGCGCCAGCGTGCCCATGTCGCTGCATCTCGACCACTGCATCGAGCCCGACGATGTGCACCTCGCGCTGAGCCTGCCGTTCGACTCTATAATGGTGGACGCATCAAGTGAGGACCCCGACAAGAACATTGAGTTCGTGCGCAGCATCGTGGACATCGCCAAGCAGCGCAACATCACCATTGAAGCAGAGATGGGCCGTATCCAGGGTGGTGAGGACGGTGTGCCAACAGTGGACATGGAAGCACTCTACACTGAACCCGAGTTTGCAGCCGAGTTCGTGACAAAGACAGGAGTGCACTACCTGGCCCCCTCGTTCGGCAACATCCACGGTCCATACCCGCCAGGTGGCCCCGAGGCGTACTGGCAGCTCGACCGGCTCTCCAAAATCAACGAGCTCACTCCCAAGGGCGTGCCGCTTGTACTCCACGGCGTCTACCCCATCATCGACGATCTCATCCAGCGCGTCGTCAAGCTCGGCATCCGCAAAGCGAACATCAACCGAAACCTTCACGAGCCCTATCTTGACTTTCTCGCCAACAATATCGGCAAGAAGGAGATGATTGCACTGCAGGAGGGCAGCATCGCGGCTTTCGCTGCTGAAGCAGAGCGCTGCATAGTACTCCTAGGTTCCGACGGTAAGGCTTGAGTTGATCCTGGCGAATAGCTCGAAATGGTGAATGATACTATACAACCTACTTTGTATCCTCGATATTGTGTATATTCCACAATACGTTATAGTAGATGGTTATTCCAGGTTCTCAGTATCACCTCCAGCTTCACTACAGCATGCGGCTGAACCGCGCGGCTAATTTACCCTCAAGCCCAAATTTTTCAGCTTCCGTTCTACAGCCTAACACCACATACACCAAATATCGGCATGGTCCCTCGGTTAAGGCCATTGGGCTCGAGCCTGGCCAGATGGCTAGTGCCTGCACGTCCTGTGCCTGTCATGCGCTGCCTCTCGACGTCACCGCTCGTGCGAGGCAGAGCCGACGCTATAGCTGATCTCCGAGACCGACTCGCTAAAGTCACCCGCGAGTACGAGGACTTCAACGGCATCAACACCAGCAAGACCGAGGACGAGGTGCGTGGTACGTCACTTATTAAGTACAACGACTCGCTGCATCGCAGAGCGGACCTCGAGAAGCTGCGCATTGTCCCCCGGGACAGGGCTTTCTATATGTCGAACCCTCCGCATGAGGAGATCATGCGTACGCTCAACGAGCTGCTGCAACTACACATCAACCTGCCGCTGAGTGCGCCTGACGCCTACAAGCGGCCTGTCTGGATCAATGCTCGCGATTATGCGACAATGGCCGGTGGTACTCGCCTGCGCCCTGGTGACTACCGAGACTTCATCCGCCTTGCATCGCGACTCGACTCAATAGACGCCCAGCTCGTTCCACGCGAGATCGCCGAGGTCCTCGATGCCTTTAAGCGACCCGAGTCGGTGACGCAGGTCCAGTCGGCTATCAAGACCCTCGATGAGCAGGGTCGTGCTACGGCCGTTGGTCGTCGCAAGACCTCGTCAGCTCGCGTCATTGTCGTCAAGAGCAGCAACGACATCAAGGGCCAGTTCCTCGTCAACGGCAAGCCCCTCGACGTCTACTTCCCGCGACTCCAGGACCGCAGCATCGTGCTGTTCCCACTAAAAGTCATTGAGTCCATGACCTCGTACAACATCTTTGCAACTGTAACGGGCGGTGGTCTCACTGGTCAGTGTGGAGCTATCGCTCTCGGTCTTAGCAAGGCTCTAATCATCCACAACCCGTTGCTGGGCAAGCGCCTGTCAAAGGCTGGCTGCACGAAGCGTGATGTCCGTCACAAGGAGCGTAAGAAGCCTGGTAAGCCCAAGGCCCGTAAGTCCAACGCTTGGGTCAAGCGTTGAATGTACATACTGTATATAGCCAATCTGGCATCCTGCAAATTGTAAGTCTTAAACTAGAGTCCAGGGTGTGATGCTCTAGATGCTCGCTGGATCAACTATACCTCCATGCGGCTACCCGGGCTGATCTGAATCTGACATTCATGACTTCTCCTTCATGACATACAGAGCGTTCCATTCGGCACGGATACTTTCTGCCAAGCCAGCGCTTGGCCTCGCTTACGTGAGTTGCCCTCAACAGTCTAGTTTGTTCTAACAAGTTCATTGAGGTGTCCAAAGCGCGCAACCTGTGGAGATTTGTCGTCCGCAAGGCGTACTGTAAGCAGATCAAAGTGCGATCTAACGGTTCTTCTAACTAAGCCATCCCAGACGAGGCACGCAAGAAGGAGATACTCAATTGGGCCCGCTCGGAGTTCTCACGGCACAATGGCGAGACAGATGCAGTAAGTTGAAGCCCCCATAACCAGCGGTGTACTGACCAAAGACGAAAATTAAGTACCTCGTCACGATGGGAATCAAAGAGGTCAACGGCATGGTTCGAGCACTCAACCTGTGATGTACGCTGTGTAAATAAGACGCCGTCAATGTATATAACAGATCCTCTAAAATGACTAATGAGAAATGTACAATGCATGTAATGCTCGAAAGCATGCTAAAGCGACATACTGCGCAGGAGGACGAGTGTCTTATCCTGAGCAGCCCCTACACCGTCGACGATGTTCTCCACAAACGACGTGCCTATGTTGCGTTCCTCTGCCCACCGGCTCAGCTCCTCGACGACAGCATTGTATCGTCCACTGCGTCCGTTTTTGATGCTTTGTGCACTCGAGTGCACCTCGGCTACTACCCGCTTAGACTCGTCCAATAGTGCTTCCGCCGAGTTCAAGTCATACTTCACCTGATGTCTGTTCTCCTTTAGTTTTGCAACAAAGCCTGACACGACTCGGCTAGTCTCCACTATTGTAAAGGCTCGGTGGAACCACTGCCAGCCAACAGTTGTAGGGTCCCTGGCATCGGGCACGACTTGCTCAAGCTTCAGAGCAGTCAGCTGCTCAGATACCGCTTTGTACCCAGCAGCGCTCATTTTGTTGGCCGAAGTATCGATCATAAGCTTGAGCACGCCAAAAGACCATTTCTCCTCGTCTGTGAACTGCGATTGGCCTGCTTCGAGCAAACCGTCCAGCTCGAAAACAAGCTCTACCAAGTTTCCATGAGCCAACTGCTTGATGGCTTGTTCACGAAGCAGGGTTGCCTGAATCCACTCGGCCCGCACTGTCGGGCCTATGGTCAGCCTTTCAGACAGCCTCGTCTCGCCCATGGCATTGCAATCCCACATGATATCATTATCACGGTTGTCTGCCATAGTCTCTACAGTCGTCAGGCCAAACAGCGTTTCAAGATCGCGTAAATTGGGCCGTCCAGTGTGTAAACGGTCAATCTTCACAGTCTCCAGCGCCATAAGACGCCGAGTCAGGCTATGCTCAAACTTGCGGGCCAGATCGAGGAAGCTTTCCACTTGTGTAAATACGCCCTTGGATAGCGCATGCTTGGCATATGGAATGACGCTCCCAACCTGTTTGTATATGTCCTGCGATGCGTTTATCGTGTTCTTGGCGGGGAAGAGGGTGCCTGTACGAGTAACAAGCACATGCGGCAAATTCTCGCTTTGGAGGTTACGAATTGAGAGCGAGTCATAGTGTGCCTTGGCTCGAACATGAGCTCCTAGCAGCTGATAAATACGAATCAACCATAACCGAACATAGAACTGGTGTTTGTCCACCACCACGGCCTTTTCAAGAATCACTGCGGCCTTGTACAGCTTCAGAGGATCTTCGGACTCAAGGACCTTGGCTGCAGCTATAAGGAGAAAGTCGTCACCACTGTGGTAGTCCTTCGGGTCTTTTCCTTCAAGGTACTTTTCAGACTTGCCGAATCGCGCAAGGTTGTTGTCAATGGCCGCCTCGTTGGTGGACGGAAAGAGAAACTTGAGTTTCTCGGTGTTGACCTGCCAGTTGAGATCATCTTGGTAGTTGGTATGAGCTGCAATCTCTACGAGGAATCTTCCACTGTCAAAACCAGGCAGCTGGACGTACTCACGCAAGTCCTCGAAAGCACATCTCTTCGTTCCCAGAGCACCAAAGTAAGTCGTGACTGCTGATTGAAACTGAGGATCAGACACCCTTGACAGCAAGTCGACGAGTGCCAGTCTTGAATTGCGCGAAGCCGGTTCGTACTTTGAAATAAACGCACGCGTGACCTCTATCGAGTTTCCTCCCAGATGCACAGCGGCCTCATTGAGGGCCTTCCAATGCAACCAGTTGTCCATTGTCTGTGCTTCGATGAATCTGCGACAGTAATCGAAGATCTTCTGCCATTTTTTGTGCTTCTGTAGCGTCTCGAGCAGAAGCACCACTAGATCCAGTGATTCCCAGCCTGCCACTTCTGGAGAGTCAAGGTATTCAATAAGGTTATTAGTGGCGTTATCCGACTGCTGCATGCTCAGCACCAGAGCATGGACGTAGCATTCCTGCGCCGTGGTGTACGGCAAGAGCTTCTCGAGCATCCGGCTGGCCAGCATTGGATAGAGACGTTTTTCTTGGGCGGGAGTTGAGTCGGCAAAGTAGCTGAGGGCCATAAAGTAGCACGTCTGCATAGTGGCCAGTCGTGGTGTGGGGGCGATCTTTTGGAATGCAATTGATGCCTTGACGAGTCCCCGTAGGTTGTTGCGTTCCAACATTGTATCAAACCAGATATGTACGAGATCCTCGTCACCGGGATTGACTCGGCCGGCCTGCTCAAAGAGCACACTCAGCTGCTGATCCTGCCCGTACGCAACATAAACATCGCGGATGAGTGAGATAATTGTGAGGTTGGTGGGGTTTAATTGAGCGGCCCTGTTGGCCAAGTCGAGGGCATCGTGCTTATGGCTCTGCTTGTAAGCCACATATGCAGAAAGGGAGAGCCAGTAGGGGTGATTAGGCTCCTTCTTCAGCTCTTTGTTGATCTTCACGAGAGCGGGCTTGTAGGATCCGGCCTCTATTTGATCCCACAAGTTTTTCAGCTCTCGAGAGCTCGACATTGTAGATGATGTAGACAGACTGGATCAAAAAATGCGCGTAGCCGGTAAAGAGTGGGCCATGCGCGTAACAGCCAGGAGCCAGCCGTGCATGGGTGAATCTGCACCTCTAAAAAAAAATTGGACCGAACCTGAAATTTTCTGATCCTCAACTACCATGTCGGCAATTTACAAGGCCCTGTCGAAAGACAGCAAGAGCAAATCCGAGACCACTAATGGAGACGCCAAGGCATACAAGAACAAGCAGCGTGTGCTGGTGATCTCCTCGCGTGGAGTCACCTACAGACATCGACACCTCATCAGCGACTTGTCGGAGATGATGCCCCATGGACGCAAAGAGCCCAAGTTCGACACCAAGTCCAAGCTGTACCAGCTCAACGAGATTGCCGAGCTCTACAACTGCAACAACATCATGTACTTTGAGGCCCGAAAACACACGGACCTATACCTGTGGCTGGCAAAGGCTCCCAACGGCCCCAGCTGCAAGTTTCACATTCAGAACATCCACACTCTCGACGAGCTCAACTTCACCGGTAACTGCCTCAAGGGCTCGCGACCTGTTCTGTCCTTTGACAAGACCTTTGACGACAGTCCCCACAACCAGCTAGTTAAGGAGCTGTTGCTGCACGTTTTCGGCGTGCCTCCTAAGGCGCGCAAGTCCAAGCCGTTTGTCGACCACGTCGTCACCTTTAGCATTGTGGATAACAAGATCTGGTTCCGCAGTTTCCAGATCTCCGAGAACGGATCTACAGAAGCCAAGTCGTCTTCGGATACAGAGCTGTCGCTCGTGGAGATTGGCCCGCGCTTCGTCATGACCCTCATCACCATTCTCGAGGGCTCGTTTGGCGGACCCGTCATCTACGAGAACAAGGAGTTTGTCTCGCCCAATGTTGTGCGAGCCCAGCTCAAGAACAAGCAAGCCGAAGCTGCCAAGTCCCGTTCCGAGGCCGCTGTGCAGCACCAAATCAAGCGTCGTGAGGCGGTCCTGGCCGCTGACCCTCTGTCTTCGACGGTACTGTTCAAGCAGTAGTTTATTGTATTTAATTTGTGTTCTCGGCATGAGGACACTGTGAATGAATCGAGTTAGCTCAGGAATGAGGTTGTGGGGAATATGACTAGAGATGCTTGATGTATAGAACCGGAAGTATGGGAACCTCCGAATATCAGAACCTAAGCATCAGAGGCAGTACTCTGACTAATCTGGACTACGACCGCCTCGGTCAAGCTACTTCACAGGTTTCTATAATCAATGCGCCTGGTGACCTAGCAGTGTCTATAGCTGGCGCATAGCTGGGATACGTCACGCATAGTTACTTGCAGGTCTAGATTGTAATGGATATTCGTGACGACTGGTCGAATGAGCACGGTCATTTGTCGGCATAGTGGATTAGAGTCAGCTGGTGTCCCCGTTTGTGCATCTGTTCTGTCACTCGTTCATTAGTACGGCGAATCTAGTGTTTCACTACCCTTGAGGGCCTCTCCTTTAGTGCTTCTCCTCCTTCTCCTGCTGCTTCAAGAAGTCACTGGGTTAGTAGTGTCCAAAATCTGCACAAATTCACCTACAGAATGAACTTCTCCTCCTCGGAGCTGCCAGCGTTGATGGGGGGAGCGGTAGCAGTCTTCTTGCCCGACGTGGCGTAAAGAACACCAGCAGCAACGGTGCTGAAAGTAGCAATGGAAAGCTGGGTTAGATTTGGACAATTGAATAACGTGGTGCATACCTGGTAAGCCTGGAAGGTCCGGCCGAAGATCACGTAGGCACCCATTTTTCGTGTATATTGAGCTTGGTGTAGTACAAGGTGAATATATCAATACTGAGGTTTGGAGTTTTTTCAGGGGAACGATTGGTGCTCAGACTTACGCTGATGCCACAGGGTACCCGCAACAGCCGTGCCTCTCTACCGCTGAAGTACCCCACACTGACAAGACATGGTAGGAAAGGGTAGCAAGGTGAAATAGCCATAATGAAACACTGGTGCTGACTCGAATCCGAGCTCTGAAGGTTATTTGCGAGTCTCAGCTACTAAATTCGGCTGTTACGTTGACCACTGACGACCTGCTATGGCTGCTGTAACTGCATGTTCCCTGGCACGGCTGCACCATATCGGCCGATATAAATAACTGTATCACTGCCAACAACTGTGAGCTCAGGCAGTCTTGCCGGAAACGGCATGTCGCTTCTTCAGGACCCAGAGTATGTGGATTATTTGCAATGCGTACCTTACCATCTAACCCAGTTACGTGATCTCGCACTTGCGTGCCGAGTATCTGCAGGCATTTCAAGATGGCGTGGGTCAACGAGTGATTCGGCCATCTCACCTCTACATCACCAAGACTGGCCCCACAAGCCTCAATTGGGCGGCATCCACGCTACTGTCTATGGCCAGTACGGGATCTCCGCCCATCCCGACAAGCTCACTGGACCCTTCAGAGGCGCAATTCCGCAAGTTTGAGGGCAGAAGCTCGCGAGCACGCGATCCCGAAACCGGGGCCCGCAAGCTCGGCCGTGCCTCGACATATCCCTCGCTACCACTCGTCACAACTAAACCTAGCCGCCGCAGGTCTGACAAGGACCAGAAGGGCCCAAAGGGCAAGTCGTCTGAGGACCTTCTCAAAACAGCGCGAGCGTCTGAGCAGTTTGATGGCGCGAATACCTCGGCGTTTACGACCGACGATGACGATGACGACGTGGCTGATGACGGGCACGACGACGAAGAGGAAGCTCGATTCAAACCTGGAGCTCCACGGCGCAAAGCGGGCTCTAGCGGGCTTGATTTCGACCTCTACTACGGTGGATACCAATATGACTATGATGATGATGATGACGACGACGATGACGACGATGACAGTTTCCGCGAAGACGAGGGCGACCTCGACCAGTTCACTACTGAAGATGACACGCTCACCACGGTGTATGAGCACGAGCTTGCCGAATCGGCTTCACACTTTGATGGAAAACGGAAACAATCATTCCACCGAACCTCGTCAGCACGAGCAAGTAGATCAAGCCTTCCTATCAGAGAAGAGCCGGGAATCAACGAATCAGACCAGAGTGAGCTTCTCGACTCCATGTCGGGAATGAGCGAAGAAGATGACAGTGACCTCGAGGAGGACTTCAAGTTTGCTGCCGAGCAGCTCAAAGCAAATGCCCTCGATGGCGACACCGATTCAATAAGCCTCTCGAGCCGGCCCCCGTCAAGCAATGGGTCACCGCGTGTACGCTCGCGGGCCACGACTGTCAGCTCGACAGCACCCAACACAAACTACTCGCGCCGCAACATTCTGCGCCAACGGTCCCTCGATGTTGGACTCAATACAATGTCTGGCACGCAATCCACAAAAGCATTAGCACAGCTGGCATCTGGTCATGGACTGCTGACATCTCGCCCCCGGCGTATGAGTGTTCCAGGAACGTCGGTTGGCCCCGCTGTGCCATTGCGAACTCGTGCGCTATCTAACCGCACTGTTGACGGTAGCCAAGTGAGTGCACCCGGTATTCCTCCCATTCGACGCAACACCGATGTCAGCATCCAATCAGACCTTGCTCCCGAGGTATTTCCCAGTGATGAGGCCCTCAAGGCTCTGGAGGAGCCTGCAGTCAGCACCCGCAGCCGATCTGGCTCGACCTATTCTATACGCAAGGCGATTCCGGCGCCCATGCGCAGCTCCAATTTAACGAGCAAAATCATGGCCAAGCAGGCCACTTTCGATAACCCGCTTGAGCAGTACATTGCTGCGTCTGGTAAGAGCGAGCGCAAGCCGCTCAAGCTGAAACTCTACATGCCAAGTTGCAGTGATCCGAAATCTCCGTGGGAAGTCGTTGTCAGACGCGACGCAAATGTCGCCAGTGCTATTGGCTTTGCCCTCTATCGCTTTGATGAAGAAAAGCGGTCGCCAGAACTGCCTCTAGACATGCAGGATGCCAACAAGTGGAACCTACGCATCGTTGAGGATGACGGCGAACCTGATGAGGATTTCCCAGCGCTCGATCGTACCCGTCTTATCTCGGCGTACTCATTTGACGAATTCGCTCTTGTCGAGGCGACTCCGGCTCAGTTCAAGGAGAACGAGAAAACGACTCCCAATAGCCGAAAGCCCACGGTGCCGAAGGCTGATGTAGGAGTCAAAGGTGCCGAGCCCACTGAAGCAGTTGTCGACGCTGGTCCTGTGTCGGTTCGTGTGTTCAAGTACCCGTTCAATGAGTTCGTCGCCAGCGTGTTTTGGTCAGGGTCTGTGTCGGTGGATACACTGATTGGTGACATTCTAGAGACGGTGTGCCGCGACAAGGTGCTTGACCAGTCTCTGTATTCGCTGAAGATTGCCGGCACGAAGCTTCTTGCACTCAATGAGATGACGGTGAAGTCACTCAAGGGGCAATGTGACCTCGAGCTCACGCCGAAGCGAGTCATCACGACTGCAAATGGCTACGATCCCTCACGCGTCGTTTCTGCAACGCGCAGTCCAACGAGTATGCGCCGACCTGTGCCTAGCAGTAGCAATGTTTACTCAGCGCTCGAGCACAGGGGCACTCAAGACGCTGCCAAATCGGCCAGTGCGTCGGCACGTGGAACGACCTACCTCAGCTCCGGTCTCGTGAATGGATCAGCTGGCTACGAGAAGTACATGATTTGGCGACGACAGCCAATGTCTTTTATCAGTCGACACGAGCGCGTGTTAG
Source organism: Sugiyamaella valdiviana (assembly GCA_030570555.1). Lineage (NCBI taxonomy): Eukaryota > Fungi > Ascomycota > Dipodascomycetes > Dipodascales > Trichomonascaceae > Sugiyamaella > Sugiyamaella valdiviana. The sequence goes on from JAJLWF010000006.1 coordinate 55,465, forward strand.
CTATTGACGGCGAGTACGTGCACATTATGCCGTCCGAGGAAAGAACTTGGTTCGACTCTCCCAAGACCTCGTCCTTCCACATTGGCCAGATCATCAAGTGCAAGCAGTCGAGTAAGGTACCTGCCAACTTCAAGGTTGTGGTGATGAAAACATCCGGACCCAAGCGGTACGATTTGGAAGCTGTATCTGCGACTGAATCAGCTGAGATCGTGTCCAAGTTGAGGGCATTGGCATCCAAGTACAGCAGTAGGACATGAGGTATAAGATATAATGACTTTACGAATGGATTTAAGCTATGGCCATAGACGGTATCATCGTGCGGCTGTATAGAGTACGGCTGATGTGCACGGCTATGCCAAACCTCCAGAAACTTCTCCAGGATTTTTCACGGTTATATAAACCCTTCACACCATCTCCATCGGTAATCAACACAAATGGTGAGTGAACTCGGGAGACCTCGGATCAATGCAATTGGCACCTGCTAACTCAGTCGGCCACTCTCAAGTCTTTCAAGTCGATTGTTCCTCTGCTCGACCGCGTGCTGGTCCGCCGGGCCAAGGCCGAGGCCAAGACGGCCTCTGGCATCTTCATTCCCGAGAAGAACGTCGAGAAGCTCAATGAGGCCGATGTTCTGTCGGTCGGCCCGGGCGCTCTGTCCAAGGACGGTTCGCGTATTGCCACCAGCGTCCAGCCCGGTGACCGCGTGCTCATTCCCCCCTACGGAGGCTCGACCATCAAGGTCGGCGAGGAGGATCTGCTGTTGTTCCGCGACGCCGAGATCCTCGCTAAGATCCAGAAGGATTAAGCGGAGTGACTCTTATGGAGTGGCTCTTATGGAGTGGACTCTTACAGAGAGAGGCTCTTACGGAAAGAGACACTTACGGAGAGACAATTACGGAGCGACTCCTAATATCTTGTAAATAGATTGGCGCAGTTCGACGTCGGAGCTTCTGAGCGACGGCGGTTCTGTTTAACCATTGATTATTATCTAACTAAACGTGTAGGAGTCATGGAGCTAACGCACGGGCATCCACGTGCGGATGGTGCCATCCCAGCTGGAGCTGTAGATGCGGCCGTTGGAGGAAGCTGCGATGGAGCTGACGAGGTTCTTGTGGCCATTCATAACCGAAACGCTCGTTCCGCGCAAAACGTCCATCACCTCCATAGTTCCGTCCTCAAGACCAACAATGAGGCAGCGCCCCGAAGGAGTGAATGCAATTGAGGTAGAAATGCAGTACTTTGTCTGCGGGAAGGTAGCGACCTGGCAGTGGTTCCGAAGGTCAAACAGGCGTAGTGTGCAGTCATTGCAGCCCGTGGCAATGGCATTGCCATCGGGGAAAAACGTCAGTGCTGTGACCTCTTCACCCTGGCCGTAGAACGTACACTGGCTTCGTCGCTCACGAATGTCCCACACCTTAACTGTGAAGTCGGTCGAGGCAGACACGAAGATGAACGGATGACTCGGATGTGGTTCAAGGTGAGTGACGGCACCAAAGTGGTCAGTGCCGGCGTACTCTTTGATGCTCGTGCTCGTTTCCACGTCCCAGGCGCCAATCGTCATGTCTCCAGAAGCGGTGATGGCAGTCTGGTCGGAGAGAAAGTCAATGTTCGAGATGAAGCCCTTGTGGCCCTTGAAGATAGCCAGCGGGACCCGTGCGCGCAGACCGCCAGCTACACGCTTCTGAGAATCGGCTCGCCTGTTAAACGTCGGATCCAACAGACTCTCGCTATAGTTGTCGGTCTTGACAGCGTATATACTGGCCGTATTATCGAGACCTCCTATAGCCAACAGCCTACCCGACGGACTCAGCCCTAGGGAAATGGCGACCGATTGGTCAAGTGAGATGGCATCGCACTTGTACTTGTTCTGAGCATCCCACACAAGCGCAAATCCATCCTGTCCAATCGTGGCTAGAAACTCGCTATCCTTTGTGACTTTCATCTGGAAGATTTTGCCGGCATGGCCCTTGAAGACGGCGCGCGACTTGAACTTGAGCTTGCCCACTGGCGGAGTGCGCACTGCCAGGTTGGCGAGGTTGCGTTCGGCGACCTTGTTCTGTCGATGTAGAAGCTGCTGTTTGGTGTCCTCTGCTTTGTTGCGCAGTACCTGAATCTCTCGTAACTGCTCCTCAGGGGTGAGCAGAGTGAACTCGTAGGGCACGCCCTCCACGACGGGCAGCTGGCGACGGGAAACGACAGACATGGCTGCAATGTGGTTTCAAGCCAGGGCACACGTACAGTTCTGTGTCTTAAAGGACGAAGCGAAAGTGGACGCCAAGCGGCCCAAATAGTCGCTGGCTGCGTTTGAGGCGAAGGTGCATATTTTTGAGGTTAACTTGCAGGAGATCTGCAGCTCTAACCCGTATCGTGCGTGTGCATGCATCCACCTGTCGCCAAGTCGGGAACTCTGAATGGCACCAACCTGTAACAACAGCGCAGTAACCCCTGGTAGAAGGCAGGCAAACGGCCTTTGTGCAGGACAACCCCTTTCCGCAGTTGCACTCGCTGTACTAGGTAACTATCGGTAGTGCCCCTTGTGCTCGTATCACCAGCAACCCCTTTGAAGTGTGCTAGTTTTCAATATGACCGATAATGGGAGTACTAGAGCTATGTAAAAGCTATCTAAGAGCTATCCATTGTAATAGAGTTTATTTGCATTACTATATTGCTGTTTCGACTTAGCTGAGAATCAGATATATATGCAGCTTATATGTCGCCCGTATGCTTAACGTATCCTGCCCTCAAACATCATGTTACAGCTTTCTCTATCAGAAAAAATGCATTAGGCCGTATCTGCGTCTTCAGTATCATGGGGAGTCGTCTTCGCGCTTAGCGCGCAGGTCCTGTACGAACTGGTCGAGGACCTTCTGTAAAACCTCGTTGCGTCGACACACCATGCGTAGGTCGTCGGTGTTGATGAGCTTACGATTGCCATGGCGCGCAAACGATTCGAGATCAGACCCAAGGATCACTGAGTTAGAGTACGCGTGACTGTACACAAGGAAACCTACATGTCTGGTTGAACACGAGATCAGCCAGCGAAGCAATGAACTGTGGGGTCACAGAGACGTTGAGAGTCTGGCACTCCTCCTCCACGATCTGGCCCGCCGTGTGCCATACGGCAGCTCTCAGTCGCTACGTTAGCACATACACACACCTGTGACTCGACTTCGCTCACCTCCTTGGACTGCGTCTGCTCGGCCGTCAGCTTCTTTGCCATTTCAGAGTGTCGCGTAGTCGCGAACTTTCCCCTGCGCCGCACATGCAAGTTTATCGATCTCGAAAAGGCTATCGAACTTTTTACTTGTTGGTCAAACTACACTCAAACTAGCGACCATGAAGTATATCGTTGAGCACATGGAAGATGGCTTCTCCGAATGGGTGCGCCTCGAGTATCTCGCCATTGTCGGCGATGTCGGCGCTGGCAACCTGTACCTGACGTCCATCAACGAATCAATCACTGTGCCGCAGGAGCTCATCGATGCTGGCATTAAGTGGACCAACAAGGATATCACCAAGTTCAATGAGATCGAGCCGTCATTCTCACCAGAGCGAGTCTGTCTTCTGGACCCGTCGGCGTCTCAGGAACTCGCACCCGGTGATGCTGAGCACTTTGACTTCTTCCTTTTTGGAGGCATCCTGGGAGACCATCCTCCTCGTGATCGAACCGGTGAGCTACGCAAGCATGGATACAAGGGCCGTCATCTCGACAAGGTCCAGATGACTACTGATACGGCCGTACGAGTGACCCAGATTGTCCTCGAGAAGCAGAGTAAGGCACAGACGAGGGCTCTCAACAGACTCTAACACCAGAACCGCTCGACAAAATCGATTACGTCGACTTCCCAGAGCTCAAGTTCAACAAATACGAGAGCACCGAGATGCCCTTCAGATACGTGCGGGATCCGATCAGTGGAGGTCCTATTTTGCCAAAGGTGAGACGACTCGTCAGTACCCGATTTGACTAACAAAAGGGAATGTTTGAGGTCATCAAGCAAGACTCGCAAAAGTCTCTTGACGATTTGCTCTAGTGACTGTAGTATAGATACATAACTTATAAGATGCTCTCTCTAATTGATCGCATCACGACCTTTTTTCGGTGGTCTTGTCCTCTGCATCAGCAATGGTGTTGAGAACGAAACTGGTGATGTCGTCGTTCTCAAAGTATGATGTGTGGCTAGCAATAGCCGTGATGATTGAAATGTCCAGAACTCCTTCTTGTAGGCTGTAGTCAACACGGCCACTGGGGTTGAACTTTTCGAGGGCCTTTGATACCGCCTTGTTGTCCTGATCGGGGACCGCCTTCTCTTCAGCTGCCGCCGTATCTTCTTCGCGAAGTCTATCATCGTTCTTCACAGCTTCAAGCAAAGCAGGTAGGCTATCAGACTTGTAAAGCGAGGTCAACTGATTCCACATGGACGATGCACCACGACTGATTTTCTCGCCAAGTTGACTCAGCTCCTGAATCTGCGTGGTAAGACCACCCTGAGTATATGGAATCGCACCAGGCTTAAGCTTGGACGCATCGGCATGGATCAGCGGCTCGATGCGGTAGCTAACGGGGTCTGACGGGTGGAAAAGGTTGTACAGCGGCGCATTGAGTTTCTCGACCTTATTACCATTGATGAGTAGGAAGAGCCCCAGCGGACTGCCAATGAGGAACAGATTCGACACGTCAAAGTCAAGCTGATCGCGCGATGGTTCGTCTCCGGTAATCTTGCCAGGGTTGCCTGTTTTGTGTTTGACCACGTCGTAGCTGAGAACGGAGCCCAAGGAATGGCCGATGATTGAAACCTTGGGGTTCTTAGCGAACTCGGGGTTGCGCTTGCAGAACTCGCGGTAGATCTTGTTGATATGGAACGTGACAACTTCCAAAATGTTCTTGCGGTGTACAGGGTCATTGTAGAGCAGCACATCAAGTACAACATCGCTGACAAGCGTTCTAATCGCCGGAATGCCTTCGACGTTGATATCTTTGACGGTCAAGCCTGCCTGGGATTCTTCCGTAGCGACATTCTTCGATACCTTACCAAATGTAATATCGTGTCTCCATAGAACAGGTAGAACCTGTACTCGACTCATTGGAGATTCTGTCTTGTCAGTCTCAGGCTGCGGGACATCGTCCTCGTCGTTGGCAGCCGGGTCTTCAAGGTTATATGCCTTGACCTTTTTGCGGAAAACATTGATGTCATGGACAAAGTTGACTGACTCGACGCGCTCACTCAGCTTTTGCCCAATTCCGTGAACACACAGCACTAGATGGTCAATGACTCGCTCCTTTTCGTCTGGGGCCGAGTCGTAATCATGCTTGATCTGGTCTTCGAGTTTATCAGCAGTACTCTTGTCACTCCAAGGCATCATGATGCTCTCCATCTTCTCCAATGCGCTCGAGGTGATGTCTGACTCGTCGGAGACTTCCTTCTTTTCTGCTGGCGGCTTTGTAGGTTCAGAGGCGTCCTTTGACTGAAAGCCCCGAATGACCTTCTTGGACGAGGTAGAGAGGCCAATCTTGCGCAGCATTGATGAGTCAGAGAGCTTGTAGAGGGCAGCAATGGTTGGGAGGTCCTCCTTGAACTCAATTGTGTCAACTTCGGGGTCCTCGGTCACCTTGAGCTTGTGCTGGACGACAACGGGGTCAGCGGATTTAGCGAGCGTCGATTTCGAGGCCTTGGAGGCTTTCTCGGTCACTGTGTGCTGATACAGAGCCTCGATTTCTTCAGCAAGAGTCTCTGGACACGGAACTGGTTTGGATCCGGCGTAGAACCAGGTGCCTCTTCGCACATCGTAGATGGGTCCCTCCCAGTATATCGATTTGAGCTCTCTGTTTGCGAGATCTACTTGGAATAGCCCATCCTCCTTGACAGGAATGGCCCCGGGAGGACCTCCTGACGAAAGGCTTTCCTGGTACGCCTTCTCGAGGCGAATTGAGTCTGATTTCGAGAAGACCTGGAACTGGCTGGGCGGTTTAGGCGGAACCCAGTCCAAATAGCCCGGCTTCGCCTTTGGGGTGTCTGTGGCATAGAACCAGGCGACACGCGGGCTCTGCGGAGCGCTTGCCATGCCGCGCACTAGCACGAGAGCACCGCGAGACCAGCCAGATCGAATTGACAGGAACATGGCTTGCGAGCTAGAGCATAAACGCAGCCCACGATTTAAGGTGCTGAGCCGCATGACACGAGATTAGATCAAGTGACAGTCAGCCACTCAGATGATCCGGTCAGAGGCGAAACTAAAATATGGAAAGTAAAGTCGGAAAAATAGAGTCGCGAAACAAAAGAGCTTGGGGGGCTATAGATCAATACAATGTACAGGCAATGTCAATATATTAGGACCTTGGACCAGCATATGGGCAAGGCTGCCCGAGCAATGCAAATAATCACGGGCGTATTGGGCTCGTAACGCGAACAGAGACAATGAAGACAAAAAGGACAGAGGAAACAAGTCGGTTGCGAAAGCTTAGCTCTCTTCAGGGGTGCTGGTCGTAATCTCCGGCACGTTGATGCGTAGACGGTGGCTCGACGGTAGTTTGGGGATTACCGAAATGACACAGAACAGGCAGTTGATGGCGAAGTAGATGACATCGTAGTGGGTATAATGGGTCGACACAAGGAACAGACCAATGGGCACGCCCAACAGGAACTTCTTGGCCGGCGTGTACTGATCACCGTCGTCAATCTGCTCCCACAAGGTCAGGCTGTCATAAGCTCCAGCGCTGAACTCAAAAGGAACACCTGTCGCATAATGGAACATGAGCGACGATCCAACAACATACGTCATGTTGGTAAGCGTCCACGACAGCTCCGGGGTCACGCCAGGCACGAGGTCGTATAGAATGAGCAGGAACAAGATAATAACAACATGTACCACCCACGCCCCCTTATTGTTTACCCACGAAGCGTTTAGATTGGGCAACGAGCTCTGATCACTCTGTTCCTCGATTGTCTCGGGTTCCAGGTGACCGATGATGCTCGACGAACGCCGGCGTCGCTCTTTGGACGCGCCCGATGGCGACAGAGACGACATAACGGCCGGTCGTCCGTGAAGGGCCTGAGTTTGGGTAACCACTGTGAAAAAAACGCAGCAGCAGGGGTGATGATTCACGGGTCGAGGAGAACGGCACGAACTCCTAGGTAGCAGCAACACACGAGTTACAAAAGATAGCTCGAGTAGGCGAACAACTGACGACACAAATGTAGAGACACGTTTGGATCGAGGGATGTAACTGTGAAGGTTTCTATGATTTGAGTATTTATACTTGCTGCAGCCGAAAATCGCTGTGGCGGACTGGGGCAGGGGTAGTGACTGGCCGGGGTAACGAGGCGGAGTGTAGAGTTTATGCCGGTGATTGTGCCAAAGTAATGGCACGGTAGGAAGGACAACGGAGAGACGCGATGTTGTCGGATACTCTAATGTGCCGTTAGAGCCGAGTGATCTGGCGTCGGTAATCGACGCCACCGGTTCCCGGTGACAGCGGATGTTTTTCTAACCCGGCTAACGGTCATGCGCCTATCCGGCTCATCGCGTCGTCGGCCCAGCAACGCCTAGCTTATGGCTGCGTTTATCGGCGAGCTTACAGCCGTTGGTCCGACGAGATCTACCCGATGTCACCCGTGGGAGTATATTCCTATTATAGTGTGATGCTCCAGCCGAATTGAGTGTTCTGGGACAAGACGGGTTCGCCTCTATTCGGAGTCGTCTACATCGCGACTAAGGATTCTGGTCCAGCCAAAACCTCCTGTTTTTCCACCCTGCTCCTCTAACCTGCTCTTCCGTCTTGCTACTATATCCTGCTACTCTAACCTGCTCTACTTTACTCTTTTATTAGTCAGTCTTTTCTTGTGTTTCTTCTCATTTTGCTGCCAGTCCACCAACATCCAGAGTCCAATGTGTTCACGTGACAGCCGTGCTGACTTTAAACATCGCGTCTCCACAAACACTGCGTCCAAATCTCATGGCTGTCAACGGTAACAAGCGGAGTCGTACCGACAGTCTCGACGGTGCTGATCCCGGCACTCCTGATGCGATTTTGGACCCGTCGCTGATGTTGACGCCGCGAGCGCGCGAACGTGAGCTCAAAAGAAGGGCTCTTGAGCTGTCTCCGTCGCATCGCTCGCCGGCACGTCTCATCAGAAGCCCCAATGCGCCAACATACAGATTCGAGGAGTCGAGTCCACTGGTGAAGAGCCCTCTGTCGTTTATGGCCATTGAATCCAACATTGCGAGATCAAGCACTGGTTCAGCAAGCAGCCCAGTTCCACCACACACCGACGACGAGCTGACGCTAGCTACACCTCCACGGCTCAAGTTCCTCGAGGAGGTCGAGAACGAGGACGATGATCTTGATCCACCGCCTGTCCTCAGCTCATTGAGTTCCAAAGCTCTGTTTGAAGAGCTGCCTCATTTCGATCTGATGCCGAGCACTCCATCGTTTTCGTTTGCTAGCGCGAGGAAGGAGCGTCAAGAGCTGATTCGCAACTTTGACGTCCTGTCAACTGCTCGTAGAAGCCTTCGCAAAGGCACCACACCGAGCGCGTCCAACTCACCGAGCTCTGAATCGCTTGCCAGCAGGCTCAGTGGCCAGGGCAGCCATGAGTCTCGCAGTCATGAGTCTCGCAGTCAGGGGTCTCGCAGTCAGGAGTCTCACATTCAGCATCGCATTGCTTCACCTTTCAGTCGGTATGAACGGCCCCAGCAGCCTCATTTTGAGCCGCCTGTATGGACAGCAGAGCACTGGAAGATGCTCCACCGATTAGTAGGGCCCCTGTTACCCGAGCTCGTCAAGGACCTGGACAACCTGCCGAGACTGCCTGCTGACGTGTTGGTACCATTCCGCCAGTTTAATCCTCTCGAGGTCAGCGGTCGTGCTCTGGCATTAGCTCGTCAAAGGAGCAGGTCCGCGTCTAATGAGATTGCCTAATTGAGCCAGCCCGATTAATCGCTTGTACCATTAGCTTATTTATTGTATTAATACCAGGGCAAAAGTCATCAAGAACAACCTAGCATTATCAATCACATCTTGGAGACGTGAACATACATTTACTTCGCTCATTGTATCGAATTCAGGGGTGCGCCGTATAGCCGCATTATATCTTTTGCAGTTCAATTAATTTGAACGCTGCCATGCACATTGTAAGACTACGACAGGGCGACGCGACCAAAAGGCGGGCGCGCCAGACCGTACTGGCACTGAAGGACGGTCCCGTGTCAATGTCGAGTGCAGAATCGTCATGCCAGAAACTACTCTCGGTTATTGAGCTCGTCAAACACGAGCTCGCAAAAGAGGGCCACAAGTGGTACCAGTACAACCGCATCTCGGCTGGCTCGAGTGAGCATGCAAAGGACACAGAGCCTGGTATAACAACTAAGAAGATTGCACCACTCATGACAATTGAGCTTTCCTTGACGCCAGTAGCTCATAGCGAGGACGGCTGGAGCTCACAGGAGTCGGAAGGTTCTACCTCAAAGGCGTGAGGTAGCCTGTTCTTCCGCCCTCCTGCTGCACTGCCTGCTACCTAGCTGGCGTATCCATGTATAATATCTATTATTTATTTTGTTCTTTTACTCTGTTCTTTTATTCTGTTCTAATGGCATTATGTCTTCACTGATCTATAGCATCAGTAATTTGGATGCGTCATACATTACATAATCACATTAATGATATCCTCGCGATACTGTCAACCTCAGACTCAGCCAACTTCATGTCGACGAGTATACCAGGGCCATCGACGCCCATTGTGCCGTCGTCTCGGCAGCCGGGTGCCATTCCGCGCACGCCATCATCGACGCTGCCGCACCCGAACGCGAGCCAGAGCCGGGTCGGATCAGGACTGCTGTCAAACCGACGAACACCCAAATATGACAAGAACCTCAACCGCAAACCATCCGAGGTGTCGCTGTCTAGCTTTGCACTCGTCTTCTCCGAAATCATCCAGTACATGCACAAGAAGTCGACGGGTATCCAGGACTTTGAGAGCAGGCTCAATCAGCTCGGATACCATATTGGCCAGCGGGCGCTGGAGCTCGTGACGCTGCGCGAGGGCAAAAACGCCAAACGCGAGACGAAGATCCTGGGGATCCTGCAGTTTGTGCACACGACCATCTGGAAAGCCGTGTTTGGCCGGCCCGCGGATGCGCTGGAGCGCTCAACGGACGCTGCCAACGAGTACATGATCATCGACCTCGCGCCAGTCATCACGCAGTTCATCTCAGTGCCCAAGGAGATGTCGCAGCTCAACTGTGGCGCATTTGCCGCTGGCGTCATTGAAGCTGTGCTTGACGGCTCGCAGTTCACCGCCAACGTTACGGCCCATACTGTAGAGACGGAGGAGCATCCGCTGCGAACGGTGTTTCTCGTCAAGTTCGAGCCCGAAGTCATTGAACGCGAGCAGGGCAGTTAGCCAGACTCTCCTATGAGAGCCGAGCCGTTACCTCTTGAGGATAGATCCAGACGACGTGTACGAACCAGAGACCTCTAAATGCATTGATCTAATTAGTCATATCTACAGGGCATTCAGCCGGTCAGTAGCTTCAGCTAGATATCCAGTTTTAGCATCAGCCGATTATCCAGTAGCTGTCAGCCAGTTGTCCAGTAGCTGCCTTCGGTGGTGCCAGCTACTAACTAGCATCCGGTATCTACTACTCGCCTAAGCGGTAACTGCCTTGGCTTGGACAGCGTCGGCGAGACCGCCAGCAAGCAGGTCTTCGTCATCATCGTACACGTCGTCGGCGCTCACAGCAAAGCACGACAGATCCTTCTTCATGGAGTAGGCGTCCTCGCCGTCTGCGTAGTACGACGATTCAATCTCAACGACCTCAAACTCGAGAGTCTCACGGTAGAGGTGGATGGCAGCGGTGTTGGACTTGCGCACGTGTAGCGACACATACTTCGCACCGTAGCACTCGACCAGAGAGCGCACTGTGTTAGGGGAAATACATAGCAGAGAGACAATTCACTTACTGGACTGCTTCATGAGCTGGGCTGCGAGACCGGTTCGGCGGTAGGTCCGCATCACCGACAGACTGGTGATATGGGCATGTGGGGGCTGGTTGGGATCGGGATCGTTGTCGTCTTCCATCTTGGCTAGAACGTAGCCTACGATTCGCTCTTCACCTTTGGAGTTCTTGTGCACGGCGACATAAGAGCCTTGAGGCCACGACAGGGCGTGGTAGAGGTAGTACTTGAAGGTGTAGTTTTCGGGCAGATTCGACAGGTTGGCATTCTGCATGCCCTGCACATCCTGGATAGTGGCCCTCCGGATCTCTATCATCGTGGAGTAATGCTGGAGTGAGATGTCGAGATGTGCAATGTCTATATGCAGTTCGTGAATTTTGATACTGCACGCACGGCTGCATTCGCACGGTAGAAGCTCCTTAGCTCATCAACTCAGTATCTTAAACTCTCACCAAGATGTCCAGCACGATTGAGGAGTTGCTGGAACACACGGGCCCGTTTGCCGAGGACTATGCTCCTGGAAGGCAGGTAGTCTCGTTTCTCCACAGCATGAAGATTCTGTAAGTGCACGATACAAGATTGTGTGGGGCTAACCAAGCGTAATTGGAGCTGGTGGCTTGGGGTGTGAGATTCTCAAGAACTTGGCGCTGTCTGGATTCCGGGATATACATGTTATTGACATGGACACGATCGACGTGTCGAATCTGAATCGGCAGTTTCTGTTCCGCGAGGCAGACATCGGGCAGTCCAAGGCGCAGGTGGCTGCACGGTTTGTCACGAAGCGTGTGCGCAATGTCAAGGTGACGCCGCATTTCTGCAAGATCCAGGACAAGGACGACGACTTCTACATGCAGTTTGGTATAGTGGTGTGCGGGCTTGACAGCGTCGAGGCGCGTCGGTGGATCAATGCGACTCTCGTGAACATGGTCGACCCCGCAGTGCCCGACAGCCTCAAGCCGCTCATTGATGGAGGGACCGAAGGGTTCAAAGGCCAGGCGCGCGTGATTCTTCCTACCATAGGCTCGTGCTACGAATGCTCACTCGACATGCTCGGCAAGCAGGTGACGTATCCCATTTGCACAATAGCCAACACGCCTCGGCTACCGGAGCACTGTGTCGAGTGGGCCAGTGTTCTGCAGTGGCCGGCGCAGTTTGCAGGCAAGAAGCTTGACAACGATAATCCCGACGACGTACGATGGGTGTTTGAGACAGCGGCGAGTCGCGCGCGCGAGTTCAATATCTCTGGCGTCACCTACACGCTTACCCAGGGCGTGATCAAGCGCATCATTCCATCTATTGCATCTACCAACGCCGTCATTGCTGCTGCCTGCTGTAACGAGGCGTTCAAAATCGTCACGTCCGCCAATCCGTACCTCAACAACTACATGATGTACTCGGGCAACGACTCTGTGTACACCTACACATTTGAGCACCAGGCCAAGCCCGACTGTCCCGTTTGCGGCAGCCGGGCGAGCCCTATCACCGTTGATGGTGACCAGACACTCGAGGAGTTCATCGAGTCGCTGGCGGACCGGCCAGAGACAAAGTCACCTGCGCCGTCGTTGCGGGTGAACGAGCGGTCTCTGTACTTGCGAAACCCCCCAGCACTCGAAGAGGCGACGCGGCCCAATCTCACCAAGCCACTCCGTGAGCTCTTTAGCAGCGGTGACGAGCTAGCAGTGTCAGATCCGGCCCTCCCATTCACATTGCGTCTGCTCGTGCATTTTAAGGAGGTGGAGTAGCCAGCCTGTACATGCTGCCTATTGCAATGCTACAGCAATGGCTACAGCATTGGATACATTGATTGCTGGTATCTTGGCTACCTTGACTGGTTACCTTGAGTGGTCATTGATAGGCTACATGAGGAGTATGTTATCGATATGCTACTCGGAGTTTGAGTGCTCTTCTCACTGTACGTTCCCAACATGCGTACTTTGGGAGTTCACTGTACACTACACTCGGATGTAGTACGGACGGAGATACGGCACGGACGATCCAGTAACGGCTGCTATAGAAAAGCCTCATCCAGCAAGATTGTAGCAAGACTGTATATAGCCGAGCCAGCACTGGTAGCAATGCCTGCCAGTGTGAGCCTGCCTGTTTAAGCCTGCCAGTGTAGCTAGCACTAATCTATTTATTGGCCAGATACCGCTTGAGGCCTGTGAGGGTGCCAAAGGTTGCTAGCGATAGGCCTATCACCTTGACGAGGGGCCGGCCAAACTGAATGTAGAAGGACGCCTGCGTTAGCATATCAGTCGGACCCCGAGCGGCGAGCGCGCCGAGCGCCGGATCCGGCGGTCTCGCCGTCTACAGCCGCTGCGCCGTCTGCGCTGCCAGCATCTACTGCTCGTCCACTTACATGGCGGGACGGGCCCTTTTGCTGTGCGTTGAACCGCGGCACACTCGGTCTCATTGTCCGCCGGGATAAACAGCCAGCCAATGGGTATATAATTTTTCCCGTGCGGCAAGCCATCTGCACTCTGCACGGCCTGCATGCTGATAGCAGCCCTAAGAAGACCCAAATGGCGTATTGCAGGGCACCCCCCACCACGGCACGCATGCGGAAGTGCCCGTTTCGTTTAAAAGCAGCCGGGCCTGTCACCGGCGGTGACGTTGTTAATAGACTGTGCATTTCACCCGGAAAAATCTTTGCACTTGTCCGTTCGACTTGTCCGTTTGACGAACCGAACCGCTCAACGCATTGTGCATTGCAAAACCGACAAGCCCAGGCCATGAGCTTTGATAGACGGGCCGTCTTTTTAAGTTACTGACTCATTCATCATGGAAGACTCGAGCGGTTCACAGGTTGAGCGCAGCTCATTCGAGTCAATCAGCTCGCTGGCAAGCTCAACAGCGCATATGCCGGGGTTCCCCAAGACAGCCGGGCCCGACGAGGCTAAAGCATACCGCCAGAGCCTCGACTCAATAGACGGGCTCAACGACGTCGACACAGAGCCGCAAACGCTCAAAACCCGCCTGCGCAACCTCATCATCGCCATGTTCAAAAAGAACCTCGGCGTAAAACTCATGATCGTGGCCCAGCTGTTTGGCTCCGCCATGGCCGCCACCACCCGCATGCTCGAGATCTCCACCGTGCCGCCGCTCCATCCGACTCAGGTCCTGTTTGCACGCATGACCATCACGCACGCTGCTTGCATTGCCTACATGCTGTACACGAAGCAGCCCGACCCGCTGCTGGGCCCGCGCGGCATCCGGCTGCTGCTCAACCTGCGTGGCATGCTCGGCTTCTTTGGTGTGTTTGGCTTTTATTATTCATTGCTGTTTCTGCAGCTGTCCGACGCCATTGTGCTGACGTTTCTGTCGCCAACCGTCACGGGATTCCTGGCATGGGTCATGCTCGGCGAGGTGTTTGGCTCGATAGAAATGATTGGCGGCTTTGTGTCGCTGTTTGGTGTCATGGTCATCTCACGGCCCTCGTTTCTGTTCCACTCAAACACTACTGACGAAGTCGCCCCGCCCGCCGGCCGGATGCTGGGTGTTCTCATGTCAATGGTCGGTATCGGAGCCTCGGCGCTGTGCTTTGTGGTCATCCGCAAAATCGGCCACCGGGCCCATCCCCTCATCTCCGTCGCATACTTCTCGTGGTGGTGCTGGGTCGTGTCGGGCGTTGCTATGCTCGCCGTGCCGGGCCTCAAGTTTGTCCTCCCCAGCGACCTCAAGCAGTGGCTGCTGCTGCTGTCGCTCGGCGTATTTGGGTTTCTGTTCCAGTTCATGCTTACCGCCGCCATCCAGCGCGAAAAGGCATCTGTCATCGTCTCCATCAACTACACTGGCATTCTGTGGGCGCTCATGTGGGAACGCCTGCTATGGGGCCGCGTGCCCGACCTCTGGTCGTGGGTCGGCGGGGGTCTTATCCTTGGCAGCGCGCTGTGGATGGCGTACCGCAAGCATATGATTGGCCGTGAGGCCGCAAAGGCCGACGAGGCCGACGCTGCCGTCGACGCAGATGCGGGACAGGCACTCATGCAAGATGAGGAAGCTGGGATTGAGCTTGAAGATGCGTGAGCGCGTACAGGCAGAGATCTTCTGGTCCGTTTCCTCAGGGCTCACTATTCAAGGCTCCCTCTATTCAAGGGCTACCTGGCTTGTTATTCGTCAGGTTAATTGGTGCATCGTATTTATTATGGCATTGGCCATACAGGGCATATACAGTTGCAGCAGGGCTGCACTGTGGTGGCAGGAGCTCGACACTGTCGGCATTATAGGAATAAATTAAGAGAATAGTAAGAGTAGAGCGGACTACAAAGAAGTGAAGAAAGAGGGCCAGAAAGGCAACGTGGGCAAGAAGAGGACAAGAAGAGGACAGGATAAAGAACACATCGGGATTCCATTGTTCTATTTATTCCATTGTTTCATTTAAATTTCGGACAATTATAGAGTTAAAGGTAAAGGAGACGTAGTGATCGAGCATTTTGACGAGGTAGTAGTGGGTAAAGTGTAAGCTTGTTAGAGTATTCTAAATAGGCGCATTGCAGCGTAGCATGCTGTTATGTAGTACTATACATTAGTAAAACTGCTCTAATGTAGCACCTTACTAAGTTGTCGCCCGGTACTCGGTTCTGTCTTTGGCCGTGTATTCCGCGTGGCAGTGAAGTGCCTCAGCGGGGCTGCATGCCAAGGCGTCCGACGTGCAGGCAGATCCGGCCAACGGTCTGGCGCAGCGGGTCAGCGGGGATGGCGCTACGGCTAAGAGGCAAGCCGACACGCGGTACTGGCTGCAATAGTCTGTGGGCCCGTTTGCCCGGGTGGGGTCGACGGAGCTGTCTCCGCTTGTCCCACACTAGCCGGCACAAACTTGCACCGGAGCCTGCACCGTTGGGCCTGGAGGCCGGCTTGCTTTTGTGGGGGATCGCCGTGGGTAGGGGCCGGGCGGCAGGTCCCCCTGGCTCGTATAACCGAGGAAGGCTGGGCCGGCGATACCGGGAAGTGACAGGTGTGGACAGGCAGTGCAAGGGTGTATGGTGCGGGGGGTGTACACGTGGCTACAAGCACAGCTGTCTCATCTACTTTCTACTGCTCTAGTGCTGACGTGACTTTAGTTGCAACACCTCTAGTTGCAACAGCTGACGCAAGTTCTACTAGTCCCAATGCCACCACTGCCCCGCCTTTCCGCACAAGTCCGGCTCGCGACATTCGGTTTCAGACGCACGGTGCACGCAGTACTTAGTTTGCAGCACTTTCCTTGCAGCACTTTCTTTGCAGCAATCACGCCCGCAGTCGCACAGATCGTCCCACTTGGGCTGCTGTCCTGGCTGTGCCTTCACTCTGCCCACCGGTCGTATCGTGCATTGGGGCTCGGGCAAAAGCCTCACCAGTCTGGTGCGTTATTAATACTGCGTTTTCACCCAGCTTAGATCCCACCTTGCTTGTCGCTTGTGCTGGGCGAGCAGTATATAATAAAGCCAAGCGCCGATTAACTCGTTGTGCGTCTTGTCGCTTTTTTTCCCTTGTCGCTACCGTCACCGCCACTTTCCTCTTTGCTCCCGCCCGCCCGCCGCTAAACTCGCACCCTTGCTGCATCTGCTCCCGTTTTGTGCCAGTTTTACTTCCTTGCACCTGGCACTCCGAGTTCTCCCTTCTGCCTATAACTGTTTGCCTCTGAGCACACAGCCCGCTCCAACCAACTCCTCTTGCACCTTTTCACTTCCTTGCACTCTTCGTGTCTCTTTTTCCTTGTACCTCTTTTTCCTGTGTATCCTGGACTTGTACTCTTTGCTGCTTATCGGCGACATGGCCCGAGGGTGAGCCGAAGTCTTGAACGCATTCTGACTGAGTCAGAAAACAGCCACCAGCTTGGCGTATTCCGAACAATCTCACCAAATCATAGCTTGTGACTAAAACCACTGCATCGGCTTCATCCCCCATCAGCTTCATCGTCTCACCTGCTACCGCCATGCAGTTTATACCAACGACGGTGGCACTGGCCTACCGGGCGGCCGCAACTACGGCATCAGCAACAACTTCTGCGGCAGCAGCTAGTGCTTCACCTACGGCGCATGCCAAGACCAGCAGCGACCAGACCCCGTTCCTCTACTTCATCGCCCTGGGTCTTGGCATCGTCTTCACCAACCTGTGGGTCATTCTGGGCCTCAAATATTGCTTCCGCAACCGCCGCCGCAATGCCATGCTGGCCCGCGGCCTCGCCGACGACGCCTCGTTCAACGGGGCCGGCGACGAGCTTGGCTATTACATGAACCCGCTGCTGGCGCCAGAGTTCAGTCGCCGCCGCCGACGAGAACGCCGCCTCATGAAGGCCGAGGAGTTGAATGAACGGTTCCCCGTCCTCAAATACAAGGAGTGGGGTGCGGAGCGAGAAAAACTCGGCCTGTCCACCGAAGGAGGTATCAGTGCCGAGGCGGCTGCCAACACGGCCGCTGGAGTTGCCCCTTCGGCCTCTGCTGCTGTCAGCATCCACGCTGCCGGTTCCGAATCCAATATCTCCGACTCGTTGCCGGTGAAGCAAAATGAGTCTGCGGAACCATCGCAGCGCCCCGAGCTGCCCTCGTCATCAACAGTCGTCATTGTCGGCGACTCGGACCATGAACAGCCAACCGACAAGAAGGCTGCTGGCCAGACGGTGGTCGAGGTTCTGGCCCCTATGACCGATGACTCGAGCAGTGACCACGATCATTCGCACCAAGAGCAATCTGAAGCTCAGCCTGAGCATGAAGAGGAGGAGGATGACGAGGAGTTTCACGGTACGCTGGCTCCTCCAGAGGTAGTCGACTCTGTCGGTGATGTGTGCGCTGTATGCCTAGACTCGATCGAGCCCGACCACGACATTCGTGCTCTCGGCTGCAACCACGTATTCCACGACGAATGCATCACACCATGGCTGACGACGCGCCGGGCCAGCTGCCCCCTGTGTAAGATGGACTTCTCCACGGCACGCTATCGCCAGGAAACAGCGGCTGCTGCAGCCGCCGCTGCTGAGGCAGGAGCTATCGCAGAGCCTGAGCAGGCCCACACGACCGACACTAACGGTGCGCCCATTGATGCCACCAGAAACATCATGGATGCCATTGAGGCGTCGCGGCCAACAGGCCACTCTGATCCCGAGCGCGGCGGCCAGCGACCTCGTCGAAGCATTCTCGACCGCCTGTTTGGCCCAGCCAACCCCCCAGCTGCCTATGCTTAACCGGACTGCATCGGTCATAGGCTTGCCTGTTTATTACTGCCGAAATTCGGTGTGTGTTTCTTGTGTTACGATTACGACGGTGTTTTTACGATAGTTAATAAGAATCTAGGAATTCTTTATGCAATTTGTAGGTACTTTTGTTGACGGATGAATAAGCTGATGGGCTTCATGTGAAAACCACGCTTTCTCACGGGTTCTCGGCGACATAGTACTCGCCTGGCACGATGTTCTTGTGGTCGCGCGGGTTGGCAGCAGCTTCGTAGAGAGTCACGACTGGCATCTGCGACAATTTAGACCACTCTCCACGGAGACCAATGTAGGTGATACGAGTCGTCTCGGCGCCGTGGTTGTCCTCCACGAACAGCGTCAAGCTCGTGACGTCCGAGAACTTTGCTCGGCTCACAGCGTACTCTGCAATTCCCTCGTCGGTCTGCCCGGGACTCTCAATGTCGACACCAACGCCAGATGGATGATTGAGCGTCATGGCTGCGAGTAGATCGCTGGCAGTGCTGAAATCAATGTCGTCGCGATTCTTGAACAGCTTAATGGTCTTTGGCGCCGAGTCGTCCACCGCTGTACGAATCAGCACCGAATGCAATCGTACGAGACCCGTGAAGGGCACCGTAATGATGAGCTGCTCATCAACGTCGGATTCGACGATGTTGCCGGTGTCGAGATGGTCTTCCCACTTCTTGAACACCGACTTGCCAGCTCCGGGCTCGCTTTCGTTGAGCGTCACAATATGGTCGTGGTTGATTCGTTGGTAGAGCGAGTTTGCTTCGTTCGTGTCGGGAGGAGGAACATGATCGTGTCCGTCGTGTCCATGGCCATGGTCATGTCCATGATCGTGACCATGCGATCCATGGTCTCGTTCGTGCTCGTCTCTGCAGTCCATGAGATAATTCCAATATACGGTGCGTGAACAATGGATATGAGTGAATGATAGGTTAGTAGATAGAATCTTCTTATACCAAAACCTTCACAAGAAGAACAGCGTCAGGGGCAGCTAAGTTACTGTCGCTAGCAGTGTAGGTTATAGCTGTCACGTGAGGACCAAATCACAGGAAGACGAAATAACAGGATGCGCGCAATGGCGCGAACCGAAGAAACGAGGAATCCTGTAGAATAATTGCAACTGGTTATGACCTGTCAGAGGCACCTCGTATATGGCAATGAACTTGGAGCCGAGAGATCCGATATATAGGTCCTTCGTTGCGGCGAAACGGCAAGATTCTATACTAACAGCAACGGAACTGTGGGGCAACTAACTTACACTCGCTAATGTAAGCTCCCAATTAGCTGTATCAGGACTAAGTTGCGAGCACGCGACTTGTATGTCTAAGATTCGCGTCTTAGCAGCTCGGGCTAGGTAGTGCACAGCAAGGTAACTACAATCCATCAGTGGAAAATCTAGCGATCTAACGGCTATAGAACCTTCAGTTGAAGAGCAATTGTGGAACATTGACATGCACTGGCTGTCGACAACTGGTGCATTTCAGTCCACACGACATGTGTCCAAGCGTGCATTCTACCTAGCTATTGGCTCTTGTAGTGGAACTTAGCGGGAGCCAGCACCACGAGAAGCCTTCTCCAGAACAGTCTCGTAGGCAACTTCGGCCTCGTCGGTACCCTGGATCTCGGTCGAGACACCGTTGAGAGCGCGGCGAATGGCGTCCTTGGAGGACGAGATGATCATTCGGCTCTTGACGGGGGCCACATCGGGAGCCCAGATGAAGAACAGGATCTTGGAGCGCTTGCCCTCACCCGAGGCGGTCTCGTACTCGAAGTCGTAGACGGCGTAACGGCACTCGTTCTCCGGCAGGTCGGCCAGGAAGTCGTCGTAGTTGGAAGACGACGAGGTCTTCGACACGACAATCTTGGTGCGATCATCACTGATTGTGTAGATAACGTACTTGTGGGCCTTCTTGAGCTTGAGGTCCTCAAAGGCGCTCACAGCGGCACTGTCGACAACGACTCTGTTGGTTAGTCTTCGCGAGGTTCGTCCTCGAATTGCGGCCACTCACCCTGACAACGACTGCTGTTAGTACTGTCTCAATGGCATCGCCCCAACACCAACTCTTCACCACACTCACCATGACTTTAACGGTTGACTATTTTGCAATTGATAACTATCAATGATGCGAAAGGAGAGTGTTTGTTGTTCGTTCGGGGCTTGTAGCTATCACGCTCCCGGGTAACCGAGCAGTGCCGTCCACGTCATTGGCGAGGCTATGCCCGGCATGACTGCGACATGCATCATCGTCGAGTCATGGATACCCGAATTGTATTGACAATGTAGTTCAGCTGGATACGTAGTTGAGCTGGATTATTCAGTGGCCTAAACGGATTATACCGAAATGCCCAGTAATTAGGTAGTAGATTGTGTTGCTTTGCTAGAGCCCAGGCTGGGCCAAATCATCGTATACCAGAGGTGCTCGGCCACAATTGGAGAATGCCGTATTGCTGGTCGGTCCAGGCACAACTGACAACGTGCAAGAGCGCCTGTTCGGCCACTCCTGCAATCTTATCTTCGCGACCATGCTCTTGCGATACCCGAGACTGGCACATATTAGTAGCCTCGTATATACATAGTCGAGTCACCCAAGGCACCAGCACCGCTCGAGGAACCCCTGGCTCTCGTGCACTGTAGGAAGCCTTGATGATGAAGCACTCGATACACGCCAGTAGCGTCTGCAAAACACGACCTTCTCGCGACTCGGTAGAGCATAGGCGAGCAGCCTTGCGGACAATCTTTAGCCATGCGCTCAGTATCGGCAGTACCTCGCGACTCATTGGTGGTATATTCTGAGGCTCTGGTTTCCACCACAGGTAATAGCGGAATCTGCTCTGCTTGATCTCGTCGCGAACCTCCCACATTTCGCGGTCCGTCGAGTTGAGCAAGTCAATCCAAGCGCCGAATACCTTTTTGAGGCTCCGGCAAGCTCCATCTTTGAGGCCCGTAACGACGCACTGGTCTCCTCCCGCTAGCACGTCAACACGCCGCCTTTCAGGGAGACCCCGATAAAAATCGCTATGGTTAATGGCCGCATACAACTGATAGCATACCGAGATTGTACGCTTGCGAACATCTCCCTTGGCTGCATCAGCCATGCTCTCTTCAAAATTGGTCACCGTCTAGGGGGCGACCGGTTATTCCGCAGAAATCAACTTCCCCAGTGTGCGAAGAATTTGAAAAAGCAGTCGTTGGTTAGTATGCAGATAATTATGCTATGATCGCATAATGGGCTCTCAGTAGTCAAGAATATGCTTTCCAGGGAAAGAGGGGATTGCAGGAGGTGGAACCTCGGGTAGGTAATAAATATTGCCATCGTCATCGTATCGCAGACGATCTTTCTCAGACTGAGTGTAGATACCTTCAATGTGCTGGGACAACTCGCTGAAAATATCGACAAATGCTCGCTGTATCTGGTATGCGTGCGTCGTCATATTGCGCCGCAGCAGTCCGTTAATGAGCTGAACCGCATCTGCTTGTGCCTGGTCTAGACGTTCGACAAGTCGGCCCGTCGAGTTGATGAGGTACTCCTCTTCGTATACGCTACCCTTCTTACCGCGAGCGCGCTTCCTCTCTTCCTTTCGTCGGTTCTTGGCAGTTCGTCTCGATACACCTGTTTGTGCTGTACTTCCAGATTTGCCAGTATACTGAGTCATGAAGGACGGAGTAGTTGACGTCTCAGTAGGGGCCAGAGATACATTGTCTGGTGCATCGACATGTTCAGACTCGGCGTAAAACGCCATAGGATCCATAAGCTTCTGGAAACGTAACTCGTCCAATCGCTCTCTCTGTGACTTATGCTGCGACTTACACGCGGACACAAGTTCAGTGATTGCACGAAAGCCATCGAGCAGACCAGGGTCCACGATCTCAGTCAGAAGCTTCGAATTTCCAATTACGGCTGTAATACGTATAGCCTGGTCGAATATATACCCCTGGCATAGGATACGAACCGACTCCTCAGGCTGATGCAAGTAGTCCCAGTGGATCACTGCGCTGTCAAGGTACATTCTATTGTCGAGAGTTGACTCCGCCAATTGACTTGCAAGCTCAAGAACTTGATCCTGTTTCAGAGTTGACTGTGCCAACGATAGTGCCTGGCCCCAGTCTCGAGCCTGAGTGTAAGCTTCAATAGCCTCTGAGTGCTTTCCAAGTACTTCATATGCGAGACCCGCTTCAGACAACTGGGATTGCGTTCGTAGGAAATCGGCATAGACCTCAGTGATCTTCTTTTGCTTCTCCTCCGAGTATTTGAACAGTCCCAGAGCATCCTTGTAAAGCTCATGATCAACAACGTAGTCAACCACCTCATCAAACACATCTTCGTCAAGATCCACAAGATGTCGCAGTGCTTGCGAGTAACGCTTCAGGTAGTCGTCAATGAGGAACTTGCCTCGTGTTTCAGACTGTGCCTGGATGTTGTTGAGGAAGGGAAGATATTCTTTGGGATCCTTCTGCGATTGTTGAGCAACGAGGAGTGTCAACGGTAGGTCATAAATGCCGAGTGATGTCTTGTAAAGCAGCTCAACATCTTGAAGGAAACACAGGTGCTGGATGGCTGTCTCGCTGGCAGCACGGTCTTTCTCGTATAGCCCCTTTACAACCCTGAGAGCTGCCTCAAGGTCAGGTGGAGCCTTACACGCGTGCGCCGTAAGCCGGCTCTGCAAGTACTTGCTCTTGTGCTCGCCTGTGTCAAGAACGCTGAGCACGCGGTCGCAGATGTCATTGACCTTGCTGATGAACTGATTGCGAGGTACGGCTTCGCCGTCTGCCGGCAACGTCGACGCATACATGGTGACAGACACATCGTCTTCCTTCAATCCGCTCAGGAATAGATCCAAGTATTCGACGCTGTTTAGCTGTTTAATAAACGTTTCAATGTTTTCAAAGAACTGAAACGGGTCATAGTCATAAAGCAAGTTCAAATCAACCCGGTGAACGCGGCAAGCCTTGAATGCTAGGTCATAGCGGACGTCCGTAATATTTCTGCGAATTTCAGTCAGTACCATGACTCTAGGATGAATTGTTTCCAGATTTCCTCGGGGTGCTTGCAGAATGATGGCGGTGTTTGACGGAACAACTGATACAAGGAGAGAGCCGCGCTCAATAGACCGGCACCTCTCGTCAATCTGGTCGTTCTCATCTGTGGGAACAACAATTTTATCGACGTCAGAGTCCAGATGGCAGAATTTTAAAAGGCTCTTGGCAGTGGTGAAAATGACATGGGAATCAGAGATCGCCAGAGACATCACTGCTGTCGCAATCTGGCGTTCGTTGGCATATAGCCGGCCACTGTCTGTTAGGCCATAGACGGTCGGGGTGACAGAGACCTCATCAGACGCCTCAATCTTCTCGTACCCACTGCTGACTTGAAAGTCTACACAGCGTTCAGGTAGGCATGAGATAGTGTCCGACTCGACAAGGCCTAGGCTGGGTGGAGCTATGCGGTGCATCTTGCCCTCAACTGTTTCAAAAACAAACGCTTTAAAGTCCGACTGAGCCCGGAGCAGGAACAGATCAGAGGCCACATCATGCACAGCTGCGACTGTGAACTCGAGGTCAATATCGAATTCGAGGACCAGGAGGGTTGTACCCACCAATTCATCGACAGCAATCGCAACTAGGTTCTCAACATAGGCAACCTGCTTAGGCACTGTATCGTCGGGAAGAATTGTGTCGAGTGGAATGGTCTTCACAACTGTCGGTGCCTTGATCGTACGAGGGTCTGTAATTGACCATTCGGCGATTAGTAGTGACTTTTCTGTGAGAATGGCAAATCTATCATTTGAAGAGTTGACTGCCACATGGATGGGCACGTCGTCAACAACCAACTTGCGAAATGCCATTGGTGGTGGAGTGTTGGCAATCTTGAGAGGTGTGACTTTGACTTCGCATCCGTCTAGAACAACAGTGGTGCCGTAGTCGTTAGGTGAGAGAGTAGGTCCTGAGATAACTGAGTAAACAAAGGAATGGCTCTCCAAACGATACTCGAAACCAGGGCACTCGTAGCATGCAAGTAGTGTTAGGTGCTTCTCCGGATGCCATCGGACCCAGAGCAGCTCGCCGGTCTTTATGCGGGAAAGCACCACTTGCTTCAGATGCCATTGATAATTGCTCACTGTCCACAGCTGAATGGTGTTCTCGATATGAACGGAAAGAACGTCCGAGTCTACATTCCACGCAAGACCCTTGACGGCAGGGCTGACAGAATCAGCCGAGGGATCAACGCGCAACGAGAACTCATTGCGACGGAGACCGTTCTTCTCAAAGAAGATAAGATCAGGAGCGGGACCTCCACCTGGTGAGGATCTTTGAACGGCAGCAATGAGGTTTCCAGACGGACGCCAAGCAATCTCAGCTTCCTGAGTGTCGACGGGCTCAGACACGCTCGATAGTGCACCGTCACGACTGTATACACGGATCGTTCGTCGCGCGATATCTGAGTCGGCAAGCTCATCAATTGAGCTGATCGCCACGTACTCACCGTCTCCCCGCCATGACACTCGCACCTTGATGGGACTGTCAGACTCACAGATGATGCCGCTATCGACTTTCTCAGGCATAGTTGGATCTCGCAGCGCCTTTGCACCTTTACCTTCAAACTGGGTCTCCTTTTTACCCCATCCCACCGATACATGCTTTGAGATTGAGAGGTCTGAGAGCCGTATTGAAGTCTCGGAGATGGGCTCGAAGATCCTACTCAGCAAGGTGAGTGTTCCCGCGGTGGCAATGGCCAGGATTTCCTCGTCAGGGCTCCATGAGGCGTCGAGGATGGTAGAGTCAATGGATCCAACCATCTCCACCACAGAGTCCTCATCATTTGAACCTCGCGCTACATTGAAAATGTCGCCATTGCTCAGAACCACTACAGCGTTGTCGGTGTCGGCGAAATACTTCGAGCTGAGGACTTTAGGGGTCTCTGGCGTTTCGTCTTCAGGTAGTTCGTGCTCAGGAAGTGGCCATGATGCGAGAATTTGAACGTCTCCTGATTTCTCAAGTTAGCGGTGAAGGGAAGGATAAAGAAGAACATACTGATATCTGTTGGATTTCAACGCTAGCAAACTCACCCGTGGGGCCAAAGGTGCACACCATGGAGTCGTTGACAGCATCAAACTCAGATCCAACCAGCGGCAGATCTGGTACGCTGATAGAGCGCACGGAGAGCACTCCTCTGTGCACAGGCACCAAGTTTCGCATGATTGGCGTGAATCTAGCGAGGCAAAACAGCTCGTCGGCAAGCTACAGTAGCAAATCAGAAAAAATCGCGACCTAGCCCTATGGCGGGGCTGACGTTTCTTTGCAAGAACCGAGGTCTACCCCACAGTATAAATCGACCCAATGGCGCGAGTGGACGAAAGAGGTTAAAGTAGTACAGTCAAGATTTGAGATGTCTAGGTTTGATTTGATAATTCTAAGTTATCATGTACAATGACTGCGTGTGAAGGATGTCTCCAGGTTTTGATGCGTGATTAGCCGTACTAAGGGCCGTTTACTAAGGGCCATTTTCAACATGCATCATCGTTTCACCTCTCCACACACCATGCACAGCGCTGAGTACCTCAAGCCCCAAACGACTCTGTCGTCGTCGATTCTAGCAGGTGGTTATCACCACCCTCTGCTTCGTACGTGGCAGAACAGCCGCCTGCTCAGCAAAGACATGTTTATCTACCCGCTGTTTGTCACGGACAATGCTGACGAGGAGACGGCTATTGCGTCGCTGCCGAACCAAAAGAGATGGGGAGTCAACAAGCTGGTGCCATTTGTGGGCTCGCTTGTAGCCAAGGGCCTCAAGTCTGTTATTCTGTTTGGCGTGCCTCTTAAGGAGGGTGTCAAGGACGCCGAGGGCACTGCTGCCGACGATCCCAATGGCCCTGTCATCCAGGCCATCAAGGCGCTCCGCAAGGAGTTCCCCGACCTGTTTATCATGTGTGACGTGTGCTTGTGCGAGTACACGTCTCATGGTCACTGTGGAGTGCTTCGTGATGATGGATCCATCATTCGTGACCGCACTGTGCAGCGTCTAGCGGCTGTGGCCGTCAACTACGCCAAGGCCGGCGCACATGCCGTTGCCCCGTCGGATATGATTGACGGACGCATTCGTGAGATTAAGCAGGGACTTATCGATAATGACCTGGCCCACCGCACGCTGCTCATGTCGTACTCTGCCAAGTTTGCCGGTAACTTGTACGGACCGTTCCGCGACGCAGCTGGCTCTGCGCCCTCACATGGCGACCGCAAGGCTTACCAGCTGCCGGCAGGAGGTGCTGGTCTTGCCCGTCGAGCTCTGGTCCGTGACATCAACGAGGGTGCTGATGCCTTTATCATCAAGCCCTCGACATTCTACCTCGACATCGTCAAGGATGCCGCCGAGATCTGCCGCGACTACCCCATTGCCACTTACCAGGTAAGTGGAGAGTTCGCCATGATCCACGCTGCAGCAGAGAAGGGCATTCTCGATCTCAAAGCCATGGCCTTTGAAGCAGCCCAGGGCAACCTTCGCGCCGGTGCCAACCTACTCGTCTCCTACTTTACACCTGAGTTCCTCGAATGGCTCGATGAGCCTTAGCGTGTATTTCGCATCCCCGTCTCCACTATGTATATACTCACCAATGTAACACTGATACTGACCATCGGGTCGGCGCTTCTGTCTCTAAGATCGCCTAGTAGCTCGTAAAAATCCATCATGAAATTTAGGTACATCCTTAAATGAGAGAGAGGGGTGGTAGCTCTGTTGCTATATATATGACTTATACTCCATAGCATCACACTGTTAGTACCAGTCGGTAAACATCGTTGGTAAAATGGCCCACTCTTAAGATCCCTAACGGATAGCAGTTTTCCGACGCTTCGCAATCCTGCCTTTCTTGCCTGCTCTGTGTCGTTTGCCCTGTCCTTCGTCCTGTCGGATGGATATTAGTTCCTCCTGTGTTCTCTCCACAACTCCGTCCCCATATAATACGAAATAACGGTTCACCCAGCTCTTATTGAGGATAGTTTTCAATTTGTTGTAGTCACAGTAGGTGTTGTCCTTTTTAACATCATCATCAATGGCCATTGCAAGCATGGGGCACTCAGCTTGAAGAAGCGCGAGTCCAAAGAGTGTCGTAATCTGGGATCCCTCAAGACTCCTCACAGCTCTGTTAATATGGGTGAGATCTGTTTCCAGCTCCTTTACCGTCGTCACAGGTCTGCGGTTCGGCCCGACAATAGAGTAAAGTTTCTCTTCTAGGAAAGTTTTCTCAAGTCCCGCGTATCGCTCCTTGATTCTTGCCATGGTCTCAGCGAAAGGTTGGTTATACCATTCACCGTCCATATATTTGTCTCTCAAAGAAGGGTCGAGCGACGCCGTAAAATTGTAAAGGAACTCCTGGCGAAATTCAGTCGACTCCTCATCTTGCCCAGATTCAAAGCTTTCAACGGTCATATCCTGATGGTAGAGTACGGTCTTGATCACGGCGGCCCAAAAAGAATAAGTGCTCCCGTCGGCTAGCAGGTCGGGAAGTTGTATCATTTCGGTTAAGTGAACAAGTCGGCGTAGGGAGAAAGACGTGCTGTTTATATAGCTATGGGCTCCGCTCGCACTCGACAGTATTGTTACGCTAGTTTCGCTTCAGATGCTCTCGTCCCCGCGTTTCATATGTAATGGGCCATCGAGTTCATCTTGCTTTTTGCAGTGGGTCCGTAGTGGGCCCGTCTACAACGGATACGACGGATAGCACCTAACCCTTGTCGTAGGCAGCCGGTTTTGAGATCCGGACATAGTGACATCGTGGATACGTAAATATGTCGCCTAAAGGGAGATATGGGCTAGCTGTACCCTTTTCGTAGACCAGGATGTGGCCGTCTCCTTAGCGCCGTATGAGCCAGTTACTGGCATAGCCAAGCCCTCCCACTCGAACCCAAGTTTCTTGGCTGACAAATCAGCCCACCCCTAACCCGAATATATCTCCTAAGCCGCAGGATGCCAGCCGCGCACCGGCGAACTTGCCGGAGCGGTACATGCGGGGGATTGCTTACTATTCCATTTCACCATTCTACATTACACAATATGAAATTCATCGACGTCAAGAACGGCAAGGGCACAGCTGACGATCTCTTTGTTGCTGACGGCGCCATCCCCAAGATCGGAGCTGGCCAGGCGCTCGTCAAGGTCACGGCCTTTGGACTCAACCGCATGGACATCTACCAGCGAAACGGCGGCTACCCGCTGCCTCCCGGAGCCTCTGAGGTCCTCGGTGTCGAATTCGCTGGTACAATTGAAAAGATCCATGCTGAGGGCAACCATCTGGTCACTGATGGAACAGGACACAAGTTCGAGGTTGGAGATAAAGTGCTAGGTCTCGTCACTGGTGGAGCCTATGCCGAGTACGTCGCGGCGACAACTCAGACGCTGCTGCACCAGCCAGAGGGCATGGCTGATACGGTAGCAGCTGGTATTCCCGAGGTGTGGTTTACGGCCACTCAGGTTGTGGAGCTCGTGGGTGAGCTCGAGAAGGGCCAATCGCTGATGTTCCATGCCGGCGCAAGCTCCGTCGGAATTGCCGCTGTCCAGCTGGCCCAGCTCATTGGCGCTCGTCGTGTGTTTGCAACTGTCGGTTCGGACGACAAGAAGGAGTTTCTCAAGACGCTCAACATCGGAGACGAGAAGGACGTTATTGTGCCTATCAACTACAACACCGAGGACTTCGTCGAGGTCGTCAAGAAATACGAACCCAACGGTGTTGACCTCATCATTGACCCCGTCGGTGCTTCCTATTTCAACCGTAACCTCGATGCTGTTGCCCGTGATGGAACTCTCGTGCTAATGGGCACCATGGGTGGCACTGTTGTCGAAAAAATGAACATGGGCGTCATTCTCTACAAGCGAGTCAAGGTCCTTGGAACTACTCTCCGTTCACGCACGCGCGACTACCAGATGCGCCTTCGTGACCTTATTGCCACTCAGGTCATTCCCCAGATTCTATCTGGCAAGCTCCAACACCACGTTGATAACGTGTTCCCGCTCAGCAAGATTACAGATGCCCACAAGACGCTCGAAGCCAACAACACCAAGGGCAAGATCATTGTTGTCACAAAGGAAGAGTAGACCAGTAGTACCATCTAGCCTAGTCCCTCAATAAAACATAAATCCACTCCACCATTTGGCCATAAGTCGTTCATTGATGCTATTGCTATTGTGGGTCAGAGATGGTCCGTCCGTCATGCCAACACGGGCTGTCTCCGGACAGGTTCCTCCTCGACGTCTTCTTCTTCTTCTTCTTCTTCCGCGACATTTTCTGATTCTGGACGGTCCACCACCTGGGTAGGAACGTTGGGCATAGCAGGGATCTTCTTGGCAAGCTCCTCACGTTCCATGGCGTCCAATTCGTCCTGCACATCGGCCTCATCAGCGTTGGAAATCTTGGATGCCAGCATCTCGGTGACTTCGTCCTGATATGCGATTCCCTCGGCCGACTCGTCCAGGATCTTCTCGACTCTCTCGAGCGACATTTCCTGGTTCAGGATCTTCAGAACCTGGGATCCCTGCTGTAGACCAAACATGACATCCTTCTGCACCAGAGCAAATTCAATGCTATTAGTCAGTTGCTCGAGTGTCTCCAGCTGCTGATCTGTCTGTGATAGAAGTTTTTCCTGGTATTTGCGCTTCCGTAACGCCAGCAGAGCCCGTTTCTTGTCGCCCTTGGCCAAACACTCCTTGGCGATTTCTTGCTCACGGTCTAGTACAGCGCGGATCCGCTTCTGATACTGCCGCAGCTTGTCCCGCTGGATCTTCATATCCAGGATCGCCCTGTCCTGGGTCGTCACCTTGCTCGTTCCATTTCCCATTCCTACAAAGTGTCGTTCAGATAGGAGAGCAGGCGCAACGGGAATCCGGGGCTAGGCCGCGGCTGTGCTTCGTGCGGCGCAGGATTTTTGTCAGCCGCGACCAAAAATTGATCCGACATTCACACTGCTCCCTACCATTCGTAGTTGTCAGGCTTCTGATCTGCTTTTGCTTCAATGAGACGTCCGAATAAGCCGTCAATAGACACGCCGTTGGACCGTACGGTTTACGAACTGGTGCGCGAGTACCTCGAGACAAAGGCTGAACAGGATGTCATCAAGGCTGGAAATGACGAAGCTCTCGACGAGCCCGAGCTCGATCTGTTGACACAGCTGCGTCATCTCCAGGTCTCTCAGGCCGTGGAAATCTGCCAGCAGGCCGAAATGCGTCTTCGCCGAGTCAAGAAAGTAGCCATGACGGCCTCTGTAGAGAAGGCTTTCATGGCTATTCGAAAGGAAGAGAAGGACAAAACTGAAAGCCGGAAAAAGGATTCGGATCTGGACAGTGACTTTGAGGGTCTAGACGAATCAACACTCATGGAGGTGAAGGATACGAACCAAATGAACAAGAGTGTGGTCAGCGTATGGAATGTACCAACAGCACCAGTCCCTCCTCCTCCTGCGACCGAATCGGCAGTCGAATCACCTCAGACTGCTACTGCACCCGATCGACCTCCCGAGAGGAAGCGGCCCCGCAAAGATGAGTCGGGATCCACTCGGCGAAAGAAGGAAAAGCAGGATAAGCTTGACCGTCGTCCAACGACATCCATCACACTCGCTGACCTCGGTGGTATCGATAAAATCGTCAACCAGGTTCTGGAGATGGTGGCGATGCCTTTAAGTCATCCAGAAGTATACACACAGATTGGATCTGATATTCCTCGAGGAATTCTACTGCATGGGCCACCAGGCTGTGGTAAAACAATGCTCGCCAATGCTCTAGCCAACGAGCTTGAGGTCGCCTTCATTTCTGTCTCGGCTCCGTCCGTTGTTAGCGGCATGTCCGGTGAATCGGAGAAGAAGCTGCGAGAAATTTTCGATGAAGCAAAGTCGCTTGCGCCATGCCTCATATTTATTGATGAGATTGATGCCATCACCCCCAAAAGAGAAAGCGTTCAGAGAGAAATGGAGCGCAGAATCGTGGCCCAACTGCTAACTTGCATGGACGACGTTTCTATGGAAAAGACAGGTGGCCGTCCTGTTATGGTCATTGGTGCCACGAACCGCCCAGACGCAATTGACTCTGCTCTGCGTCGTGGTGGCCGATTCGACCGCGAAATTTGCATGAGCGTCCCAGACCAGGAGTCGCGGCAGAAGATCCTCGAGACTATCAGCAAAAAGCTGAAGCTGGATGGTGGCGAGTCCTTTGACTTTAAAAAACTGGCTAAACTGACCCCTGGCTATGTCGGTGCTGACTTGCATGCCCTGGTAGCCGCCGCTGGTGTCAGTGCCATCAAGAGAATCTTCCGCGACCTTAACCAGAATGGACCAGCATTGCCGGCTCCTCTGGATGTACCAGAGTCGATGGAAATCGACGCGGCAAAGGAGACTAATGCTGACGCTCCTGAAGAAGCGGTTCCAAATGGCTCGCCTGAGGCTCAGAGTCACATCCGCAAGCTGTTGAACATGTTTCCGGAACCATTAACTCCAGAGCAGCTTGCGCCCTTGTCTATCAACTTTGATGACTTCCTGGCTGCTATTCCCACGGTCCAGCCGTCATCCAAGAGAGAAGGCTTTGCAACAGTTCCTGACGTTACGTGGCAAGATGTCGGTGCGATGAGTGCTATTCGAGAGGAACTGGAATATGCTATTGTCGAACCCATTAAGAACCCAGAGCTATACGGCGCCGTTGGAATCAACGCGCCTTCGGGTGTTCTACTTTGGGGGCCTCCTGGATGTGGTAAAACTCTTCTCGCCAAGGCTGTCGCCAATGAGTCGCAAGCCAATTTTATATCTGTTCGTGGCCCCGAGCTGTTGAACAAGTACGTTGGTGAATCGGAACGAGCTGTGCGTCAAGTATTTGTGCGTGCTAGAGCTTCTGTTCCTTGTGTGATCTTTTTTGACGAGCTGGACGCTCTTGTGCCTCGTCGTGATGATTCAAACTCCGAGTCATCGTCGCGCGTGGTGAATACACTGCTTACTGAGCTAGATGGTGTCGGAGACCGACAGGGAATTTATGTGATTGCCGCTACGAACCGACCCGACATGATCGATAACGCTATGCTTCGACCAGGAAGACTCGACAAGCAGCTCTACGTGGATCTTCCGACGGCAGATGAACGAGTCGAGATTCTGCGTACAGTTACACGGTCCTCTCCTATTGACTCTTCCGTCGATCTGTCTATACTGGCTCATGATGAGCGATGCCGAAACTTTTCCGGTGCCGATCTTGCGAACCTCACTCGTGAGGCTGCGGTTTTAGCTCTGAAAGCTGTCTTCAAGGTTCGCAAGGCATCTGGCAACCATGAGGACGGGCCTGCCATTGTCCACATTACGTCGGAACATTTTGAGGAAGCATTTGACAAGGTGCGTGCCAGTGTCACTGACTTGGATCGAGCAAAATACCGCCGGATGAAGGAGCGGACTGGTTCGAAGGCTTGAGCGATTAGACCCTCGCCAAGCTAGCATTTGTCATAATCTATCATATTAATGAGTACAATACAACAGCCGGAGACTGTAAATAAATATCTGTAGGGATCGATCAAGTGTAGCCTCGTCGAAGCACATTTCTTCTGGTACGCCAGCCCTGAGCTCCAGATCCAACGTTTCGCTTCGACAAATACGGCACCGTCTCAGTGCCGTTATCAAATTGAGGGTTCCACAATTCCCAGAGTGGGAGATGTAGACGCCCTCGGAGGAGAATCAGCTTGTGACCCTTGAGCTTCTGTAGTGCTTTCAAGGAAATCGGCGTGAGCAGTCGAATCTCCTTGCTCTCTGTGTCAATGGATTGTACAACAGCATATCCTACTAGTCTCGTCACCTCTGGCGTGAGCGAACGGTCGATAGATGCCGATTCGACCCAAGGAAGATCCTCTGGGGTAGGAATCACAGTCAAGTCAAGGTCGTTGTCAACTGCTAGAACTGCAACAAGCGAGCCGTCAAGGCACAAACTCACGTCATCTCGTTCAATACCCTCAGAGTCAAGGATTCCAACGCCTCTGATGGTAAGATCTGCATCATTAGCGTACGGAACTGCGTATGGAGCAATCTCCGTGAGGTGTTTAGTGAAACCATGTCTTGAGTGTAGGTATGCCATGAGTTGGAGCATGCGTAGATCGGCAGGAGAGTACTTTGTGGAGAAGATACGGGACGCCTCGGTGGCAAGCAGTGACTCGAGTGACACAAACGGAGCACCGGGACATGCGCCACTGAGGGACGTTCTTAGCTCGGCCTGTGAGTCGTCAGGACCAAAACTGACGATAACAGTTGGTGACATTTGTGACGAAATCATCTCGAGAAAGGTGACTCCAAGGCCCCTTGTCCATCCAGGGGTGTTGATGATGAGCGGGTTTCCAGAAGTTGTTTGCGTCTTTTGGTAAGCTCTAAACAAATCCATGGCCATGCTAAGGTAGAGCTGGGGGCGATCCTTGGGTGATGTATAGCCCAGATTATGGGCCTTTAGAACCTCGTCCATGGTGGAATGCGAAAATGCTGGCCCGAAGTTATACGACTTCGGCGATGACAGAGTAAGTGTTCCGGGGGGAGCGTATTCTGGCTGGCCAGGATCAAGATCCATGTAATGGGCGCCATCGGATTTGGACAACAGGAAGTTGGTCAAGAACTTGCAGAATGACGATTTTCCCGAGGACTTTGGCCCAACGACGAGAATGACAGGTGCTGATTCGGCATCGTTCACAAGGGTCCTGTATGCAAAGTCGTACCAAGATCGGAATGAAGAAAAGAGGAGGGTCGACTCAGGGCCCTCGAGGAGCAGTTCATAGCTCACATCAGCTGATTGGCTGCCCCATAGGTTCTTGAACGGAGGGGCCAATTTACCAATAGCGGCAAAAGCCGAATTTTCAACGGGACTGATCAGTACAACAGCCCTGCTCGAGTCAAAGAGATGGTCATTATCGTCGTTGCGAGTCTCGTCAGCCAAGCTTAGGTCTTCGACTTGGACGCACTCAATGACAGGCAGCGCATGCGTAGCATTGTCGGGAGCACATACGTAGAATCGCTTTTTACTAGCGTGTATAGTAGCACCCAGTATTGTCACAGCTCCCTTTTGGACAGTGAGATAGTACTCGCCTCGGAAGACGAGAGTGTTACCCTTGACGAGGCCACACACAGTTGCATTGTTCGATAGAGTGATGGAGTTTTCGGCAGACGGCTCAAACTTGGACAAGCTTACAGATGGGGTGAACTCGAAGCCGTCGAGGTCTTCACCGTTCGTCTCATTGTCCAACTGAGCGTAGTACGGCGTCGGAGCGTCATCAGACTCGATCCGTGGAGTCGGGGACACTTCTACTGAGCTGACCTGCTCATCTTCAGATAACCTGGCAGTCTTGCGTGACGCAATAGCGCTCACTGCCGCTATAGTTAGTACGAAACATGTCTCGAGTCGAATTGCTTACACTTTCGCTTCATTGTGGTAGATGAAGAGAGAACTGAAGTTGGAACTGCGCCAGAATCTTTTTCAGGGTTGGGATCTAGCAGGAGAAGAAGCTGACCCCGGATTCACAGTCAAGTGAGAATTGGCTAGTAGACGGATAGAAACGTATGTTAGAGCATTATTTCGAGTAGTATCTGATAAGGAGGATAATTGGAAGATTGAAGTACTATTTCGCTTGGCTGGATTTTGGAGTATACGCTAAAAAAGCTCGTTAGAGCTGATCTAGTATAGGCTCGTATAAGCTACTTGACGAACGGCGGCTGATCCGACCCGCAGAGAGCAGAGGAGTACATTGTATTGATATTTATGTTCGACAAGAAATAAATGAGAAGTATATACCTTTATCTCTTCGGTATAAATCCTGCAATGAATGTCTTTCAACGGCTCGGCGTACGGCAGCGGTACGCACGGCTGGGGCGCGGGCAAGTGGTGTGACAGAAATTTCGATATCCAATCATCTTCGGCGTAACCAGACGAGTTGTGACATCTCCTCTACACACATCATCTACGTGCAAACCACAATGTCTGAAGAAATCGCCGAGTCTCTTGACAAGACCATCCTGCAGACCGGTATGTATTCGTCATTAATTGATTTAAGCCCAACTAACAACTCAGCTCAGGCCAACCCTCAGTAAGTCGACCTTGTTACGAGAAGATGCCTCGATCAATATTTGTTAATTGCAAGACGATGCCGAACGAACGATATGGCTGGTTAATTGCAATGTGGCATCGACCCCGTAGCACCTCGAGCAATTCTAACACAGGTTCCCTCAGCAGAACCAGACCAAGCACTGCTGGCAAAACTATGTTGACTACCAGAAGTGTGTCAAGGCCAAGGGAGAGGACTTTGCCCCGTGCCAGGTGTTCTTCCGCAACTTCAGCTCGCTGTGCCCGACCGCTTGGGTCGAGAAATGGGACGACCAGCGTGCTGCCGGCAACTTTGCTGCCCGCATCTAGACCCTGCTAAACTATTCTATATACGTGTAGCACCCTGTATTGTGATTACATGAAGTCATCGTCGTCAAAGTCATCAAACTGCTCGAGCGACTTCTCCAGCTCCTCGTCCACTTCAATGAGACCATGCTCGAGCTCAAACTGCTCCTTTTGTCGCTGCTTGGCGAACTCTTCCTTCTTGACCCGCTCCTGCCTCTGCTGGCTCTTGATCTGGTGGGCCTGTTCCTTGTCGTACTCCATGCGCTCATGCTGCAGATTTGGGAACCTCTCCTCTTTAGTTTTGTTAAGTCGGTTAAGTATAGCGTTTATCCGCGTGCTGATGTGAACTTTGCGCACCTCTTTGCTCTTCTCAAACCCGACCTGACCAACTGCCATGGCGCCCGATTTGTGTAGGTTGCTCCATGGCGTATAAATAACTTTGACATCGTCCCGCTTGTTTCCCTGGATCGAATTAGCCTTGGTCAGCTGCGCACAGTCCTCCAGCAGCTCCTCAGGAATCTCGGTCCAAGCAGTGTCTTTTGGAAGTCTCAGGTACACATGGGCCGAGCTCAGATTGTCAACATGAAACCTGCGTTAGCAAATGCCAAATAACGTACGAATATCCATGCCAACTTCACTTACCACACATCATTATCCAGTCCCCACTTGATCAGATCCTCATCTTCGTTAGCTCTGCTTCATCAGCTAGTCAAATACACACTTTCTTCCTTGTTTTTGCCCATGTATATCACCACGGGAGGATCTATACTCCCGGAGGATCCACTTGATTTGAAGTAGTACACCATTTTCAAGCCTTAGTTGGTTGTAGGTGGTCTTCTCCGTGCCTAATACGATTTTTCGCCAAACAGCTGCTTACCTAATAGAAGCACGGCGCACTTTATAGTGATGATGCGGGGAAGTCTTCAACAGTCACCCCTACTGGGAGGTGGTGAACTGGATGATGCGTACAGGCCGACCCAATGTGTATCTCTCTTACACGTATATCCTGTGTATGTGAATCTCGCCGATTTTCCACACTTGGATGCAGGCCGAGCTTGGCTATCCGATAAGGGAAAGGGTTAACCTATTAGTACGCGTGAAACGCAGTTCACCACTTACGCGATTGACATGACGGACTTCCCTGAGACCGACGACCTTAATCCTTACGAGGTCCTTGGGCTCGACCCCGAGAATGCGTCTAGCATCTCGGCTCAGGATATCAAGAAGGCTTACCGACGCCGAGCACTTCTGACACACCCCGACAAGGCCACCAACGACGAGGAGAAGGATGAGTTCCATAGAGAGTTCCAGCGCGTGGCATTTGCCTACGGAGTTTTGTCAGACGAGGATAGACGCGCACGATACGACCGTACTGGCAGCTTTGACGAAATCGAATCCGAGAGCAGCTTCCGAGACCTGTTCTCGGATCTGTGCAAAGCAGAGGTGACGAAGGAACAGATCGAACAGGACAAGCGAGAGTACCGCGAGAGCGGAGAGGAGGAGCAGGACATTCTCAAATACTACAAGGAAGGAAAAGGAGACATGGAGGTCGTTTTTGAAAGTGTTGTTCATAGTGACGTGTTGGAGGACGAGGAGCGCATCCGCGGGATCATCCAGAAGGCCATTGACAACAAGGTTGTGCCGGCGTACTCCAAATTCACCAAAGAGTCGGGTGCATCCAAGAAGCGACGACGCACAGCGGCCAAAAAGGAGGCTCAGGAAGCGGAGGAGCTCGCCGAGGAGCTTGGTCTCAACAAGGCTAAGAAGAAGGCGGGAGGAAACGACGAAGAAGCGCTGGCGATGATGATCCGCAAGCGAGGAGAGTCGCGCTTCAGCTCGCTGATTGATGGCCTAGAGGCGAAATACTCAAATCCCACTGCCAAAAAGGCCAAGAAGGCCAAGAAGTCTGCCAGCTAAAAGTCAAGCTTCGTGGGCATGTGTATTTATACATAGATTACGTCAATAGGGTTGCTGCATGTCCGATAAATAATACTCTGCTGTAGCCTCGGAGAACGGGTACGTCTGATCGCTCATCATCGAGAAGAGCAGATTCGAGTCCTCGTTCATTCCAATAAGCGAGTCAACGCGCGAC
This sequence comes from Sugiyamaella valdiviana, assembly GCA_030570555.1. Classification (NCBI taxonomy): domain Eukaryota; kingdom Fungi; phylum Ascomycota; class Dipodascomycetes; order Dipodascales; family Trichomonascaceae; genus Sugiyamaella; species Sugiyamaella valdiviana. The sequence continues at coordinate 93,048 of JAJLWF010000006.1, forward strand.
GGGAAGGTGTCGAAAACAGACTTGGATGTGCCGTCAATGGAGGATGTCAGCTTCTCGTGCATGAGCTCAAGCATCTTGAGGCAACGAGTGGCAGATACGCCATGGTTCTCGAAAAGACGCAGTGATTGCAGTGCCATCTTCCATGCCGAGGCCATTGATTCTCCATCGAGTTCTCCCTCTAGTTTTGGCTGTAGCTTGGCGGCGATAAGAACAGTTGCAGACGTGTAGACATAAAAGATGTTGTACCACATGGCCGGTAGATTGGGCGTTCTTTTGTTCTCATACACGAGCGTGATGAGACGGATGGCTGCCACTACACACATCTTGCACATGGCCTTTTCCATGGTATCCTGAAGGTAGCTGTCGTTGGATCCCGATTTGTCCTTACGCTTGGCGGTGAAATGCGGGAGTAGGACAGGCCGGTACAGCATTATCTCAATGTGCCAATAGCGAATGTACAGCACGTTGGTGAGTCTGCGCAGCGGCGCCGTAGGACCGTGTTGATTTACGTTCTCGATCCGTAGATAGCTAGGCAGATTTTTGCGGAACTGGATCAACTTGCCTTCCAGTTCCAGAATATTGCGCAGCACCAATGGCTGCAGTTCCTCCATGGCACCATCGTTGTCATTAGTATCGTAGAACCCAAGCAGTATCTCGGCGAGGATGTCGTAGAGCGCGAGCGTTTGTTCATAAAACGACAGTATTGAGGGTGGACCATTAAGGGGCGGGGATTTGATCTCGCGGTCAGTGATGTATACGTCATCAATAAAACGCGGAGGAATGACCTTGAAGTCCTGTGTGATCATAAGGGGACGACCAAAAGTCATGGACACGGTGCGATCCATTAAAATGCACCCGTACCAGAGCCGACGGCACATTTCCTGCTCAATGAGGCTTGGTCGTGATGATATTTGCGATTCGCGGTGCAGTCCTAGTTCCTGAGCAACGCGGATGGCGAGCCCCACGACGTTCCAGCACGCTGCAGGTTTTTGCGTCGCCTGCAAGTACTGGCCTATAAGCAGTAGCGCCTGCAGGAGTATCAGCGAACCCGAGTCAGTTGCATCGAGGACGTTGTTGTAATCAAGGTGTTTTCGCGCGCGATTAAAGTACACCTGTGATGCGGACTGGCGTGAGGGAGTGTCGAATCCGCCCGAGGCAAATAAGCAGCCAAACGAGAACACGACATTCATGATACAAAAGAACAGGTGGCTGCCATTCTTGTCTTCGTTGGAGATGGTGCTGCCATTGACGCTGTTAGGGATGGCCGACAGCTTCGTGTTGGTGATCTCGTCGAGCGGGATCGAGGATCCGGCAGTGCTGACGGAGGATATGGACGCCCAGGACCGCGGCGTAGGCTGCTCAGATTCGTGTTCGCTCGACCACACTGCATTGTAGGCGGCCATGAACGAGGGCTCATGGATAAACGGATACATGGAGTAGATGTAGGTGAAGTAGAGCTGGACGTAGTGGTCGGCGAGCCGTCGCGAGGGCACGATCCAGTCTTCCTCAGAGCCTCCATCCTGGCCATAGAAGGCGACGCCGGTCGCAGCCAGTTTATACCGGTTGTGCGATGAGGGTTTGAAATAGGAGAAGGCGGCTGGGCCTGGTTTGGCGTTATTTTGGGAGCTCGTCTGCTTAGCTGTCGAGCTCTCTGGCGGTTTGCCGGCGCTGATGGCCGCTTCGACGAGTCGCATAAACGACAGTGCCGACGAGGAGCCATAAAAGTCCTGACGCCGGGCCGATCCTTTGGTGGTTGCAGCACCCATGGCATCGGGGACGGCGTGGGATTCTGTGTCCATGGCCGATTCACCATTGTTGTCAGGAGACGAACCTCCCGACTGTCGCGGAGGGCCGAGTTCGTGGGGTGGAGGTAGCGTAGGCGGTTCCGACAGAGAGTTGGCGGTGTTTGCAGCTGACTCGTGCCTGCTGTCGGTCATTGTCATCTGTGGGCTCGGATTCGACGGTGTGTCGTCCGACATTTCGGGCGAGTCTTCGGCATCGACGGTGTACTCGAGGGCACTGGCGCGGATGACGTCGTGCTCACCGAGCGTCGCCAGTTTTGCCTCGAGTTCACGGACATACGAGGCGGAGATGCGGGTGCGGGCGTATTTTTTGGCGTAGACACATTCGAATCCGCGGGTCGAGCAACGGCCACAAGCGGGCTGACCTCCGTCGCATCGCACCTTTCGATCTCGGCACTTTTTGCATGCCAAGCTGACCCGCTTGCGATGCCGGCCCGACTGGTGGAGCTCGCTGTCCGGCGCACTGGACATCATCGGGTGCGCGACGGAACAGCGGAGTCGGGATGTGTGAGTCTATGGCCGAGAGATGCCGGTGGGTGGGCTTGTGCAGAAACGGCCGATGGGGTGAATACGATCTGCCGCACGCCCGTTATCTTTAGACAGCAGGGCGCACGGCTGTACACAAAGGTTGGAAAGCGAGGAGACGAAAGGAGGACAAACAGAAGGACAGACAGGAGGAGAGACAAGACGGGTAGAACAGGGAGAGCTGCTAGGAATTGAGTGGAAATCTGGCTCGACTTGTACGGCGTCGTTTTCACTGAATTGTAGGCTGAAATTGTCCTGGACTGAGCCTAGGATTGCACTGGATGGAGTTCCCGTGATCGCCAGCTACTACGCAGCCGTGCCCAGCTTGGCCAATAACAGGCAGGCATATGCAAGATAAGCGCTATGGCTCTTGGCTGTGTCGTGGCAGTAGAGCAGGGGCCAGCACGTCAATTGGCGTAGGCCCTGAGCGAGAACGGCGTGCAGGTAGTAGCGTCGTGCTGGGTAGCAAAACGACTTGCTTTGCAGAGCATTGGCCTCACGGCTGTCAGTATGCATGCGAAGTACGGGTGAAGGCAGGAAGCAGAAAGGGAAGTGCAGAAAGGGAAGGAGCAGTACAGGAAGATCCAGAGATCGAAGACCGATTGAGATTAAGATGCATAAGGAACGATTGAAAGGTAGATGTATAAGCCTGGCTGTGATTGATTAGGCTACAGTATTGATTAGAATGTAGAACCCAGTTAGATGGAAGTGAGACAAGTGAAGTTGCACTGGTAAAAGGACTGGTTTGACCCGGCCCACCGCGGGCTTGCCGACACTCGCCGGGAGTCGCCGGGGTGTGTCGGGTTTGCCGCAGATAGAGGTATTTTGGACCAGGACCCATCTGGAGCGAATACCCGAGGGCCAATGGCAACAATGGCATCCACGGCGTATTACACTATGCATTAAGGCTGCCTGCGCTGTACGAATGCAGCTAGCGCGGCCGCTTTGACTAAGACTCTTTCCAGCAGCAAATCAGTCCGACCCGAGGCGCCAGTTGTTGCAGCCAGTTGTTGCAGTTTGTTCGCTTAGGGCCCACTGACGTCGGTTTTGTCGAGCTCGCCCTGAAACTGCAAACGGCCGCAAAAAAAGCACCGGTGGGCCAAAAGTGCATGAAAAAGGGCAGCAGCCAGCCCAGCCAGCTGGGAGGTAAGTCCGAAACTGTGCTTGTACCTGAATTATGTCCGCTGGGAAGTGCACTAACGGCCGTAAGCCGTTTATCGCGTTTATGGCGTTTGTCGTTGTGCTGTTTGACCTGGTTGTGCGCCAACTCAAACAGCCAAAAATACCTAGTCCCCACAAAACCCTGGTGGTTGGTAGATAACCCCAAAACGGAGGCAGCCTGTGGTAATGCAGCCTGCCTGTGGCGGCCGTTTTGTCGATTAGGGCAGGCAGTTGGGCCGGATAGGGCAGGAAACCTGAGATGGGCGGCACCAACTGGGAACTTATACTTTGGCCAAGCGGTCAATCGACGATGGCTGTTGGGTTGTTGGGTACCGTTCGTAACGCCAGACACGAGCTGGTAACAGCCTGCTCATAGGCTGGTCACATCTGGTTTCCCACTACCATGCGATTTGGCCCGTACGACCTGGTCAGACTGTGCCGCTTGTCTCTAACGCAAAAGGCAAACCCCAACTAGGCAGATCAGTGGGCCTTGTGCAGCGAAGCCTGGTGCTGCGGAGCTGCGGAGCTGTACCCATCAGGGCCGCCTGTACCTGGTCCAATCGGGATCCCCATGGAAGTCTTTCCCGTTCTGGTATCGCGGCCATAAAGGGCTCGCCTAGGTTTGGCGCCCAAAAGTATGGCTGCCCGATTATCCATGCAATTGAATTAGCAGATCAGCTGTGTCCAAACTGCTGTGTGCATGCCTTGACACCTGTGTGCATGCTCGACTACTGTGCGTTGATGCTGTTCTGGTTTCCGGAATTAAACCCGCTGGACCGTTGAGCTGTCGCTGGTTAGGTCAACCGGCTGTTCCGCCGGGAAGCCGGCCGTACGCCCTGCTGCTGCATGACGCATGCACCTCTACTGCATCCTCTTGTGACCGTAAATGCATAGACGGAAAAAAGTTGCTGTAGCTGCAGTGATTCGTACCCGTGAAGGCCACACAGTCCGGACAAGTGGCTCTTGGGGCGAGTCCATTGGTGGGCGGCTCTGCCAGATTACGTGTGTGCTCTGATTGGGGGTGCCGTGTGGTGGGCCGCCCTCCAATCTAGGAAACTATAAATCCAGGGGAGATCCACTCAACATTGGATCAGATTGGATCAGATCCTCAGAACAAAAATCAAAAATGAAGTCTTCTCTGGTCCTTGGAGCTCTGGCTCTGGTTTCTACCGCCCTGGCTGCTCCCGCTCCCGGTGTCAACATCAACATTGACACCTCGGACAGCAGCAACGTCGACATCACCGTCGAGCAGCCTCCTGCTTCTACGGAGCTCCCCAGCTATGCTGCTACCGGCGTCAACGTCCAGACAATCTCGGGCAGCCGCTACGCTGTGTTCCAGCCCAAGGCCTTCATTGTGTCCATGTTCGAGCCCGAGCAGGACGTGTGGATCGAGCCTCTTGGTCTCGTTAACAACATCACCGTCCCGGGCCTGTCACCCCTGTTCGGCGATGTCCACTGCAACCTCAACTTCACCATCTGCCAGGTTACCACTGGAGAGGCCGAGATCAATGCTGCCTCGACCATCTCGGGTCTTGTCCTCAACCCTCTGTTTGACCTGTCCAAGACCTACTTCCTCATTGCCGGTATTGCTGGTGTCAACCCCCACGGTGGTACTCTCGGCACTGTGTCCTTTGCCAAGTACGCCGTGCAGGTCGCCCTCGAGTACGAGGTCGATGCCCGCGAGATGCCCTCCAACTGGACTACTGGCTACTACGGTTTCGGCACCACTGCTCCCGGCCAGTACCCCGTTAACATCTACGGCACTGAGGTCTACGAGCTCAACGAGGCTCTGCGTGACCAGGCCGTTAAGCTCGCCTCCAACGTCACCCTCAATGACACCGAGACTTGCCAGACGTTCCGCGCCCTCTACGACTACAAGCCCGCCAACCAGCCTCCCAAGGTCCAGGCTGGTGACGTTGTTACTTCGGACGTCTACTTCTTTGGTGAGGACCTGGGTGAGAGCTTCGGTAACGAGACTCTGCTGCTCACCAACGGCTCTGCTTCGTACGTCATGACTGCCCAGGAGGACAATGCCTCGCTGCAGGCCTTTACTCGTGCTGCCAAGGCCAAGCTCGTCGACTTTTCGCGCATTGTGCTGATGCGCACTGCCAGCGACTTTGACCGCCCTCCTCCCAGCCTCAACAACAACACCGTCAGCTTCTTCAACACCGCTGACCAGGGTGGATTTGGACCGGCCATTGCCAACATTCTGCTGGGTGGTAAGCCCTTCATTGACGATGTCATCACCAACTGGGACACCGTCTACGAGAACGGTATTGCTCCCAAGAACTACATTGGTGACATTCTGGGAACTCTCGGTGGCAACCCTGACTTTGGTCCCTTTGGCAATGCCGCTGGTGCTTCCAACAACCTCACTACCATTCCTTGAATGAGGTCAAAACTGTATTTCTATTTCTTGTCCATGTCCTGTTTAGATACCCTGTATGATTTATGCACACTTTGTTTGATATTTCACCATGTAGCGGCTGCCCTGCGTCACTTAAAGTACCCCCTGCATACATCCGCTTCCCATTTAAGTCATCCCCATCGGTCACATCCGTTATTTTTTACCAAATACCTCTGCATCCATTTTGGGGACCCCTTACATAATGCATATGTCATAAAACTAACGGCCAATGTACTTGAGCTCGAGCCATCGTGTGGCATTGTAGCCAATGAGCGTAAAACCAAATGACAGCATAAAGCCGATATCAGCTCCAGGACCGATCTTGGCACCAATGGGGCCAGTGTACCACACCTGAGACATGCCCACAACTGCGCCAGCGATACCACAGCACGTACCGAATATGGCAGCAAGGCCGATGGGCAGCTCTTCCGGCTTGTCGTAGTCGGCGGGGTTGTAGTTTTCAACCTTCTTGCGGTACAAAAAGTGCTCCGAAAAGGCAATGGCAATGTACAGTGCGATCCAGTAGCCAATCAGTGAGAAAAAGTTCTGCAGCACCTCGGCAAAGTGGTAGTAGGCAGGGATGGATAGACCAATGCCAACACCACAGCACAGAATCGACCATGCCAAACGCGGAACGCGCCTGAACCCACTCCAGATTGTGTGGGCAGAGAATCCGAGCGAATACATATTGGGGATGTTGTTGGCGATAGTTGACAGGGCGAGAACAACCTGGCAGAATTCTCCGAATCCATGCAGCGAGTTATCGACGAGAATCGACGTCAAAAGGCCTCCCACTGAGTTGGAGTCATAATTATCAGCAAACGAATGTCTAGTCTGGATGCCAGTGGCACAAGCAGCTCCGACAAGCATGCCGAAAATGCACGGGAACGCCAGTCCAGTATACACGCATGCAAAGATGACCTTGCGGTTGGACGATTTGGGCATGTAGACGGCATAATCTGCAGCGCACGGGACCCAACCGACCGAGAAGCCAAACACGATGGCTCCAAACGTCAAGACTGATGCGGCCTCAGTAGGCCCCGATGCGAGCGTGCCGGTGGTGAAGGCACCCGACTTGTGCATGCGCACAGAAGCAATGATGAAGATGATGAAATTGGGGATCCAGCAGTACTTTTCAAATGTCTTGATGAAGTAGTAGCCAAACAGACTGACCGAGAAGCTTCCAAGGACCAAGATGACACATGCTGCCCACGGAGGCAGGCTCTGGTTTCCAACAGCGTGTAGCATCTGGGCTGCAACCATACTGTTGATGGCAGTCCAGCCCAGCACTGAGATGAAGTTGAAAAAGGCCGTGATGCGCGCACCCTGGTAGCCCATCCAGAACCGGGACATGACCATTTGACGCAGACCAAACTGCGGGCCAAGAGTAGCAAAGAAGGCCACTGGCAGACAGCCAAGTAGAGTGAAGAAGACGATGGTCAGGACCGAGTCCCACCACGACATTCCAAACGCAGCGATGCCAAGAACACCAGTGGAGAAGGTAGCCACCATCATGTTTCCACCCATCCAGATGGTCGCGATGTTGACATAGGACCGGTCATTGCGCTCGTCTTCTTGAACACGCTCGATACCGCGCGTCTCTGCTCGCAGATACTTGGTAGCAAAGCCATCAATGCCAGCCAGGAATCCCAGCGGTTTTGTCTTCGCGTGATCTTCACCAGAAAATCCCGAGCTCAGATCGGTGGTGTCTGCCGCGTAGGCAGCCTTTTCGGGGTCGAACATTTTGTGATTGTGCGGTAACTGGATCACGCAAAGCCACGGCGTCAGGCTATTTAAGTAGCAGAGCAAGAACGTTGAAAAGATTCGGCTTATCGAAAAATCGGTCCTCCGTGCCTATCTGATAGCGAGAAACGGTATTAATAATAATTGCTTTTGTGGTATTCCGAAAGCCGAGGGTGCGTGAACGGGCAGTTCTGAGCTATTTTACTGCAAAATAAAAGCGACAGTACAATTCTGGGGTACAGTGAAAACCAGTGGCCCAACTCTCGTCTCGCAAAGTTATTCTCAAATGTGGTTGATGCCCCTCAATCTCTGCGATGGCCGAGCCGTCCCATGCACGTCAAAAGACAAATCCCGCCCTGAACAGTTTGGGTTAGGGCTTTAGTGCCGCTTTGAGGGTTCACGGCACCAACTGGCCTTGGCATTCGTGGCCGTGGCTGCTTCCATTGGCAAGCCGGCGGGAATGCGGGGTCATACAGCTGGATAAATGGATGACAGGCCATCAGCACGATATTACATAATCATCGCTAAGTCCTGGAACCTGGGGAATCAATGGGCACGCAGGGACCCGCTAGCGTAGGCTGGGCCGTTGGAATGCAGTGGCAGGGCATGGCGCTAGAACAAACGGGCCCTGCAGTAGGAAGATGAGGTTAAACAGCTAGCTTAATCGATACGAGGTTGGATACGAGTGTGGCACAAACAATCAATTGGGAATCAGTATTATACAATAAAAGGAAAGAAGAAGAATCACCAAGCCAGCTTAGCAGCGAGTACCCACTTAAGACGAGGGAACGGGCTGGTCGTCCCAGGTAGCGAGACCCATCTGGAAAGGAATGGGGCCCTGCTGGTAGTTGAGGGTGTTGGTGTGGTTGTAGTTCCACCAGAACGAAAGGTCCTGAGGAAACTCAGCAGGGACCTCGCAGACAGTCTTGAACTCAGGCAGAATAGCCTGCAGGTCGGTGGTGTACTGGGCCAGGGGACACGAGAATCCGGGACCCGAGTTGCAGTTGTCACGGACAATGACGGCCTCGTTGACGACAGTTCGCACGTAGATGCCAGCAGCGTGGGTTGAGGTGGCGTTACAGTTCAGACGCTCAAGGACAAGGTGACCGCCCATGGGGACAAAGTTACCAGACTTGTAGATGGTGTTGAACTTGACCGAGTCAAGGGGCAGAGGGTTCTCGGGGACAAACAGACCAAGGGCAGCAAGGACAGGGGTGATGTTGGTGTCGTGGCAGAAGTTCCAGTACATGGGGAGAGCCTCCTCGGGACCCTGGTTAAGCAGAGTCAGCGAGGCGTTGGCGTAGACAGCACCAATGGGAGCAGAGGTGTTGAGACCGGGGCCGGCACCGTAGTAGTAGTTGAGGTCCTGGTAGTAACCAAAGGCGACCCACTCGTCGTAGGTGAAGGCATCAACCCACGGGGAGACCTGACGACTGTTGAGCTCGAAGGGAGCCAGCAGCATAAGGTTGGCAACATCCGACGAGTTGAGGTTGAGACCGGGGTTCTCAGCGTTGAAGCGAGCGGCGGCCGCAGCAAACTGAGGAAGAGCCTTGGTGACGTTGGCAAGAGCAGCAGGCTCGTTACCAGGGACGTAGCACGAAGGGGTCAGCGAGTTGGCACCCTGGTCAGGAGTCTCGGGGATGATGTTGAGCTCGGCAATGGTCGAGTAGTTGTAGCCAAAGAAACCCTCACCAAACTTACGGGCAGTGTTGATGATACGCTCGTAACCCGACGAGAAGATGGGCACAGTCGACTGTCCGTCCCACAGGTGGCCGTAGCGGTTGCGGTAGAGAGCACCACGGTGGTATCCGTTGAGGAGACCGTTGTAAGGGCCCATAAACGACTCCTGGGCAAACAGAGCGGGGTCGGTGAGGAAGGGCTCCCACTTGTTGATGAACGACAGCGAACCCTTGAACTCAGTGACGTTGGATCGGATGATCTTGTTGTATGAGGCAATCATGGGCTCGGCAACCGAGGGGTCGGGGTAACGCTCACCGTGACGGTGAAGCATGATGACCTGGTCGACGGTGCACTGCTCCGGGGGGTTACGGTCGAGACCGTACGAGTCACCGTTGACATAGGGACCGTTACCACCCCAGTGCTTGAGGGGGTTGTATCCATCGTAGAAGTCCTGCGAGAACTGAGCCTGCAGAGGCGAGACGTTGGGGGTGAGCTGAGCGTCGACAAGCGAGGCGGCAGCAGCCAGAGCAACCAAACCAGTGGCCAGCATTTTTTGATCTAGGGAGATGTTTCAATTGCAATTGGAGGGCAAGAGACAGCTTCTGGAGATCAATTCATCTGCCGACCGGCCGTCTTTTATAATTTTACCATGATCCTTGTTCTCACGGGTCCCGGGTCCGTGGCATGGCCGTAAAGCCTGTCAGCTTGCAGGGCGGCAGTTTCCCTATGCAGCGGTTGCAGCACAGGTACGGGGACTGAAACGTCCGCATGCGCCCCGGGTCCATAGCCACAGTTTGTCAATCGCGCGCCATTGGGGGCTCTCCGTCGAGGATCTCTCCACGTGGCTGGGGAAGGTTTGAAAGTGACGGCATCACGGCTGTCGGGCTGCAGAACACGTTTTGCAGCAGGAAGGGATCCCTGCCCTGTACCTGTAACTAGTGCCAAATAAGAGTTTTTTAGGCTGCTCAGCGCGGCTGGGAACACAACGCGCCGTCACGCCGACATGGCAACAACGTTCAATTGGCTCAACAAACGGTACGAGTAAAGTCCCAGCTCCACTGAGCCAAAAATGGTTCTACTCCCCATAGCTTTGTCTGTCAGTTTAACACCCGCTTGAGTCAGCGTGCAGCGGCATCGCCCAAATTAGATGCATGCTAGTTGACCTTGCATAACATGCAGCTCAATTTAGGCCCTTGGGATGCTGGTTAAATCTTGTTATGCAGTGTCCGTATAGCTGCATAATATCCGCAGAATCTCGGAGTCCTAACGGGCCGTGGCCAGCCCTTACTCAGCCCAAAAGGACGTTGCTCGTTAATACTAGGGTCGGTCTAGTACCGGTTCTGGTAGTGATATGTAGGCTAACGTTGCATCATACTGATGCGCAAATAATATTTTAGTACGGCCGTTGCCGGTCCCACCGGCCACCCCCGCCTAGGGTAACTCCGTTGGGCGGCAAGAGCGGAGATAGTGCCGTGAGGGCCATGCAGAGTGCCTGGCTGCTGTCAAGCGGTGACGTCTCGATTGGCTGCAACATTGACAGGATAGGACAAAAGTGAAAAAAATAACCGTCAATCCGTGTGGAGGATCCTCGCCAACCTTTTGCCGAGTCTAACCGGACTGGGTGCCCCGGTTACGGGGCATATACCCGTTTTGGGTTTTTTATGAGACTTAAATGAGGGTGACGCATGCAAAATCGGGAATCACAAATACCCGAATTCTACCTAAGCAAAGCGTGGGGCACGACGGGGGCACGACAGACCGTGGGACATGCCAGTTGGTCACATTGAAGCCTTCAATTCGGCCAAACTCTGTTTTCATTGCTATCCCCCTATTCTGAATACTTTTCAATGTAGCTGTAAATCTCCGGAGCATCGCGGCCCCACCTGTACGCCTGGCACGTTTCCTGTACACTCTGCGTCAGACCGGTTGGGCCACATGCTAGCACGGCCATGGATTTTCCTGCTGCACCAGGCTGCAGCCGGGCCACGGCAGGCCCCAGCAGCTGCTGCAACCCAGGCCTGCCACTGCTGATCTCGGGCCTGCACCTGTCGGCAGCAACGTACTTCTCGCCGCTGTACAGCGGCTGCCGTGCCGAACCTGAGCTTGTGGTCGAGGAGTCGTCGCCCAGTGGTCCGCCCCGTGTAACATAGATCTCTATGCTTATATGCTCTGCATGCTCGCGCAGCTCGTTTAGAGCCTGCCGGTACCAGTCTGTGTTGCACTCACACTGCACGTACCAGATGAATCGTGCGTGGGCTTGCCGCGGCCGGTAAACAAAGTCTCCATCCTTGTTGCGCTGTGCAATGGTCCGCGCGAGGTCTAGTGCCACTGGAAACGTGAACGAGGCGCCCGTTCCGCCTGCAATGAATACAACGCTGTCAAACGTCGTTAGCGGCTGGTAAGTAGCTCCATACGGCCCATACACTGACGTCTTCATTTCAACCGACGTCATGTGAGCATTTTCCTCATCTCCCCCTTGATCGGCAAGCATCTCATACAACTGTCGGGTGAATCCATTGTGCTTGCGGATAACGAGATGCATGCTGCCTGACTCATGGATGCTGGCAATGGTGAATGGGTGCCACTGGAACTTGCGTACTTTGCCAACCTTGAGGTAGATGTGCTGTCCGGCTTTCCACTGGCCGACATGCGGTACTATGCACCGCCAAAAGCCCTTGACAGTCACCGTCCTTGTCGGAATAACCACTTCGATCCTTTCCGCATCCAGAATTCGGAACTCTGATGTGCATTTGCTAGGCGACACGCGTTTGTGGATAACACTGCGCACCCGGCTGAACACTCGGTCCGCCACCATGACGTGGATAGACAGTAGCAGTGATACTCGTCCTCCAGGGTTGTGAAATACGCCAAAGATCATCATGATACTGGCGAATATGGCATGGTTGACAAGGAAGAAGTCATAGGATAGCCGCCGGAATACCCGCATGCTCGTCCAACACACTATCGTCATGCTGCCAAACGCTATCATGCCAAAGATCTCGGGAGGGATCTTAAGCATGATCTTGAAGTCCATGCTGAGCCAGTAGTAAATGGTCAGCGATAGATGGGCTACAATCATGAGCCATATAGTGCGACCCATCCATCGGTGCAGAAAGCAGATCTTATCGTAGGGAAGGCCCGTGATATACGTCAGAACGTCGTTCTTGAGGATGAACAAATACAGCAGCGGGAAGTTACCAGTGGCCACTTTCCCGATCCGCTTACCAACGATATAGTACTGTGGCTCGTAGTCGATGTCTTTGGTTTCAACCCAGCAAAAGACACCGTTGATGCTGAGGTAGACGACTGCCAGAAGCAAAAGACTCGGCTGGATGTTGATGGTGCCCAGTAACGGGATATGTAGAGCGAAGAAGCTATTGAATAGTCTCCATGGCGCTACGACACAACCAAAATATACCCCTGAGACTCGTGGATAAGTTGACCGCCGGGCCCTTAGAAACCTAGGAATGAAATTGAATAGTGCACCGTACCCAGCCAGCGCAATCAGTCCCAATCCACACAGAAGCCAGCTGTATTTGTTGTTCCGACTCTTCTCTACGAAATACTGTACATCGAATGGAATGGTAGACATGTTTCCTGCGGTCTGAGTACTGGAACCCCTGCTGGAGTGAGAGAATAAGTAGTAACGGAGAGCCGGGTCGGGCGGTTACGGGGTAAGATCCAGCTTAACCATGCCGAGTTTCTTTTCCTTGGCAATGGGTCTCCGCCCCCGCCAAGATCCGGGACGAGGGAGCCTTGCTTTTGTCGATGGATGAGTTCTGTCGGCCGCCTGCCTACTTGGATCTGTCTTCTGGCTGCGCAAACCTGCCAAGGCGGCGGTTAACAAGAATTTGCAAGGCCTTTTTTTGGATCTGATCTTATCAGATTCTGCACCCCGGCACGTAGCGGTCGCGCACCGACGACGCTACAACAGCCCACTAGTTGTCTGCCTTGCAAGTTGACTGCTAGGAGAGTCATTCAGCGAGTAACCTCGCAGCAACTTTGGCGACGTAAACGACCGTGGCGAGGACTACGACCAACCCTGAGCAAACTTCGTCCCATTCCTTGCAAAATGCGACTGTCCTTCTCACCGTTAGCTGGATTAGGCTACATACATACGCATATGCGATCGACATATTTCTCTACGGCTCTTGGCGTCCACATAACCCTTAAATCTAATCTAATCAGATAGATGAAAATAGACGCTACCGGATCCGATCCGACGCAGCGCGCCGCCTATTTGAAGGCGTCCTTTGGCAGCGAAATCCACTTTAAAATTCATATACACCATTGACATTTATTAAGAAAACAACATGAAGTTTGCAATTGTTTCCCTCGGCTTCTTCGCAACAGCGCTTGCACAGAATTGGAACACCTACCCGCAGGTGCCCAAGACGGCCTCCATCAACGGCTTCGCCGACCCTATTTACTCGGCAATTCCTCAGTGCGCTCAGTCTTGCGTTAAGGCCAGCACTGGGAACACTCCCTGCCCTTACTGGGACACTGGTTGCTTGTGTGTCATGCCCCAATGGTCCGGCCAAGTCGCCCAGTGTGTCGCCGAGCAGTGCTCTGGTGAGGAGGTGGCCTCCGTCACGAGTCTGGCACTGTCTCTGTGCTCCTCTGTGGGTGCAAATACGTGGGCTATGCCTGGTTCCATTTCCACGGCACTGATTAGTGCTGAGGCCAATGGAGATGCCCGAGCTGCCACTGCCACTACCAGTGTTGCGACGGCTGCCGCTGCTACTGCGACACCGGCGGCGAGCAGCTCGCCTGTTGCTGCCAGCTCAGCCGTCGATTCTTCTCAGCCCACTTCTTCTCAGGACGCTCCTGTTACTAGTTCTCCGACCAGTTCGTCTACTTCGGCCGAGTCGGCATCGTCGGAGTCGGCTGCCCCGTCCTCTACTACTGCGGCTTCCTCTGGTGTCGGCCAAACCTCGGGCTCAACAACGCTTGACGTCACTCGCTTTGCAGTCGTGTTGGCAGCTGTGCTCGGACTGGCCATTACTGTGTAGGTAGCTCAGACAGTAGCTCAATTAGGTTTGTGCGCTAAAATATGATCTGATAAAAACAAACATACCGCTTCCGTCTAGGTTAGATGCTCTTCCAAATTTGGCATCGTTCCTTATAGCCGACTAGCATGCATGAGCTTGGCAACCGTACTAGTTATTTCTGGCTAGCTCAGGTGACTGTCCCGCTGCAATCCCTGAATGCACGTATAGACTACGTCACCGGTATAGGAGCTAGGATGTTTGTTATTAACATGTTACACCTTCGTTTACTCGGAGCCGACATTGAATTGCCTCAAGCCAAGCCTGAACGAAAATTTTCCCGCCAAGGCTGGCTAGGTATTCTGCTGAGTGAGACAGCCGCCAGATGCCAAGGCCACGGCCGCAGTTTGACCGGTGGATCGCACAGTCCATCGCCAGTTTTCTATGGGCATATGCAGGAAAAAGCAATGCATCTGATAAAATTGTGCTTTAACTGATCTGCGCTAGCCTGTTTAGGAATGTCTGCTAAGAAGCGAAGTACCGTTAATTCGGGATTCCGTTCCTAAATGCTGCCGCTCCGTCTGCGAGACAAGTAGTGGCAGCTGGCTATAAATACGCAGCACCTCTGACACCGGAGAACCACTTTCACATTCGCTTCATCTCTCCTTAAACAACAAAAAATGTCCAAGCAGCTCGTATCACTCGCCATTGCGCTCGCCGCCGTCTCGACGGCCTTGGCTCAGGATAACCCCTACACCAACTACCCGTCGGTCGCTAAGACTGCCAGCATCAACGGTTTTGCCGACAAAATTTACGCTGCTCTGCCTTCGTGCGCCCAGCCTTGCGTGAGAGCTAACACGGGAATCACCCCCTGTCCTTACTGGGACACGGGATGCCTTTGTGTTATGTCCAACTGGGGAGATGGTGTCGCAAAATGCATTGCTGAGAACTGCCGTGGTGACGATGTCACTGTTGCCACTTCGCTGGCTCTTAGCCAGTGCCAGTCTGCCGGTGTTCCCACCCCGTACTGGTACCTGCCTGCTGCTGACATCACTGCTCTTCAGAGCGCTGCTGCTGCCACCCCCACGACCACTTCCATCCCTGTCACGTCCACGACTCCCGCTCCTGCTGACACCACCACTGCTGTTGCTGCCGAGTCGACTACTGAGGCCGTAGCTGCTACTTCGTCTGCTGCTCCCGTGACCTCGGCTCCTGCTCCTGCTTCCACTGCTGCCGAGACCCCTGTCCCTGCTTCGTCCGAGGGGGCCGCTTCTAGCCCTGCTACCGAGGAAGCTGCCTCTACCGATGCTCCTGAGCCTGTTTCAACTAACGCTCCTGTCGACGCTGCTTCAACTGATGCTCCTGTCGCCGCTGCCTCCACTGATGCTCCTACCGAGGCAGCCTCCACTGATGTTCCTGCTGCTGCCTCTACAGACGCTCCTGATGCTGCTTCTACCGATGTTCCTGCTGAGTCTGAGTCTTCTGCTGCTGACGCTGCTTCCTCCGTCGCTGATGCTGCTTCCTCTGCTGCTGATGCCGCTCCTTCGCCCAACGTCACTGTATCCGCTCCCTCGGGTGCTAACGGAACCCTGGCTTCTCAGACTGCTGGAGAATCTGGCCATGGCCCCAAGCCATCGCCTCCTGCTGTCGAGAGCTCAGCTGCCGGTTCTGAATCGGGATCCTCTGAATCCGGTGGCATTGCCCAGACCAACGGTGCCAAGGGACTTGCAGCTGGTGTTGCCGGTGTCTTCGTTGCCATCGTCGCTGCAATTGCCGCTTAATTATCCTCTAAAAGTATGTAATTCGGTCACTTGGCCATTCTGATATGAATTCATGTATATTCTTTAATTGTTAGTCATGAGCTAAGAGGCTGTTTTAAGTATCCAAGCAGGTATATGCCTGCAACTTTGGTCGTGTATAGAAGCCACCCAGCATGCCAGTGACATTTTACATAACAGCAGCAAAAACACCAATAAACTCCCATAGCAGTATACACTGGACTTGACTGACGACAAACTCCGAGATCATCCCGATATTCAACCGCTATTCAGGCGCGATCAGCAGGTATGATAGGCATCGGGGCCCGGCCCGTCCCCGCAATTCAGCCGTGCGTTCCGGATCTCCGTCCCATATCCCGCTGTGTAAGTGGGTAATCAGCGGTATTACCCAATGTGCAGGGCGACAAACATGCAATCAATTTAGCCGGTGGTGGCCGGTGCAATGGCATAAAATGCGGGGTTTCCCACTTACTTCCTCGCTACTGACATGACGGCGAGTACTAAGAAATACGAATACCTCAGTGAGGAGCAGGTCAACTTCTTTCTGGAGAACGGCTATGTCGTTGTGCCAAAGGCCTTCACGCCCGAGAAGGCAGCATGGATGCTGAAGGATGTGTGGGTGCGACTGGGCTTGAACCCAAACGACAAGTCGAGCTGGCCGTCACGGATCCACATGCCGAAACAGCGCGGTGTTCTCGTCAAGGACTTTGCTCCCAAGGCGTGGTCCGCCATGTGCGATCTGCTCGGCGGTGAGGAGCGCTTTAACGACGCCGGCAAGTACTGGTACGACTCGTTCATTGTCAACTTTGGCCAGGAGACCTTCACCGAAGAGGAGAACCCAAAGCACCCGCGCGATCTCACGAACTGGCACGTGGACGGAGACTTCTTTCTCCACTTCCTCGATTCACCAGAGCAGGCTCTGTTGGTGATCCCTATCTTCAGCGACAAGATCGTGGCCCAGGGTGGAGGCACCTACATTGCACCGGACTCAATCCCAATCATGGCCAAGATCTTTGAGTCGCATCCCGAGGGAGTCATGCCCAAGACGTTTGGGTATCGGGAAATTGCGTCGAGATGCACCCATTTTCACGAGGTCACTGGTGAAGTGGGAGATGTGGTGCTGATGCACCCATTTATGCTGCATTCTGCCTCGCCAAACCTGAAGCGCGTCCCGCGGTTCATCACAAACCCTCCCGCAAGTCTCAAGGAGCCCTTCAGGTTCAATCTTCCAACAAGCGAATTGAGCCTTGTCGAGCAGAAGACCCTCAAGTCAATTGGCAAAGAGGGCCCGTACGACTTCAAGCCCACTGCAGACAGACAGACGTTCCCTGGTGGTCGTCACGATCTGTGGCTCCGCATGCACGACGAGGAGCGCCAGCGCCTCAAAGAGTACGGCACCCTACCGGCTTTTCCGTAGTTGAGTGGTTGCAATGCGCCAATCTATCTGGAGCTGTTCTACGAGGTTTCCTCTGATCTAATCAATATAATTCCTTCATTTATTTACTTAAAATACCCCCAGTTTAGCACGCAGGAGGAACGGGCACAGTGCCAGCGCTGACACCGTAGATATTAGCAGTGTAAGCAAACGCAGCGTTGATCTCGCTGATATAGGGCGCGAGACCCTGCACCAGCGCGCAATCGTTGAGAGCGTAAGCACCAGACTCAACCTGGTAAGTCTTGGAGATGAGGCTGTTAAGGTCGCCCTGAATAATGGAGTTGACATTGACCGCAGCAAAGGCAGACTCCTTCGCAGCAAGATCTTCAATAACCGACACGATAGCAGGCGTGGCACTGCCAAGAGCATACACAATCGACTCGACATCGCACGAAGACAGAGTCGAGAGACCGTTAACGGCAGTCACGGCAGAAGACAGATCAGTCTCAAGCTTGGACTCGCTCGTCTGGATGTTCAGAGCGGCGAGTAGACCACTCGATGCCTGGAAATTCTTGACCAAGCTGTCAGTGGCAGCGGCGTCGGAACCAAGGGTATTGAGGGCAGCGACAGCGTTAGCAACGGCACCAGTAGGAGCAGGGCACTGGGCAGTAGCGACACTGGCCAAGACGGCAACGGCGGTGGGGATGGTGAACTTCATGGCGAGATGTGCTACGGAGGAGTAGGATGAAAAACAGCGAACTGAGTAAGGAAAAAACCAAAGAAGAGAGGGCCGTATTTATAGACAATCATGGAGGGTCCATAATTGTACAATCTGATCCTGTACGAATCCAGGGTTGGCAGACGATGGCAGTTCCATAGTGCTGATCACAAGGGACTGTCTCATATTATTTTCGTAGATCTCAAGGAGCGGGGTATCCTGTTACAAGGCGGGCATGCTGGCTTGTCTTGTACCATTTGGGATCTTGGCTAGCAAGAACTCAAAGTACTCGAGCATTTGCCGAGGTCAGTTTCAACCACGAAGTACCAAGTAGTGGGGCCAAGAGAGGGGCAACACAGGGGCCAAGAGAGGGGTACGCCCCCAAAGGGTACAAATCAGATGAAACCATGTACTAAGTTTCCAGAAACGTTGTATGGTACCGTTGTTGTGGAGATCCATCGTGTCACGAACCCGAGTCGGAATTTAGATTTGCCAAGTAGTGCGGGGAAGATCAAGGATCTCGACTGATCGGCACTTGCGACATGCTTCGAGTGTGAGCATACCACAGACTGGGGTGCCTAACACGGGCTTGACTCGTGTTAACCTTGCAGATTGAGTTTTGGAGGATCACCGCCCTCGTTCCTGATTCAGTTAGTGCGGGGTATCAACCGCCTGTCAAAAACCGGGATCCATCTGACATGCAGCGGGAGCGTCCATCTTAATGCAGGAGTGTGGGGTTGGTCAGATAACGATACGCCTCGAGTGCCAGACAGCACGACAACTCGTTTCATCCCCACCCGGGAATGCGACTCTATCCCAATGAGCCTAACTGGAGCCAACACACGTGGGGTGGAAATGGCGGGATTAACAATAAGGTTCCGAACTGTAGGGATATGCGCTGTCGTGCCCGCCAAAAGCAACCCACGGCCGTTCAGCACTCAAGAAACAGGTAGTTGGATCCTCGGCACGATGCGGGGTTGCTTAGTGCAATATGGGTAATCCTCGTCTGCAGCAGGACTGTCAATAGAGGATCGCCGATACCCATAAAGCATGCATTGATTTGGTATGTGGATCTACGGGAGAGGCTGAGAACAACACATACAGGCAGGAGACAAAAAGAAGAGACAAAAATTACATCACCTTCACGTTCGCGCATGGTCTCCCACTGCACTACTGGGTAAGGCTCTCTGGTGCTTAAATATGACTGATCGGACGGGAAGTCTTGTTTTCACCAGGATATGGACGTAACTGGCAGAAAAACGGCCAAATCGCATGTACCCGGCGTCTGCATCTGGACTGACGGCACTGTCTGCCGGCAGAACTACCTAATATGACTGTAGCTCGTCGAATACGGTAACCACTGAACCTCATATCCTCTCTAGTGCTAGCCAAAAGTGCCGCTAGGGTGCTTCGTCGGAGTGGCCGCGATGGAATGTGGGGTAGCCGGGAATGAGTAGCCGTTTACGCGCCGTTGAAGTCCAATTTTATTAATAGAGCAGTCCGAAAATGCCGACAAGGCCCTTTAAACTGCTATAACAGTATGACCGGCTTGTTAATTGACCGACCCGTGAAAGAAGGTTTCTATGGCATGGATATAACGGCACTGGAGCGTTGGTGGCCGGGTATGAGCTGGCGGCTACCTGCATAGCCGACCCTCGGGTCCCACTAAGTTGAGGAGGCGTTGACGTCGGCAATTGGCTAGCAGGCGTCTCCATAGCCGGGCGCCCTGAACTTTGGGGGCCCACAAGGAGGAGACGGTGTTCGAGATCGCCTATTTTCCGCTACCTCCATAGCCGAGACTCTTGACCCCTGGAACCCAATTGACGTGGCACAATCCATCGATACCCGTAAGGCCTTAAACCGCTGTGGAATCCGCGCTGCTTATCGGACCGGTGCAGGAAGATAGTCCGTGAGTCAGCAGCTCGAATTGGAGACAGTTCCGACCGGCTATGCCCACGTTGTGCGCGGTACGAGCCATCGCGGCCCGAGATCGATACCCGTTGTAGCGATGATCCCTCCCCACAAAATGTGCATCATGCACCGCCATGCGTAGTAAAAGCCACCTGACAAGCGTATATTGACCGATATACTCTCCGATGTACGACGACCTGCCGGGCCGATAAACCTCCGCATGGGCGTCGCTCCGTGTATATAAACATGGCGGGGCCCATGCCAGAGATGTAGAGCCATTGCCAGTTCCCGAACGATGCTACAACTCTTCTCCTCGACCCCTTCCGAACCATGGTGGAAGGACGCCATTGTCTACCAGATCTACCCGTCCAGTTTCATGGACTCCGACGGTGATGGAATGGGCGATATTCCCGGTATCATCTCGAAGCTCGACTATTTGAAGGAGCTTGGTATCAATGTCATTTGGCTGTCTCCCCACTTCAAGAGTCCGCAGAAGGACATGGGATACGACATCTCGGACTACAAGGATATCTACGAGAAGTATGGCACGCTCGCTGACTGTTTCAAACTCATCAGTGAGTGCCACAAGCGCGACATCAAGATCATCTTTGATTTGGTCGTGAACCACACATCAGATCAGCACGAGTGGTTCAAGGAGAGCCGCTCGTCCAAGACGAACCCGAAGCGCGACTGGTACATCTGGCGCCCGGCCAAGTACGACAAGGATGGCAACCGCGAGCCACCCAACAATTGGGCCAGTGTTTTTGGTGGTTCGGCGTGGGAGTGGGATGAGCATACCGAAGAGTACTACCTTCATCTGTTCGTCAAGGAGCAGCCCGACATCAACTGGGAGAACCACACGACACGTAAGGCCATCTATCAGGACGCCATTTTGTTCTGGCTCAAGAACGGCGTCGATGGCTTCCGCATCGACACGGTGTCCATCTACTCCAAGCCCAAGGGCCTGCCTGATGCTCCTATCCGTGACCCCGGTTCCCCGTGGCAGAATGCCCACGGAGTCGTCGATGAGGGCCCTCAGCTTCACGAGATCATCCAGGAGATGAACCAGGTTGGCTTCTCCAAGTACAATGCCATGACTGTTGGTGAGAGCGGAGCCAGCTCGTACGAAGTCGCTGAGCGCTACGTCAGTGCTGCCCGTAAGGAGATCAGCATGATCTTCCAGTTCGATATGTTCACCCTCGGTAAGGATGTCATCAACTGGAAACTCGACGACTTTGGCGTTCCCGACATCAAGGCGGCCACCTCCAAATGGCAGAAGTTCATTGACGGCCGCGACACCTGGACCACCGCGTTTCTCGAGAACCACGACGGCGGTCGATCCGTGTCGCGTTTTGCCTCGGACAGCCCTGAGCACCGCCAGAACTCTGCAAAGATGCTAGCAATCTACCTCACCACCCTGTCCGGTACACTTTTTATCTACCAAGGCCAGGAAATTGGTATGATCAATGTGCCCAAGTCATGGCCCATTGAGGAGTACAAGGACGTGTGGTCTCAGCAGGTCTATGACATCCTCAAGGAGCGACACCCTGGCGACCCCAAGGCTGTAGCTCAGGCCATGGAATTCGTCCAGACGGTCGGTCGTGACAACTGCCGCACCCCCATGCAGTGGGACGAGACCGCACACGGTGGCTTTTCATCGGGTGAGCCCTGGATGTCGGCGAACCCGTCGTACAGCGAGATCAACGTGCGCAGTCAGGAATGGGATCCCAACAGTACTCTGTCGTTCTGGAAGCGACTCATCCAGTTCCGCAAGACATTCGCTGATGTCACCATTCACGGCAAGTTCGACGAGTACGATACTGCCGACAAGGACGTCTTTGCCTACACGAAGACATCAGAGAAGCACAAACTGCTTGTCGCCGTCAACTTCACGGGTGAAGAGCGCGAGTTCACTGCACCGGCATCTGCCAAAGTCCTCCTCAGCAGTGCGTCGTTGAAGAAGGAGAATGCTCTGCAGCCCTACGAGGGTATTGTCTACCAGCTACACGATTAGACGAGGAGCCTTGCGTGTTATGTCCTCTAGTCTGGTTTCAAACAGTGCCGGTCATTATTCAGTATAGAGGTCAAATACAATAATTTTTGATAACAAATTTAGATAGCTGCTGCTGAAACGGGTTTCTTTTCATCAGCGTATTCGCCGTCGGACGACACCTCGACTTGCTGTGGACTAGTACCGTCCAGCACAGGGACGAGGTGCTTGGCATCCCACTTCTCACCGTACCACGCAGCAATTGGCAAAAAGAGCATAATAATCGCGGAGACCGTCGATATGATGTAACCAAGGTGGAACTTGGGCGCATCGTCGGTTGGGAAAAACGCAATATTTGTCCAAATGTTCATGGCCTGGGAAACGGCATCGGAAAAGCCCAACACAATGGCACGCTCTTCAGCGTCTCGGCGACACACAGTGTTGATCCAGCCCGACACAAGCATCTGATCGACACCGTCAAACTGGATGACCATGAAACAGACCCATCTCCATCCCTCGGGGATATTCCACGCGGCCAAACTCGAGAAAGATATGATGAAAATTGTTTGCACTAGCGTCACAAACGGATAAACACCAAAAGTATCCGTGAGACCAGCAATAATGAACTGGGCAACGATACCGATTGCCGACTGGATCGACGGGTAGTTGTTGACTTGCTCGACACTGTAGTGTTCGGGCGACTTGGAGTGGAGGTACAGCTGGAATCCGGTTCCATCGGGTAGAGCACAGATATTCAGCAGGACCCAGAACGCGGTGAAGAAGTGGACGTGCCAGCGCAAAAATGTACGTCTCAATACACTGAGGGACAGCTTCGTGGGATGGCCCGAACCTGCCTTGATCATACGAGTCTTGGCGAGCTCAAGCTCATCAGAAGTAAGCCAAAAGATCTTACCTGCCTGCTGGGGAGTACCAGGGAAGAGGAAGAATCCAAACAGAGCAATGGGGACGGTGAAGATACCGTCGATAATAAATCCCCATTGCCATCCCGAGTGACCACCTTTACCACTGAGATGCTCGAAAGCGGCCGACTGCAGCGGACCGCTGAAGAGGCCTCCGAGGCCGCTCGAGACGGAAAAGGCCATAACTCGGCGGTAGATCTCATCCTTGGTGTAGTAGCAACCGAGGATGTAGACCGAGATGGGAAAGATGGGACCCTCTGCGAGACCAATGAGGAAGCGAAGGGCAAACATCTGGCTTGGGTTGGTGACGGCGGACTGGCAAAATGTCAGGACACCCCAGATCGTTTCGAGGATGGGCAGCAGCAGACGGGCCCATGGACGAGTGACAAACAACGTTCCGCAGCACATGGACACAATATATCCAGCTGAGTAGAGCGATTTGGCGTACGACAGATCGTTGCCACCAAAGTTGATGTCCTCAGCCATACCGGTGACATAGGCGTTGGTGATGTTGGACTTGTCGAGGGACTTTGTAAAGTACGATGCACAAATATACACGAGCAAGAAGACATCAGTCTTAAACAGCAGCTTCTTCTCAGCCTTTGTCAGGTAATACGGGTACCAGTTGACGAAGTTTCGGAACGGTTGGTACCACTTAACGGGCCGGTTGTCGGCAACATTAGGCGGCACTTCGCCTGCGATCTCCGGCTCGATGGCATAAAAGCCCGGCTTGTCACCCTCTTCTCTGGGCTCTTCTTGCAACGACATCGTGTACTGTGTGAAACTGTGGGCGGATCTGAGCTATCCTTTTATAGTTTTTTTTTGGTAGGCCGCGATTGCGTGCCTTAGGGACGCAGACCCCCCTCAAAAGGCATCGCATGCAAGGAAGAAGAGGTGCCTATTTGGGCTGCCTACAGGCAAGCTGCTATCACGTCATCAGCCGCGTAGGCATCACCCCCTCATCGCCAGCTCATCCAGACGCATCCAGACGCCTCAAAATCTGGTAACCTGTGATCATTTTCGTCAGGGTTATTACCTTGATCGTAAAGAACCTTGGTGGCTGTGAACGATAGCGGTGGCTAATCGGGCTCATCCGATTGCTGGCAAACTTTCAGGTTGTTATCGGGACAGTCATGATCGACAGAGCTAGGGGCCTGCTCCAGACCAATGCAGGCCTGACAGCCAACCTAGCGGCCGGAATAAAAGACACGAAACACGCAGACCCGGAATAAATAAAGTGCGCATGATTGGCCAAGCGCACTGGTGAATCATCGGATTACTTTTTTCCTCTCTGGTTTCCGTGGGCCCCGAGCTCGCGTGGGCACTCCACGCAAGATAAGCAGCGCCGTGGGCTCTAACCTAAATGGCATCAACTCATTAGAGCAGCAGATTGCGCAGAGGTAGGGTTCCAAGCGGAGGCCGATCCCGTAGTCGGACCGAGCTCCGAGTGAGTCAGATTTGGCGGGCTGGCTGGGCGGTTATAATAGCCCACTATAGCAGTCAACGGTGGCAACGGGTTAAACTGAAACGGTCCTTGTAACAAGCTTAAGCGGGTTTTACCGTCTAACGGGCTCAGCGGATATCCCAAAGCGGATTGGAAGAGGGTTTCAAGCGGACTTGTAAGCTGATCCAAATGGATCCTAAACGGACGATCTGGTAGTCGCGTCGGTCGGTATGAGCGTGGAGCATCATTGTCGCTGAGTGAACGGCCAAGGAGGGGGATTATCGATGATCTCGAAGTTTTGAAGCCATCGCTGTACCTTTTTACAGGTAGCACTGCCCATCAGCTTCTACAGGCAGCACTGTAAATCAGTGAATTGAAAAACGGTATGCCGACGTTCTTTTCTGAGGAGCATCATTGCCACTGCTCGAATGGCTAAGGAGTTGAGATATTAATGATCTCAAAGTTGTGGAGCCAGCGCTGCCCACCAGCTACAGTCAGCCTTGTACAGTCAGCAGTATACATCCAGCGAGCCACAACGGGGCGCCGACCAACGAGCACAGCCGCAGGAACCCCGCTGTGCGGACTTGTACACATCTCCGCATTATATCCGGACGGACGCACGTTACAAGCATATGCGCCGGGGTTAACGCCACAAGCGACAGTTCGGGTACAGCCTTGCACATGCAAAATGCGGGGACTTGCTTCGGCTCGGGAACTCATACGTTCCAGGATTTGTAAGTGGGCAGTTTAGCCGTGATCTCCACGGAATGAAGACTATCCGACGTCTGATATATAAAAGCGCATCCCTACACTTTAATTAATCGCCAACCACACTGAACAATGACTGTATCGACTACCAAGAAGACAATTGTTATCACCGGCTGCTCCTCAGGCATTGGCAAGGCCCTTGCCAAGAAGTTCCATGCCGAGGGATACGAGGTGTTTGCCGGTGCACGTCGACTGGCTGTCATGAGCGACCTGGCCGAGCTCGGCGTGCACACGTACGAGCTTGACGTCACGAGCCAGGAGTCTGTCGACAAGTTCCGCGACGACATTGAGCCTTTGACCCACGGCAAGCTCAACGTGCTCATCAACAACGCCGGACAGGGTGAGTGATTTAGCGATTGCCCGAGATTTACTAACTCAGCATGTATGCTGCCCGCTCTCGACGTCACTGTCGACCAGGTTAACCAATGCTTCGACGTCAACTTCAACGGTGTTGTGCGCATGTCTCAGGCTTTCACTCGCTGGCTCATCGCAGCCAAGGGTAAGATCATCCAGGTCGGATCTGTCGCCGGTATTGCACCCTTCCCGTTTGGCTCCGTCTATGGAGCCACCAAGGCTGCGCTGCACTACTACTCGTCAGTGCTGCGTCTCGAGCTTCTGCCGTTTGGCGTCGAGGTCCTGACTGTCGTGACGGGCGGTGTCGACACGAACATCCAAGAAGACCGCGGTCTTCCCGAGGGATCGCTCTTCATCGACGCAGAGGAGGGTATGCGTGAGCGTAAGCAGCTGGCCAAACGGAACAAGCCCATGAGCGCAGACGTGTACGCGACTCAGGTGTACAACTCGGTTGCTCGTCAGCATGTCCCCGAGTTTGTGTGGTATGGCACTGCTGCGGGGCAGATCTGGTTTGCGTCCAATTGGCTTCCTCGCTGGCTCATGATCAGCATGATTGCGAAACACTTCAAGCTCGACAACTTCTACAAGCGCGTCAAGGAGCGATTCCAGCGTGCTTAGATGTATTCTAACCACCAAACACCCACGATGAATTAATTATGACGACGAAATAATTATGACTACGCCGTCACACGTATAGTCGTCTAGGGTCATTTAATATAGCCCTTTTGTGTACGATTGCATACGAGTGCATACGAAGGTGCCCTGCATAGACCTAGTACACTAGCGGCAAACCCCTGGCAGCACTACTTAAACGACCGTTGTCCCAATTGAATGAGCAATTGAATGAGCAATTGAATGATGTCCAAGAACGTAGTAATTAGCGGATGTTCCTCGGGAATCGGCAAGTCGCTGGCCAAGAAGTTCCATGCCGAAGGCTACGAGGTGTTTGCCGGTGCGCGCCGGCTAGAAGCCATGCAGGACCTCGCCGAGCTCGGGATTCACACTTACCAGCTCGATGTTACGAAGCAGGACTCAATTGATAAGTTCCGAGATGCCATAGAGCCATTAACTGGTGGAAAGCTCGTCTACCTCTTCAATAATGCCGGCCAGCGTATGTATAATCCACTTCCTGGACCCAGCCAACGCAGCATACACAATGCCAGCCCTCGACCTGGACATCGACAGGGTTGAAGCCTGTTTTGCCGTCAACTACTTTGGTGTCGTGCGAATGACCAAGACATTCGGTCCGTGGGTTATTGCGGCGAAGGGAAAGATCATCCAAACCGGCTCGGTCGCTTCGGTGTGTCCGTTCCCGTTTGGTTCCACCTACAGTGCTTCCAAAGCTGCCTTACAGAGCTATTCGGCTGTGCTGCGAATGGAGCTGATGCCTTTTGGCGTCGACGTCATGACGATACTCTCCGGTGCAGTTGGCACAAATATTGGCAATGGCGTGGAGCTGGTGCTTCCTGCAGACTCGCTGTTTGCCGACGCTGAGGAGGCTCTCGAAGCGCGCAAAAACGTTTCCAAAAACAACGAGCCCATGGACAGCGATATATACGCACGTGAGGTCTTCAAACTTGTCACGCCCAAGAGCATTCCTGAAATTGCATGGCTCGGCTCTCGTTCCTTCATGTCTTGGTTCTCGTCTCAGTGGCTTCCCCGTTCGGTAATGGTTCAGTATCTCTGGAAGCAGTTCAAGATGCAGCCCTTCTATGACCGCGTTCAGGCTAAGACGCCAGCCAGCAGATAACTCTACTACTGCAGACTGCTGTACTCCTAACGGGCTTTAAATACAGTTCTTGAATATCATAATGTAATACCTTTGACTACTAGACTACTAGACTACAGTCTCGACTCTTTGGCGAGCTCCTCAACGAGGTATCCAGCTAGGACATGCGCCGTAGCCATGCACGAGACCATGGGGTTCACACCGCTGGCACTGGGGAACGCACTGGTGTCGACAACGTGAACATTGGGGCATTCCCACAGCTGACCTCGTGGCGACACGGGGGCCTTTGATGAGCTCTCGCCCATTCGGCACGAGGCCATTTGGTGGGCACTGCCAAAATTGTTGCGCAGAGGAGCCATTGTGTAGTCCTTAACCTTTTCGACCCATTTCTGGTAATCGGTATCTTGGATAGATCGCTGTTCAACGGGCTTGTTGGAGTAGAAGCGAGGAAGGTCGTAAGCCGAGAGAACAATCTCCAGGGCACCCTGGATGTAGAGCAGGTTTGCGGCTAGCAAGCAGCCCTTGAAAATTGCCCACGCATCATACTTGTTGACAGAGTAGTTGATGCGACATCGAGTAGGCGTGTTCTTTGCAATGTGAACCTGGCCACTACCGCGGTCGCGCGTAATGACCAGCATCGACGACCAATGGTTGTACAGCAGCTGGTCTCTGCGGAAACCAGCACCACTCGACCATGGGAAAAAGGTGTACTGCAAGTTCGGCTGGTGGAGAATCGACTCGATCTTCGGGCCATGGCCACGACCATCGAGGTCATCGACCTCGGTGCACACAGCCGTCATAATAGCGTCGTCACAAGGGTTGAGCTCCTGCTCAAAGCGGCCAAACACCACCGACACAGGGTGGAGCTTGAGACCACGGCCGATGCCGCGGTGCTTGAACTTTGAGCGCAGCAGGACTGTGGGGGTGTGGAGAGAACCAGCTGCAACCACGACTCGCTTGGCGCGGACACGCAGAGGGGTGGTGCCCTTGATGACGGCGTTGACACCAGTAGCCTTGCCGCCCGAGTGGATGATCTCAATGACCTCTGTCTGGTCAATGACCTGGGCACCGAGCTGAGCTGCTTCACGCAGCCAGTTGACGACACCGCCCTGCTTTTCACCGTATCGGCAGCCAAAAGAGCAGAATCCACAAGGGTGGGCGTGGCCACCAGTGTTTTGGGGAATGTCACTGGCCCTGTAGCCGAGCTTGGCAGCACCGTCCATGATGAGCTGGTTGGAGAAGGAGTGCTTAATGTTGGCAGTTGAGCAGCCCATCTGGTTCATGACGTAATCCATAGCTTCGTCATAGACGGGTGTGTCGTAAAACTTTGCGCCCTTATCAGCCCACTGCTTACGCACATTCGCGGGAGTTCGCAGACTTGCCGACCAGTTTACGGTCGTGCCGCCGCCCAGCGTCGCGCCGGCAAGGACGAGCATGCTGCCGTCGTCAGTGACGAGCGAGCCGCCGCCCTCGTACAACTTGTCAAAGGACGAGTCCTCGTTGAATGTGAGCTCTTCCTGGTGGAAGTAGCGGCCCTTTTCAATAATGAGTACTTTGTAGCCCTCGCGGACGAGACGCAGGGCCGTGACTCCACTGCTGGCACCGGAGCCGATGATAACAACGTCGGTGGTGATCTCAGCAGTAGCAGCGTAGGGGCCGACGTCGAGGATGTTGAAGCGGTAAAACTCTTTATTCGTGAAGCGCTCAGCGTCGTGGGCTCGCGGGTCATACTCGGGGTGGCCAATGGCGCGGTACATGAGCGGGTTGGGACGCAGAAACGAGGCTGCGACTAGGCTCTTGAGCGAGATGTAGAGGCGGCGCTTGGGGCTCAGCGGCGACTGCTGCCAGCTTGTGATGAGGGCCTCGCGCTTGACCTGGTCCATCTCGGTGATGAGGTAGGGCGAGCCAGTCAACAAAATCGCCGTGGGGCGAATGGACAGCAGCTTGACGACGAGCAGGAACTGTGCAATGAGGTCTGGAGGAGTGCGAGTCACGGTGCGCGAGACGATATCGCGGAACGTCTGTCCCAGTGCCGAGGGGCACGAGGGCCCGACTTCTTCGGCTGTTGCGCCAAACTTGGGCGAGATGTAGGGGCGAACAGCGTCGGGGCTCAAAGGAGGTACGAAGGTGTCAGCAATGGCAAACAAAACGTCCCAGTTGTGCTCCGACAGCGAGTCAAACGGATTGGGAGTCGACGCAGCGGTAACGGCGGCCGCCGTCATCGACGCCACCAAGTCAGCAGCTGGTCGAGACATGGAGGTGGAGGTGAGGTGGTGAGGGGGTGAAGAGGAGATTGTGGTGGTGAAGAGGATTGTCGATTCAATGAAGAAACTTTCACACCAATTCGAACGGTACTAAACGACAAGTAGAATCAGCAGCAGGATTGCTAGAGCAGAATTGTAGTAGTTTGCTGACTAGAAACGCTAATTGACTTACCGTCGACCGGGGTACGAATATATATACAAGCTAGCGGGCATCGGGAATGTTACTTTTTTTTATTCTGTAAGGTGGGGAAGCACAAGCGGACCGAGGCAAGCCCCTGACCTGCCCCAGATTTTGCTGCACACCCCAGATTACCAGCACTAGTCGGGCTGGGGGTAGTCCGAACGCGACAAGACCGCGGGGTGGTCGGCTGGTAATGTGTTAAAGTGAGGCTTGATACAAAGTGCAGGCTCGAGAAGGGACATAGTGAAACTACCGGCGATAAGCTGGTCAGTTTCACATGCAATTGGCGTGCGAGGCTGGTGCGAGGTTCACACAAGGTCCATGTGAACGTGAACGTGAACGTGAAGGCGAAATCAGGCCATCCAGATGTCAACGGCATGTGAAGCCTGGTGCTGATTTAAGTTGGCTCATCGTACGACTTGAGGGGTAATCCCGTGTTTGGGCCTCCAAGTTGGTTTTGTTGGGTCACATAGGGCAGCCGTGCTCAGCGTCGGCGTTAATTTACCCCGGGTTTGCATAGAAAAGTTATAGCAGCGAGAAGAGAGAGGCTGAAGCATCCAGTAGAGTTCGGGAGGTAAGGGCCATCCGCACAGGGCGAGGGCCAGGGCCAGAGCTCCTGCAGGGTCCTGTTTGACTAGCCGCGACGACTCATCGATGACTCTCATTTGTAATGACAACTTCACTTCGCAATGTCGGTTGAATTGCAGTCAAGGATGGCAGATGATGAGTCGGGAGTAGGCTCGGACAGGATTGAACAGAGAGCTGAGGAACCCTATGACGGTACGCCTCGCATTGGTCCGTATGACGGGTACTTGGTGGTAGCGGCCGGGTTCATAGCAAACACCATCGTCTTTGGCATCGGCTTCACGTTTGGTGTTTTCCAGGACTTCTACCTCAGCAAAGACGGGCCTTTGCATGGCCAAAAGGTCTCGCAGGTCTCCATCATTGGCTCGCTGGCTACCGCGCTCACCTACATGCTCACCATCTTCAACGGTTACTTGTCGCGGAAGCTTGGTGTGCGTCATATAATGATGATTGGCTCGGCGACTATGGGCATTGGACTCATTTCCGCATCGTGGGCGCGCGATACATGGCAGTTTGCCCTCAGCCAAGGAATAACGTTTGGTCTTGGCTCGTCAATGACTTATATGCCGCCAGTAGTACATGCTCCTCCATACTTCTCGGCGCATCGCGGTATTGCCATGGGCATCGTCTTCTCGGGAACAGGACTTGGAGGTCTTGCCATGGCGCCGTTCACGCGCTGGCTCATCAGCACCGTTGGCTGGCAATGGGCACTTCGCGTTCTGGGCATGCTGGCGTTCGGGCTGACCTTCCCCACCAGCTTTATGGTCAAGCCATACCCGTACGACGCGGACTCTTCGCAGCAGGCACCGTCCATCATGGTCAACATGCGTGTGGCCAAGACGTGGAAGTTTGCGCTGCACATTTCCGGCGGCCTGATCCAGTCCGCTGGCTACCTGATTCCGCTCTTCTTCATGTCCGCCTATGCGCAGACGTTGGGCTTCACCTACTCACAGGGTGCTACTTTTATTGGTGTTAACAATGCCGTCAATGCCCTATCCAAGATCGTACTTGGCTATTTTGCTGACCGCATAGGCCGACTCAACATGCTAGTGCTATGCTGCTTCATGAGCACCGTCACCGTACTGGCCCTCTGGCTAGTGCCGCTACGGAGCACCTTTTTGGCCTTTGTCGTGCTCTACGGCATCTTCTCTGGACCCATAATCGCTCTGCTGCCCATTTGTGTTGTCGACCTGTTTGGCATCCAGAACTACAAGTCGATTTCGAGCTTTTTGTACTTTTCGCGCGGTGTCGGCAACTTTCTGGGCTCGCCAATTGCCGGCCTGTTCGTCACCGGAACCATGGAAAACCCAACGAGCTACCGCTCGGCCATTCTGTATAATGGCGCTCTCTTTGTCGTCAACACGCTGTGCTTTGCTGGTGTCAGAGCCATAGCAGGCCCCGAGCGGAGGCCGTAGGTGAGGAAGGCCCAGACCTTGTAACATGTATATATCAGACACAAAGTGTAAATGCATCTCTCTTCATCGACTCATGAGGACGTAATTGACTCGTACTTCACTCACACGGACTCACGTACTGGGGTCATGTACTTCACTAGCATGGACTCTTGCATGCTCAATCATCCCCCTCATCGCTTTCCTCATCGTTCTCGTCGTCGTCAATGAGACCCTCCCACTTGACCATGCGCTCGTGGAGGTCTACGACCTCTCCCGCGACCTTGAACTTACCCTCACCGAGATGGTGGATGGTGCGCTGCTCGGGCAGCGTGCGGTCTGTCCACGCGGCCACAACCTGGAGAACAAACATGTTATAACGAGAACCGAGGGTCGTGTTGACGACTTTACACTCGAGGTTCGCGATACACTCGGCAATAAGCGGTGCTCGCACTTTGCTTGCATCGACGGCCGTGAGCTCAAACTCGTGGAACTTGTCGATCGAGTCGCCCGAGCAATTGCCGATGTCCACGACCTGCTCGCACAGGTCGACGGCAGGAATGGCTATGACGCACTGCTTGGTCTTCTTGAGCGCCTTCTGGCTGTGATTCCACGGACCCAGCACGCAGGATATCAGGGGTGGATGGTGCTGCGTCATCATATGGAACCCCATCGTCATGACATTCGCAACGCCATCCTCACCACGCGTAGTCACCAGCACAATTGGACCCGGCTCAATGAGCTGGCACACCTTGGACAGCGGGAATTTCTTCATGGCAATGTAGAGTTGTCAAAACAGAAGGTTTGTGGGATCCTGTGTACTGCAGGAACGTGGGGTAAATGCAGTGCGGCAGGTCCACTGCGGCAGGTCCACCGCAAGCAGTACGTAGTGGTAAGACCAGGCAGAGCCTGAGCGTTAAATAACAATAATGTGTTCTACAGTTTGACAGACTGACTACGTGACTAAACTCATATTGAACTCTGATGCTTAAATAGAGAGCTGAGCGTCGGTTCCGAGACACTTAAGACAAGAACGCTGCTATGGTATGCCTGGAACCAGGACGGGACAGAGATCTTAAAGATACTACAGACACCAGGTCAATGCAAACTCAGTCTTGTCCTTCAGTCTGGACCCCAATCTTGTCTCAGTAATGTCCATTCGTCTTCATGGTGCATCACGCGGTGGCTGGTTCGAGATGAGCTCGACTGACATTATCACCTCTGGCTGAGTCCGTAAACGCCTACGCCACTGGACTCCAAATGCAACTCACGGATGCTGTCTAGCTCTGAAGAGCCTTGAGGCGCTGGCGCATGCTGTCGAGAAGCGCCTCGTTGTCTTCCTCTTCTTCGACAGGCTGTGCCTCGACAGGGGCGGGTGCCTGCGGAATCGTCGATGGCACCTCGGGAGCCTGCACCCGGTCGCCAATAATCTCGCCTAGAATCGCCTCTACCTGCTCCTCGGCCTCGCTGTCTTCCATCAGCTCGGCCTCGTCGAGTGTATCTAGAGTATCAGACACCATCTCCTCCACTATGCCAGCCTGCGAGTTAGCAACTTATCGTCAATCGACCAGCAACACATACCTTCATCAGCTCCCTGCTCAGCTCATTCATAGTTCCCATAAGTTCCGGCAGTCGAATCAGCGAATTGACCTCCTTCATGAGCCCGGCACTCGATTTCATCGAGCCCTCCAGCTTCTGAAGCGCAAACGCCTCATTCACCTGGAGCTGCACCGAGTTCAGCTGCGCCTTGGACTTGTACAGCCGCGACCGCTGGCCCTTGATGTTGTACACTTCCTTGGCCAGCATCCGCGCTGACTTCATGTCGTTGCGTTTGGCACACGCTTTGATCATCGTCTTTGTTTTCGACTCGAGGCTGTTGAGCGACTCCAGCTGTTTCTGCACCTCACGCACATTCTTCCTGATGAGCGCATTACATTTCGTCCGCTGCTCCTTCGGGTCCGGCCCGTAGACGGCCCGTTTGATGTAGTTCATGACGACGAAGGCTGCTATAATCGAGGCGAGTATGATAACATGTTGGGGTAAGGGCATGGCCTATTCCGACGATCCCTATCACCGAGCTCCCCCATACACTAGATCTATTGAAGTGTACAAGACTAGTACAATGTCTGTTGATGGTTGGCAGTTCTGCACTTCGCTTTATACTGTTCAGTTTCTAAAAATCAATTCAAGCTATAACATCTAACGTAACCCCTCTAACAGACCTAGATCTCAACCAAACTTCTACTCAAGCCTCTCCATGGATGTACGAGACCTGGTACTTGCCAAACTCTCGTGTGGGCACCTTCTGATCAAACATGAGGTCGAGCTCGTCAAAGGTGCGGCCCTTGGTCTCGGGTAGGCGGTAGTAGCACCATACGGAACCCATGATGGCGAACCCGGCGAAGAAGAAACCCGACTTGCCACGCCAGTTGGCCTGGGCGGCATTGAGCATGTACGGCACGCCGACAGCTAGCGCAATGGAGATAGTAGAGCCAATGGCAGCAGAAATGGCAATTGTTCTGCTCTTGAGACGAGTCGATGGGGCCTCACCGAAAATGACAAAGCAGATGGGGCCAATGGTGATCTGGTAGGCAAAGGTGAGAAGATCCAAGAAGACGGCCTGGGCAACTGAGAGGCCCGTGCGCGTAGTGTAATTC
This sequence comes from Sugiyamaella valdiviana, assembly GCA_030570555.1. Lineage (NCBI taxonomy): Eukaryota > Fungi > Ascomycota > Dipodascomycetes > Dipodascales > Trichomonascaceae > Sugiyamaella > Sugiyamaella valdiviana. Next base: position 127,419 of record JAJLWF010000006.1, read on the forward strand.
GGGATGCAGTCAAGAATGCCGATAACGAGCAGACACACCGTCATGATGACAAGACCATACATGTAGATGTTTCTACGACCAACATACGACATGAGCGGCCACGAGCAGCAGGTAGCCGTGAAGCCAATGGCTGTATTGACGAGGCCCAGCACGAACGCGCGTTCCTGCGGGAATCCACCCGCCTCAAAGAAAACGACGGCATATCCAATAAGGTTGATTCCGGTAATGACCTGCCACACTGGGTTAGCTGGAACTTGCAACAGGAAGCGACTTACCTTGGACACCAATGGTGATCTCAGTTCGGCGCCAATTGACTCCTTTGAAACAATCCATATAGGTCGATGCGTTCTCGATCTCGCGTTCATAGATGTTGGTCTGCTGGATCATAGCCATGACAGCCTTGATGTCGACCTTGGGAGAAGGTCGGCTAAGACGGCGCAGGGAACGCTCGGCTTCCTCGAGACGGCCCTGACGCACGAGCCACCAGGGACTCTCAGGTGCACTTAGTTAGGCCAGCTTCCTTCAGGTACGGACACAAACACTTACAACCAGATCAAGACGAGGAACATGGGGCACCACAGCCACTGCACAGCAAATTGGCCCTTGTAGCTCCACTCACTGTCTTTGCCCTGGAGACCCAGAGCCACGCCGGATCCGATCCACTGGCCAATGACGTATGAAAGGTTGAGACTTGCCTGCAAGACTGCGTTAGAGCGGATAGTAGTCAGTGAGTAAGGCACTTACTTCCTCGGAGCGAGGTAGGGAGAACCTCGGCGGCGTACGACGGTGCCAGCACCAGATAGAAGCCGTAAGCCTGGCCAGCCATAAATTCGGCAGCAGTGAGGATCTTGATGTTCGTGGAAAAGAACTGCATGAAGATGAAGCCGAGGGTCCACACATTGCACAGGGCAAAGGTGCGCTTGCGGCCAATCTTCTCCGAGACCCAACCGCACGCGAGCGAGCCAGTGACCTGGCCCACCGACGTTCCCATGCTGAGGGCTGACTGCCAAGGGGCTGAGATGATCCAAGTACCCTCAAATTCCTCGCCGTACTTTTCAGCAAACTTGGAGATACCAAACAGCGAGAAGACGACGCCAGAATCGTAACCGACCATGACGAGCGAGAAGGCAAAGAACGCGGCCCAGAAGGTGGCTACGGGGTAGATTCTCAGCGCCTCGAAGATGCCGAGCTGCAGGTCGAGCTCATTGGCGACCTGCGTCTGCTTAGCGAAGTCGACCTCGGGAGAGTCGTCGATTTCGATTTGAGGTTCCTGTTTCTCGTTGACCATCGTGAATGTCTTTGACGAGTGCACTGGGGTCGGAGAGTCGGCCCGGGGAATAATATAGGCGGCTAAAGGGCGTGTTGCGGGGTGATATACAGACGCGGGGAAGCGCTATCAGTGGCCCATGTTACACCGCGGCCATCTAATCCCCGCGCCCCTCATGATAGCCGACGCAAGAACTGGCATTGCATCGTTATCGGAAACCTGCAGGAATGACCGCGGCGCCCACTTTTGTATATCTCGTATCCGTCGCTGTTATCGCGCTTTATCACCCAGCTCTAACTAAGAGGTTATTGCTGCAGGTGCATGTATCCAACGGTCGAGTCACAATAGCAAAGCTACCACGGCCAGTTCCCTCCAATTGGCCTCCAATTGACTCTGAGATCGACCTTTGAACTTTAATCGCCCGAAAGCCCCCGCCGGAAATGCCGCCTGGAACTCGATCTCCGCAGGTACCCCTCCCCCCCTCGCCTAATCTAAGCTGATTAGGTCTGCGATTCTGCAGGGATCTGCATGCAGCCATGCAGGCCCGGGGCCGTTGCTCCACTTCTCCGCGATCGCAACTTAATGTAACATGGCGGGGGTCCCGCCGAATTTCGAGATAATATAAGATAACAGTGTCGATAGACTGCTCTTGCCAAGCCACTTATATTCTTTGTTCGTCGGCTTGATAGGCGCACTATCGTGGTCCCTTGTTATGTCTCCCATCGCAGCACCCATTCCTAGCACTCCGCAAATCATCCACACCGGCAACCAGAAGCCAGTGGAGATTATCCATGTGCGTCCAAGTACCGAGGAGAAGGTACGGGGCAAACTGAGTGATGCCAACATCGAGCTGCTGCTGTCGGGTATGCATCGTGACGGGTGTGTCGTGCTCGACGATGTCATTGACCCGGCACATCTCGATGTGCTCGCCGAGTTCATGACTCGTGACGCGGCACGCGAGGTCCAGAAGCCCAACCATCACAAGAACTTTGGCGTGCCCGAGAACATCCAGCAGGGTCCTCCCGTTCACGGTGAGTACTTTTTCGACGATGTCTACCTCAACCAGCTGCTGTTCCACGCTGTGAGTCTGTATTTGGGACCTGGTGCCAAGTACGACTTCATCCAGGGCAACACGGCCATGCCTGGAGGAAACACGCGCCAGCCAGTGCATTCAGATGCCATGGGTCAGCACCCGCCATGTCCCTTTTACGTTGTTGCCAACATCCCCACAGTGACAGCAACACGCGACAATGGAGCCACTGAGATCTGGCTGGGAGGTACGCACAATTACAACGGCGACCACCAGGAGCCCCACGGCCATGCCACCAAGATCCGTGAAGACGTGCGCGACGAGCGAGCAAAGGTGCAGCCAGGCCAGCAGCCGACTGTCGTCAAGGGCTCGATTCTCGTGCGCGACTCTCGCGTCTGGCACGCGGGCATGCCCAACAACAGCGACACTCCTCGCTGCATGATTGGCCTCGGGTTCAGCGCCGCCTGGCGCCACGCCAAGCCTCTGCGCTTCCTCGTTCCTACTGATGAAGAACTCCCCGAGCGGTTCTACCATGGAACCAAAGACGCGGGCGTTGTTCCTTTCTTTAAAGAAGTTCCCTTCGAAGAGTACGACACGTTGCGCAACAGCCATGATTACTACTTCCCACGACCCAAGAAGGTAGATCCATAAGCCTATAGTATGTTGAACCCAGTGTGCGTAAGTCACCACCACTATATGCAATACCTCACTACCGCTTCAATGAACCATCAAAGAACTGCACTTCGTATTGGCAGATATTAGTAACTGCCTCGCGGGCAGTTTCGAGGGGCATGTCTTCCATGGCCGCTTTGGCCGAGGTACCTAGCAGACTGACGTAGGCATCAAATTCGGCATTGAGACCCCACCAAGCAACAAACTCCTGAAGCGCAGGCTCGGCAATCTTGGAGAACGCGGGGGAACTGGCTACCGAGCGATACGCTTCACGGTAACAGAACTCAACAGCCCATAGCGTGACGACGAGATACTGCCAGGTCGTTTCGTGGCTGGCAGTGAGGCCAAGTTCGTACTCGAGGTATGCAAGGTTGAAGGGCAGAATAGAGCTGTAGGTCTCGGCGTAGTCTTCTTTAAGTCTCTCGAGCAGCTTCATTCCGCCGTTCTTGGACAGCTCCTCGGCGATTGTAGCCTCGACTGGCGGGATCTCCGGCAACTTCACCGAGTTTGCGCGGGCTCTCTTCTCAAACAGCGCCAATTCCGCCTTTATCACGTCAAACGACTCAATAATACCCTGTTTGAGTGCCCTGTGCTCTGGAAGGTTAGAAATCCGCGCCTCAATGGCTAGAACAAACGGGATAAATGCCCGCACAAACACATAGTCCTGGTACAGCCAGTTGTTGAACCCCTGCACATCGACAACGCCATTGGCCAATTGGCTGATAAAGGTGCTCGACACACTTGCTCCCTTCAGCAGAGTCTCTATCTCAGTCCCTAGTGTAGCAAGTGGCTGTGACATGTCAATTGTTAGTGGTGAAGTGTAGGACGAATACTAGATTCAGGGGTACTATGCACGGCTTATAATTGACGGTTCCGGGTTCGAGATGTCTATAAATGACGGTTCAGCTACTTGTCTAATCAATTGCATTCAACCGGATACCGGCTAATCAAAAGTAACTGAAGTAACTGAAGGGCTGCGTGATGCGAACATGGACGCTCTTAAGGACTCAAGAGTGTCGCTGAGGGTGTGAGAGTCACTGAAGGTGTCGTCACTTAGAGAGTCCCGCAGCGGGTCCTGGTCAAACACGTCAAGTGCACCGGCAAGCCGTTCTTTGGCATCTCCCTCTAATGAATCGGCACTATCATCAGTCGAGTCTGCACCATTATCGTCAAGGAGCTCCTCAAACTCGCGGTCCAGCGTAATAGCACCCGGCACTCGCAGCATCTGGTTGATGGCGATGTCAACCTTTTGAGCAAATAGCTGGCGAATGTGCTGGTTCTTGACTTCGATGCTGAAGATGAGCTTGGACACGCCCTGAAGCACGTCTGACTGAAACGACGGCACGCCGTTGTCTTGACATATGACGAGGTCCGCTACAGAGTTTGCAACCTCAAACAACTTGACCTCCATACCAGGCCCATGGACTTCAAACGCGGATGGAGGAATCGAGTTTGCTTCCATGAGCAAGTCTCGTGCGATCTCAAACGGATACGACATGCTCAGCAACACGTCGTCTTCTGTCTGAACTGTCTCGCTGAGGTGCCCCGAGAACAGCGACAGCTTCCAGGCGAGTGCCCGTATCCAATGCCTGGACACGAGGATGTCGACAATCTGCACGTCGTCCGACAGCTCTGGCATCGATAGCGGGACCTGCAGCTGTTTCTGTAAGTTCATGAGCCAGTTGCGCGAGTATGAGGTTTCCGAGTTGGTCACGTCCCAGCGGTCAAAGAACTGCTTACCAGGCGCACTGAAGACCTTGACGAGGTTGAGGAATGCAGCTGTGATGAGTGGGCTCTCTTCATTGTGCAGCTCGGGCAGCTTGACGGTGGAATCGAGCACGACTGGGTAGCCTCCCTTGATACACAGGTATCTCTCAGTCATGTATAATAAATAGTAGAGTTTGCGGCGCATCTGTGACTCCTTGAGCGGAAGAGCCGTGTACTTCGACTCAATGTGAAGTCCGCAGGCCTGGGCAAACGAGATAGCTTCACGGATGTACATGAATGCTGTCACCTCTTGGTTGAGGTGCCGGCCATAATAGCGATGCAGAAAGTACGACGTCAGCACGCAGTTGAGGCTGAACGTCTCCATGTACTCCCACTTTTTGCGGGCGGCTATTGCGTCTCGAGCCACGATGGCTGCACTGAAGGAACGGCCGTCGTCGGACTTGACCTCGATCTGTAGCTCCGAGAGCGTAGCGGCGCTGAGCGACGTCAACAGCGAGTAGGTCTCGAGGTCGTCGTAGCCCGATTCGAGCATTTCAAGCAGGTCGGGCGCTGTGAGCAGTGGCCAGATGCCGTACAGCTTCTTTCCGAAGATGGTGATGCATTCGTGGAGGACTTGCCGTGGGACGTTGGGGAACTGAGATGAAGCAGTACCAAGTCCTGTAGATGCTGGCTTCACGTCCGGAGAGGGCGCGGAGTCGCCGAACAGCGCCGACGAGACGTCATAGTCTGACAGAGCATGCGCCTGGGCCTCTGCTATGTACGCCCTTGACTTGGCGTGGATACCTTTGGGGCCGCTTTTGCGACGAAGGTTGATATAGGTACAGTTGAGTTTGGCCTTGAGGCAGTTCGGACAGGGTTGGGTGCCCCCGCATTTTACCTTGCGCAGGTAGCAGCAGTCGCAGGCTCGCTTCTGGGGTGCCATCCGTACAGGAGTTGCCGAAAGAACTGAAGTAAAAAATGAGTTGATGCGTTTGTCACTACTTCGCTAAGGTGTGGGGTAACGTGGGGCAGCCCCCGGGTGGCAGGGTTAGGTCGGCTTACGGCTACGTCCCGCGAAAGACCCGAACCGGCTGCATACGAGCCATGCAGCACGCGAGCCAAAGCAGGGGAAAGTCGGTTAAACTCGGCGGTTCACCGTGGGCAAAAAGATTGTTGAAAGACACTTTTATGGTCGCATTTTTTAGGTAGATCTTTGACAGTAGCTCTTCTACAGTCGCTTCTATGACTAATACAATCAAAATTTAATCCACTAGACAACAATAACTAGGTGCTCTAATCCTCGGCAGTCTCAGCCAGGTCAACCACGTACGAGGAGAACTGGCGCGTAGGGACACCCTTCTGGAACATGATGTCGAGCTCACCGTAGGTGCGGCCCTTGATCTCAGGCAGACGGAAAAAGGTCCAGGTAGCGCAGATGGCGCAGTAGCCGACCTGCAGGAATCCGACCTTTCCCTTCCAGTTGGCTGCTGACGGGTTCATGATGTACGGGTAGATGACGGCATTGAGAATGGCCCACACCTGGTAGACGTCTCGGCCAAATGCAATGGTCTTGGTTCGCAGACGAGCCGACGAGATCTCACTGACCAGCATCCAGCACAGAGGGCAGATGGCAAACTCAAAGATGAACTGCAGCACAAAAATCATTACTGCTTGGGCCCACAGAGCCGACTTGTTGGACTCGGGAGCCAGCGACAGGCATCCAAGAATGAAAAACGCAGCGCCCATGGTGATGAATCCCCACAGGTAGATAGTTCGGCGACCGACGTAGGTGATCATGAACCATGACATAATAGTAGCAACGAAACCAATACCGTTCTGGCCAACACCAAGGTTGAACGCGTTCTGGCTCGAGAAACCGGCAGCCTCAAAGAACTGGTTGGCGTAGGACAGCACGTTTCCGGCACACATGGTCGAGGTGAGGAAGACCATGCAAGCAATTTCGGTTCGACGGCCGTCAGAGCCGCGGAACAGGTCAGCGTACGAGGCACCCTCGGACACGCGCTTCTCAAGCTCGTCGGTGTGGATCATGAAAGCAACAGTGCGCTTGACATCGACAATATCAGACTTCGACGACAGACGGCGGACCGAGTGCTCGGCCTCCTCATACTTTCCACGACGCACAAGCGACCAGGGACTCTCGGGGGCACTTTTGTTAGTTTCGAACGAAAATTTTCGAGTGCGGGTACATACAGTGTGATGACGATGAAGAGGGGAACAGGCCATGCCCACTGGATGGCAAAGGGAATGCGGTATCCCCACTCGTCAGTACGACTGAGCAGACCACGAAGCACACCAGACGACAGCAGCTGGCCAATGACCCAACACAGGTTGATGTAGTTGGTGAGGTAACCACGCAGAACAACGGGACAGCACGAGGCAGCATAGGCAGGACCGACAGTGGCAAAGACACCCCATGGGATACCGCACAGGACCTCACCGGCGACAAGAACACCGGCAGTGGGAGCAAAGAAAGGAATGAAGATGAGACCGGTGATGGCGATAAACGCGACCTGCATGATACGCTTGTGCCCGTACAAATCAGAGATGTAACCAGTAGCAATGACACCAACGAGAGATCCGAGACCGCTGGCAAAACCGAGGGCATTCTGCCACTTGGCAGTGATGGTGAAGGAGTCGCCAAACTTCTCACCGTACTTCTCCTGGAAGGTGGGGTAGGCAAAGAAGTTACCGAGCAGAGCAGTGTCGTAGCCCTCCATGATGATGGACAGCGAGATGGCAAAGGACCAGAACACGGCCTTGGGGTACAGTCGGATACCCTCCATCAGCGACATCTTGTGCTCAAAGTTGGTCTCCTCGATGGCATCGTAAAGATTGGCATTGAGGTTGGACTTGAGGTTGCCCTCCTCGTACTCGACGTTGTGCTTCTCCGGGTCGGCAGTAGACATTTTGCGGGATAGTATATGTTCAACCGGTAATTGCTGGCGATTCAATAACGACGCGAGGACCATTTAAATATGTTTTCCCATTGATCTACCCCACGCACCCAGGCCACGCCGGCCCCCGCTAGATCGACCTGCCTAAGGTATGGCCGACCGCCCAGAGGGGCATCGTCATCTGTCGATCAGGGAGGTGTGCAGAGCCAACGCCGAGAAATGCGGTTACTTTTTCACCCCCCTCCCCCGCTCCGGAGACACCGTATGCGCCTGTAGGCGAGTAGTTCATAGGTAGCTTGCTTAACAGGCTTGCAATGTCCGGGGAGCAGAGTGTATGCCGGTGCAACTGGCGGACATGGGGGGTGCATTAATGCGGGGGAATACCCCAGATCCACGCGAGCCAAAGTGCGGGGGATGTGCCAATCGGACAAAAGCTCGGACATGATAGACGAGCTGGCGCGTGGTGGCCGGCATAGCAATGGGGATGGTCGTCTACTCGGCGAAATTCTCGCGCTGCACCGGCGAGGGGGGAGGCATGTCTGATGGTGGGGTGCATGGCCCACTGAGGTAAGGTGGCAGCTGTCGCGCGGATCGGGCAAAAAGCGGGGTTGCTAGAGAGCCGTGTATGTCGGTCGGATTCTCGGCGAATCGCCGCACCCACCATAAAAACTCGGACCAAATTGCCCTTTGCGCACATGGCGCGGCAGAAAACCGGGGACGTTTACGACAATCGGCCAATTCTCGGACTACGACGCCTACAGGGGCCTCACAGGGCCTCACAGGGCCCTTTTGTGGGGGTGGCCCAACAGGGTCCTGCTGGCGTGACCTTCTGCTGCTCCTGCGTTACCCCGCGCTGTCAGCTGTGTGCACCGCGCTATATCTACTAATCGAGCTCCAGGCCATTCCACCTTCTGTTCATTGCGCTACCGTGGGGTTGTAAATGTAGGCGGCTTGGCATGCCCGCCGCAGGAGCAGGTCAGGAGTGGGTCACACCGCAAGTACAACTCCGGGGTTAGCGCAAAAAGCATTATCTTCATGACAGTATCACTGCACACGTATAGATGCAAATGATTATTGATTTTGTCATCGACATTGTCATCGACTTACAATGTCGAGTCAACGATTATCTATTCTATCAGTGCCGCAACGGGGTCGCCCGTAAAATGGCAGATCCCTTCCTGTTTGGGCAAGATGGGCAGCGATGAGGCAATCGTCAAGTTTGGGTCTTCGTTTGGGTCTTCATATTGGCTTTTTGACATCCTCTGCTCCAGTACTAGACTAGCTTACATGTCCGACAAGGAAGAGTCGCTGGGCCAGGACCACCAGGACCGCCACGGCACCGTCAAGGTCGTGTGGCTGCCCGAGGGCCCCAACGGCTCGGCGCGCCCGTGGGTGCGTCCAAGGCCGCTCCAGTACTTTTACAAGGACGTTCTGTATCGCACCGAGGGCGAGCGCAGCAGCAGCCGCTTCGAGATCTTCCTCGATCTGCTGTTCGTCGGCATGGTCGCCAATCTCGCCCATATCGTGACCGAGGATCCTACGGGCCTCAACCTACTGAAGTACATTCTAGTCGGAGCTCCAGCGTGGCAGATGTGGGGCGATATCCGCGACTTTATGAACTACTACTTCACCGACGACCTGACGCAGCGCACATTTGTGTTCTGGCAGATGGTTCTCATTGTCATGTTTGGCAACAATGCGTATCTGGCCGGTACTTCGCGCCTACACACAGGTCTCCTCGTAGGCATCTACGTTGTATCGCGACTATCTGTCGCAGTGCTCATCTACATCTACACGCTCTTCGCCATCGAGCACCGCAAGGTGATGCGCTCGCACTGTGGGTGCATCATCATCACGTCGTGCGTGTGGTTTGCTGCCATTTGGCCGTCGGCCCGCGTGCAGATTGCGCTCGCTTGCGTGGCCATCGTGCTGGAGAACCTGTTATACCTATTCAACTACTCGACATTGTGGCGCAAAGTTCTAAAAGCCGAGTACACGACGGCGCTGAACCTCGACCACGAGATTGAACGGTACGGAGCCTTCTTCGTCATTGTTCTCGGCGAGTTTCTGTACGTCATTGTTTTTAACTCACCCGCAACGATTGGCTTCAACGTCCGGCTGGCCCGGTGCTTGTTTGTGCTGCTCATTGCCTACAATCTCAACTGGCTCTACTTCAATGGCGATGGAAGTCACCAGATCACGCACGCGCTTCGTCGGAATAAGACGACGGCGTTTGTATGGCTCGTTGGCCATCTGCCACTCAATGCTGCACTTGTGCTCGCTGCCGACTCGGCTGGCGAGCTCGCATCTGGAGACTACGAAGAGGAACGCGAGGAAGAAGCCGATAAGCTCAAACGGGCCTACTCGTTCTTCTTTGCCGGAGGCATTGGCGTTGGGCTAATAGCCATTTACATTCTTGCGATACTCAATCGCAGCCACGACGACCGCCAGCGCAAATGGCTGCCACGCCATTTCCGCATCATTTGGCGAGCGCCCGTGGCTCTTGTCATCATCTTTCTGCCGTTTGCCAAGCTGTCGTCAACGGTGCTGATGGGAATTGTAGCTGCGTTTCTCACCATTCTCGTGACCGTTGAGACGCTCGGCGCGTGGGACAAGGACATCTGCGACGACTGCGATCTGTCGCAGCCGCAAACGGTTGAAGTAGTACCTGTCAACGACGAATCGCACCTTGCTATTTGATCGCCGCTATGCAATGTCACGACGAAATGTCACGATGTAAATGTCACGATGTAATGTCGCGATGCACATTTCACGATGCAGGGTCCAAGCCCAGTGTTGTGTGGTGGCTTAATTTATTGGTATTTAGCGCTATATTCTGGACGCTATATTCTGGACGGCTGGGCGACTAGACAGCTCATTTAGCCGAGCAGGGCGACTCCGCTGGGCCGGGCAGATCCCGAATCTACGCGGTGCGCGGTTGTGACGCATTGCAACCTCACCGGACCGCTACCACTCACCGGACCGCTGAGTGGATAAATTGCGTCGGAAGCGGCCGAGTTTGGGCGATAAGGGCTGGGCAAACTGTGGGGAAGCCATCTCAGCCCCGCCAGTTAGGTGGGGTAACCGCCGTTTGGATTACTAGATTAGGGAATTCCGAAGGTCGAGGCCGCTGTCAGCGCCCATGTGTGAATTCAACCGTCGCGAATTAGCCGGATCCACAGGCTCACGGGGTCGCGTATATAATGCGGTGATCCCCAGTTAACTGAAGTCAATTGCTTGAAGTTATTGAAATCAATTGTATAGATGTTCCACACTGAGGACAACCGTTTGGTGTACCGGTACGACGCCGAGTCGCTATGGATCGAGCCATGGGGCGAGAATGCACTGCGTGTGCGGGCTACAAAGTGCGCTGAGATGCCCAAGGAAAACTGGGCTCTCGACAGCGAACCCAAGGCGCTGAAAGCGACTATCTCCGTCACCGATGCCGAGGCCTCCATCGTCAATGGTAAGGTCAAGGCCGTCATCACCAAGGGAGGTAAGCTGACGATCCACGACAGCAGTGGCAAGCTGCTGCTCGAGGAGTTTGCGCGCAACCGCCGCGACGTCACCGATCCCAAGTGCGGGGCCATTGAGGTGGAGGCTCGTGAGTTCAAGCCCATTCCAGGCGGTGACTACCACCTGACGCTACGATTCGAGTCGCTCGACAAAAACGAAAAGATCTACGGCATGGGCCAGTACCAGCAGCCGTTTCTTGATCTCAAGGGTCTTGATCTCGAGCTCGCGCACCGCAACTCACAGGCCAGCATTCCGTTCGCCGTTTCGTCGCTCGGCTACGGATTCCTTTGGAACAACCCGTCCATTGGCCGAGCCGTGCTGGGTAAGAACGTCATGAGCTTTGAGGCTCTATCGACAAAGATTCTGGACTACTGGGTTGTTGCTGGCAGCACACCCGCTGAAATTGTGTCTTCGTATGCCGATGTCACTGGAAAGGTACCCATGATGCCCGAATACGGTCTTGGGTTCTGGCAGTGCAAGCTTCGTTACCAGACTCAGGACGAGCTGCTAGAGGTTGCCCGCGAGTACAAGCGTCGAGAGCTGCCCATTGACCTCATTGTCGTCGACTTCTTCCACTGGCCGCTGCAGGGAGAGTGGAAGTTTGACCCCACGTACTGGCCCGATCCCGACGCCATGATCGCCGAGCTCAAGAGCCTGGGCATCGAGCTCATGGTCTCCATCTGGCCCACTGTAGACCACCGTTCAGAGAACTACGACGACATGGTCGAGAAGGGATACCTCATCCGCACTGACCGTGGACCCCGCATCAGCATGACCTACCAGGGCAATACCGTTTTCTACGACCCCACCAATCCAGGAGCTCGCAAGTACGTGTGGGAGATCGCCAAGAAGAACTACTTCTCCAAGGGCATCAAGGTTTTCTGGCTCGATGAGGCAGAGCCCGAGTACTCGGTGTACGACTTTGACAACTACCGCTACCACGCTGGTCCCAACGTAGCTGTCGGCAACATCTACCCGCGTGAGTATGCGCGTACGTTCTATGAGGGTCAGCAAGAAGAGGGCCAGAAGAACATTGTTAACCTTCTGAGATGTGCCTGGGCGGGTAGCCAGAAGTTTGGTGCCCTGGTGTGGAGTGGAGACATTGCTTCTTCATGGCCCAGTTTCCGCAACCAGCTCGTTGCGGGTCTCAACATGGGTATGTCTGGTATTCCGTGGTGGACGACTGATATCGGTGGATTCCACGGCGGTTACCCCACGGACCCCGAGTTCCGCGAGCTGTTTGTGCGATGGTTCCAGTGGGGTGCATTCTGCCCTGTCATGCGTCTTCACGGTGACCGCGAGCCTCATATGCCCCAGCTTGGAACCACCGGTGGTGCCGCGTGCCTGTCGGGAGCTCCCAACGAGGTGTGGTGCTACGGTGACGAGGCCTACGAGATCTGCAAGAAGTACATGAAGATCCGTGAGGACCTCCGCGACTACACGCGAAGCCTCATGGAGGAGGCTCACAAGAGTGGTGCCCCTGTTATCCGACCATGCTTCTACGAGTTCCCTGCTGACAACAAGGCTTGGGAGGTCGAGGATCAGTACTTCTACGGCTCAAAGTATCTGTGTGCGCCTATCCTGTACCCCGGCCTCAAGACGCGCAAGGTCTACCTGCCCACTGGTGCCGAGTGGAAGGAGTTCGACAGCGGTAAGACTCACACTGGTGGCCAGGTCGTTGAGGTTGCGTGCCCCATCGATGTGATGCCCGTGTTTGTGCGCCAGTAGGCGTTGTATACACGAACGTGTCATGGATATGCTGCCATGAATAGACTGCCATGAATAGACTGCATAAATAGAGTGCACTTGAGTAGACCTGCTAACTTGTGGTCCAAAGTCGATGTATGACGGAGAGTAACGATAGATTGCTATTTATGGTATTAAAATTAAGCCTGCAATTGAATATTAGACCTACTAACTTTGGTCCAGGACTCAATTTATACCTGATCTTAATTGAGATGAATTGATTAGAAGACCTGATTTAACGGTGAGATATTGTGTGCCCATGGCTGTGGTGCATATTCGCTTGGATTAGTAACAGAAGCCTGGACAGTTGAGCGTTAGTATATAGCAAACCTCAAGTAAACTATAGAACTGTGAAGTTTGGCTGCTTTCCATAATATTCTAGTTGATTCTTTATTTAACGAACACTACAACCGTCTTGTTTAGTGGTTACTGCTTGTGTGGAGTAAGCGCTCAGGGCATGCAGGTGGATCTGCAGATGTGTTAGCCGCGTCCAATTTTTTTTCAGCCTCATCGTCAGAAATTTCAAAGCTTCCTACTAACTAACATAACTACACAATGGAACTGGAGTTGACGTCGCGGCAACGCGAGCTCGTTGACATCAAGAATGACATCAACGATCACACGGTAGAGAAGTACCGTCTTGCTGGTCAGGTGGCCCAGACCGCGCTTACATACATCATCGAGCTCATCCGCCGAACCCCCAGTGGTACCAAGTCCATTGGTGAGGTGTGCCGAGCTGGTGATCTTTTCCTGCAGCGAGCCACTGCCACAGCCTTCAAGCGCTCCGTCAAGGAGAAGGGTATTGCTCTGCCTGTTCACATCCTCAAGGGCAGCTTTGTTGGAGGTGTTGCGCCCGAGGTGGCCGACGAGTTCCAGGGCGGTCTGATCCACGATGGTGACCTGCTCAAGATCTCGCTCGGTGTTCACATTGACGGATACACGGCACAGGTGGCGCACAGCATTGTTGTGGCCCACGTTGCTCCCGACAATGCGCCTCTTGAGGGCACCGAGGCCGATGCCATGATCGCGGCCTACCTCGCTACCGAGGCTGTGGTGGCCCTCATCAGCATGACCCTCAACGCCAACATGCACCCGCTCGTGACCGCGCAAGGCCAGGTTACAGGCACACGCCTCAGAGCTCTAGTTGAGACTGTAGCTGAGAATTTCCGCGTCCAGGTGGCCCCGGGCTCGCGCATTCGCCGTGTTCGCCGTTTCCTCGCCGGCCAGTCCGACGTTGTGCAGGAGATTGACTTCAAGGGAGTTGTTTGGAATGAGGAGGAAGAGCTCGAGCGCGTCCAGCGACGCACTGCTCCTGGTGAGACCGAGGAGTGGGAGGATGAGCGCGCTGGCGACGACTTTGTCGTTCTCCCCGGCGAGGTGTGGTTGGCGGACATTTCGATGGCTGCTACAGGTGGAGAGCGCGGAGCTCTCATGAGCCGTGAGCTCATTGACAGTGCCAGCTCGACCAAGCACCGTCCTGCCGTCTTCAGCCGTGACTTCACCGTCTCGTACGGCCTCAAGCTGAGCTCTGCTCGCTCGCTGCTGTCTCGTGCCGATGCTGCTCTGTCTGTCTACCCCTTCAAGCTTTCCTTCCTTGCCGAGGACGAAGCTGAGCTCAAGTCTCTGCGTATGGGACTCAATGAGCTTGTTCAACATCACATTTTCGTTGCTGAGCCCATCACGACGCTTGATTTCGTGCCTCTCAGTGCCTTTGGAAAGGGCGCTGTGGCTGCTCGTCGTGCTGCCCGCTCGGGTGTTCCCGTGGCTGTTGCCCGCGAGATGGCTACCGTCGTGCTTGTGCCCGGCACCAAGTCGCATTCGGGCTACGGTGAGGCTATCCGGTTGACTGGAGGCCACAAGGTCGCGCCGCCGTCGTGGTTGCACTCAAAGTACGAGGTTGCCGACGAGCAGGTCAAGACGCTGCTGACGATTCTCGAAGACAAGAAGGCCTCTGGTCTCAGTTTCCAGATTGTGCAGGCGTCAAAAGTCCCCGAGGAGCTGTTCAGCAGCGAGACCGCTGAGATGGAGATTGATTAAACGAGCACTTAATGTAACATAGCATGCATAATGAACTATTGGTAGAGGCAATGCGGTAGCTGGATCTGAACCAGATCTGAACAGTAGAGATACAAGCGAAACAGATCCAAGTCTTGATGCAAGCGAAACAGATCCAAGACTTGATACAAGCTGAACAGAATCCACTTGAGAGACACAAGCTGAATAGGCTGTAAGATAGGTACAAGACAGACTACACGACAGACTACAAGACAGACGGCAAGACAGACGGCAAGACAGACTGCAAGACAGACTGCAATCATCTACAAGTCAACAGACTACAATCATATACACAATGTTCAGAACTAACCTGTTGGTAGGGCACTTACTAGCGCTGGCTTACTTGTCGGCGAGCTCGGCCTCGTGCTTCTTGAGGTCGGCAATCTCCTGCTCCTTCTTGGAACTGCGTTAGCAAGGCAATTGCTTGGACAGGACACTTACATCTCCTGGCGCAGGGACTTGAGGCGCTCGGCCTCGCGCTGGCGAACGTAGAGGTCCTCCTGGGCCTTTTCACGTTTCTAGGTTAGCACTACCGAAGGCGTGTGAAGGCGTATGAGACTCACGTTGAAGGCGTCACCCTGACCAGCTCGGGGAGCTCCGGTATCTCCTTCGCTGTAGAGACGGACAGCGCCCATCTGGGGGCGAGCAACACGGGCAATGGAAGCGATTCGGCGCAGAGCAATGGACGACATTTGAATGTTGGCTATAGACAAGAAAGCAGGTGATTTGCTGTGATGCTAGTGGGCAAAGGGTCGAGGGTAGGGGCAGGTAAATGGCTGTGCCAGAAGAAGATGCTGGGTACGGGTGTGGGCAGGGGCTGTGAATGGTTTCCAGGGAAATGGCATCTACAATCGTAACTTCTGGAGGGCAACTTTGGCAGTCCAATCCAGGCAGTAATCCAACTGCCCAGCGCTGTCTGCCCATTGGCCCATTGATGGCTCCAGGTGGTACTCGAAAGTAATAGGATGCCAGGCCCCGACCGAGGTTCCAAGGCCGCGCAGGCAAAGAAGCGGCGGGCCAAGCGTAAGCCCGAGGAGAGCAGTGATTACAACCCCAAGAAGCGGCCGCGCAAGACCAACGGCAAGGACAAGCCTGCGGGCGAGCCGCCGGCGTCGGCAGCCAAAAAGACGGCTCCAGGAGCTCGCAAGACGAAGCAGGCGCGAACCAAGGAAACACAGGTCGATGTCGAGAAGCAGTGCGGAGTTCCTCTCGGTAACGGTTTGCTGTGCGCGCGCTCGCTGACTTGCAAGACGCACTCGATGGGCGCGAAGCGGGCCGTTCAGGGCCGCTCTATGCCGTACGACGCGCTGCTGGCAGCGTATCAGAAACGCAATCAGGTCAAGCTCGCTTCGCTGTCTACGCAGCAGCAGCTCGAGCTCGACAACGAGGCGCTCATGGACGAGACGCCGCTGAATGACGACGAGGAGTTTGAGCAGGTCATGGCCGGTGTAGTGCGCGCGTACCCGGTGCCGCTTGAGCGCAAGGTCGTGATGCCCACGCGCATCCGCACCGGCTTCTTCCGGCTGCGCGAAACGCTTATCGGATCCATCACCAACGTGCCGCCGCTGCCACCAATGCCGACGACGGCGTCACAGGATGCGCAGAACAGCGTCAACGCCGTCATGGCTTCGACGGGAGCTGTGCTGGGCCGCACGATTGTGTTTGATACAATGACCAGATCGCAGTACGCACGACCGCCGCGCGTCTACGTCAACCCGACCACGGCCATGGCTCAGCACCAGCTGCAGCAGAAACAAGCCATGCTGATGCGCCAGCAGCGCGCAGCGGCCGTGGCTGCTCAGACGGGCACGGGTGTAGGCACGCCCACTCCTCATGGGCCTGGAACGCTCCCCAAGTCGGGTCTTCCTGCCGGAATGCCCGCGGCAGTTATGCAACAGGCGCTTATGCGCCAGCAGCAACTCCAGGCGCAGGCTGAGGCCCAGAGTCTTACAAGAGCCGGTTGACCAGGGCTGAGTTGATCAAGATTGATCGCAAGATTGATAGGCCAGGGGGTATACCAGTTCACCCGATATCCAGGTATCCCTGCAGTACCCGCCTGTAACCTCGTTGAGAGCTGGTATCCATTGAGGTAAAGTCGCTCAAAGCACGGCAGCTCGGAGCACGATAGCTGCCATGTTGCTTGAAATTAGCGCTCTATAAGTCGGCGTGTTTGACAGGTTGACGTGACGTCATTGGCACATGCCCGCCCATGTCCCACTTGTACCACTCTTGTCCGCACTTGTTTCATGTCCTTATGACTCTGGCTGTCTTGTCATCGTAATGATTTTAATGATCTGCTGAGCCTTATGAGCCTATGATTTTAATATCTTGCGCTAGCGCTTTTTGCTGGCCCTTTGCTGGCCCTCACGTCGGACTGCGAGCCCCTCGATGCGGCTATCGGTGCAGGAGGGGTACAGCAGATCGAAGGCCGGAATGTATCGCCCTGCCCTGACGCATCCAAGGGCACAGCCAGGGCACAGACCAGCGTCGAAGTGCCACTTTGGCTGGTCAAGCCACGAGCTTTCGAGCTCGTGGATTTGACTTTTGCTGGCTGCGGGTGTAGTTCCCTTGATGGTTAGCTCGGAATTGCCGCGGTGCAGCGGGGCAGGGGATCATGTCACTGCGCAAGGGCTTGCCCTGCACGGTACCCGCGACCCCGCACCCACAACCTGGGTTGACGTGGTTATGTAAATTAATTTCGATTGTCAGCACTAAACTTGCTACTGTTTAACCCGCTACCTGCCCAGTTATCTGATAGTAAACGGTGAGTACCGAAATAGGGCCTCAATGGCCACAAATCCATGACGTAGAACGCGTTTACGACACGCGTGGAACATGACCGAAGGATGGCAGCAAGGAGGCAAACGGGGGAAAAAGGGAATACGGGCTAGACAGCACAAAGTAGGCGCAAGGGTGAAGGTTCGAAGGTCAGAGCTTAATGGAGCGAGGATGGGACGACGATGGGCGGGTCTTGTGCCCCGTATAGCGATTGCTCGTCAGGCGGCTGGTTTGGTTGCTGTGTACCTAATAGGGGGAAAGTTTGCAAACGGCACAGCTGCAGTGCACTTGTGCCGGACGCGTCAGTGGCGCGGCCGGCGCCTTGTAAGCGCGACGAAGCTGGGCGGCCAGATACTCGGGCCCCAGGAGGTCCTTTTGGCGCTGTTTGCGAGCCCGCCGGTGCCGTCCCGAGCGGGCCACTCGGCAGCTCGTCGGCTGCGGATTCGTGCCAGTTTGCTTATTTGGGTCCCGCGCGGGTACGACAGCCGCATGATGTGCCTTTCCGATAGTCTCGATCTGGGCCCGTACAGCCGCCGTGGGGGGGTGTAACCCACCACTGCTGGCTGGTTCGAGTGTCGTACGCGCAACCGCTGTCCGCCCAACCTTTTTACTGCTTTCCCTACCGCTCTACACCCCTTTACTCCTACTTTTACTGGCGTTCTGAGCTCTTCCTGTGGGCTGGTTGTGCATCCCTAGCCCTATCCGGGTAACCACCCTAAACCTTATGGTTCAGTTGTTTGCTGTTGCCATCCTTGGATTACCTTGTATATTACAGCGCTGTTGTGATACGTCTGGTTGATTCGCAGATTTCTAACCCCTAGCCATTATGTCTACTAGTTCGCGCGAAGATTATGTGTTCCTGGCCAAGCTGGCTGAGCAGGCCGAGCGCTATGAGGAGATGGTTGAGAACATGAAGAATGTCACGTCTCTAGGAGAGGAGCTTAGCGTTGAGGAGCGCAACCTGCTGTCGGTTGCCTACAAGAACGTGATTGGCGCGCGTCGTGCTTCGTGGCGCATTGTCTCGTCGATTGAGCAGAAGGAAGAGAGCAAAGGCAACGAGACCCAGGTCGGGCTCATCAAGGAGTACCGACACAAGATTGAGCAGGAGCTGGCCAAGATCTGCGAGGACATTCTCGAGGTTCTCGGCAAGTACCTCATTCCCTCTGCACAGACGGGCGAGTCTAAGGTCTTTTACTACAAGATGAAGGGAGACTACCACCGTTACCTTGCCGAGTTTGCCGTTGGCGACAAGCGCAAGGAGAGTGCCGATAAGTCCCTCGAGGCGTACCAGTCTGCGTCTGAAATCGCCGGTGTCGAGCTTCCCCCCACGCACCCCATTCGTCTCGGTCTTGCCCTCAACTTCTCGGTCTTTTACTATGAGATTCTCAACTCACCAGACCGTGCCTGCCACCTGGCCAAGCTCGCGTTTGACGACGCCATTGCCGAGCTTGACACGCTCTCTGAGGAGAGCTACAAGGATTCGACGCTCATTATGCAGCTGCTCAAGGATAACCTTACGCTGTGGACTGGCGACATGTCTGAGCTGGCTCCCGAGGCGTCTGCTGGCGCTGCCGGCGAGTCCGAGGCCAAGCCCGACGTCAAGGCTGAGGCTGCTGAGATCGATTAAACGGCGGCTTTTTTACGCACACGCCTGGCGCTTGTTCCGTGCAGGTACGGGTGACGGGTTGGGTCGTCTAGGCCTCGCTTAATGTACGTGAATGATGATGAAGACCACGCCGGCGCCAGTGCCCGGCTCAAAGTAGCTACCGTCTGTAGTTCCATTGAACGTGTAGATTGAGGTATGGTAGGATGAGTAGGATTGAAGTAGAGGTTTTGAGTGAAGAGGGTTATGGATGGTTGGTTATAGTGTGCTGATATTGATAGATACTGGCTATAGCATGGCTGTATATTACTGCGTTGTTTGTTCCTCGTTAGTGTTACTGTACTGGCTCTGTACTGGTTACTGCGCGGCGAAGCTAGCGAGAAGCTAGCGTACCGTGGTATTACACAACGACGAAGTCAATTGTCAATTGTCAATTGCCTCTTCCTCATTTCTCCATTGCCATTGTCATCACCCCCTCTATTTCCCTCTTCTCCATTGGCCCGTGGCATCGCCCCTTCCGCATCGCCTGCAGCCGCACCCAGCCACGCTATCTTGTCAAGTTGCCATCGCCAGTTCGTCCTTGCCTTCCACCATGAGCTTCCTATCCACTGACTTCACCAACGTCTTCCGCATCGTCAATTTGGCGGTGGGCGTGCTGTCCGTTTTGGGCGGTGTGTCGCAGTTCTTCCCTGTTTCTTTGTACGTTTAATTACCCATTGCCGCGTGCGCTTGCTAACTCCAGCCAATCGGTACGTCCATCGTGAGATTGGCCTCTCGCTCTAACCCAGTCGATTATCGCCATCTACGTGATTCTATTTGGCCTCGGCATTGGCCTGTTGGGTAGGCATGACAACTGACTGCTGTGGATGTGCTAACCCAGAATTCCAAGTCCCGCCCAAGACATCCAACTACGCCTCGTTCCTCTTCTCCTTTGTCGGCAGAGGTGTCTGTGAGTTCATATCTGGCTATCTCTGATCTAAAACTAACTAGTCTACATCTTCATCGGCACTATCTTGCTGCACGACCACGTCCTGCGCATCATCGCCGGTTCCGTGATTGCCGTCGTTGGCGTGGCCTACGTCGCGCTCGAGTTTGTCCCGTCCGTCGAGCCCCCAGAGAACATGCGACTTGGCGAGGTCGGTCTCAGCGACTACGAGAACACCGACACCCTCTAGTGGCACCTCTAGTGACACCCCTAGTGACGTCAATAGATAGGCAGCAATGTCACTACCAAGACCGAGACGTGGGAGTAAGCGAACAGTCAATTGGCTTGTGTAGTAGTCCAGCCTGATACTGAAGTACCGGCATGTGTGCTGTCGCAGTGCACTGCTATATTACACTGCTGACTATACTGTAGTGTGCTGTATGTACTGCTGTTGTACTGCTGTATGTAGTTGGGTGTACTGCTGTAGTGGCCGTGTATTCTAGCTCACCAGCTACTATTTTCAACAATCTTCTATTTAAATCATAAATCTATCCGTATCCCAACTCTCCAATCTCAACCCTCCATTCCGTGTATAATACTGAAGTATTTCCATACTGGTTCCATACTGTGTGCTGCTGTTCCTGCTGCTCCGGCTTATACCCCTGACACGGCTGGGCAATTTTCATATTGCATTCACAACCTTTCAAGTCTAACTCTACCTTAACATTACTCCATTTACATGTCACTGACAAAGAGGCCTCGTGTAGAGGCGGGTCCTGGAGCTGGCGCAGCGCCATTAGAGGTCGGCGCAGTGCTGCGAACGTCGTCCCTCGTCAGTCCGAATGTACAGTTGACAGGTCATGCCAAGGAAGTGCTCGCTGTCGACTTTGATCCGTCGGGCCAGTACGTGGCGTCGGCCTCGGCAGACACAACTATCTTCTTATGGAACGCGGGCGGCGACAACAGCAACTTTGGTGTTGTCGAGGGCCACAAAGCAGCTGTTCTCGACGTGCAGTGGTCGCGAGACTCGAGACAGCTGCTCTCGTGTAGCGCCGACTCGACGGTCGGAACATGGGACGTCACAACGGGCCAGCGCGTCCGCAAGCATATTGGCCACGATGACATTGTCAACAGCATTGATGTTGTACGCCGTGGCCTCGAACTCGTTGTGTCTGCGTCAGACGACGGCTCGGTGGCTGTATGGGATCCACGCGAGAAGGAGGCCGTCAGCTACTTCTACACGTCGCAGCTCTCGGCCGCCGAACGGCCTGATCCAGTACTTTCGGTGGCTGTAGACTCGGTCGGCTCCCAGGTCTACTCGGCTGGTACGGACGGCGAGATCTCGGTATGGGATCCGCGCCAACACTCGACACCGCTATACGTCCTTCCAGGCCACAGCGATGCCACTGTCACTGGGCTCCGCGTATCGCCGGACGACAACTACCTCCTGTCAAACGGCACAGACAGCACTGTGCGCACATGGGACATTCGACCCTTTGCGCCGCCCGACAGGGCCCTCAATGTCTACGACGGTGCCCCCCACGGCGTCGAAGTCAACCTCTTACGGCCGGCGTGGTCAAAGGATGGCTCCAAAATTGCCGCTGGCTCTGCCGACCGCTCCGTTGTTATCTGGGATGCTGCCTCGAGACGCATTCTGTACAAACTGCCTGGCCATATCGGGGCTGTTACAGGCGTGGCATTCTCACCGAAAGAGCCCATCATCGCTTCCGCCTCGGCAGACGCTACCGTCATTCTCGGCGAGTTCCGGTGAGTCTTCAAAGCTATCGATTGGACTACCATCCGCTCACCGATGTCGCTCATTGCATACTGGTTTCAAGCACTCCTGACCTCGATATCTCTGTAATCTACTCCTCTGGCTTCGGACATTCCACTTCCGAAGTAACGCAATAAATATTTATTCTTCATAGCTTGCCCATGTAGTGGGCCTGCCAATCGTGTCGATCATGGCATCTGAGGCCATGTTCATCTATTTCGCCCTCCTCTTCAGGCGCTGGGCATACTCGAGAAGGCTCTCAATAACACCTTCGAATGCTTCCTTGTCTTGGGCTGCAGCCTGTTTGAGTTCCGTCCACTGAGTGAGGAGCGCACGAGCGTCTTCCTCGGCCTTTCGAAGTTCAGCAACGTGCGTTTCGAGCTCGGGCTCGGACATTCCTTCCAGCGCTGCCTCGCTCACTGCCGCCATCTGGTGGTAGCTCGACACCTTGGACTCAGTCTCCTGAGAGAGTATTTGGCGGTCGCGCCTCGACTGGCTATCCTTGGACCGGTGTGTCCTCGCTTTCGAGCCTGAGGTGCCATTGCTGTCGGTGCTCGGTCGAGGAGAGCTGCCAGCCGAGCGTTTGCCAGCCATAGGCAACACGAGGCGCTTTGTGTTCTTTTTGGGCAGAATCTCGTCGAGATCAAGAGGAATTCCCAGCGAAAGGAAGAAGAGGCGACGAATCGACGAGCGTTTCCAGTCGAGAGGTTGCATGTGAGGGTCTTCAACCACAAGCTGGTTCCACAGCGAGATGCTACGTTCAGAGAAGTACGATCCTGGCGAGGTCTTCTCCTGCGGTGCCGTGTTCGACTTGGCCGCTTCCACAGCACTTGATCCGGACGACTTGCGGATAGTTGCTAGTACTGCGGCCTGGAGAGTAGCCGAGTTGACGAAATCTGTCTCAGCCAGAAACGGTACGTGGCGGCGGGACGGGGCTGTAGGCACCGTAGAAGTTGCTGACGGTTCTGATTGTAATGGTTCCGCCTGTACAAAGTCGTCGTCGTCAAACTCTTCGAAGTCGTCGAAATCACCAAAGTCTGAGTCCCCGTGTTCAGCGGGCTCACCAGACTGGAGCCCTTCAGGTGTTTCAGAAGCCTCCTTAGTCTCATCCTCTTCACGCTCCTCTTCAAGTTCTTCAGGCTCTTTACGTTCCTCTTCACGCTCTTCTGACTTCCCTTCAGGCTCATCAGGCGTAACCTCCCCTGATTCGTGTGATCCCGCGTGTTCTTCGCTCAATTCCTCTCGATCCTGCTCTTCGAGATTCGCTTTCGTATCCAGCTCTGGCGGCTCTTCCAGCTCGGCCTCTCCGTGTGTGGTCTCCTGAGACGCTGGCTCCAAGTCTGCTTGCTCCAAGTCTCCTGACTCCGGCTCTTCCGACTCTATCTCTTTCTCTTCGGGCTCTTCTATGTTTACTTCATGAGCAGTCGGCTCCGAATCCTGGGTCTCAGATCCTGGATCCAGTCCAGTCTCTACCCCAGTCTCTAATCCACTGTCATCGCGATCCGACTCGCCTCGCTCGCTTTCCAGCCCATCCATCGTTGAAGGTCAAACACCAGTCGTCGCACGCTTCAGCGCTACGCGGCTAGCCCCTGCCCTGGTATCAGCCGCGTCATGCGTGTTAAAGCCACGGTACAATAAGCTACATGCCACTGCATCGCATTTGAATCAGTACATCTGACACGTCGAGAAAACCACTCGCTTATACAGAGTCTCTTTGTCGTTGTCTATTTGTTGTTGTCTATTTGTTGTCGTTTACTTTGACTCCTCGAAACAATGGCCGAGAAAATAGAGATCAATGGCATGCTCAGCAGTCTGCTGTGGTTTGTGATCCCCGGATGGATCGCCAGCGGAGTCCAGACTTTCTACTACACCTTGACACGCAAGTCCGTGGTGAAGGGCAGTGCAAAGTACGTCGAGCACAGGCGTAATATCCTTATTGCCGTTGTCAGCACGTATCTTGCCTACACGCTCGTGTCCTCATACCGCTCGGTCGTGTATGGCGGCGGTGTATCTGGCGACTTCTATGCTGACCTCGGCGTTCCGGCTGGCGCGACAGCACAGCAACTGCGCTCCGCGTACCGCAAAATGGGAGTCGTCTACCACCCGGACAAGATCGGTGCCGAGGAGGACGAGGGCACTTGGCTCCAAATCAAGGTCGCCTACGAGGCTCTTTCAGATGCCACGACCCGTTTTGCCTATGACCGATTTGGCCGCCAGGCAGTAGCGTGGGCTACGCCCGTGCAGTCGCAGCTCAGTTCCGCTGTTCAGACTGTCAGCAAGGTCGAGATCATCCAAAAGGGACTCATCCAGTCGGTGAGCCCGTACTACCTGCTGTCGCTGTTCTCAATGATGACGCTGCGGTTTTTCGGCGTTGGCCGCTCGGGCGCGACGTGGCGCTACTACATTCTGCTCGTCGGCTTCCTCATCGAGTTAACGCTCGTTGTACGCCCTCATATGGTGCCCCATGTGCTCATTCTCAAGTTGCTGCCGTTCCAGGCCGTCCAGCTGCTGCGCCAGCTACTGATCAGCATCTACATTGGCATCAACCAGATTGCCCCTCTATTTGAACCGCCAGCCATCAGCACTGGCACTCTGTCCGAGGCACTCGACCATCTCGAGTTTGTGTCGCAGCAGCTCGCCCAGGAGGGAACCTCGTCGCTCGCCTACGAGCACCTTCCGTTCAAGTCACGTGCGTTCGTGAAGCAGAAGCTCGAGAGCCAGATGTTGGAGCTGCAACTGCGCAACGACCCGGAAGTGGCCGATGCCGTGTTGCAGAACCGGAAGATTTGACTGTGAGCTAATGGGTTTATTGTGCTCTTGATGCTCTAGGTTTGACGGGTGAGCTCTACTGTGTTTATGGTGATCTTGATGCTCTAATGCTGTAATGCTTGGGAGTCTAGGCAACCTATGCGGTTGACTCCCCTTTTGACTCCTGTTCTGACCTCTGCTGACTCCCCTTGGCCACCTCGAGAATGACAATGTCGCCCGACTCTGGTGCTATAAAGTACCAGTCCGAATCAAAAGGCTGCAGGTATGTCTTAAGAGTCGTCAGCACGAGGTTGTGGGAGTGGCACTCGTCTTCAAAAAGAGCCTGCGTCGCTTGGGAGCGGACTGTTGCTGACACAATCACTCTGTGGGTCTCTGTGAGCTCGAGGAACTGAGCAATGCAACCGACAAGCGCCGCGAACAGTCTGTCGTCGTACGTGACGTCTGCAGCAATGACTATCTGGGGCTGACCTGACACGAGCGGTTGCACCTTGTCTCTGCCCCACCACAGCACTTGCGTGGAGGCATTTGTCGCGTTGTTGAGGACGATGTTTTCGGCGAGTCCTGCCGTGACCTCATCGCTACCGTCTGTCAGCAGCACTCGGTCTGTTTGGGGTAGTTGTGCGGCAATGAGGCCTGCCAGGCCCGTGCCAGCACCGAGCTCGACCCAATTCATTTTAGGCGACTCATGCTGGCTGCTGCTCCAGTGCACGAGGTAGTCTGCGAGGGCAATGGCCGCTTCCCAGGTACGGTGACCAGTGCAGCCGTCGCGGGCAATGACAGTAGGGTCTTCACGCACAGCAGCCGTGTCGTTGAGGCCAAACTGGTAGCGGACTATACCGAGGGTGGCAGGTTCTGTAGATATGTTGTTGGCCAATAGATTAGCATATTCCTCTATGAGCTGCTCATGGAGCTCGGGACGGTGTGGGGAAGCTTCTATTATGCGGATCAGGTGACGTAGAATGAGGATGCGGTAGGTCGGGCTGTCGACGCGGCTGAGGGCCTCGAGCACGGCCAGCTGGCGGTCTGGCGGGTCGACGAAGTCGCGGAGCACAGGGTCGAGGTACCGCGGGTGCACCTGCTGGCGGATCCACACCCCTAGACGCCTGCTCGTCATTGGAATACTCACACGTTAGACTGAAAAAAAATATGTCGATTAATTACAGCCGTGCATGCTGCAGGGAACTGGCGATGCGGGCAAAGGGTGCATATGCAAACAGCGTCATTTATTTCGGCCGACATTTCCGTAGCAAGTCAATGGACAGTACGGCGCGCGACATGTGGGATGTGGCACGTTAAACGAGGAACGTGTGGGACGTGTGGGGGTGGAGTGGTCAGCCCATGGTCAGTTGCTTGGCTGTTGAGTCACTGTTGAGTGGCGCTAGTCATGGAGTCATCCCAACGGCGAAGCTAAATGTCGAGCTAAATGCCGAGCCCGAGGCAGTTCGAGGAAGTTTGATCCGAAGGTTAATCCGAGGTAGTTTATTCGGTTTGCTACGAACACTTGGACATGCCCTGCTCGTGTGCCCACTGAAATCTCTGCATCCGCCCGTACTGTGCCGGCCGGTGGCTCGCTAACCTCGGTATTGGTGATGGTGGGCTGGAGGTTGTTGGGGGAAAATGTCCCAACACGGTAATTTGCCGTGCACCTGGCGGCGCAACGGGCGCGTTGCTTTTTCGAACACCAAAGGCGGATCCATAGCCCCGGTCTGTTCCTAAACTCCGAATCGCACCGAACTAATGGCCTTAGTTGGGCAGTTAGTTGGGCCTGTTGCCCACCATGGACAGTTAATCGTCCGAGGCGCATCCGGCCTGTGTTGTTACCCCGTTTCGCCCCCTCCAATCAGGTCGATGGCTTTGTGCGGCGAGCCCAACTGCAGCTCAACACCCTGCAGCCGTACCCCTGACGGGTCAGCAAACTCTCGGGGGCAGCAGGCAAGGGCCTATCTGGGCCATGCCATATAAAAGCTGTTGAATGCCCCCCCAAAATTTTGCCAACCGACTCTGCCTACTACCTTGTGTTTGTTAGCATTGCCGTTACAATGCCCGCTGTTGTCGATTCTGTCAGCATCGAGGCCGTCGAGGCCATTGCCTCTGGCGCTGAGGCCCGCGCTAAGATGAACATCAACCGAGGTGCCAACTCTGGCGCTGTCCAGGCCGACGACAAGCCGAAACTCCACATCTCCGAGAAGCCCTTTACGTGGACCAACTGGTACCAGCACTTCAACTGGGTCAACACCATTCTCATTGCCATTTATCCGGCTATGGGAATGTTGGCCACTCCGTTTGTGCCCTTGCAGGTCAAGACCTTTTGGTGGGCGTTTGCCTACTACTACTACACGGGTCTCGGCATCACCGCCGGATACCACCGTCTGTGGTCGCACCGCTCTTACACGGCCAGCTGGCCCCTTAAAATCTTCCTCATGCTGGCTGGTTCCGGTGCTGGTGAAGGCTCCATCAAGTGGTGGTCCAACGGCCACCGCACCCACCACCGATACACCGACACCGAGAAGGATCCCTACGATGCTCGCCGTGGTTTCTGGTTCTCGCACATGGGCTGGATGCTGTTCCTGCAGAACCCTCGTCTGAAGGGCCGCACCGACATCTCGGACCTCATTGCTGACCCTATTGTCCGCTTCCAGCACAAGTACTACCTGTACCTGCTCGTCCTCATGGCCTACATCTTCCCTGCTATTGTGGCTGGTGTGTGCTGGGGCGACTGGGTTGGTGGCTTCCTGTACGCCGGTGTGCTGCGTCTGTTTGTCATCCACCAGAGCACCTTTTGCGTCAACTCGCTCGCCCACT
Organism: Sugiyamaella valdiviana; assembly: GCA_030570555.1. Lineage (NCBI taxonomy): Eukaryota > Fungi > Ascomycota > Dipodascomycetes > Dipodascales > Trichomonascaceae > Sugiyamaella > Sugiyamaella valdiviana. The sequence goes on from JAJLWF010000006.1 coordinate 154,978, forward strand.
GGATCGGTGAGCAGCCGTTTGACGACCGCCGAACTCCCCGTGACCACGCCATCACGGCGCTGGCCACCCTCGGCGAGGGCTACCACAACTTCCACCACGAGTTCCCCAGCGACTACCGCAACGCGCTCAAGTGGTACCAGTACGACCCCACCAAGGCGTTCATCTGGACCTCCAAGCAGCTCGGTTTGGCTTACAACCTGCAGAAGTTCTCGCAGAACGCCATTGAGCAGGGTATCGTGCAACAGAAGCAGAAGAAGCTCGACAAGTGGCGTACTCGCCTCAACTGGGGTGTCCCCATTGAGCAGCTGCCCGTTGTCGAGTTTGACGACTTCAAGGACCAGTGCAAGGAGGGCAAGACCCTCGTGCTCATCTCGGGTATTGTCCACGACATTTCGCACTTCATTGAGAACCACCCTGGTGGAAAGGCTCTCATTAGCAGTGCCATTGGCAAGGACGGTACCGCTGTGTTCAACGGTGGTGTGTACAAGCACTCCAACGCTGCCCACAACCTGCTGGCCACGATGCGTGTTGCCGTTATCCGCGGTGGCTGCGAGGTCGAGGTGTGGAAGAAGGCCCAGTCCGAGAAGAAGGACGTCAACATCGTCACCAGCACTGCCGGTGACCGCATTGTGCGCGCCGGCGAGCAGGCCACGCGTGTTGGCGAGGCTGGTATCTCTGGCCGTGCCGCCTAGGTGGCTCCTCTAGCATAAAATCGTTTGTGGTATCACTATTTAAGTTATTCAATGACATCAGTCTCATATTCATATTCATTCTCCACCAGTCGTCTAATCTTGCCGCCTTCCTGTCATTCTGATACCTTCAGTCAGTAGTCTCTAGTAGTCTTTGATTGAATCATCCTCGCTCTAGTCTCTTCTAGTTTTTGATTTATTTATCTTGATTCACTTATGTTTTGTTTCACTCATCTTTGCTGGCTCAATGTTAAGCAGCATAGAGGCCTCAAACTGCCCTGCCCTGCCTGCCTATCCGGTGTGCATATGAGGCCCGGATTGCATGCAGCGGAAATCTATATTTCCACCTGCAGTCCTCTTGAACTCTTCTTTCCTCTCCATCCTCTTCATTCAACTTTTGTTGTCACTGACTCTTCTTTGGCGACATGCTCCTCATTGGTTGGCAGCTCAAGGACCGGCCGGTGGTGGTCATTGGCGGCGGTGAAGTGGCTACGGGAAGGATTGAGGCTGCTGTTAAGGCCGGTGCAAAGGTGACGGTGATCTCACCCACCGTCTCGCCAGCAGTGCAGAAGCTCATAGACAGTCGTCTCATTGACAAATACCACAAGAGACTCGTCAAGGTCCGGGAGGATCTGGGGCCCAAGTCGCACTACGAGATGTGCTTCTCGGCCATTGACGACCGCAAGCTGTCGCATCGCATCTACCTTGCTTGCAAGAAGAGCCACATACCCGTCAACGTCGCCGACATCCCGCCCGAGTGTGATTTCTACTTTGGATCGATGATTGAGCGGGGGCCTCTACAGGTGATGGTCTCGACGGGCGGACAGGCGCCACGACTGGCCCGCAAGATCCGCTCAGCGCTCGAGGAGCGAGTCGACGAGCTGCGCGTCGAGGGCGCCATTGAGCGCATCGGTACTCTCCGTACGCGCATTCGTGAAAAGACCACACAGCCACCGCCCGGTGCAGCCACGGACTCGGAATTCGGCTACGACAAAGACACCATAGCCACTCGCATGAAGTGGATCTCCAACATCTGCGACCGCCTCACATTCAACCAAATGGCGGCGCTTACTGACGAAGACATTGACACTCTTGTCAACCAGTATCCCAATTAGCTGGCAGTAGCCATAGATACTAGAGGTTTTATTAATGCAAATGGACTGTATATTACATGGGTGGTGGTTCTGAGTCTGTAGGTTTTGAGTCTGTAGATTCTGGATCTGTCGGTACCGTGAGCTCAGCTGGTGTCGATAGTACGCGGACCTCTTCTGAAGGTATCTCAACCGCTGGTTCTGTTGTAGATTCTGCTTCGTTCGTTTGTGGCTCGACTTCACTGCTTTGTGGTATGAATGAAGACTCTTCACTTTGTATGCCAGTGCTCGAAGCCTCGGCAGTTTGAGGCCGCGATGACTCCTCTTCTGGAGCACTGTCGCTGTCGCTATCGTTACTGTCATCACTCGAACTGTCACTGTCGCTCTCGCTCTCGCTCTCGCTCTCACTGTCACTATCCACATTATACTTGGATGGTACCTTGCTGCAGACGACAATTGTCGGGAACTCAAGAACCCACTTTCCCTTGAGCACTGCTGCCAGGGTCTGTGAGCCGTCGAGGGCTATTAATCGTGGTTTGTTGGCGGGACAGTCGATTTGCGTGAGGTAGGCTCCTGGGTTCGTTGGCAGACCGAGAACCCGCACGACAAGAGCGTCAACAGTGTCCGAGTCAACACACTCCGATGTCAGTGTCCGCTCAGTCTCTCCATCGTCACCAATGTATACCCACTCGACGGTCCACAGGTATTTTTTACGCCGGTTATTCCATCCAGACCGGTTGATTTTGCTGCGGTGCATGCCCACTGGTACCGTGCGAATGTGCACCTCGTTTCGTACTAGCTGGCCCGGATGCCGCTTGTTGCGAGGCCCTGAACCAAGCACATCAGTCGCAGAACGCTTTCCCAGTACAACGGCACGGTCAATAGACTGCAAAAAGCCATAGTCCCGGTTTATCGTCGTCGCTGAGCCCTTGAGCTCACGGCGGTTGACATATCTGGTGGCATCGACGGTTCCTGCGCATGACATCTGCACTTTGTGCTTCTTGGAGCAGTCAAGACTGCAGGTGCGGGTTGCGCATGCGGGGCATTTGTAGATAGCCTTGTTCTCACGGCATATGACACACGAATCAGCCGTCGTGGCCATGGTTTGCCAGCTGAATCTCCGTCACTGCTTACTTAAAATTCAGGGGAAATATATTTGTTGCAGGCATGGCTGATATGCGCGCGCGGCTGTGTTGGGCAAGGGTGCCGCCCGACTTGTGTTTCGACTAACAAAGCCAACCATTGGAACCTCCTCCTACGGTCAAAATGGTGAGTACCTAGCGATTGGCAGCCACCGAGAGCTGCCCCAATTGCGGCCACATCCATCTAACGCAGTCTGCTCAGAACTCCACCGGAATCCAGACCCTGCTTGAGGCCGAGCGAAAGGCCCACGAGATTGTCCAGAATGCTCGTGCCTGTAGGTGATATGGCAATCGTCGAATCTTCTAACGCAGACCGAACGCAGCGCCTGAAGGCCGCCAAGACAGATGCCACCAAGGAGATCAACGAGTACAAGCAGAAGAAGGAGACTGATTTCCAGCAGAAGGAGTCGCAGGTGCGTATGCTGCCAGCCCCCCTCCCACTCTCTAACCCAGCACTCGGGCACGACGTCCAAGGCCGAGGAGCAGGCCGACTCTCAGATCCAGTCAGAACTGGCCTCTATCAAGGAAGCTGCCGTCAAGGGAAAGGACAGTGTTATCAAGCAGATGCTTGAGGCTGTCACGACCCCGAAGCCCACCCCTCACATCAACGCTTAGTTGGATCATCGACGTTAGTGAATAGACTGTTCAAATGCCTGTTGTGCGCAGACAAAGCCACCGAAGTCACTGATAGTTCTCCCAATGAAGTCACTACAATTGCTGCAGAGATGTAGTAAGTGACAAGAGACGAGAAGTGATAGGTGCGAGAGTTACAAAGCGATAGCCATGTTGTTAGGGATTTCCACATTGCCTACTATCCAACAGTGTCGTTTCGACTCCAATTAACCTCGTAGACATCTATAGTCCTGTTCAATTGGATGGTAGCTACTATAACTACACGTGCTATATGATATCAGTAGACTTTGCTTGCTGTAATTTGACGCTCTGTCTAGATCCACATCTCCACATCAACTCATCAACTCATCAACTCATTTATAAGTTCAATTGATTATATACATTATGTAGTTTCGACTCTGTTGAATCTGCTCGTCTGACGGTGTGACAGTCAGTACTGGTTTAAGCACCCCCCTCACGCTTGGCGTACTCCTCCTCAATGCGCTCCTTGTACAACTGCTCAGCTTCTTCCTTGGAGATGGGAGCCGAACCACCCTGGGGAGCCTGGACAGGCTGAGAGGGCGTGGGCTTGTCGTTCTTGGGGTTTGAGGCTGCGTGGGGCATTGTAAATGATGAAGTTGTCCCGGAGGCGGTGGCAACCATATATAGCCCAGGTCACGTGGCCCGCAATCCGCCTCCATGTCTCAGCAAACTCGGGTATTCCGCTGTTTACACTGTCTAACTGAATATAATAGGACGCTTTCCACAGCCGAGTGCAATCTACGTGTAACTATCGTGGCTGGTGCCGGATCAGTTGAGTGCCGCGGTGCGGCACATGGTGACTTCAGGGGACGTCTCTAAAGCTGAGTACTGGATAGGTTTAGCGACGACAATTACATTAGGTACCTCACCACGACGGAGCCAGTATCACATCAGCCAGCTAAAACTTATGTTTATGTTGTGTTCATGGAGTGTGTGTCTGGCACCGAAGTCATTAGCTGGCTGATCTCGAGTTCTTACTAAGCCCTTACATCAGCGGGCATCGGGTCCGTGCATTGGCATGATGGTACGGACTTATATACGGACTTTTGCCATTTGATCCCATCCCATCTCCTCGTTATCAGTCTCAAGGCGTCTTATGAGCAGACTGATGAGCACACTGGCATGACGTATCCAGAGTTGTCAGTAGCAGTGCTGCTGGTGCTTCTCCCCACAGCTTACCTGGCCATCCGGCGCGTGGCCATTGCATACCGCAAAGAACGAGGAAAGCAGTTCCACCTGGCCACTCCCGAGGAGGCATTGCCACATTGGAAGGGCATTCGCGCGTCTCCAGTCTCTGTTTACGATGCTGCTGACCCCGACAACATCCAGTGTTACTGTCCAGCCACTGGCCAATCACTGGGCCATGTAGCAGCTGCTACGCGAGAGCATATGGACGCGCAGATAGCGGCTGCCAAAGCGGCCCAGCGTGAATGGAAAAAGACGACGTTTGCCGAGCGACGAAGGGTCCTCAACACCATTTTGAAGTACATCAATGAGCATCAAACAGAGGTTGTTCGCATCGCCTGTCGAGACACTGGCAAGACAATGCTGGATGCGTCGCTGGGCGAGGTCATGGTGACGCTCGAGAAGATCAAGTGGATTGTGCAGCACGGAGAGACTGCGCTGACGACATCGTCGCGGCCCGGGCCTACTAATGTGCTCATGTTCTACAAAGGAGCCGAAGTGCGCTACGAACCACTCGGCGTCGTGGCTGCGATGGTTTCATGGAACTACCCTCTTCACAACCTCATGGGACCAATAGTGGCTGCGCTGTTTGCTGGAAACGGCATTGTCGTCAAGTGCTCGGAGAGCGTCGTGTGGTCGTCGGTGCATTTCATGGAGATTGCCAAGCGTGCGCTGTCCATCAACGGCTTTTCAGAGGATCTCGTGCAGCTGGTGGCCTGCTGGCCCCACGACGCAGACTACCTCACGTCACACCCTGGTCTCAGCCACATCACGTTTATTGGCTCACAGCCAGTAGCTCACAAGGTTGCAATGGCTGCGGCCACTGCGCTCACTCCCGTGGTGTGCGAGCTAGGAGGAAAGGACCCGCTTATTGTTCTCGACGACATCTCCAACGTCGACGCAATGGCATCCATAATTCTGCGCGGCACTTTTCAGTCGTCGGGCCAGAACTGCATTGGGGTCGAGCGCGTGATTGCGCAGCCCAAGGTTTACGAAAAGCTACGCCATGTTCTTGCAGCGCGCATCGAGCAGTTCCGCGTCGGCTCGTCCATAGACCAGCAAGAGAACATTGATATGGGCGCCACTATCAGCGGGGCGCGGTTTGAGGTACTCGAGCAACTCATTGCTGGTGCAGTGCAACAGGGCGCTACGCTTGTGAGCGGAGGCACCCGGTATAACCACCCGAAATACCCACAAGGGCACTACTTTGCACCCACGTTTCTGGCTGATGTGACACAAGACATGGACATTTGCCAACAAGAAGTATTTGGGCCTGTTTTACTGCTGTTCAAGGCTGAAACGGTCGACGATGCCATTGATATTGCCAACTCAACAGAGTATGGTCTTGGAGGGTCAGTGTTTGGCTCGTCGTGGGCGACTTGTAATTATATTGCCGACCGTCTCGAGTGCGGCAACGTTGCTATCAACGATTTTGCGACGTATGCGCTGTGCCAGCTGCCGTTTGGCGGTGTCAAGGGCTCGGGCTACGGCAAGTTTGGCGGCACCGAGGGTCTGCGCGCCATTAGCATTGAAAAGAGCATCTGCTACGACAAGTACCCGCTCATACACACGTCGATTCCACGACCGCTGGATTACCCCATTCCCGACGTCAAGAAGGCGTTCGATATGGTCACGGCCATCAACCAGGTCGGCTACGGCGAGGGCCTGTGGGGTCGAGCCAAAGCGCTAGGCCGACTTGCCCGCTTTTGAAGCTAGTGGTGGAAGCCAGCAGCGCTCCAAGCGTACCGTAAACGCTGAGCTTGAAAAACATTGTATAATGAGATGGTTACCTGATAATCATGTATGAATGATATTGCTAACCTGCCAAATAATTTATGAAGGAGATCAAGTCTGTAGCCATTGTATCAAGAGATTGGCTGCCGTAAAATTGACATGTATAGGGAACTGGGCTTTCTAGCCATTGAATGTATCAAGAGATTGGTTGACGTGCAATCGACATACAGGAACTTCGGTATTGTAGCCACTGAATGTAAATGGATATTGGCTGTTAGATGCTTCATTAATATGGCTTCATTATGTACATGTTCAAGCGCTCTTGACGGCAGTGGCCAACTTGTCGTTGAAATCTTGGAACTGCTTGTCGAGCTTGGTGGAGAGCTTCTTGTAGGTATCGTTGTCAATGGACTTTTGCTTGAGGGCCTTCTTTAGGTGGGCCATGCCGTCGCTGCGGATCTGCGTCAGCGAGTGCTTGGAGGGCGAGTTGCGGAAGTGCTCGTGCAGGCTCTTGATTTCCTTGGCGACCTGTGCTTCGTGCGACGCCGAGTCCTGCACGAGGTTCACCAGCAGCGTCTGGTTGTTCTTGGGGTCGACCTGCGGCGACACGTTGAGCTGGGCAATGATAGCCGACTGCACGTGCTTGACGTCTTTGGGGTCGAACACGACAATTGATGCGCGTGTGCCTCGCAGCTGCACCGTTGCAATCTCGCTTAGCGAGTGCGACTCGCCGTGTTTGAGGCTCACGGCGAGGTTGTTGAACTTGGACAGGTCCTGGCTGCCGGCTTTTAGTTCCTTGGCTTTGTCGGCAAACGACTTGAGGGTTTGTGTGTATTTGGATGCGATGGCGTCGAAATCAACGAGATTGTCTCTGTCAAGCGTCTCGGGCTCCGACGGCTGCTGCTGCTGCTGCTGCTGCTTCTTCTGTTTCTTAAGCAGTACAGCCGAGGTGGACAGGGCTGCATGGCGGGGCATGCGGGGCATGCGGGTCGGGCCAGCTCGCACGGACATACTGCACTGCCGGGCCACCTTTTGGGCCCATGGCACGCTCGTGGCTAAACGGAGGGCGGGTCTCATTGTCGTTGTGCACATGCAAACTCAGGGGTAACGGAGCGGAAAAAACGATCTGTCTGGGTAAGGGTACCATACCAGCGCGGGGTCAAGTGGGGGGGTCGGCGCCCCCGCCGTGGTTTTTCTCCGCCGCAAGTCCGCGTCGGGCGGCCGACTCTGGAACAAACAATCACCCAGGCTCGGGGTAAGCTTCCATGGGCAGGTAATAAGCTGCAGTAGTTAGTATACGCCGTTTTTCACAGTGGATCTCGGAAGTTCACATCACTTCACAGTTCACATTTCACAGCACACCAATTACAGAAATTTACAGCACTTCACAGTACTTCACAACTAACCGGAATGACCGTCAACACCGGGTCTCCAACCTGCTGCAGCGCCCACAGAAGGCAGAGCCCCGCGCCTTATGGCCCTAAGCGGGCTGCAGCGTGAAGTGGCCCCGCGCGGCTGGTGCTGGTGCTGCATGCTCGTGGGCGTCGATAGGCTCGCTAAGCACCAGCCCTACGGTCAGTTTGGCTGATTTGTTCCTCTACAGCCTGTGCACAACAGTGGCTGTGTGGTACGAGTGAGATTGCTTGCAACTAAGGTGCGAGCGAGTCATAGTTGGAGTGGAGGGAGACTCCATTGCCGTTGGGCAACTGAGCGTAAGGAGACTTTAACGTAATATCGGAAGACCCGCCAGTTTGGTCATCGTGAAGCCTACATTCGACACCATCCACAACATCGACAACATCAAGCTCCATGGGCGACAACGAGTTTGCGCAGACGTGGCGCAAACCACACGCGTGTGAGCGGTGCCGCAAGTTCAAGGTGCGGTGCCAGTATGCCAGTCCGGGCGATTCGCAGTGCATCCGCTGCTCCAAGGCCGGCTCAGCGTGTGTTATAAAGGGCGGTGATGCGAACCCGCCAGTAACGGCAGAACCACCGCCCCGGCAGCGACCCCGGCCGCCACAACTGTCGTCACAGCCTCAGCCACTCTCGGACCTGGCAGACGAGATCTTGGGCCCGAAGCCCACCGTGCCAGAAACACCCACTCCGCTCATGGCCAGCTACAGCCACCTGTCGCTGTGCAACGACTGCCTCCTTCGCGAGTCGCAGCCCGTGACGTCGGAGCATGGCCGCGTTGAGCGGATCCAGACGCTCCGCCTGCGCATCTACGAGGCCCAGCAGGAACTGGCGCTGCTCGACTCTCTCGACTTTGCCCACGTGAATCTGGCCGATATTGGCACCAAGCAGCTCAAGCACCGCCAGATGCGCGTCAAGCAGAGCTCCGCCAAGCCGTACGCACGCATCGTCGCTAGCTGGATGGCCCCCGCCGTCGAGTCCTCGACGCTGCTTTCCACTGCGCTGAGCTTGTCGCTGTACACGCCCGAGGAAATGGACCACTACCTCAAGATAGCCGTCAACGACCTCCGTCACATCATCCCGTACCCGTCGACAGGCCTCGACGACCTCGAGACACTCAAGTGGGAAAGACCCATTGTGGCTCTGGCCCTCGTCACCGTCGGATCAGTGCACTCGACGCTCGAAAAGGCATCGGACCGCCTGGGCTACTTTGAAAAGGCCCTCGGCGAACTCATCCACATAACCTACGAGGTCTCGATGAACCTCATCACCGCCACGCTCATCTACCACATCATGCTCACGCCCGATTCGAGCCAGCCGGCTGTGTCTCGTATCCTCATTGGCGCCAACATGGTTACGATGCTCGACCTGTGCAACAGCAACGACGTCAGTGTGCTCAATGACCCCACGCGCTCCCCAGAAGAGGTGCGCATTGCCCTCGAGCGCGCTCGCTGCTACATGTGGGTCATGGTGTGTCTGGCCATTGCATCAGTCAACCGGCCGTCGCTGCAGCTGCTGTCCATGCCCAACATCGACTGGTTGCGCGCTGCGCGTGCCCTCGAGATGCGGGGCGTGCACTACGACCGGGCGACCCTATATGCCATTCGCATCATCACCTTCTACACACCCAACGTGGCCAAACTACGCGGATACTACGATTCGCTAGAGTCATTTCTCATTGACTTTGAAAGCAGTATGGCTGCGCTGTCCGAGTACCGAGAGAACATCAAGTCGTGCTTCCCGTACATGGAGCGGCACTATGTGCTCATGTACAAGGCGCTCTACTACACCATCACGCAATGTTTCCACGAGTGCCTAATGTGCCGGCTTGTGATTAGTGCCAGCAGCGAGCCTCGGTTCAACGAGCTGTTTCAAAAGTACGCCGAGGAGATCAAGCAGCATGCGACGCTGATGATCGACGTGTTTGTCGAGCTGCAGACTCTGACGACGCTGTTCCCCGTGTTTGTGTACTACCGGCCGCTGTTTGCGCTGACGTCGCTCATCCGACTGCGGCTGCTGGCATGGGCGATGCGCATGAAGCTCGACGTCGAGATTGAGCCCAAGTTCGCCATGGTGAAGCAGGTGTGGCTGGAGCTGACGAAGCGAAGCCACGCGGCCAGCGTCATGTACTCGCTGCTGCTCAAGGTGGAGAAGTGGATGAATATCAAGATGGGGAGGGTGCCACCTCCGCCGTCGCTGGCCAATTCTGGGCTCGACGGCGAGCAGCGCGCCAACATCATTCAGAGCAGTTCCGTCGAGACGGTTTACCGCATTATCCGCGACATCGCCATTGACAGCGGGTCGCGCAAGCGAAAGCGCGACGGCGCTGCAGAACCTGCGCGCGGCAGCACACAGCGCGACATCTCGCTGATCGTGAGGCCCGCGGGAACGTCGTACCCCGTGGCCAACATGTCGACGTTCTCGATGCTGCCGATGCTGACGCCCGACCCGTTCCGCGGGTCATCGCCAATGCCGTTTGGCGACTGCAGCGACGTCATTCTACCGCCGCTTGAGGGCGGCAGCAGCAGCCCCGCATCCAAGACCAACACCCCTGCGCGCAATGGCGGCAGCCAAGGCCCGCCTGGGGACTCGCAGGTGCCGTCGCCCGGTCAGGCGGCTCTTGACGCGCTCGCGTTGCCCATGCCGGGGCTGTCTGAGCAGCGCAAATTTGACGGTAATCTTGGTCCTATGTTCCCAGTGACTGATGACGAGTTCCCGTCGTTTGCGAGCCGGTTCTACGTCGACGACAACTACAACAACTCATCGCAGGACGTGGCCGATCTGGTGCGTGAGCTGTTCGATGCCATCTCCCCGAATCTGTAGAGGCCTGTGATAAGGCTGAGCAGGCAGGCGGGCGCGTCTGGTGCGCGGGCGTACCGCGGTTCACAACATGTACTTCCCGAGGCTAATTGTGGCATATTTTACTTATTTCGTGGCGCCTACTTGGTGACGCCCAATTGTAAAGTCTCTTTTTTTTGCCTACTCTCTGCTACTTCATGCCGCCTCTCTGCCTCTTTCTGCGCCCCTGCCTCGTTCTGCGCCTCTGCCTCTTTTCTGCGCCTCTCCGCCTTCTGCTATTTTTATGGCAAGCTTAATGTTAATTTCCGTGCAGGCGTCTGGAGGCTCGTGAGCGCTGGGCGCCATGCAGCCAACGGCCAGATCTGTCGAGATCTTCGCCGCACCGGTGCCCGTTGCGGGGGGCCTGCTTAATTGCGAGTGTAAAGCTGCCTCGGTCCCACCCGAGAGGCTTTTGGAGGTAAATCGCTTTTGCAGGTAAATCGCTTTTTGAACAATGGGTTCGTATTACGGGTCTGGCTATCAATTGCCCTGCTTGCATGTCGGGTAGCACATGTCGGTTGGCAGCAGCGCACTGGGAGAGCAAAACCCGCCAGGTGAGACATCATGCAGTGGAGAAAAAAAAGCGGCAGGACGAAACGGTGCCGCAAAACCAACGGTGTCTCAGCATCGGCCAATGGTAGCGTGGAGTGCCGGAACTGGAACTTTGAGCATAGGCGGGAGCACGAACCGGAGCACAAGACGGAGTTTCAAAGTATGGGCGGCGCTGGATCGAGGGTAAGCCGAACTGGCCCTACCCATAGCTTTGATCGGCACCCCTGGCTACTCAGGGGGTCCACGCCTGTGCACTGCGTGCGGGTTGTGCCCACTGCCGCCTTGTACGGCAGATCGGCCCCTGGAAACCCGATCTTCTACAGATCGCCTCGGCGAGTCCTCCACATGATCGGCTCCGACTATCACAACTGCACTAGAGGCTACAAGACAATCACAAGTACATTGCACAACTACATTGCACAACTACATTGCACAACTGCACTACACTAGACTGCACTACACTAGGCTGCACAACGCTACTAGACTACAATGTACATGTCGTACATTTACTTACATTGTATACCATTGCATCTTGACCGCCAAGACGCCTGACGGGGTTCGTGAGTTCAACGGCTAACAGCGCACAAGTTTTCTGCCGCGGGCTTCAACCCTGGCTTGCATGCGCATGTGCTCAGTGCAAAAGAAAACAGTGTCACTGGGCCGACGAATCAGTGCAGGTGCGGAACAAAGGGCCGACATAGCTCCGACATGGCAAAAAAAAAGCCTGGGTTGAGACTTGAATTGCCGGCAGCTAAAAATAGCCTCTGTCACAGACGCGACTTACCCGACTCAGCTGGCCAGCTGGATAACCACCAACAGCTCGTCGACAAAAGGATCCACGCCGGGCCGAGTGGGTCATTGCGCGTGCTGGTGCGCAGGCACAGGGTCATCACAATGGCCAAGCCATGTGTGCCATTGCGTGGGTCAGCGCGCTTGGTCGGAGGGGCAACCGTGCGAAGCATTTGGAAGCCTGCCGGGTATGCATCCAAACTAGGCATCTTGTCGCATTTGGCGTGGTGCGGGACTGGTGTTGCTTTTTCTGCGTGCAAACATTGCATAGATGTGCGGGGTTTGCTTTTTGATCTCTGCGCGGCTCGCCGCATTGGACTGGCTAGGTGCAAAGCTCTGGCAGTTTGTTTGCCCGACCAAACTGGCTTTTTGCGCTTCTGGGCCGCCTTCTGTATTGTCCTGCGCCGAACCCGCCCAAGTTTTTTTGCAGCTAGCTGTCCATTGTCTTGGCTCGCCGCACTGTGCCCCTTCCCATTCTGCTGAATATATAAAGCGAGGCATCTTCCTGCTCCAACTGGCTTTTTAGTTTGCATCCATTCCAAAAAAACGGCTCTTCCTCAAAATCCTAAAAATGTCTGCCTCCAACGACCTCCTCGAGACTCCCGCCGACAACGAGCCTACCCTGCCCACCACTGAGCGTGGTGCCAAGGACCAGCCCACCTCGTATCTGCGTGGACCCAACTACCGTGCTGCCTCAGTCGCTGGTCTGCCCGACTCTGTCCGCAACCACCTCATTGCCTGCATTGGCGAGTTTGTTGGTACCTTCTTGTTCCTGCTGTTTGCCTATGTCATTGCTCAGATTGCCAACTCGGACCAGCACCTTGACAAGAAGGGCTCCAACCCGGCCCAGCTCATCATGATTGCCTTCGGCTTCGGCTTCTCCGTCATGGTCTCGGTCTTCATCTTCTTCCGCATCTCGGGTGGTCAGCTCAACCCCGCCGTCACCCTCACGCTCGCCCTTGTCCGCGCCATCACCCCCATTCGTGCCCTGCTCCTCATCCCCACCCAGCTCATTGCCGGTATGTGCGCTGCTGCCGTTGCCGACGCCCTCACCCCCGGACCCCTGCTGTTCAACAACGCTCTCGGTGACGGTGTGTCGCGTACCCGCGGTCTCTTCATTGAGATGTTTGCCACGTCCATTCTGTGCGTCACCGTGCTGTTCCTGGCCGTTGAGAAGCACCGTGCCACCTTCATGGCCCCCATGGTCATTGGCTTTGCTCTGTTCATTGGACACTTGTTCGCCGTGTTCTACACTGGTGCCGGTATCAACCCTGCCCGCTCGTTTGGCCCCAACGTTGTGCTCAAGTCGTTTCCCAACTACCACTGGATCTACTGGCTCGGCCCCTTCATGGGCTCCTTTTTCTCGGCCGGTCTGCACTACACCCTCAAGTTCCTTGAGTACGAGACCGCCAACCCTGGCCAGGACTCTGACTACTAAGTGTATTTGCCTCACTGATATTATTGTCTGGTAATATCTGGCTTACTGGCTTAATGTCTTACTGGCTTTTTGTTTGCCCGCGACTCGCATCTCATCATTAATCATGCTGGTTCCCCCCAGCCCTCTCTAATATAATTGACCCTGTCCAATATAATAATTTTGACCGTCGCAATCTAATGCCATGTAATGTGTTTTGACCAAATCTGTCAAGCGCGCCTGGGATGCCTTGTTTACTCGATCGTGGCTACTAATCCGATATGGGCTAGCAGCATAAATATTTAGATCGCCCAGGGGCGCTGCTCACCTGCGGGCGCTGCAGCTAGCATTTGTTGCTTCTCGTACTGGGCGCAGCTCCACAGCCTCGCGTCCCGCGCTTGGCGTGCCGGCCTCGGCCCCTGCAGCCGTGCTTGTTCCCCATACTGCGGTACCAATAATATCAGCACCGATCGTCCTGACAGCTGCCTCGACATTCCACCATTGTTTACTCTCATCGCCCCCTCATCTTGGCCCCATGACACGCTCGTCGCGCCCATGCACCTGCAGCATCGATCTGGCGTCAGCTGTGTGACGTGTCGAGGCGCCAAACTTAGTTTCCCCTGATCTCATGCATCTGCCTCGATCCCTAGAGCCACATGACGCAGGGAGCCCTGGACGTAGAGTCCACGTCGTGGACTGTGTTTCATCTCAGGCACGCCCCGCTTTTTAGGTCTCGCCGTTGTGTACCTGGCCAATCAGTTAAAGTACCCCTGTTTCAGCTGCTGCTTTCCGCAGAAATTGTAGTTAATTATGAGGGCGGTACGACCGTACGTGTCATGGGCGCAACAGGCAAACAGTGAATTATCAGGGCCAGCAGCTTGGCAGGGTGACACTGTAAAGAACTAGACATAGACCTATACATGGACTAGTAATTGAACAAGACTGACTACTGAGTTGTCACGCTACTACACCTAACTCAACAGTGGACTTCAACTTCATCTCCCGTCCCTGCCCAGTAATCCAATTTAACAGCCCTTACCCAACGACCTGGTCTGGGCAAAACTATACCTGCCCCTACCCATATATCCCTCCACCTGCCTTACCCAGAACGGCCCTGACCCCATATTCTCCTGACCCTCGACGTCGCCAGCCGCGCACTTAACGCCTATACCCCAAAGAGGCGACATTCAAGTCTATGTGTATTCACCATGACGGACCCGCCAGGCATCAGTCTGCTCCCCGGGTAGGCTAGTCCAATCGTTCCTCCCCACAATTAACTAACTCAGCTGGCTGGGGCCCATCACAACGCTATGTGCGTTCGGTGCCATTGTCATCTCCGTCATCTCCATCTACATGCATTTCAAAAACTACCGCAAGCCTATGGACCAGCGCCTCATTGTGCGCATCCAGCTGCTGCTGCCCCTCTTTGCATTCTCCAGCTGGGTCGGCCTGCGCTCGGACCGCTGGGCCAGTGTCTTTGATCCCATCCGCGAGATTTACGAGGCCTTTGTCATCTACACCTTCTTCGCGCTGCTCACAAACCTCCTGGGCGGCGAGCGCGACGTCATCATCGCTACCTCTGGTCGAGCCCCGAAACCGCTGGTATTCCCATTGGACAGGCTTATGCCCGGCGTACGTGTCGATATCAGTGATCCCTATATCTTCCTGCTCGTCAAACGCTGCATCCTCCAGTACACCTGGCTCAAGCCTATACTGTCTCTGTTGACAATCACCCTCAACGCCGTCGGCCGGTACCGACCAAACACCATCTCGCTCGAGTCGGGGTATACGTGGCTCTCAGTCATCTACAACATCTCCATCTCCATCTCCCTCTACTCGCTGGCGCTGTTTTGGTATCTGCTCCACGACGATCTCGCGCCGTATCGGCCATGGCCCAAGTTCCTTTGCGTCAAAGCCATCATCTTCTTCTCATACTGGCAGGGATTTGGGCTGTCGATACTAGTCTACCTTGGGGTCATCCCCAACAATGACCACAATAGCATGGCGCACGCCATCCAGAACTGCCTCATGTGCATCGAGATGCTGCCATTTGCCGCAAGCCATTGGGTGGCCTTTAGCTACAAGGATTACGCCACCTCGTCCCTCATCGGCTTCGGCCGTCTGCCAGTATACTATGCCATTAGGGACTCGTTTGGCATCGTCGACCTCATGAACGATTTCATGTCGACCTTTTATGGGAGCTCCTATGGCTACCGCCAGTTTGACTCTGTCGAGGCTGTTCTTGACCACCCTGAATCGGCTTCTCGCAGTGCTCGCATCATGTCCGGCCTCAGATATATGAATGGAGGACGTTCCAAGTACTGGCTACCAGAGAGCACGTTGCGGAAGCCAAAATACTCGATGGAGACGCGCCTAATCAACGAGTCAACAAACCATAAGACGTATGGCGTATACGCGAACGGCCGAGCGTCGGTGTCGAGTATAAACGACAGCTACACGGCAGCATCCTCATCATCCCAATCTTCTCCTGACCTTGGCTACGATTCCTACGAGGACTCACAAATGGAGCTGGCATTGCCCGACCAGGATCTTGATGCCGATGAGCAAATCTACACGCTGGCGCGACGCCTCCGTTACGGTGATTACAATTATCCCGTCATCACCGTACGTGAGTCTGAGTCTGTTCCTGCGTATGTACCTGTCATTGACCGACAGAGCGCGCAGGGAATCCGAACGACTCTGGCTGAGGAGTACGAGTCATTTGGTCCTACCGACGATGAAGATGAATTCAATGACGGATTTGCAGTTTAACCCGACTCCGCAGTGTAAATTATTATGAGCAATGACTTCAAAATGTTCAGGCTCGTCTGTTTAATGCAAGTAATTTGTTACTATTTAATAAATACTCAGTCACAATTGTGACGCAGAGATAGCGAAAGCAAAAAAACACAATGCAACTAATATCCCTCCTGTTGCAGCTCCTGCTCGCGGCGACGAAGGATTTCCTGAATCTCACGCTCGTACTCCCCGCTGCTCTTTCTATTAGAGAAGCGTAACTTCTTCATGATCTTCTTCTTGCGGCTCACGGTTCCAGCCATGGCCGAACGCGGAGCGACCGAGCTCTGTGCAACAGACGACGAAGTTGAAAGGCGGATGACCCCCGTCGCTTCCTCATCGTCACTGCGCTTCAAACTCTCACGCATATCATCGTATGCCTCTTCCTCAAGGCGACGGCGCACGTCTGGAATCTTCTCCAGCTGCTGGAACGTATCGGTGTCGCTAGGCATGAACTTTACGCGAAGCAATCGCACAAACATCTCAAAGCTGATGACAACACCCACAATGACAAGGATAGTCGTCCAAAATGAAAGATCAGTACCAAAGTGCTCAAAAATTCCATGTGCAACCAAGTAGATCATTGACGGCTTCTTCGAATAAATGTACGACAAGAACATGCACCACACCATCCAACCACCGGCCGACAGCACAATCGTGATCCAGTTGACAAAGCTGATGTAGTGCATCTCGAGTAGCTGCAGCTTCGTCACAATAATCAGAATGATGCTTGTGAACGACACTACACCAAGAGGATACAGCGTGTTGTCGACAACGGCCGGAAATCCGTACAGGTAGTAAGTCAAAAACGACACAATAACGCAGTTCGCCGCGGCAGTGATCAACCAGCCCAAGAAGATCAAAAGGCCAAATCCCTGATTCTGTTGGCCTCTAGCATAGAGCTCAGGAACAGCCATCAGAGTTTCGGGACGCAAATCTTTCTCAAATATACCAATGCATAACACAGGCAAACTTGTGAATAGTGTGTTGAACATTGACAGAGACCAGTTCTCGTACATCGACGTACCAGTGAACATAGTGTTACGCTGGAATACACACTGGGTGAGGTAGAACATAAACTCCTTGTAGAAGGTTCCCAGAATGTACTTGCACGTTCGCACATAGTTCCAACGACCGTGCACAAACAGTAGCTTGAGCAGGAATCGGAACTGGGCAATCGAGAAGTCCGACGAGCGAGCCGCCTGGAGACCCTCTTTACCAGTGATTCCGATTCCGACATTGGCACTTTGGATCATGGCAATATCGTTGGCTCCGTCACCAATGGCAAGGGTGATTGACGACTTGACCTTCTTGCGAACTGCTTTGACAAGGGTCGCCTTCTGAGCGGGTGAAGCTCGGCAGCAGATCACAGAATCGGCCTTAACACCGAGGTCAACAAAGAGGGACATCAGAGTAATGTCCCTCTCAATCTCAGTCAATGTCATACCGTCAACTACAACAACGCAGTGAGCGACCTTGTTCGAGTCAAGCTCAATCATAGCGGCAGCCATCTTTCCAGCAACGTCGCCCTCTTCTGATCGGAGGATCACTACAGTCGAGTAGTCCTTGATGAGTCGACAAGAATAGCCGATGTTGATGGCTGTCTCACGCTTGTCACCCGTCAACATCCACAACTTGATGTTAGCTCGACGCAGCTTGTCAATGGCCTCTGGAACACCTTCTTGGAGCTTGTCCTCAATAGCAGTAGCTCCGCACAGCTCAAGGCTAACTTCAATCATCTCGCCAACCTTCTCCACCTTCTCCTGGCGATTAACAAGACTAGTACGGGCATCCTGGTAGAGCTTCTTCCAATTGTCGTATTCCTCCTTGGTGAGCCAGCGATAGGCGTACATGAGCGTACGAAGACCATCCGTAGAGAACTCTTCAATGTGTTCAAGAGTCTTCTCCATGACGTATTCCTCGTTCAGCGCGAGATGGTCATCAATAACAAAGTCGGAGACAAGATGGGTATCCGCTTCAGAGGCATCAACGGTACGACCCTCATTGGAGATGCGTCGGCCATTGTCGCGGCTAGAGCGGCCAGGGTGCTGCTCTCCATATTTGCGCTGGCGGGCCATTGACATGGACCGGCGGGAGGACTCGGCAATCTGCTCAATGCCATCCTGGTGCATACGATGAAGGTGGTTATCAAGTGAGGCCAACGCATCCTTGCGGTTGATGTTGATGCTAGGCCGGCTCATACTGACGCGGCCACCAGATGTAGCGTGGGCACTTGACTCACTGTTACGAGCAATGATGAAGTCCGCTTCGGCAGCTTTACGCATAGTTGTCTGCTGTGCAATCTGGCGTGCCTTCTCGTGTGCCAAGCTGCTCTGGCGCAGACGGTCAATGATGACATTGTCAGCACCCTTGCAGAAGACGCAAATGCGGCCATCTGGGAATCGCAACACACTAGACATACGCTTACGAGCACTCGAAAACTCAATTGTCTCCAGAACCTCGTAAACCTCATCAACGGGATCTTCGCTGAAGCCACGCGGGTATGTACGAATGGTGATCGAGCTGTGTTGGCGGTCAATCATCAGGTATCCCATATCACGAGCTGCCGACACAAGAGCAAGCTCATCGGGCGATGCGGCCTGGTAGTCAATATGCTCTATCTCAATAGATCCATTCGCGGCCTGGTGCTGGTCAACATCTGGCAAGCAAGAATGGCACAGAGCCAACGACAAAATGAAAAACTTGACCTTGTGTGCATACACCGAGTTGGGGTGGATTAGCAGATACTCGAGTAGTTGAAGCGTTGACCTGGAATGGTCGACCCTCGTAGGGTTAGCCGTCGATCTCCAAGTGCCTGCGCTGGTTGTGCGAGCTAGAGAGGCCATACTGGGCCGGCCACCAGAAGTCCTGCCCGTACTAATGCGACCCGTGCTCAGTTTCCCCATGCTCTTTCGAGGAAGAGCAGAAACCTGGCGAAGAATAGCGTCAGTGCTCGGGCGGGGTGTGTAGCTAATGGATGCACGGCCAGTATCAGATCTGAGCGCAGAGGTGCTCTCAGCCTTTCTCGGGGTCCGGCTGGCACCCTTGCTTGTACCGGGGCCATTGTCAGGGAGCGCAGTTGTTGTAACGACTACAGACGATTTACCAAGTTTATCACCAGCCGATGCTTGAGCATGGTGAAACAAGTGTTTCTTGGTCACTTCCTCGTCGTCCGAGTCGTCATCGTTATCCTTGGCAGCGAGGTAAAGGTCAAGGTCGTGGAGCCAAGCCATACCAGCCACCGAAAGCTTACGGAAGAGCATGACATTATCAGTGAGGGTACCAGTCTTGTCAGAAAAGATATAGCTGACCTGGCCGAGCTCCTCATTGATAGAGGCAGTACGAGCTTCACAAGGCGTGTCAGAAGGCTCGTGGTACATGTCGATATCCTTTTGTAACATGACCATCTGGCATACCTTGATGATTTCCATGGAAACATACAAAGACAGGGGAATCATAGTGTTGAACATGATGATGAAACCCATGAGGTTGGGCACGATACCGACCTCGAGGCCTGTTAGGTACCACATGCGGTAGCCAGTTGTGTTGTAGTAGACCTTGCATGCGACTGTGCAGAACACAGAGAGGGACAGCACAAAAATGACCATGTAGATGACAATAACATTGACCCTCGACTGGAGGCGCGGGGCCTTTGAGCGGGCGTTCTGAATGGCGTTCATGCGAATCTTCGATTCCTCGCCAGTGAAGACGACGAGGCCCAGTACCGAGGGCGTATTCCGGAGAATGCTTCCACGGTAGCAGATATGGCTCGAAGACAACGGGTATTCGCGGTCCTCGAGTGTCAGGGTCGCCTCAAAGTTGTAGAGATCGAGGTTGGGATCTTCAGTCATGGCCGATGCATTGATGGTGGCCAGCTTACGGGGATCTCCACAGAGCTCTTGGAGTCGGGGTAGAGCCTCGCGAGTCTTTAGGTTTGTCTCACCATCGAGGGCCATTGTCTCAATGTAAGACTGGCCGCCGTAACCGTCGCTATGCAGCAGAACAATGTCGGCGGGGACCCAGTCGTTTTGCTCGAGTTTGACAATGTCGCCGACTTTGACTTCGTTCCAGGACACCTCAGTGTAGATGACGGGGTCCGAGTTGTACTCCTGCTCAACATTGAGGCTCGCTATCTTCGTAGTGCGGTTGTTTTCCGTCTTATCTTGTCGGTGCCGGCGCCAATCATCGTAGCCCTCGCGAGCCATTGAAATGGACATGAAGATCATAAGCGGGATGATGGTTGTGTAGGAACCGGTGGTCGACCAGGACGGAATCATCTGCATGATGGACACGCACATGAAGTAGAGGTTGGCCAGCTTTGAGAACTGGAAGACGATTTGGCGGGGGAGGAAGTTGTAGGGAGTATAAATAGAGGAGGTGATGTTGTTGCCGCAGTAGGGGTGACCCGTGCGGTCGTCTAGAAGCGGGGGGCTTGCGCGAGGTTTGACCTGGATGGGGATGCCACGGCCGCCAGTGGACTGCGGCGCTTTCTTCTCGCGCAACACAAAGTCGCGCGTGACAGCAGCCCATTTGGTGGCAGTCTGGCGCGTGCGGCGAGTCCAACCGCGCAGGCCATGGCGGTTGCGGATGGCCCAGGACGAGTAGTTGGGAAGCAGGTCCGTTGCCGGGCTTGCAGATGGCTTGTGGGCCTTTGACTCTGGGCGAGAGCTGCCAAAAGGCGGGCCGTTATGAGCGTCCTGGGGCGCATCTGCCAGCTCAATGGGCGACTGGGGCACTTCAGGCAAAGCCGATGGGTCGTGTTTGCGGGCCATGGACTTTGCAAACAGCTGTGTTCTCAGGCTGTACCCACGAGGTCGGCGAGGAACAGAGTCTTCAGAAGAGTCAACCGGCGGGAGATCAGTGGGCGCGTCGAGACCTCGGCGCCAGGCGATTCCCTGGCCCTCGCGGTCGTTATGATTATGGTTGGGGGCTGGGGGGCTGAGGTTACCATTATGAGCGGGGCTAATTTGGGGCTCGTCCAAGTCGATAAGCGTCACGGGTTGCTGGGTCGAGTCTTGTGGATCCGAGAGCGAGATGAGGTCGGGGTCGGAGCGGGAGCCGGGTCCATGCCCGGCAGAGGGCCGAGGCGAGGAGGGCATGCCGTCAAAGAGCCCACAGCTAACTACACAAGCAGTTCAACAGATACAAAATGGTCGCGAGTGGGGGGGAGAAAGAGCGAGAGGACACGTACAAACAGGACAACTGGGCTAAGTAGCCAACAGACAGAGGTCGTGTACGATGTAGAAACGACGTCTATAACAAAAACTGACGAGTCATGGGTTGGCTTTGGAGCAAAGAAACCAAACAGTCGCGCAAATAAGCAGCCAAAAATAACCGTGTGCTTGGGTTGCGAGCGCCAAGGACGGGAGTGGGTACGAGTCGAAGGAGAGTTTAGGAGCCGAGGTTAACAACGGACTCGTCGGTGGGGGCCAAATGGAAGCTTGAGACTGAAGTTTTTGGCGTGGAAGGATTAGGCATGCGCACTGCCACAGAGGAAGATTTGGGTAAACGAGGGATGCGCGGCGCCGGGGCACCATTTTTTGGGTGCCCTCGTGGCAGTCCTCCTAGCCCTCGTCTACCAAAGCAGCAGTCCAGGGGGGAACGGGCGCGTGAACAGGCGCGTCGCGAGGATGGGAACCAGAGGTTGGGCCATAATCATATAAATCCAGGCACTCCAGTGCTTCCTAGTGTTGTAATTGAGTGCCTCGACAGTTGAATTTCCGCTGCATGCAGCGCTGACTCCACGGTGGCTCCTCTGCCCTACAGCGATTATGCACTGCAGCAGGCGCACGTATCGCCGAGGCCGGGGATACGCTGTGCGTTTTGGCCCTAGTACCAATATGTGTAGTAAAGTAATCTGAAGACAATTATAAAAGCGCAGGGTGATATAGCGCAGGGTGATATAGCGCGGAGTGATATTAAGGCTGGATCTACGTAAGTTAGTGGGAACTATGTATTTATTTACGCAGCGTATAGAGCAGTTAAACAGACGACACATGAAGTGACAAAGTATAAACGACAGAAACAAATACAATATGAAAGTACAGCTTAAATTACAGACACGAATCACAACATATATCACATAAAGTCCACATACTACAGTAAACGTACACAATTGGAGATTCAACTGCTGCTTCATTACTGGTGCATTGGACTGTGCTCGGAAAAACGGCACTCGAGGTACGGGTTGAGATCAACGGTCGCGCGGCTGTGATTTGCTTCATAAACTTCTACTCAGCTGCAACAGATTAATCTGTACATCCCTACTGATCTGGGTCACCGAAGAGACATCATCTCTCTCTACAAGTCCATCACTTGCATTCGTTACTTCGACACCCATTCGTCCTACTACTCGTACTTATCACTTTTACTCACCAACTCACTGCTGACTGATGTTCGGGATAGGCGATATTGTCGAGCGCAACGTCGACGCCGACACGGTGCAAGCGCCACAGGCGCCCGACACACAGCGCGTAGCTGCGCGCAAAGCGAGCCGGTTCCAGCGACAGCGGCATCCCGAGCAGGCGACGAAGCCAGCACCAGCACCAGCTCCAGTGGCGCCCACAGTTGAGTCGACCTTTGGTAAGCAGCTCAGCGAGCGGGAGAAGATCCACTTGGAGAACCTCAAGAAGCTGTCACAGATGGACGAGAGCGAGATTGAGAAGGAGCGCGAGGAGCTCATGAGCCAGATGGACCCCAATATTCTCCAGGCGCTGCTGCGCCGGGCCCAGCTCAACGAGACCGCTGCCAACGACGAGTTTGACGGTGGCAGCAAAGAAGGTACTGAAAGTAAGGCCCCACAGCAAGTTGAGGAACCCGAGCGGGAGCCCGAGCAGGAACGCGAGCAGGAACCTGTGCAGGAACCTGTACCCGAGGCTGTACGCGAGCCTACACTTGAGACAGCGACTGACGCTGAAGAGACCGAAGCTGAGGCCACTAAGTCGTCTGCTACTAAGTCGTCTGCTACTAAGTCGTCTGCCACTAAGTCGTCTACTGCCAAATCTATGGCCGGCACCGTGGAACACCCTACTGAAGCAAGCAACACAGTGCACTTTGCCAAACCACCGCCGATCCCCGACTCCGAGGACTTTCTCGACGAGATGCACGCCAAGTACTTCCCCGACCTCGAGGTCGAGGCAGACAAGCTGGCGTGGATGCGGCCCATGTCAGAGGAGGAGATTGACGAGTACTCTGCGCAGCAGGAATCGGTTGTAGCCTCGGAGCTGCGGTTCGACTTTGCCGGCAACCTTGTGACGCCTCGTCAGAGCAAGGAGATTGATGTCAGTGAGGGCCTTCACCACCACGGCGATGCGCCTGCTGCTGCTGGGTACACAGTGCCTGAGCTGGCGCACCTGGCACGGAGCACCAACAACGGCCAGCGATCCATTGCCATTCGCACGCTGGGCCGCGTGCTGTACCGGCTCGGGCAGCTTGGCTACGGCAAAGAGATCTCCAGCGCACTACATGGTGTCGTAGACCGGCACCGCGTGTACGACTCGCTAGTAGAAGCTGCCGACGAGTCGCGCACGCGCAGTGTCGCGGTTCGTGCCTATGCCACCGAGGCTCTGTGGCTGTGGAAGGGCCATCGGCACTGGCGGCCTGCTGTTTAGACGCTTGCACCAGCGGCAGTCAGATGTGCCTGGAAGCAGCAGCTGCAGGCAGCAGGCAGCAGGCAGGCTGTGAGCTGCCATGCTGCACCATGCGGCTGGCACATGGCCAGTGGTACATGGCATGGCGCCTACAGCGTACAGCGCACATCTGCTTACAGGTGCTTCCAGCTGCTCAGCTTACAGGGTGCTTACCGCACATCTGCGTTCACCGCGTACACTGCGTACAGCTGCTTGCCTCACACATCTCGCATTTGCACATCTGGCGGCTGTGTAGCGATGTGCGGCCGATGGCGGGCAGGAATGTTTGACTAGCACTGCAGTCTAGGGGCCCCAGGGTCTGGCTGGATTGGGCGGTGGGTCACGGAGCCACTAGGCCTGGAACGGCAACTGATGTAGGGCGCGGCACGTTATCTAACATGGCATAGCCGGACACAAAGGAGGGGAGGAAGCGGGGAGCGGGGGAAGCAAGCGGATTTGCTGCGGTTGTGCTGCAAGCCCAAGCCAAGCCCGACGATAATCAGCAGGCCCGCCCGCTTGAGTGCGCGCGTTTGTTGCCTTGCTTGTCAACAAGCCTGCAGGATGCGAGACCGTTGACAGGCTTGGTATGCAGCGGGACGGCCCCACTGAGCGAGACTAAGGGGACCCGGCAGGGGACTGGGGGAAGGAGTTGCCGCGAAGCGGGCAGGGATAGCCGCAAAGTAGCGACACACACAAGCCGAGTGAGGGTTGTGCTTGTTTTTTACGGCTCCGGAGGGTACAACCCTGGGTAAATCCAGTGCCGTGTGGATTTTGGTGGGGTTACTTTTTCGCCATTACTGGGCAATGGTTTTTAGCCGGCGAGGTGGAGGCGCCGCCAAACGGGCAATTGGTTGCGAGGGCCCTAGCAAGAGCGGAGAGGCAAAGACCTGTCCGCGGGCTCGTAGATTGGGTTCGCTAGCTGGCTGTCCAGCCCACTTGTCCCCAGATCCTGCCGACTGCGCTAGCAGGTGCGTATGTCCCCCTTTGCAGCGGCTATCGTCTTACTGGTGCCCCTCAGTGTGCGTATTGGGCTCGCCGGATGCACCCTCCAGTCAGGGGCTTGCAGAGAAGACGCTTGCCCAACCGTGCGGTGCCGACGACCAGGAACTCGGCACTCATGCATAGAGCCGAGCCATTCGATGGTGACATATGTAGGCGCGTGTGATCAGCATGCGCCCACACTACATTGCAGGGGGCACCAGTGGGGTTGGTGGCAGTAGTGTACGGGTTTCTAGGTATACAGGCCCACGGTCTACTTCCAGCTAGCTCGTACGCCTAACTTTTGCAGGCTTCCTGGCTGGTGGGTTGTATCTCCGTCGCGGCGGTAAAAGCAACGCGGAAGGTGAAACTTGGGCCTAGCCCCTGCCCCTGCCCCTGCCCCCGCCGGACAGGCGGCCCGCATGCGGGCAAAATATTGGCGATCGTGCTGCACCCTATTACAGCGCGTTTAGCGCCTGACGAGCCAATCCGATGCAGATCGGCCGGCACCGCCGTCGGGCCCGCCGTGGCTGGCTGGCCTGCCACGCAAGTCGCCTGCCTCAACCTGTTGTACCCTACGTCCACCGCCGGCCAGTACCTACATGTTTTAGTTTATCCATACAGCAGCCCGGGTGCGCGAGCGGGCCGTCGCGCCCTGCTGGCAAACTCCTTTGCTGGCACCATGTTTACTGGCTTGTCGGCTTGGCCGAGGTTGCCAACACCGCCGCCGAGCCTCTTGTGGCCCGACCGCCGCCGGCAACCGCTGCCCCACTAGCCGGACCAAAGTGGGCTTCGATTGGCCCACCAGCAGAGCCGTTTGCTTTTGCGGCTGGTTTGGGAGGAATGCATATTTTTGTCGGTCTTGCTCTACCCAATCTCGCCTAAGTTGGCGCTCGCGCTTCTGTCTGTACATGTGTTATGTACCAGAGTGCATTCGACAAAGCAGCGACTATAACGGGGGAGAGTGGGGTGGCTACAGCCGCGGTAACAGTAGTTGTATCAGCGGGAGCGCCCAGCACTAGGCAACACGGATGACCTGGTAGGGGCACCCTATTTACGATTATTAATTGACTTAGCCTGGCAACAAAAAAAAGAGGGGTTTGGAAGTTCTCTGCTCCCACCCTTAGCCCAAACGGGCCAACCTGCCGGCAGTGCTTTTTGCAGCATCAAGGCGGGCAGCTGTTGGGTGGCCACACCACCAAAAATGCAAGGGTACGGGTCTGCGGGGGCCGTCGCGCCAACCCGCTAGGTGCCGCAGTGCTTTTTGCTGCGTGGCATGCCCCCGTTTGTGTGCTTTTTTCACCCGTTTGGGCTGCGCTCTGTGCCAAATATGTGCCCTGTTCAACTAAGCAGAGGGGGCTCCTATAGGGGCCTCTCGATATATATCAAGGTACGCGAGACTCTTTCTTCCTTCCCTCCACCCCATTTGCACCCTCGCGCTGTATAGAAGAGTTTGTGAGTCGGTTAAGGCAACTAAAATCAAGGTGCTTAGATCCGTTATCGGTCCCGTTGTTGGTCTTGAAATCTGAAATCTTTGAAGTCTTTGAAATCTTTTTCCTCCCCTCGCTCTATCTGTCTTCCCCCCCCCCCCGTCTTAATTTGTCGACATGAATCCCCCGCCAATTGGCTCGTACTCACAATCCTACGGTCAGTACCCGGCCACCGACATGAACGGTTCGCAGCGCCTCATGGCTCAACAGCCCCAGCAGTACTACTCGGGCTCCTACCAGACACCCTCGTCGGTGTACGGCCAGGCCCAACCACACCTGCACTACTACTACGGCGCCGGTGGTGCGCCCCAGGCCGGTGCTGGCGCTGCGTCTAGCGGCACCGCTGGTGCTGCCGGCTCCACCGACGCGTCGGCCCAGCAGCACCCCACCAGCCAGCAGGCCGACTACTCGCAGCAGCAGCCCTACCAGTACAACCCCATGGGCTACCACCTCACCCCGCAGTCGGGCCCTGCCTCGTCGCCCGGCTCCCAGTCGGGTCACCACCAGCATCTCCACCATCACATTCAGCAGCAGCAGGTCCAGCAGCAGCAGGCCGCTCAGCAGCAGCAGTACTATGGCTACCCGCAGTACATGCCCGCTGGCGCTGGCGCCGTGGCTGGTGCTGGAGCCGTTGGTACTCAGCAGCAGGTGACGTCGCAGATGAACGCCGTTGTCACCGACCCCACTGGCCAGACGGCTCCTCCGGGCGTCAAGCCCAAGGTCACCACCACGTTGTGGGAGGACGAGGGCACGCTGTGCTTCCAGGTCGAGGCCAAGGGCATCTGCGTCGCGCGTCGCGAGGACAACGACATGATCAACGGTACCAAGCTGCTCAATGTGGCCGGCATGACCCGTGGCCGCCGCGACGGAATTCTCAAGGGCGAGAAGAACCGCCACGTTGTCAAGGCCGGTGCCATGCACCTCAAGGGAGTCTGGATCCCCTATGAGCGCGCCATTGACTTCGCCAACAAGGAGAAAATCACAGACCTGCTGTACCCATTATTCGTCCACGACATCAAGGCCGTTCTTTACCACCCGGCCAACTACGCGCGCACCGCGCAGGTGTTGTCGGCTGCTGCTGAGCGTCGCAAGGACCTCGCTGCTGCCGCTAACGCCCAGGGCTCGGCCTCGCCCTCGGTCACAGCCCAGCCGCCGCCCAGCGCTGCTGCCAACACGGCCGCTGGTGCCGCTGCCAACGGACAGTACTACGACCGCCGTCTGCCACTGCCCTCGGCCAGCGCGACCCCCGCCTATGGCCAGGCGTCGCAGCCCGGAGCTGCGTCGTCGGGCGCACAGCCCACGTCGGCCGCATCGCAGCAAAATAACTACTACGCCACGGCCAGCGACCCGTACGGCTCGAGCGCGTCAACACGCGTTGCTACGCCTGACGTCAAGGATGTTAAGCCTGAGGGCCAGGACTCGCAGTACGGTGGCTACAACTCGCTGCCCCAGATTGGCTCGTACTACTCGGGCAGCCGCCCCGGCGGTCAGGCCCAGTCTTCGCAGCTGCGCCAGCAGCCGAGCCCTCCTCTTGCGTCGGCAGCTTCGTCGGCTCCTCAGTCGGCTGGCCAGCCAGCTGTTGCGTCTGCTCCCGTCGCTAACGGCGGTGCCGCTCCCTCGAACGACCAGGGCCCCGAGTCGGGCTCTGCCGACGCCTCGAACCACGAGTCGGCCCACTAAACCATGTACGATACTGGCATTGTAGGTGTATATTAGTGCCTGGTCCATGACCAATAGAAAATATATGAGTGATGAGCCAAGAGTAGGAGTGAGATGGAGAGTAGCGAGCAGCGAATCTAGGAATAGTGATACTGTGAATAACCAGAGAATAGTGATACAGTTGGTAATACTAGAATAGTGATTCTAGTGAAGACAGTCTACATCTGTTCTGAACAGGATCCATTGATGGTCAGTTGCCAAGAATAATAAATACAGCTTGGAGCACGACTGCTCGTCTTCGCTCATTTGCGTGTTTTAGACGTCGCTCTGCGTCTTCGTCATCTGCAGTTTAGTCTTCGCTCATCTGCGTGTTTTAGTCCTCGTTAATCCTCCGTCTTCCTACTGCTGGCTATGCTCTTTGTAGGGGCCATAATCCACTGTGACGAGTCAATGGACGGGTTGCGCGAGAGCAGCGACTCCGGGGCTAGCGCGCGCGTCGAGGCGTTGGTGTCAAAAGACGAGCGTCGGTGCTTCTTGGACGACGAGGCAATGGTGACAACTGAAGCAGTGTCCATGTGTAGGTACGAGTATCCGGGGTTGGTCGCAGGCGGCCCGTGGAACGTCGAGATTGACGACGACAAAACCGTGTGTGACGAGGCAGCGTCCGAAGACGACACCGTCGTGATGGATGTGCGGGAGATGGACGGGACGGTGAAGTTGGAGTTGGACCGGCGTTTCACTGACGACACGACAGAGTCCGAGTCGGCCGGCTTGAGGCGCGGCGTGTCGACAATCTGGACCTTTGACGGCCGAGGCTCGCCCTGCGCCTGCGACGCCGATGTTGTGCTTCGCGACAGCGACACCGACGAGCGACCAGTGTTACCCGAGGGCACGCGCTCGTCGCCCCGCACCTCCTCCTCCCGCTCCTCTTCCTCCTCCATGCCCTTGTCCACGCGGCCCGGGTAGCTGTGTCGCGAGCGCGGGTTGTGTAGCGAGCTTCCCGTGTGCGCTGAAGTGTGGCTATGGCTGTGTCGGTGAGACCTCGTTCCATGAGTTCCGGTCGTCTCGTCGTCAGACTCGCTGCGTCGGCGCCCGTATCCGTACCGCTCATCCAGCGAGCCGTAGTCGTTGTCCTGCTCCCCCGCGTCCGAACGCGGGATGAAGAACCGGTCCAGCGGGCTCGTCTGTGTATCGAGCGAGAACCGCGCCGTCTCTTCCGACCCCGTGCTCGCGTACGAGTCGAGCTCGCGCGGACCCGCGACAGGCCGCGGTGCCGTCCGGCGGCTCATCAACTTGCGCACCCACGAGAACTTGCTGCTGCGTCGCTCATCGTGCGCCATGGTCGTCATTGCTGGTAAATGGGTGTTTGGGGAAATCGAATTCAGGCACGTTTGCTGGGAGCTAAATGTCAGGTACTAGGTTTCCAGCCTCGCGATGCCCTGTGCAGCCATGGGCTAGTGGCGTATTGTTATGTACAGCCAGTTCCACTGCGCTCGACAGTGCTAGACAGAGCGACTTCAAGTTGGATTCAAGTTGGATTTAAGCTGGATTTAAGCTGGATAGGTGACGATGAATGTACCCACTGGTACTCCAGTCGGGTTACGGGACTTCACTCGCGTCTCTGTGCTACTAAGCGTATATTCATGTTATGGATGGAGAGTTAAGCGTTAAGGGTCAGCAAGTATAGAAACGTTTAAGGTCCCCATCTCCTTTCATCTCAGTGTCAGACGGGTCTCTGTCATAATAACAACGAATTGCCGACTTTAGCAAATTGTACTACGGTTAGAGTGATGATGTCTGTTGGCTCTCACTTGACTCATGGTGCTTTCAATAACTCTCTCCTAACAATACACCCCCCTATGAACCACCCCAATCTCTCGTCTATCGAATCTCACCAGAGAACTAACAAACTTCCCTCATCGCTCCCTCATCACTCACTCATCACTCCTCATCGTACTCCACCTTCTCTTTTTGACTCGCGTATGCATTCTGCAGCTAGATTCACTAGCCGTGCATCCTACAGTTTTCAGCTCAATGGCCCTGGCCGTCAGAGTGCCCGATGCTGCTAACGTCAAGCGGGTCAAGGTGATCCTCGAGGCTCACGATTGGCTCGACAAGACTGTCAAGATTGCAAAACTAGACGACGGTAGCTTCGTCCTGCCCACTACTCAGCTCGACGCTTCCCAGCTGAACGAGCTCATTCCGCCAGATATCGGGGCGACAGTCGCTACAGTCGAAGGAAAGAGGCCAGCGAGAGATTCGCACGAGGTTATTGTTGAGGAAGCACTGTCACATTGCCATCTGGACGAATCAGTCCTGCCGGCACTTCTTAAGGCTCTCAAACGATGGTCCATCTACCCTCCTATGGTCCTCTTTACTGCGGGGTCTAATCTAAAGGATCTCAATCTCCCGCCCCAGTTCTACGCCCGTCTGATAGATTCAGGCCTATTTGGCCGCAGAGACGTCAGTCGCATTGCAGAGAACGTGGCACTGCACGAATCGGATCGTGTGCGCAAACCTCTCGGTCTCTGCTGTCTCTACGGTGATTTCGGGCCCGAGCCAAACGAGCAGCGCACCTCATGCCCGTCTGATGCTGACTTTGAGGCAGCATTTTGGTCGACATGCGTCCAGCACGGCATCTACCAGACATGGGCTCCTCGCTACACCATGTTCAGTCGTGGTAACATTACGGAAAAGGCCCGTGTTCTGGTCAAGTTCAATGCCCAGAGCCCCATTGCCGGCACTACTGTCGTTGATATGTACGCTGGCATTGGCTACTTCACTCTGTGCTATGCTCGCAGCCTGCCTCGACGCATTCTGTGCTGGGAGATCAATCCATGGAGCGTCGAGGGGCTTGTGCGTGGTGCAAAGGCGAACCATCTCCCCGTCAAGCTGATCCGCGACAACGAGGTCTACGAACCTAGTGACAGCGATCTGATTGTTGTTTTCTTGGAGGACAACAAACGAGCACCAGACCGTATCCGCGCTGCTGGTATCTCAGATATCAGCCATATCAATATGGGCCTACTTCCAGACTGCCGGCCGGCCTGGCAAGACGCCCATGCGCTGGCCCAGTCGAGTACTCGTTCGTGTATTCTCCACGTCCACGAAAATGTGCATGAAACGAACCTCGAAAGGTGGCCTACTGAAGTGACGTCTGCTTTGCCCGACTCGAGCCTCGAGCATCTCGAAAGCATCAAGATGTTTGCCCCGAGCGTCCACCACGTTTGTGGAGACTTTCGAGTCAGTCCTCTTTGCATAAATTAGCATTAATACAAGTCTGTCCATAAATTCATTCAGAAACTGCCAGTTCAGCTGTGTCGCCTATTATACAACAAATACCAATTACACATTAGTAGATCTCATCGTCATCATCGCCATCTAGGTCGGGCTGGTCATTAAGCAGCCCTGGATACTGCTGAAGCAGGGCTGCTGGCAGGCCGTAGAAAGGCACTTGAGGATCGAATGCGGTTCCCTGCTGGTTTGGATACCCTGAGGAGCCCTCATTAATAACACCATATGGTACCCCATTGCCGTCCATTGACAAGACTCCATGATTGTTGCGTTTTTCGCGAGCTTCCTCTTCAAGCAGCGGCCTGATGCATTCGCGTCCACTTTCAGTACGGAAATGGCGGCCTAGAGCATCGGCGCGAGCAAACTTGCGACCACAGCCCCATTCCGTCACACCGTCCGACAACAGACCCTTGCATTCAAACTTCTTTTGGCCCGAGTGCAGCGCTTCGTGTCGTTTGCGATCGTGCTGTCGCGCAAAAGCCTTGCCACAGACAGAACACACAAATGGTCGTTCGTCAGTATGCGTACGCAAATGCGAGCGAAGGTTGTACGCTCGCGTGAATCTCTTGTCACACAAATGGCAGGCAAACGTCGACGGGTGTTTCTGGACACGACGATTCGACTGCGGAGACGACGCTAGCTCAAGTATGTAGTCACGACTTGAGCTCGACCGGCTGCGTGAACGCGATGAGCCGTGAGAGCCTGCAGATGTTGATCGTGATCGGCGGGGGCCCTGAAAGTCGGGTGAAAGGTACGTGTTTGAGACGGCACTGCCCGATGCAACAGGCGACAAGGCGCTAGGAGACATGGGGCCAGGAGACAGCGCACTCGGAGACAGCCCGCTTGGAGAAAGACCGTTGGGAGAGGCAGACTCTTCCTTGGGGAGCACCAGTGCAGGGGTGGTTCCGTAAAACGATGGCCTGTGAGGATCTGATGCGGATCGGTGTCGGCTGTGGCCTTGTGTAGGGGCCACTAGCATGTCGCCTGAGTAGTCACCAGAGTAGTCACCAGTGCCGTTGTAGTCAGTTGTGCCCTGCATGTTGTAGGCGAGCGGGTCACCGTGGGATTGGAACAGCGGGTTCTCGGGTGTTCCGTTGGACGAGGTTGCAGAAGGCGATGGTGAAGCAATAACCGACGGAGAGTTGCCAAAGAGGCTGACGGGCTGCTGTCGGTGCCGGTGGAGGGAGACCTCTTCGTCGTAGCCGACGTAGTCTATGCTGATCTCGGGAGTGTTGCCGCTCGAAGTAGGAGCCGTCGTTGACGGGGCCGTATTGGGGGCCGTTGACGCCTGAGACGAGGCGTCAAAGAAGGACACACTTTCCGGGGAGAAGAGGCTTGGCTCGTCGGCTGGTGCAAGACCTGACGATTGGGCGAACCCGTTTGCGAATCCGTTTGAGGCCTCGGTGAGGTTGAAGTTCGAGGTGAGCTCCTCGAGGTTGGTGATCTCTCCTGCTGGGTTCATGAATGGCGATGCCATGGCAGACACGTAGGGCGAGCCGTGGTCTGAGGCCACTGCTGAGGATATGTCAGAGTGGATCGAGTTTCGGCGTTCCCGATACTGCGGCACCAGCAGTAGAGGTCCACCGTGCTGCGAAGCCATCGGGCCCATTGATGTATGATCGGTTGTTGAGTCTGGTGGAGACAGGGAGATAGCAGGGTTGATGTGAGGGGTGAAGGAGGTGTCGGGCACGACTTCTGTAGAGAAGGGCGTTTCGGGATCAACGAGCGATGCCTCGTGGACTCGCTGCGAATACTCGGCAAAGTCATCGACAAGATCTGGCTGGGAGCCCATGAGCGCGGGGTCGTGCCCGGTGGTCTTTGAGTCTGAGTCGTAGGGAGGGAACTCGCCAGAGCCATCATACTCGAGCGGATTCCCCAGGAACCCGTCGATGGAGTTGTAGTTCTCCATGGGAGGGATGGGTGCAAACAGCGGACAAGTGGTGGAAGTGTAGCCTCGAAGTAGCAGCAGAGGGTCAGTAGAATACTAGGAGACCGAACGGGGCCGTCTCAGTTGCGCCAACACCGCTGGCGATATGCAATCTAGGTCCAAAAAGCGTCAAGGACAATAGTGACCAGATAGGCGATGTAGATGTAGGTACGGCGCAGGCAAAAGTGGCGGGTACAGGGATAGTCGGGGAGCCGGAGGAACGACGACTGAGACCACTATGGGGAGGGGTGGATTGACCACTGTTCAATTGATCGGTGAGAATCGTGGACTGTGGGTCCAAGACTGCAAATCAGCGGATCGGTGTCGGATCGCGGGGCACTGCGGCTGGATTATATAAGGCCATGATTACACATACACACGCATGCAGCAACTGGCTTGTGACGACGTGGACTCCGATCGCCAACGGTGGGGCTGTACAGACGCGGGAGTGACAGGCACCAGGCCTGAGTCACGGCCTCGGTGCGTCGGTCCGGCTGGGTTGGGCGGCGTGCGCGTTGCGCTTCGCCCTGCCGTTTGCCCGTTTCGACAGCAGAATGTGCGTTTTTGGGGCAGTGCCTGTATGCTGCGCATCGCCGTGCTGCCAGCGTTTAAAGCTTGTTTACAAGGATATG
Source organism: Sugiyamaella valdiviana (assembly GCA_030570555.1). Classification (NCBI taxonomy): domain Eukaryota; kingdom Fungi; phylum Ascomycota; class Dipodascomycetes; order Dipodascales; family Trichomonascaceae; genus Sugiyamaella; species Sugiyamaella valdiviana. The sequence goes on from JAJLWF010000006.1 coordinate 188,883, forward strand.
GGCCGATGCGGGGCGCAGTAGGCAACAGGCGCGCGCCAAAGGGCCTGCTCGCCAATTAGATGCCGCTTGCTATTGGCCTGACAGCTCGCAATCCTCGGAGTATATTTAGATTTGGTGCGTTTAGTGCGTTTAGTGCATTTGCATGTGGGGACTTGTCTAGTCTAGTACGTCATCGTGCTTCATCCAGATCATGTATTCTAGATATCGTCGTTGAATTGCACCTTGTTGTTGGCGCCAGCAGCCTCCTCGTGGCCCTGGCCATCGTAAGGGGGAGGGTCTGAGGGCCCTGCCTGTGCAGAGCCGTTGTGGTTATCATGGAAGGTGCCGTTGGTGTCGGACTTCGGGGCGAGGGGCGCTGAGGCCGCAGAGCCCGGTCGCAGCTGTGGAGGAGGAGTCGACACGCCGGAGCCAGCCTGGCGCTCGATATCGCTGGCATCAGGAATGATCTCGTATGTGCCGCGGCGAGTGTCGAAAAACGGAATGCCGTCGTCGGGGTACTTGACAATGAGGTACCACGCATAGATGGTAGCCGGAATGCCGCCAAATAGCATCAGCACAACGTCGAGCAGAACCTGCCATGTCCAGAACCCGCACTTGATGCCGACGGGCAGGGGAGGCAGGAACAGCGCCAGAATCGCCAACAGCAGATCCGACGTAAACAGCGTGTGGGCCATTGCAGAGTTGGGTAGAGGGCAAGATTGGACGCCCCTCAGCTGACAAGAGATCGAGTCCTTTTAAGGCATGGCCGGTGGCAATGGCGAGGCTATGCCGAAAAAGCCATGCATACCCAGGCTAGCAGCAGTTAAGCAGCTAATTGATAAGAGTTAAGACTAACTGACAAGTAACTGGCAAAATAAAACTGACAAGAAGCTTACTCGGTGGCTCATTAAACAGCTGACCACCAAAACACATTAACAGTAACTCACAGATTAACAGTACCACAGGCCAGGCTGTAACCTGATCCCAATTAGCTCCAAGCTGCATAAGCGGCTATCACCGTCACTGCCCCTCTACCACATTGGGTCTTACAATCTGCAGATACAACACATTATCAGCGTATTGTCTGTTGCTGTATTACGATTTGATACCCCCAGAGCATCCTACTCTTCTATCCTGTATTCTTCTTTCGCTGACTCCTGCTGTACCCATACTCCATCCTGTCTTCCACTCTGTTCCTATCCTCCACTCTGTTATCCTCTACTCTGTTATCCTCTACTCCGTTATCCTCGACTCTGTAATATCGTCTTCAACTTTTCTACCCATTTGCCACTCATGCAGTGGATTCCATGTCTGGCGCCTGCCTATGCATAATTCGCGTGCCTCAGTGTTAACGCACGTTCATGTCATGCTGCTGCCCGCATCAAGTCGGATGTGCAGACGCCCAGCGGTCGAGACAGCGCGAGCTGACAGCCAGCCAGGAGAGCCCAATTACGCAGGCTCCTTGAACCAGTTAGTGACACAAAGTTATACAGGCACCCTCAATACTCCCCCATCCACACACTGACATTGCCTCCAGAATGGAGTTTTTCAGAGGCCTCAGAGGCCCTGGGCTAGGGCAGCCCCATTTATCAGTTGCCTATTTCAGAAGTTTTCCAGATTAGATCTACTAAGCGACGGTCGTGAGTTTCGGCACTGCTCGCTTCCCCTGTCCCGCCCGTGGCCTCGCAATTGTCTGCCTCAGACGGCCCGTCTCCGACATGTCGTCGCTGCGCGACCTGCTGCGCGCCACGCTCAACATCGACCCTGCGGTGCGTGTCGCGGCCGAGCAGAAGCTGGGCGAGGCCCGCTCATCTGATGCCTTCATCTTCACCTGTCTCGACGCAATTGTCGACACTGAGCCCACCGTAGCTCTGGCAGCTGCCCTTTACCTCAAGAATGCGCTCTTTGTGTCGTGGCAAACGTGTGACCGCCAAGACCAAAAGGAGTTGTTCAGGGACAAACTCATCAAAACGATGGTCGTCGTGCCCCACCCGCAGGTGCTGCCTCATCTCACGGCCATTGTCGCCTTTCTGCTAGCCTCGGATCCGTTCCCGCAGTCGTGGCCGAACCTGGTTCCTGCCATCACCGAGCTCCTCAGTATTGATGGCCCCCGAAGCCCAATCCAAGTCTACTGCGGCCTTCTCTGCCTCAACGAGATCCTGCGATACCACCGATGGCATCTCGACTCGGATCTGTATCGCCAGAGCATGGCAGACCTTACAGTCGCCTTCTTCCCGACCCTCGTGTCAATGGGTACGTCATTGATCACATCCATCTCTTCCTCATCAGCCCAGTCCGTCACCGAGGCTGAAGTGCTGTGGAAAATCCTCAAAGCATACAAGCTGGCCACCGAGGCTCAGCTCCACCCATACCTACAGCGCCGGGATCAGCTCGAGCAGTGGATAAAGCTCTCTCTGTGGATCATCCAGTTTGATCCAACAGCGCCGGGCTCTCCAAAACCCGACGCCTCCACCATCGCGGGCTCCTCTCCATGGCACAAGTGCAAGAAGTGGGCCTTCGAGATTATAAATCGCCTATTTATACGCTACACAATGACCCCTGGCATCAACGAGTCGGTACTGTTTGTGCCTATACCGGGAACTTACGCAGAGTTCTCAAACGAGTTTCTATCGGTGTTTGCGCCCGAGATCACCAAGCAGTACATTGAGCTGGTGCAACGGCATACAGACGGTTCTGTGCCACTCGATGAGCGCACGGCCCGTTCCGTGGTGATCTTCTTCAGAAATACCATACTCGTGGAGCCATTGTGGCAGCTCGTTCTCTCCCGCCTCGAGCTCATCTTATCCAAGTTCATATTTTCAGTGCTGCGACTAACTGAAGACGATCTTAGCATGCTGCTCTATGAACCTGACCAGTTCATCTACGGCCAGTCTGAATTGTACGATGACGAGTCGCGCGTTTCTTCACGAGCTGAAACGCGTACGCTGCTACGTTCCCTGGCGGGCAACCGCCAGTCTGATGTACTCTCCGGCATTCTCATGTTCATTAACAGTCTTTTGGAAAAGTATCACCAAAATCCTTCGAGCATTGACGCTGCCCTCGACAAGGACAGTGGTCTTCAGATCATGATTGCCATCTCTTCGGCTGCAGTAACCAAGGAGAGCCCAATAATCCAGGGGCAGATGGACCAGTTCATCACTGCATACGTACTGCCCGACCTATCATCGCCTCATCTCTTCCTGCGTGCACGGGCACTTCAAGTCATTGCCGCCTACTCCGACGTGCACCTTTCTGAACCGACCCTCTCTAACCTGGGCACCGAGGTGGTGCGGTCGATAGCCTCGGACTGTCTAGTCGTCAGCATCAACGCGGTTCTTGCATTCAACCGCCTTAAAAGCGTTGAGTTCGTCCGGCGAGCTCAGTCGCAGACTATCCACAACACCATGGAGAGCATACTCAAATTATATGAGAATGATGTGGCTTCCGAAATTCTCTCTGAAGTCATGGAGGGACTCGTCACTGTATTCTCTGAAGAGCTGGTGCCTTTTGCAGCTGAGCTCTGCCGTCACCTCGCCGACCAATTCTTGCGTAGCCTTCAGGATCTTGTCGAGGCTGAGTCTCAACAGCAGGGCAATATTGACTATACGTACCTTGATGAGAAAGCCGAAAGTGCCCAGAAGATACTGGCAACGTTGTCGACGCTTATGTGGTCGCTGCAGGACTACCCCGACGAGCTCGCCCAGCTTGACACTACAGTACAGCAGGTTGCTGGCGCAATCCTCAGCAGCTCCGAAGTTGATCTATACAGTGACGCTATTGAGCTAGTGGACGCATCTATTGTGACCAGGACGACTGTCAGTCCTGTTATGTGGTCAGTGTTCGATAACAGTCTGCTTCAGGTCTTTCGCAATGAACCAGACGAGTTCATGGAAGAAGTGCTGCCGTGTATTCACAATTATGTGGCCTATGGTTCTTCTGGACTAAGTAAACCTCGGTGCGATGCCATTTTGGAAATTGTGCAGTCCTGTCTGTCAAATCAGCAGCTTGAGGGAGGCATTCGGGCCAATGCTGCGCTCCTTGGCCAACTTTTCTTTACATCTGCAGGCAGACATCCTACCACTGCAGAAATTGCTGGCAACCTATTCCCTAGCTATGTTCGAATAGGCAGTGACAGTCTTCAGCCTGGCATGCAGTGGGGTGCTGAGATGAACCTCGTGGCTTCTGCAATTTGGTTCGACGTCATCAGGGCCAAGTCTGCTCTTGTTGAGATGGGTCGCTACGATTTATTTGTGAGTGAGTGGCTGCGTGCGACAGTTTCCAGTCGCGTTCTGATCAAGCTTAACGTCGCGGCAGGTCTCCGCCTGTTGACAGTTGACGACCTGAGCCCTGTTTCCTCACAAATATACTCCAAGATCATGGCGATGTTGGGTACCCTGCAGTCGCCTAGAGATGGCGAGGTGGCATCTCCGGGCCCTACGGCAGCCAACTTCTTTGATTTTGTCGACGAGTCGGATCGGTATGCCGAGCGTGGTAACTTTGTCAACGACTACAGTGACATGATTCACCCTGTGCTTGAAGATGCCATTAACAGAATCGACCTCGCGCAATTCTACAGAGAGGCTCTACAGGGCTCCAAGGAGGTGCTTGTCCAGGGCCTTAGCGAGCAGCAGCGCTCAGTGCATTTCACGTTGGTGCCTTTGTGATATATATATACATGTGCATTTAGTAAAAGTCCTAGGACATTCTAAGAAATCTATTTACATCGGGTGGCCGTTCTAAGGCTGCCGCTCATTTATCCTTATTGCGAAGCTTGACCAGCAGCTCGTTCTCCCACTCAAAAGTCTTGCTGTCGCCCTTTGATTCAGGAGTAGAGGTCTCGGCTTCAGAGGGCGTAGATGCCGTCTCAAGAGTCTCACCCGTGGGTAGCGGAGTGTTGAGTGGTCGCTTAGAAGCTTTCACATCGCTCGAAACTGAAGTGACGTTCACCGACTTAGTGATAAGACTATCAGGCGAGATCTGGAACTTGGCAACGTAGGTACCAACATGATCCAGCAGCTTCGATGCGTGTTTACCATCCTTCGTGACAATCTCAAACGACAGGATGCTTGGGTTGATCTCGACGCCTGTCAGCTTAGAAAGGTGCTTGGCAACGTCGACGGTCGTGAGGTGCGACGACAGGAATCCAGACTGTTCCGTTTTGCGAGATATCAGAATCGCTGGGGGTAGCGAGTCGATAGCGGCGTGTGTGGAGTATGTCTCGGTGGAAGCCTTGGCCGTCGAGTCGGCTGGTGCCTTTGTGGGGAATTTGAGGAAGCTGAGATTGTCGATATTAGCAGTTTTGCCGAGAATTCCTAAAGACGACAGGACGTTGGAAGTTGCGGACTCGACTTCGGGCTCTGGTGCCAGCTCTCGCTGAGCAGCCTGCTGTGCGAGACGATGCTCTTCCAAAGCCTGCTCGCGTGACTTCAAAGGGATTCGAAGAGGCTTGTCCTTAAGCACGTAGGCAGCTCCGTTTCGAGGGTGGAGCTGGTTTCGCATGCGGCCTGGAGCGACCTTGACGACCTCGCCACGAGTGCCCAGTCCGGGCCAATCTTTGAGCAGCTGGACCTCAATTTTGGTCACAGTGTGCAAGCCACGGACCTGGCCTGCGAGAGCACGCGTCCGAGCAACTGTACTCATCGTGGATTCTGAGTTACTATGCTGAAGATGCTCGACGATGATCTGTGAAATTTGTGAAGATACTATGCTTATAAACGACACTTTGTATCTAACCTTTAAGGGGGTAAGGTCCCCCTGAATCTCATCAGCACTCCTTCATGGCATATCTCACATTAAATAATTATTTAATAGAGAAATTACTATCTTCGTACAGTTTCTTCCTACTCCAATTCAATCTCAGGGACAGTAGTCACCTCGTTGTGGGTAATGGAGTCAGAGGGCCGCCAAATCTGACCAATATTGTCGTCAGAGCAGCTACCCAGCAGCCACGCCGAGTCTGGATTCCAGCTGATGTCCGTCACAGCGGCCGTATGACCTCCATGCATGAAAATAAGCTCGGGTGAGCCATCCTCGGCATCATCTGGCGACTGCTCCTCGCCAATGCGGCGAATGTCCCACAAAATGACCCGACGGTCAACGCCAGCAGTTGCCAGTATACCGTCCTGTGACTGTTGTGGGTTCCACTGGATAGATGTAACAGAGTCACTGTGTCCGACAAGCGCGTGTAGTCGTCGTGACAGGTTGCGTGTATCCCACAGTGCGACGGTCTGGTCGGCAGACACCGTCGCTACGAGATGGGTGCTGAACGGGCTAAACGCAACTGAGTTGATGGCACCAGTGTGTGCATTAGGTAGAGACAGCGCTGGTTTGGACAGATCCTTGTAGTCGTACACGAGCATGCTGCGGTCATCTGATACAGTCGCAAACACGCTACCGTGTCTGTCCCAGCTTATGTCGTTGACAACTTCGGTATGGTCTCTGAGCACTGACACGAGCTCCTTCTTTGTCACATCCCTGAGTTAGTAAGGTCACAATTACACCAAGTCACTTACCAGATAGCAGCCGTAGAGTCGTCGGAAGAGGTACCAAGAAGGTGATTCTGTGTAGGGTTCCAGGCCAGGCCATATCCGTTCTCAGTGTGGTGCTTAAGCACTACTGGTTCGTAGCCCTCGGGATCCTGTGTCGTGTCATAGAGAAAGACATCGCCACTGACACTGGCCGTTGCCACTAGGGTACTGGAGCCGGTACTTGTGCGCGCCCGGTTGACCTCACCAGCGTGCACGTACTTCTTGACGATGCTGATTTGCGTCACTGCCGCATTTTCGTCTTCGCTAATAGCGCCATCGGTCGGGTACTTTACCTGGCCAATTTGCAAGTACTCGGTGTCGTTTCCAGTCGTGTATGTTCCGAGAAGTGCGTTCTGCGTCCGTATGCCATCTTCCTCGGACCTGAGAGTTAGCTATGCTCCGCCCCGTGTAAGGCACTCTCCATCACTCACACTACACCCGGGATCCATTGAAACGTCAGCGATGGCCATGTGAGTGCTGTTTCAGACACCAGCTTGTACATAAACGGGCAATTCTTCTTCCAGGTCTCATATTCTGGCGTTAGCCCGAGTCGAACGCGACGCGTTTCTCACCTTCTGCAATGATCTCATCTTCGGTCTGCTCAGGCTGTTGGCCCTGTTCGCCGTCTTCGTTTTCGGACATTTTTATCTTTTCACCTATAATACACGCGAGTCCTGGTGTTTTTCAACTTAATTGAGGGAGGACTGTATGAATATGGAGCAATCCGTCTTGTCTGATAGTCAATTTGCGTGCGCCCTAGTAATCAACCCGTACCTCTATCGTGAAAAGTTCCTGCAATATTTAGTCGACCTTAAGTAGACCTTTTTCCATTGACTGCTTTCATCTGGGAATTTACTAAAATGCCTGCCGTCGAAGATTTTGAGAATCGCTCGAAAGCGTTCCAGTCGTGGCTGGTGAACAGAGGCGTGGAGATCTCGCCCAAGGTCTCCATCCACGACTACCGTGCTCAGGACCAGGGACGCGGAATGCGAGCAGAGGCGGATATCGAGACGGGTGAGCTGCTGTTTTCTATTCCACGCAATGCCGTGATTGCTGTCGACAACAACCCCGAGTTTGCCGAGCTCATCTCCAAGACCCTTGGTAACGATGAGCCCTGGCTGGCACTCATTGCCTACCTCCTCTACCTCCAGAAATCCCCGGAATGGGCACCGTACTTCTCTGTGCTGCCTTCGCACTTCAACACTTTGATGTTCTGGAACAGTGACGATCTTCAGCAGCTTCAGGGATCCTCTGTTGTCGACAAGGTTGGTCGTGCCGAGGCTGAGGAGTCCTACAGTGAACAGCTGTCGTCAGTCCTGCAGGACCCGCGGTTCGCCGGTCTCGACACATCAATTGATGCTTTTCATCGCATGGGCAGTCTCATCATGTCGTATGCATTTGACATCAGTGCTCTCGAATCTATTGCTGGCGAAGATGAGGAAGAGGGTGCTGTCAAGGCTATGGTACCACTGGCTGATATGCTGAACGCCCATACTCGACTGTGCAACGCGCATCTCGGCCATCCTGACGGTAGCGGGCCCCTTGAGATGCGTGCCGTTAAGGACATCCGCAAAGGCGAACAGATCTACAATACTTATGGCGAGCTTCCAAATAGCGATCTTATTCGTCGTTACGGATACGCTGAGATTGGCGGCACCGAGACCGACGTCGTGGAGGTTAGCACGGAGGCTTTTGTCAGTGCTACAAAGGTTCTTCTCGCTGGCTCTTCCGGCAGCATTGATGACGAGGTTGATGCCCAGCTCCAACGTTTGAAGAGACTCGATGATGAGTTTGATATCTACGACGACTCTTACGATATTTCTAGTTCGGGCGAGCTCGACCCCGAGACGATCATGGTTGTTCTGTTCTTGTCAGCAACTACTCTATCACATGAACTCAGCTCGAAGTCGCTCTTCAAGGCTGTGTCTAAACTTGCTGTTAACGGCGAGTTGACGGTTGAGGCTGGCAGAATCGTGGAGAGAGCCGTCAATGAGCGCATTCAACAATACGCAGAGGATGTTGTTTCTAGAGCAAGAGCCACACCCGAGGTGGACTTTACCGATGATGTGGCCACAGACCGGGCCCGAATGGCCGACGAGGTTGTTGTGGGTGAGGTGCGTATTCTGCTGCGCTGCCTCGAGTGGATCAAGGACTGCTGCACCTCAACTACAGCGCAGCTCGTGCAGTCAGTCGCGAAGAAGCGTGAAAGTAACGCGGATGGCCCTGAAGCTAAACGCCAGCACGTGTAAAGTGTACAGTAATGAATTAATGAAATTTTATGCTCCATAGATGGATATACACGGTTGAGCGCGAAATGGAACCAAGCGCTGTCTACAGTTAATAAAAGGGTAACACGTCGAAAGTATTCTAGCAGTGAGCAGATCCATCCTGGCACAAAGCTTTGAAGCGACAAACTTAAACTTTCGTGGCGACCTGTTCGGCTTCTTCCTCCAGCGACTTCGGTCGCTTCTCATTCGCCTGGGTTACTAAAGTTCATGAAGTTGTAGGAAAACGAACCTCAGAGGCAGCCTTTCTCTTGCGCTTCTTGGCGGGGCGGACAGGGCGCTGCTCTCCCTCAACAAAGACCTCATCCGGTAGGTCATATCTGTGTTAGCTTAGAACCACGTCACGTCACGAAAGAACCCACCCTCTCACGTTCTTGATGGAAATGCTGTACATATCCTCGTTATACTGGGTCCAGTTACGGCATGTCTCATAAAACTCCTGGCACGGCCACTGAATATCGAGTCGCTTGTTGGGGCCCTCAATCACAATTTCAAGTCCAATGTAGAGTGCCGTAGTGTGGACTGTGATGGCTTTGCTGTCCTCTTTCACTTCGTCGGTTTCGTCCTCTTTCTTCTCTTCGCTTGCCTTGGGTGTCTCCTTGGTTGGGATCTCGCCATCAGCAATTTTGTTGGCTTCCTCCTGGGTTTCGCACTTGTGCGAGTTTTCGAACGTTTTGGTATATGGGTGAGCTGTCTCGATGGTTTCGAGATTTTCTAGCTTCTGCACGAGCAGACGCAGCTTACTCTCGACAAGTCCAGACCACTTGAGGTGATCTTCGTCAGTTCCCTTAGTAGCAGCCACAATCGTCAGGTAGTACTTGTACTGGTGGAAGAAGGTGTGGCGTTCAAAGAAATCTTTCCACTTCTTCTTGCCCACAACGATCTCGTCGACTAGGCTACCACCTCGCTTGAGCTCGCCCATGATGACCTTCATCGTGGACGCTGTGATATTGTGAGTTGCGCACATACTCGGGTATGCTGGGGTGATGATTGGCATGCGATGGCCACGATCCTGTGGGTAGATCTTGGGGTTCCACACTCGTACCTGGAGAGGACCATCCTCAATGGCCTTGAGCAGGACGGGCTGCGGCCAGTTCCACTTTGTGAGAATGTTGAAGAACTTGCCGACAATGGTCGCCGAGACGGCGTTGGGGTACAGCTGGCAGATACGGGCCACGAGCATGGCCCAGGCGACACCACCGGGGAACCCAAAGACGTTGGCATAGATAGCACGGCGCTGTGCCCATAGCTTGATCGCACGGAGGGCGTGCTTGAAGACAGTTGGCTGAGGCACAAGGCGCAGGATCTCGTCAGTGACTCGCGTACCGTTGAGCGCGCGCAAATCTTTCTCGTCGATGTTCTTCAGAAGACTCTTGTCGTTGAGTGTCAGGGACAGCGGTACCTGAGGGATGTCGAGGTGCGCACAGATGAGATCGATGTCAATGCCCGAGAACTTGAGCTTAATGATGGGCACATAGGCATCTGGCACGGCGGTGATTTCCTCGAGTTCAGGTCGCTGTCGAAGCAGCTGGTCAAAGACTTCGAAAAAGGCCTCGCGCGATACGTGCTTCGGCACCACGACGAGAGTATCGATATCGGAGCCGGGGCCGTACACTCCGAGTCGGTACGAGCCGTAAGTGAAGATCTTGCCGCCAGCATCTTTGGCCATGCCCTCGGACATGTTCTTACGCAGACTGACGATGCGCACAAACTCCTGTGCCATCTCCTGAAGAGTGGCAAGTACCTGCACTCGTTTTCGGGTCGCTTCCTCAGACTCAAACGATCCCTGTGCCTTGAGCTCCTCGATGAGCTGGTCGTTGAGAAGACGCTCGGCCGGTGTGGCACCGGCCATTGAGATGGGCGGGGTGACTCCGAACTGGGCGGACATGTTAACGGCTTGTGGTGGTGACAGAGTCCAACGGGGAACTTTGTACGTGAAGAGACGAACTTTGTGTTGTTTCAGCCGCGCGAGCCTCCATCGTGCGGACTTCTAGAGATGCCCGTAAATGAGGTTCCGGCAAAGACGTACAACTAGACGGTTGTTATGGTATAGATTTATTTCATTCATATTTGTTAAGTATTATTGGATTTATATCTTCGTTTCAGCTCCGAGGAAATTCGAGAATGGATCTAAGCTGCCAATATACGGAGTAGTTACTACCTGTACCATGGTTTTGAGGCTCTGAAACACAGCGACAGTTTCCTCAAGGGCCCCTAACTGTTAATATAAATAGTGATTCTATTATAATGCAAACATGACAAATGCAGACGTAAACTGGCTAATCTTCCTCCTCGACAGAGCGATAGGAGACCTTGGCGTTGGAGCCCTTGAGCGGGCTGATCGACATGGGCTCCTCGTCGCTAAACGACTCTGATTCGAGGTATACGACAGATGTGGGCTCGGCGAGAGACCCATTGCCGTAGTAGAAGTACTGCCAAAAGATAATTAGTTCAAGGATGAAGGTGATGGTGGTGCCTGTCAGATAGGGCCGCTCCTCGCGCAGAAACTCGATGCGCTCGCCCGCGTCGGGGATGGTCTCGGCAGCAGCAATAATGGACATGCTGTAGCCCAAGTTTCCGAGCATATCAGCAAGGAAAAGGGCAATGCTGACGCCTCCGGTCGACTTTGCCTGGAAGTTCTTGAAGATCTGAGGAATAGGCGACAGGAGGTAGAGCGTCTGGCATATCCAACCACACATGATACCAATGCTGTGGCTCGTCGAGGAGCTAGCGAGCGTCGAGACAATGGCCTGTGAGTCGACGGGGATGGGGGCGCCCGAAGCGGCACGCGTCGAGTAAGCAGCGACGATAAGGCCCGTCATAAGCGGCGAGGGCTTTGACGAGGAAGAAGAAGACGAGGACGAGGACTGGGGCTGGAGCTGGAGCTTATCGAAATCGTCGGCATCCACATCGTCCTCGTACTCGGACCGTGGTCGGCCGTTCTTGTAGTAGCGGCCGTAGTAGAAGAACTGGGCCAGAATAGTGCCGTCGAGGAGCAGCGACGAGGTGGATAGCACGCGCTGGAACATCATCTGGTCGGTGAAGTAGCATCCAATGACGTTGGTGATGTCTCCAATGACCCATGACAGCAGGAAGAAGACGCTGAAGCCAGAGGCCTCTTTGGTGCGGTAGCACAGCGAGATCTGGTACAGGCCGGCCAAGATCCAGCCAGCGACAGACAGAGTGCTGGCGACCCATGATAGTGCAGCCATGTGGCCATAAATGCAGGATCCCGACAGGAAAGACAGCCAGTTAATGAGCGCGAGCCCATTGTCGTGTGTCTCGCACATCTCGAGGGGGTAAGCCATGATGGACGGAAGGGACGGGATCGAGTGTTTATGGGCGATTCGGATAGATAAGCTTATCTTAGGCGGGTAGATTAGCCGTCGTCAGCCGGGCGGAGCAGGTGGGGGGTGGGAGGTGCGGATGAGAAGCCAGTTTCAGGAGCCAGTATCAAAGTACTAGCAGGTAGGAAGTAAAGTGAGTAAAGTGAATAAAGTGAACAGTAAGGTATAAGAGAGCAAGGTAAAGTGGAGGTGATATAAGCTGCTCGGCTCAACACAACCCACGTCCACCTGTCCACACAATGATGCATTGTTGGCGGCTAAAGCTGCAGGCGGCTCACGAGGCAGGGATTGCCGCAGAGCTGAAAAGCAAGTGTGTCGGAGGAGCCGACTGGCGAGTGGACTGGGGGGACGACTGGGGGGGCCGAAAAGTGGTGACGGGCCGGTTTAAACGCTTACTAAAGGGTATTGTGGTATTCTCGTGCTTCTGTCTTCCTTTTTGTCTCGTCTCGCTTGTCTCTTGTTGTGGTGACCCCCGCCAGACCTGATTATAATGGGCTGCAGGAGCATGCATCCGAGCTGCGTTCCCACTTCCATGCATCGCTGTGGCTTTCCATTAGGTCCCAGCCAAGTGCCAGGGGGAGGGCGGGAGCATGCGTGGGTCATGTAAGACAATGGGTGGCCCAGCCAGTCACAGCGGGGTCCTGCGACGTGCCATAGAGGCTTAGCACAAGGTTCGGTCTCCTAGTGGCCGCTTTTGGTGAGTGTTTTTGGTGAGCGTTTTTGGAGAGCTTTGGAGAGCTATTTGGGAGCATTTCGCGCTAAGGTTCTCGAGGCATTAGTGCACTAGTGGGGCTTACACTTGACTTGAACAGCTCAACCTACACAATGTATGGCACTATCTGCGTACCGCACATCCCCCGGATTATCGGCGGGGTGGCAGCTGACTGGCTGCGGCGGCTATCTGGCTCGGAGCCAGGGGCCGATCTGGGCTATCTGTCGTGTGAGTGGCTACTGATTTGAGACCTTCGTTGCATGGAATGTGGTGCATTCCGCTAGTAATCGTGGTTTGGGGGGGATTGGCAGGTCACGGGATAGTCAGATCAGGGGAATCAGGGGCAGCTCAGGGGTACAGTAGTGCTCGATTGCTCTGTACCCAGACGCATTGTGATGAGTTAATTGTAGTGGTCAGAACAGAAAGATCCTGCTGGCCAATAACCTCTCATATATGTACACGAGCTAAATTGCTAGTGTAGTGACAGAGTCAACCACGCTAATAGAATCGACTTCTCCACACATTACAGACCACTAGACAAATGTAATACACGTAATACCAGCATAGCTTAATACACCAGTCCCCACCTCTACCTATCATACTAACTTCAGCACTGCCATCTCGGCTACCTCGCTAAGCCCACCCATAGTTACCCTACCTCGTCCATGTGATTGCCTCGCCAGGGGCTAACGGCGTAATCACTGTTTATCGCTGCCACGACGGCGCAATTGCTATGGATAAGGAACTCATCAACACCGTCAACCGGCTCCAGGACGCGCTAGCGACGCTTGGGCCTTCGGGCCACTCGATCGATCTGCCCCAGATTACCGTTGTGGGCTCCCAGTCCAGCGGCAAGAGTTCGGTGCTAGAGAACATTGTTGGCCGCGACTTTCTGCCTCGCGGAACTGGTATCGTAACTCGCCGCCCGCTTGTTCTCCAGCTCATCAACCGCCCAGCGTCCTCCGCCAATGGTTCTGCTGCTCTCGTGCCAACTGAGCCTCCCTCAAAGGATGGCCAGGCCAATGAGACGAACGACGACGAGTGGGGCGAGTTCCTGCACATCCCGGGCAAGAAGTTCCACGACTTCAACGAGATCCGTCAGGAAATCGTGCGCGAAACGGACCTCAAAACAGGCAAGAACGCGGGAATTTCGTCGGCCCCCATCAACCTGCGCATCTACTCTCCGCACGTCCTTACTCTGACGCTCGTCGACTTGCCCGGTCTCACCAAAGTGCCGGTGGGTGATCAGCCCAAGGACATTGAACGCCAGATCAAAGAAATGGTCCTCAAGTTCATTACCAAGCCCAATGCAATCATTCTGTCTGTGACGGCGGCAAACACAGACTTGGCCAACTCGGACGGCCTCAAGCTGGCCCGCGAAGTCGACCCTGAAGGCGCCCGCACCATTGGTGTGCTCACCAAGATCGACCTCATGGACCAGGGTACCGACGTCATTGACATTTTGTCAGGCAAGATTATCCCGCTGCGGTTTGGCTACGTGCCCGTCATCAACCGTGGCCAGAAGGACATCACGTCCAACAAAAGCATCAAATCGGCGCTGGAGTTTGAGCGCAGCTTCTTTGAGAACCACGCATCGTACCGGTCAAAGGCCCAGTACTGCGGAACGCCGTACCTTGCCAAGCGCCTCAATAGCATTCTCCTTAATCACATCCGCACAACACTGCCAGACATCAAGGCACGCATCGACGCCACCCTCAAGAAATACGAGGCCGAGGTCGCGGCATTGGGCACAGCAGACCTGGGAACACCGTCCAACATCGTGCTGTCCACCATCACCGAGTTCTGCAACGAGTACCGGTCAATCCTAGAGGGCCGTGGTCAGGACGTGTCGTCGCTCGAGCTGAGCGGAGGTGCACGTATCAGCTTTGTGTTCCACGAAATCTTTAACAACGGTATCAAGTCGCTTGACCCATTTGACCAGATCAAGGATGCAGACATCCGCACGATCCTGTTCAACTCAGCGGGACTGGTCCCGCAGTTGTTTGTGGCCACACAGCCGTTTGAAATTCTCATCAAGAAGCAGATCCGACGCTTTGAGGAGCCGTCGCTCAAGTGTGTGAGCCTTGTTTATGACGAGCTTGTGCGGATCCAGGCAACCATTCTCGCCAAGCCTACCTTTAACCGATACCCTGCCCTCAAGGGCAAGATCTCGGCGGTGTTCATTGCGTTTCTGCGCAATGCCCAGATCCCCACCAACAAGCTTGTCACGGATGTTGTGCGCATGGAAGAGAGCTATGTGAATACAGCACACCCGGACCTGCTCAAGGGAAACCAGGCCATGGATATTGTATCCAACCGCATGCAGCTGTCGAAACCAGTGCAGCTTGATCCCAAGACGGGCAAACCTGTCCCCGGGTCGGGCCGCAACTCCATAGACGTGACGCCCACCAGCAGTAGCCTTTCCTCCAATGGCGGAAACGGCAATGACGTGTTTGGCGGGTTCTTTGGCAACCTGTTTTCGTCCAAGAACAAGAAGCGCTTGGCGGCGATGGAGGCTCCGCCAGCCGTGCTGCGGGCATCGGGCCAGATGACGGAGCGTGAGACAATGGAGACAGAGATCATCAAGCTGCTGATCAACTCGTACTTTAGCATTGTGCAGCGCACGATCACCGATCTGGTGCCCAAGTCCATCACGCTCAACCTCATTGCGTTTTCCAATGACAACATTCAAAAGGAGCTTCTGGAGAAGCTGTATGGTTCGGATGAGCTCAACGACCTTGTCAAGGAGAACGACTTCACGGTGCAGCGTCGCAAGGAGTGCCAGCGTATGGTCAAGGCACTCAGCGAGGCCGCTAGCATTGTGGTGAGTGTGTAAACCCGCTGCGAAGTGAGGCATGCATCTCTGCTGCGAGTCGATTATGTTGTGCGTCATCATGCACATGCATCAAAGTTTAAAGGCAACGGGCGGAGCGGGGCAGTGGAGAAAAAACAAACAAGTGCTAGTCAAGTAACGAGATTAATAGATGTTGTAGCACCAGGAAATGACATGCATCGAGGTATACTCGACCGATGGGCAATCCACGGCTGGGCTCGTATCCCGGTCTACCCCACATTCTCGCTGCAGTGGACACTCGTCGTGCAGATGACCAGTGTTACCCGGGCAGTGGACTCACCTGCGTCATAGCTGCAAGCAGCCTCGTATAAAGACACCACACAGCCAAGCTCGACGCACACCACAGCGGCACCATCCGTCAAGAAGGCCACGCACACGTCTTCAGGAGCCGTTGCTCACCGATCCACCGAGCCACCATCACCCGTTTGCCCGTGTCCCGGCCCGCACTTCCCCCGGTGACTCAATTGCCTCTGCATGCGATAAGTGTGGAGAGATTGCCCAGTTGCAGAGATTGAGCTTTTACCTGATTCGACGAAGCTGTAATCCCTGACAAGTGCTCCGCCTCCCGACCCATTTCTCTCTCTTGTCTGCCTGCTTCATCACCGGGATCCGCCCGACTCTGCCCTGCTACGGTACACACTACGGGCATGCCAGCAACTCGTCTGTTGCAGTGGCCCACAACGGCTGCCATCTCGCTGCTGATGCTCGTGTGTGTCGTGGGGTTGGTGCTAAATCGCAGCTCGGCACTGTGGACCAAAGATGTCCCTACTCTCATGCCCATGGCGGCTATCGTGACGTCCCCAGGCCTCAACATGTCGCTACCGGCACGACCGGCGGCGTTTGGACCCATGTTCCCCGTCAAGGCCGGCGAGGACACGCCCGACGGCCAGCTCGGCGGCTTCACCGGCTCCATAGCCGTTGTCAACTCGCTCGGATGCCGCACACGTAAGAAATCGGCTAATCGCCCAGAGGACTTGCGCGAGAAGATTGCCCTCGTCCAGCGTGGCGGATGCAGCTTCTACGAGAAGGTGCTGACGCTGCAAGACTGGGGCGCTGTGGCGGTGCTCATCGGCGACAACACCTATCATGGCGGTCTGGTGACAATGTACACGCGCGACGAGATCGATGCGTCCCAGATCCCGTCGGCGTTTATCTCACGCGACTCGTACGACATGCTTGCATTGCTCGACATCGTCACCATCACAAGGCTGCCCGACTCGGCGCCAATGATGACGACCGTCATCTTCCTCATGGTCAGCCCGCTGTGCTCACTGTCCATCATATATGGGCTGTTGCTCTTCCACCGGCGGTATCGGCTGCTCAAGGAGCGCGCGCCCAAGTCTCTCGTTGACTCGCTACCGACCCGCATCTGGTACCCACCCGTCATCGACACCTCGTCCAGTGTAGACGCCAGCGACCCCGCGACTGGACTGGCAGGTCATCGACCCGAAAAGGTGTGGGTCAGCTCTGGCGAGTGCATCATCTGCCTCGAGGACTTCGAGCCCGGCACGAGTCTCGTGATGCAGCTTCCGTGCGGCCACGAGTTCCATGCCGACTGCATCTCCAAGTGGCTTGTGTTTCGACGCAAGACGTGCCCCATTTGCAAGCAGGACGTGACGGCCCCAGTCGCTACCCGTCCGCATACCCACGAGTCGCCGCTATCCGCACAGGGTCCTTCTACCGAGACAACGCCGCTGATCTCGCCCATACAGACGCCTGTAGAGTCTGCGTCGCACAACTCGCTTTGCTGAGCACGGGAACCAGACTGTGGCCTCTTGACTATTTATTTCTAGCCTACGATTATGTGATTACAATGAGCAATCCTCGACATCCCGAGCTTATGTTCCAAGCCAAAAACTATACTAGATCGGTCGTCTTAAACAAGGATTAGATCCATGCCATCTCTTATCCCAAAAATTTGTCTCAATTATTTAATGTTCTTACAACAACCATGCTCTTGACAGCAAAAAGGACTGCCTGCCTATACAGAGCAAAAAAATGGACGATTCCGGAATCGAACCGGAGCCCTTTCGCATGCTAAGCGAACGTGATAACCAACTACACCAAACGCCCTTGACGCTTTTCGGTAGCGCCGCACTGTCGTAATACGCACGAGTGCGGAGATTAGAGATACGTAGCAAGGCCTTTGGCGATAGACGGCACTTGTTCCGAGAAAGTCCGGGGTCGAGAAAAGAGTTGGAATTACAGTGGAGATAATATAGTGCGCTCCAGGGAGTCGAAAACTTAACTGGCGTGACAGCTGCTTGGCTCTGTTACTCTTCTGCGGACTGGGAATTAGCCCTAATTATGCGGCTACTTCTGCACTCCTAACTTACTAAGCTTTCTTCTCTCCGCAATTTGAGATATCGCAACATCCTCATTTGTTGCACTGAAGCAGTTTGTAAACCTCGGGGAGGTTGATATTTGCGACTTACATTAACGTCTACTAGTTATTGCGTGTGTTTTGTCTCACCAAAGTTTGGAGATTGCTGGTATAAGACGAACTTGCGATCTGGCATCTGACAATGGCTTTCTACTACGCCCAGGACGTTCTTCCTACCAAGCAGGAGCCCTGTGATTCGGACCACGTCATGGCTGTTGTCAACGACTTTTCCGGCGGCTTTGCGCTGCCGAACTTGCAGATGGGCGGCGCTGGGAACCAGCCTGTTGCTCCTACTGGCGGAACTGCATCGTGGGAAGAGTGCGAGAAGATGTTTGACGCGACGAACCTCGAAGATGCCACTACCGCACACTACTATTCGCACGATGCATCCAACGGTAATGCGACCTCGGCCGAGCGCTCGCCGGGATCGGACTCGTCTGCGACGTTGAAGTCCGAGGGTGACGCTGGGCTACACAACGGCGGCTACCAGATGCAGCTTGGTAACACCGCGACTCCGGCTGGTGCCAAACAGCTGCTCACCGGGGACGAGAATCTGACGCCCGAGGAGCTTGAGACGAAGCGCAAGGCGCAGAACCGCGCAGCGCAGCGCGCATTCCGAGAGCGCAAGGAACAGCGCGTACGCGAACTCGAGGCCAAGCTGCTGGTAGTGACGACCGAAATCGACAAGCTGCGTGCCGACAACGAGCGGCTCACCAAGGAGAACACTATCCTTATGACGGAGAATCAAGTTCTGCAATCGGTTTCGAACAGAGCGGCCCAGGAAGAACGCCAGCGGGCGCCCGTTGCTAACGAGGCACAGCCCCAAGTCACCTTCCCCACCCACGACCTTTACAAGTCGCTGCGAGGCACTCCACAGGAGGGCGAGGTGGCCCGGTCTTACATTGTCTACGAGAACAAGGAACGAGGAGACACGATGCTCGGATCTGGTGCTGTGTGGCAGATGCTCATGGAGGATCCCGATCTCAGCGGAAACGACCAAGCTGTCAATTTTGTCGTTGATTACATCAAGGACAAGTCTGCCTGCGACGGCTACGGCCCTGTGTTTTCGCTGCGGTGTGTCCACGAGGGCATTCGTCTTGCCAAGGAGCAAAAAGCCCGGTAGGCCTGATGCCTAGCTAGTTATTTATTGGTAGTTGTATTGAAGACAGTGAGTTTGGCAAGCGGCAAATAGGGACAAATAGGGAGCGGTCCAAGTAGGTTTCATATTTCGCGATAACGTCTCAAGATTCAGTGATATAATTATACTAAGGATGGTCTATTGTTATATTATAGAGTGCGTCCGTTGTTAGTAGTTCGTCACCTGCATATGGGGTTCTACAGCGCGGCTTGAGATCACAACTTCGCCTGTTACAACACAGTCATGAGCGGGACTGCGAGTCTGGAGAAGCCCCGCAAGCCGGCGAAGACAAGCTCCGCGTCAATTCTTGCTCGCAAGATCGACATGGCCAAAGTCGATCGGCCTGTCATTGAAGCGTGGATCATTAAGAAGGTATGTCGAATTGGACAAGAACTGGCCGTGGCATCGCAGCCAGCGACCACGGCATTCAGCTGCAAACACGTTCGTCTAACACAGCTCGACGAGTACTTACCGGATGACGACATTGTAACCGACTTCACGCTGGAGCTCCTTAGAGCCGAACAACATGTATGATGAACGATCTGTTTTCTCGCCAATACTAACACAGCCCAGCAGCAACCAAATCAAAGAGCACCTACAAGGCTTTCTGGGATCTAATACAAAGGTGTTTTGTGTGAAGCTATGGGAGCTACTAGAAACAGCCCAGCATGACCCCAACGGCATTCCACCCGAGCTGGTACGACTCAAGCAGGAAGAGCTCGACAAACGTGTCATCCGGCAGGGCACAGGCAGCTCACGGCCACGCAGGCGTAGCCGGAGCCGAAGCCCCACTGGCTATGTGAGTTTTCCTAGCGACTTATCTGTAGGCTATCTAACAAAGTCACGCCGAGATCGGTCTCCTGACAGAAGCTACCGCAGGCGGTCTCGAAGCCCCATTGACTACTCTCCTCGAAAGCGCAGAGACGGGGACCGTAACAGGGACCGCGCCAGAGACCGAAGCCCTCGAAGGCGTTAACTTGAACGTCGGAGTCAAAAAAAACATCTATAGGTTGCCTTGGACTCCTTTCTATCTGGCAATTATAGTAGTTCATACATGCATGGATAACAGATCATTCGAATAACGGCATTGTGCACGCTCTTCACTGAAGCCCAGCTGCTTCGAAGTCTGTAGGATCCACCTCTTCAAGCTAGTTAATAACTCTGTATATTGTCAAGTCGAAATGCCCTAGGTCACTTTTGGCCCTTGGAGGTTCCCCCTACCCCGCAATGCGTCGGTACTGCCTTCCCCCCACCGCTCCCCCCTAGCAGCATATCTCCCAACACCCTTGTGTCCGCGCGTTATTGACACATCGGTTCCCGAGTTGCCTTCTTGTCTTCTGCGGTTACACATTGCTATTCGTTGATTTCATCTAGCACGACCTCGCCCCGCAATCTACTAGACCCTCGCCAAAGCGACATCACCTGGACCTTTGGGATCACCGACTTGCTAGCGTCCAGGCCAGCCAATCAACTATCACCCATATCTATAGTCGAAGCCCTGCTCTTAGCCCCGTCATGGCGACTCAGACTCAGGGCAATCCCGACGTGATGCCCTCATTCTCGGGCCAGGAGCCACATGCGGGCCGCATCGGACGATACCAAATCATCAAAACGCTTGGTGAGGGCTCGTTCGGTAAGGTCAAGCTCGCATACCACATGGCAACGCATGCTCGGGTCGCGCTCAAGATCATCAACCGCAAGACTCTAGCCAAGTCAGACATGCAGGGCCGTATCGAGCGTGAGATCTCGTACCTCCGCTTGCTGCGACACCCTCACATCATCAAGCTCTACGATGTCATCAAGTCCAAGGATGAGATTGTCATGGTCATTGAGTTTGCCGGAAACGAGCTGTTCGACTACATTGTCCAACGTGGAAAGATGCAGGAAGACGAGGCTCGCCGCTTCTTTCAGCAGATTATCTCTGCCGTTGAGTACTGCCACCGACACAAGATTGTGCACCGTGACCTGAAACCGGAGAACTTGCTTCTCGACGAGGACCTCAACGTAAAGATTGCCGATTTTGGTCTGTCTAATATCATGACTGATGGTAACTTCCTCAAGACGTCCTGTGGATCACCAAACTATGCCGCTCCCGAGGTCATCTCGGGTAAGCTGTACGCAGGCCCCGAGGTCGACGTCTGGTCCTGTGGTGTCATTCTCTATGTCATGCTCTGTGGCCGTCTTCCCTTTGACGACGAGTTCATTCCCGTGCTGTTCAAGAAGATCTCTGGCGGAGTGTACACCATCCCGAGCTACTTGTCACCGGGTGCTAAAAACCTCCTGCAGCGTATGCTCGTCGTGAACCCTCTCAACCGTATTACTGTTCACGAGATAATGAAGGACCCGTGGTTCACTGTTGGAATTGCTACGTACCTTCTCCCCGCTGAAATGCGCGGAGAGGACGCCGATGCGGAGGAAGCACCTGAGGAAGCGCCCAAGGGAGGCGCAGAACCAGAGGACGTCATCATGGTTGACGACGGCATTGTACAAGCGCTTGGCCGTACCATGGGTTATCACAAGGAACAGGTTTACGAGGCCATGCGCAATCCCGATGCTGAGGCCGGCGCCGAGATCCGAGATGCTTACAAACTCATGATGGAGAACCGCGAGGCCTCGACCGGTGACGAGCATTTCCAGAGTGATGACATGGATAAATACCTGAGCGAGCACTCCGAGGATATATCGGATGTTGCTTCACCGGGAACAAACCCCGCTTCACGCCACCAGCGCCCGACTATTGACGAGTCGCGGAGTAACACGCCGACACCAGCTTCGTACGGACGTAGCAACCGTCCGACAATGGCCTTTGACCGACACTTTCCGCAGGGTGGAGCTATTGATCCTGCCGGATTGGCCACGCCCAACACAACGATTGCTGTACTTCCAACCTCGCTGCCAGCGTACCACCGCGCGAACATGATTGCCATGGGTATCCAGCCCAACCGAAAGCTTAATCCTGTGTCGTCTAAACGGTCTAAAACAAGATGGCATTTTGGCATCAGATCGCGTTCGTATCCTCTTGACGTCATGGGTGAGATCTACCGAGCGTTGAGTAGCCTTGGTGCCGAGTGGGCAAAGCCTATTGATGATGACTTGTGGACAATTCATGTTCGCTGGAAGTGTGCCCTACCCAAGACGATTCAGACCGCGTCGACAGGAGAGAACACACCCCAGCCAGCCTCTGGTGTCAGCACACCAGTAATTGGCCACGATATGGAGCACTGCGAGCACATGAAGATGCGTATCCAGTTGTACATGCTGGAGCAGAACAACTACCTCGTAGACTTCAAGTTCGATGGCTGGGACGACTTGGAGAAGGGCAAGCTGGCTGCACGCGTCCCCGAGTTTGACACCTTTTCGGCATATCCCTTTTTGCATTTGGCCACCAAGCTGATCATGGAGCTGGCCGTGAATAGCCAGGCTGCCTAGGCCATTTATAGCAATGCATATACATTCATGGTACAGAGTAATTCTATTAGTGGTACAGCGATTGAGTGTCAGAGATGACCAGACGCGTCAACCGCTTGAGGAACAGCCTCTCATCGAGCTCCTTGTATTTCGGTAAGGGATCGTAGAGCAAGTTCTTTTTGGTCGGCTCGTTGACTGATGATTCGGTTGCGAACTGGAATAACGACAGAGTTTGGTAGCCTTGCTTGATGATCTGAGAAACCTGGTCCGACGAAAGTGAATTGTTCAAGGCCGGCTTGAGGAGTTCGGCGTAGTGATTAGTAGTTGCCTCAATGACAGCCATCGACGCCGACCGAGTCAGACCATAGACAGATTTAAGTTTAGTAAAATCGCTCGATGATTCAACAATCGTGTAGAACAGGCTGTCATACTGGGTTGTATCAGGCAAGATCGTCTCGCCGTGGATTAGGAGAGTCGAAAGGATCAGGCATGTCAGCGAAGCTGTCTCATTGGCGGGACCGGGGTCACTTGTCGGTGGGTGGGAGTTGAGGAACTTGATGACGGAGATAATGGAACGCCAGACTTCGGGCCAGTGGTATGAAAGACGCACCTTAGCAGAGCGCAAAGATGCAATGAGCTGGAACTGCACAGTCAGAGCAAGATTATACATGTCGTGATCAATGTTGCGCTTCATGTTGTACCGTAAACAGCCCTGGATTGTGTCAAGAATACCATGGAGAAGCGAAACTTTCCCAGCTGTATGAGGAAGAGGGGGATTGCGATGCCGAGGAATGGTAATATGCGTGGCGAGGCTCGCGGAACTCAGCTGCTTAGACAAGAGGTTGGCATCTTCTACAAGCAAGCGCAGCACGATTAGCGCAAGCCGGCTGTAGCTTACCGAACGGAGCGTCTTGTGCTGGTTCTGCAGGAGGAACGAGCAAAGAGATATGAACAATGAAATTGGAGGTGGCGGCGTCGCCATTTCCTGGGGGGCTCCTGGCGGCGGGTCGAGCTTTGCGCCAGGGGTCTCCGCGAGTAATCGGGCGAACACGCGGTTCGCATAGACGAACTCGTAGACAGAGAGCATGATGGATATAGTTGGGTGGGGTATATCATCTGGAAAGGGCGTTGCTGAGGTTAACTCAATGCTGGTACTGCTTCCGGGACCAGACAGCGAGGCGGCGGAAGAAGGACGCGATCCTGGGAAGTACGACGAAACCCAGCCGGCCACAGAGCTACCAATAGCTAGAGGCAGTGAGACAGATGAAGAGAGTAACGTCTCTTGGTTCTGAGGACGGAACGTGGGACTCGTGTACTTGTCGAGCGATATCTTCCATGCATAACCCGAAGCCTGGATGATCCGGACCATGGCAGCGTTGTCAACGAAGTCTGCGCAGCGGACCTGGTACGGATTAAGACCCTCCTGTTTGTCGTAGCTGGCTAGAATTCCAATCAAAGTGAATGCATCTCCAACATACAGCTGGGCATCGGGCGAAGCGATGAACTTTACAGTCGGGACGAAGAGATTCTTGTTGAAGAAGTAGGATGACAGGCTGGTTTGGTAAACACCACCAGCAACAACAGTGACCGTGCGAATGGCAGTCACTCTGATGGACAATGCCGGACAATCACTGATGATGCGACTAATCGACTGAAGGAAAGAGGTGAACTTCTTGTCGATAGTCTCGAGACCGGCAATGACCGAAATGACGTCTGAGCTGTAGCTTAGGAAGGACTTGCTAAAGACGCTTCTAAAGAACACCGATAGAATCTGGATTAGAGTGAGCGTGAAGAACGGAGTGCGGATCTTACAATCAGAGCGTTGTCGACAATTGAGATGTTTGAGCTGGCCAGATATCGGAGTCCGTTCTCAAAGAGCTCATGAGTGATGTTCTGTATTAGCATGAACTCGCAGAACGAGATCAAAGATCAAACTTACCTTCTTTTGGAGGAGCTCTTCAGGAGGCACTTCGAGACTTGTGAGTAGTGCAGTCGGTACACAGGGCAGTAGGAAGAACTCGGCCCAGTAGTTGTCGTCATGGGTGTAATCACCACCTAGACTCGGCTGAGTTAGCGGTATGCAACAGACAGTTCACGAGGACTCACCTGGAGAAGAGTCTCGTAGAGGGTGACAGCTTTGGGCCTTAGGGGACCTCGCTCCATGCGCACGAGGGGCGATTCGGCAGTTGCAGGGGTCTCCATTTGATCCAGTCATGAACGAGAGTAGATGAAAAGGAGCAAGAATAGGAGCTAATTTAGGAGCAGCAGCAAGTAATCCGAGTAGAAGCAGTTGGCGTGCAATTCGAGATGCAATTCAGTGCAACTCAGTGCAATTCAGTGCTATTCGACTGGTTAATACACAGATCAAGAATATGGAGCAGAGTTGCTCCGGTGTCGCGGAGGCCTCACGGTATGGATATGCTTTAATGTAATTTAATGCTGGGCGTGAAATTTCCCAGCCCTTCGAAACGGCTCCGACTGCAGGGGGCCCCTGGGTCGGGGGTTCAGGTTGTCAGTACAGAAGCAGATGGCGCAGCTGTGGGTCTGCAGTCCAACTAACAATGCAACTACCGCCAGCAATTACTCCTCAGCTGCTTGCTCGGGTCACCCCGGCTTGAGCGCGCCGTGCAATCCGGCTATTAGCGTATCCGGGCAACGGTGGTGACCGCAACCCCAGACGGGAAGTGGAATAACAAGCCATGCATGAGCCTGCATATCGAGGAATGTAGACTTATAACTCGACAGCTCCTTCACATCAGACGTAAATTCACTTTTTCACAAGGTGCTATAGCGTGGTTTGAATATTGGAGCCAACGACCGTCGAGGACAACTCACACCTTGAACAGCCGCTAACTCTACTTGCCATGACTACCAAAGTCGTGCTCGACCACGACACGATCGAAGCGAAAAGCCTGCTGCGCTCAATAGCATACACACTGGCCAAGTCTCGCAAGGTCGTTGTTGTCGCAGGAGCTGGTATCTCGTGCAACGCCGGCATTCCTGTAAGTTGACACGACGACAACAACCACGCTTTTAACTGATCTAACTCAGGACTTTCGCTCCGAAGATGGCCTCTACAACCTCGTCAAACGCCAATATCCAAACACCGTCGTGAACGGCAAGGATCTGTTCGACTCGGTGCTCTTCAGCTCGCCAGCCTCAACCGCCGTCTTCTTCTCATTCATGGCTGCTCTGCGCCAGCGCATCAACGACGCGCACCCGACAGCTACTCATAGCTTCATCAAACTCCTCAAGGATAAAGGCAAGCTGCTGCGTTGCTACACTCAAAACATCGACGGGCTCGAATCGCGCATTGGCCTACAGACGGGCGTCGAGCTGTGCTCATCACCAGACGTAATTCAGCTGCATGGAGATATCCACAGCCTCAAGTGCATGTCGTGCTCGGCCCAATACCCATGGAACGAGGACCGTCAAGAAACGCTACAGTCGGGACAAACCCCGCTGTGTCCGAGATGTGACGAGGTCCAACAAGAGCGAGAGCTCGCGGGCAAGCGCTCTATTGGTGTGGGCTGTCTGCGTCCAGATATTGTCCTCTACGGCGAGGACCATCCACACGGGTATCAGATCGGCCAGTGTACTTACAAGGACATTCGTCGCAATCCGGACTTTCTGCTCATTCTAGGCACCTCATTGAAAGTGACTGGGATCCGCAAAATGATCCGAGCAATGGCCAAAACGGTCAAGGAACGAGGCGGCACCGTCGTCCTCGTCAACCGAACCGAGCTGGGCCAGTCCATGTGGAACTCGGTCATTGACTATCACATCCAGGGCGACTCGGACTCATGGGTCGAGTCGTTGAAGACCCTAGTGCCCGATCTGTTTATGAACCAGACCAAGATCGAGGGCATCAGCAAGAAGGCGAACCCAGCGTCGAAACCCGCGAAAGTCAAGGCCGAAAAGTTGGAACAGCCCACGCTCTCTATTCCATCACCACCGGCTACTCCTTCAAAGAGGCAGAGAATGCAGGAAAACGAGCAGGCAGATCCCCGGACTCCTCGCACAAAGCGCAGACAACAGGGCCCATTATCGCTGGACGTGCTACTCAATTCAGAGTCATCGCCTCGAAAACCGCTACGAGCTATGCACTTCAACTCGCTACCTTGACACAAGCAATGCCGATATGATTAATGAACTCACGAATATAATAATTTGATGCCAATTGCCGTCCATTAAGTGCTTATGTTTACTGATAAGAATACGTTGATCAACGCTCTCAAAGTACCCCTGAGAAACGGCTGACATTTGACCGCATCTCGCATATTCACTTCGAACTTCACGCTTCCAACTTCACACTTCATGTCATTCCACGGAGGGCTTACGGGCCTCCATTTATATAAGAGCAGCCGGGCTGTTCCTTCGCTCGCATTATCTAGTGCGCTCAATCTAAGATCAGCCTCTAAATTCGCCAGTGTGCCCGACTTGAGGCTACCAGCACAAGCATTTACGCTCTCGTGCCCCCAGTGCTCTACGCTATGGGTTCCAGGACTCACGCTCTGCGTACGCATCAAAATTGGCAGTCCTTCACGGACTTCGGGAGGACTGTCTAAGAGAGGCCGTGCACGTCGATTGAAGAGGTCAGCACAACATCAGAGCCTACAAGACAAACCTCAAGCGTCCACTCGGAGACGTCCAAGAACGCTGGTATATCAGTGCCTCAACTGTTCATTTTCACGAGCTGTCAGCCAGCTGGCTCATGAGCCTCTTACTGAGCCTCCACGACAAGATGTGCCCCATGATACGGCCGTGGCTTCTACCACTACACCGGTGACGTCAAAGAAGCGAGCCAAAAACCGCAAAGAGAAGTCGTCGCTCAAGTTCCTCCTCGACAAAGGAAAGCAGGACTCAAGCAGAGGAATCGGCAACAAACTAGACCTCAGTGACTTCTTCAAACCTGGATGATATTATGACAATTATTTATTTAAACATTTATTGTAACTGTTTCTCTAAGATTTAAAAGACTGAAAAATGAAAAGGAATATGCAGAGAGTCGCATCGACCGACGGACGTCAGCTGCTTTTTTACGCGAACATCACCGCAAGAATAAGTGCTGCACTGACAGATTTCAAGGCAGGCTTGGAGATGGACCCACTGTTGGTCTGGCCAACAGGCGCAACCTCACTAGGGCACTCCTGTCCGTTACAAGACCCTACGGCAGCCGGAGCGCTTCCAGAGACACCGGGCCCCGGAATGTTCGTCATGCTCTGCACAGGAGTGCTTGGTAGAGCATTGGGCTCGGCAGCCGAACAGTTTTCTCCGCTACAAGGAGGAGCAGAAGGACCAGAGGCAGCAGGAGGAGCAGGAGGAGCAACAGGAGCAGAAGGAGCCTCCGGGCAGTCACTTCCGCTGCATTGAGGTGTAGACACAGTGACGGGAACCGGGAGAGCACCTGCTACTGGTGTAGTCTCACTAGGAGCCAGAGCTGGCGGTGCACTTCCAGGCGAGCCGGCAGGTGGGGTAATGGCCTGAGGGACAGACTGCACCAATGGAGAGGATGTCTCAGAAACGGTCAGACTAGCTGGACAGCCAGCTTCCCCACAGATCTCACTCACCACCGCAGCAGAAGGAATAGTAGGAGGAGTACTAATTTCAGGGGCAACAGGACTCTCAGGAGGACTGGATGTCTCGGTCTCAGGCACTGGAGCGGGGGGTGCGGGAGAACCTGAACCTGTCTTAACCGGTGGCTGGCAAGACTCATGAGTACAAGTTACCACATCAGTTGCAACAGATATAGCAGCAACAACAGATGTAGTCACTTCAACGACGGTCGATGGAGTATTGGGAGCATACTGAGGAATCGTGGAACGAGCGCTAGGTTCACCGGGTGCCTGCGCGGGCGGCATGACGGCACCACTGGGCATAGATACGGGTGAGTCAGATTGAGTTTCCACAGACGAGAACACATCAGTGTTGGTCCGGGCTTGCACAGGAGCCTCGCTGCTAGCAACAGATACCTCAGTTTGAGGGACCGGAATTTCTGGACCCGGGAGAAGGATTCCAGTTGTTTCAATGGTGTAAATAGAGTCGGTACACGACGTTGATGGCTTCATGGTGCTGATGGTTACAACTTCCCAGCTAATGGGAACAAGAGTGCCAGAGTGAACCGAGGCTTGAACCGTTTGACAGTCACCAGATGAACAAATAACAACGGGCCCAGTTTTCCCAGGAGCAATACTGGAAATGACACTCGTTGAACAACCACCACCGCTGCAGAGCTTTGCGGGAACAGATGCAGTGGTAACGAAGACCGATGATGCCGTAGTGACGGGGATGTTGGAGATGGCTTCGGTGGGCGCCAAAACGGGCATCGTTGTGCATGTTCCCCCGCTGCAAACCTGCATGTTCAGTGTGGTAGTTGGCGAAACTGGTGACAAGGCTTGATCAGCAGACTGAGCAGACGCTTCAGTAGAGGGAGATGCGGTCATCGACTTAGGCCCAGTTTCGGACATCACAGCTTCGGAAATAGCAGATGACGCAGTAGGAGCACCAGAAGTAGCGACGACCGTGCTGATAGCACTCACAGGTGACTGTTGAGATGCAGGCGCGCTCGTGAGTTCTGCAGGCAATGAAACTATTGTCATGACTGAGCACGAGTCTCCTTCACAAATGGTCGCCATTGAGCATGGCACTGTGACTGTCACAGTATCACATCCACCTTCAGAGCAGACTGTTGCAGTGGTTGTGATGGAAGATGGGATTGAATCCGAAGCAGGAGAGGACACATCGGGAATAGGTATCGACTCAGCTGAAGTAGGAGAAGACCCAGCAGGAGCAACAGACGACGACTCAACCATAGCAGGAGAGGGCCCAGCCAGAGTTGCGCTTGCCACAGATGGAGTAATGGACAACTCGGAAGGAGTGACCGAGGTCTTGGGAGGTCCACTAGGGAGAACACTACCATCATTGATACTACTCGGCATCGATACAATCGTCGAAACTGAGCACGAATCTCCCTCACAAACTGTCGATATAGAGCAGGGTACAGTGACAGTGACGGTATCGCAACCACCCTCAGAGCAGACAGTTGCTGTTGTCGTGATTGACGAGGGGGAGAGCTCAGAGATGGTAGAACCAGGAGAAGACTCAGTCGGTACAGGAGACGATTCAGCTGATGTAGGGGAAGATTCAACGGGAGCAGGTGCGGAAGACTTAGAGAGAACAAGCGACAACTCGGGTGAAGAAGACGGCTCAGCAGGTGCAGTAGGAGACTCAGCCTGAGAGGGAGAGGACTGAGCAGGCTCAGAAGCAGACGCAGTAGCAGGAGGCGGCTTTTCCAAATTAGAAGAGGGCTCGGCTTGGGACGTTTTGGCGGCTGGAGAGATCAAAGTACCTCCGTTGGTAATACTTGGCATCGATACGATTGTTGAAACAGAGCACAAAGTTCCTTCACAAATCGTGGAGACCGAGCAAGGAGCAGTGACAGTGACTGTATCGCACCCACCCTCTGAGCAGACAATCGCCGTTGTTGTGATAGAAGACGGTGTAGGCTGTGAGCTGATGGCTGCAGGCGACGACTTTGTGAGTACAGCAGAAGCCTCAAGAGAAGTGAGAGAAGATTCAGTGGTAACAACTGGTGAAGACTCAGTCGATGGAGGGGAAGACTCAGGAGAAGTGGGAGAAGACTCAGTGGTAAGAAGTGGTGAAGGCTCAGTCGATGCAGGGGAAGACTCGGGAGAAGCGGGAGAAGACTCAGTGGTTGTAGAAGGAGACGACTCAGCCGAAGACTCAGCCGAAGACTCAGCGGTAGCAACAGGTGAAGACCCGGTCGAGACAGGAGAGGCCTCAGAAGTAGGAGACGACTCAGTGGTAACAGCAGCTGTAGACAATGAGCAAAGCGCAGTAAGGGTGAGTGTTTCGCACCCTCCATCACCACACACAGTTGAAGTCGTCGTGTATGAGCACGGGGTGGATTCTGAGCTGCTAGCTGTTGATACAGGAGAGGGCTCAACTGAAGTAGGAGAGGACTCAGGCGAAATGGGAGAAGACTCAGCTGAAGTGGGTGAAGACTCAGTTGTTGCAACAGGCGAAGACCCATTCGACACAGGCTCAGTCGATCCAGGAGAGGACTCAGGCGAAGTAGGAGACGACACACTGGTAGAAACAGGCGACTCAGTCGATGCAGGAGAGGACTCAGGTGAAGTAGGAGACGACTCGGTGGTAGCAACAGGTGAAGACTCAGTCGACGTGGGGGAGACCTCAGGGGCAACAGCGGCTGTAGACATTGAGCAAGGCGCGGTAATGGTGAGCGTTTCGCACCCGCGATCACCACACACAGTTGATGTCGTCGCGTATGAGCACGGGGTAGACTCTGTGCCGGTAGCAACAGGCGTAGGCTCGTTCGATACAAGAGAAGACCCAGGCGATGTAGGAGAGGACTCCGTGGTAGCAACAGGCGAAGACTTAAGCGTAATAGGTGAAGACTCTGTGGTAACAGCAGGGGAAGTTTCAGTCGACACCGGAGAAGAGGCAGCCGAAGTAGGAGAGGATTCAAGCGAAGTAGAAGACAACTCAGTGGTAGAAGCAGGTGAGGGCTCAGTTGACGCAGGAGAGGATTCGGCCGCAGATAGTTTAGCAGAGCCAGGAGACATCAGAGTGCTTCCGCTGGTAATACTAGGCATAGATACGATGGTTGACACCGAGCACGAACCTCCTTCACAAAGTGTAGTCACCGAGCAAGGGGCCGTGACAGTGACTGTTTCGCACCCACCATCCGAACAAACAGTTGCCGTTGTTGTGATAGACGACGGCGTAGGCTGTGAACTGGTGGCTGCGGCCAAAGTCATTGTAGATGCAGGAGAAGTCTCAGGCGAAGTAAGAGAAGGCTCAGTGCTAACAACTGGTGAAGACTCGGTTGATGCTGGAGACGTAGGAGAAGACTCAGTGGTATCAACAGGCGAAGACTCAGATGCAGTTGGTGAAGACTCAGCAGCAGCAGCAGCAGGCGAGGTCTCAGTCGACACAGGAGAAGAAGCAACCAAAGTAGGAGAGGATTCAGCCAAAGTAAGAGACGACTCAGTGGTAGCAACAGGTAAAGACTCAGTCAATGCTGAAGAGGACTTCGGCGAGGTGGGGGAAGGCCCAGTGGTACTAGCAGCTGTCGACATCGAGCAATCGGCGGTAACAATAAGAGTCTCGCACACACCGTCAGAACAAACTGTTGACGTTGTCGTATAAGAACACGGGGTGGACTCTGAGCCAGTAGCTGCAGATACAGGAGAAGACTCAGCCGATGTAGTAGAGGGCGTAGCCGAAGTAGGAGGAGACTCAGTGGTAACAACAGGAGAAGATTCAGTCGCCTTAGGAGAGGACTCAGGTGAAGTAGGAGAGGATTCTACGGCAGT
Source organism: Sugiyamaella valdiviana (assembly GCA_030570555.1). Taxonomy (NCBI): domain Eukaryota; kingdom Fungi; phylum Ascomycota; class Dipodascomycetes; order Dipodascales; family Trichomonascaceae; genus Sugiyamaella; species Sugiyamaella valdiviana. The sequence continues at coordinate 220,875 of JAJLWF010000006.1, forward strand.
AAGAGGTGAAGACTCGGTCGATGAAGGAGAAGACTCAGTCGACGTGGGAGATACCGCAGGGACAACAGCGGCTGTAGAAATTGAGCAAGGCGCGGTAATGGTGAGCGTTTCGCAACCGCTATCGCCACACACAGTTGATGTTGTCGTGTAGGAGCACGGTGTGGGCTCTGCGCTGGCAGAAACAGGGGTAGGCTCTGAAGACTCAGGAGAGGATGTAGGAGAAGGCTCAGAGGGAGAGGATTCAGGCGAAGCAGGAGACGACTCTGCGATAACAGCGGGTGAGGGCTCAGTAGACGCAGGAGAGGACTCGGCAGGAGAGGGCCCAGCTGAAGTAGGAGAGGACTTTCCCACAGATGATTGAGCAGTTGGTGAGATCAAGGAACCTCCGTTAGTAATGCTAGGCATCGATACGACTGTTGAAACCGAGCACACAGTTCCTTCACAAATCGTGGAGACCGAGCAAGGTGCAGTGACAGTGACTGTATCGCACCCACCTTCCGAACAGACAGTTGCCGTTGTTGTGATAGAAGACGGTGCAGGCTGTGTGTTGGCGGCTGCAGGCGAAGACGTCGATACAGGAGATGGCTCAGGCGACTCAGTTGTAGCTGCAGGAGAAGACTCAGTCGCTGTAAGAGAAGACACAGGCGAAGTAGGAGACGACTCAGTGGTAGCAAGAGGTGAAGACTCGGTCGATGAAGAAGAAAACTCAGGTAAAGTAGGAGAGGACTCGGTGCTTGCAGCAGCTGTAGACATCGAGCAATCAGCAGTGATGGTGAGTGTTTCGCACCCGCTATCACCACAGACAGTTGATGTTGTCGTGTAAGAGCACGGGGTGAGCTCAGAGCTGGTAGACGCAGGCGAAGACATTGTAGATACAGGAGAGGATTCCAGCGAAGTAGAGGACTCAGTTGTAGCAGCAGGCGAAGACGCAGGGGTGACAGCAGGCGAAGACTCATTCGATACAGGAGACGACTCTATGGTTGCAAGAGGTGAAGACTCGGTTGCGGCAGGAGAAAACCCAGGCGAAGTGGGAGAAGACTCCGTTGTAGCAACAGGAAAAGACCCATTCGATACAGGAGAGGGCTCAGTCAAAGTAGGTGAGGGCTCATTAGAAGCAGGAGACGACTTGGCGGCCACAGAGCTAGGCGACATCAGAGTACCTCCGTTGGTAATACTAGGCATCGATACGACAGTTGAAACCGAGCACGAAGTTCCTTCACAAATCGTGGAGACCGAGCAAGGTGCAGTGACAGTGACTGTATCGCACCCACCGTCCGAACAAACAGTCGCAGTTGTTGTGATAGAAGACGGTGTAGGCTGTGAGCTGGTAGTTGCGGGCGAAGAATGTGTTGGTGCAGGAGATTTAGTCGATGCAGGGGACTCAGGCAAAGTAGGAGAAGACTCAGTGGAAGCAACGAGTAAAGGCTCAGCTGATGTAGGAGAAGACTCGGACGAGGTGGGAGAAGTCTCAGGGGTAGCAGCAGCTGTGGACATCGAGCAAGGGGCCGTGATAGTGATAGTATCGCACCCACCATCGCTACATACAGTTGTTGTGGTCGTGTATGAGCACGGGGTGGACTCTGTACTGGTAGCTGCAGATACAGGAGAAGACTCAAGCGAAGTAGGAGAGGACTCAGTCGATAAAGAAGAGGACTTAGTGGTAGCAGCTTCTGAGGACTCTATCGACACAGGCTCAGTAGATGCGGGTGAGGACTCAGGCAAAGTGGAAGAGGACTCAGCAGTAGCGACAGGTGAAGACTCGGTCAATGCAGGAGAGGGCCCAGCCGAAGTAGGAGAAGACTCAGTTGTGGCAACAGATGTGGTCATTGAGCAAGGAGCGGTGATCGTGAGCGTTTCGCACCCCCCATCACCACACACAGTTGATGTTGTCGTGTAGTAGGAGCACGGGGTGGACTCTGTGGTGGTAGCAACAGGCGTAGGCTCATTTGATACAGGAGAAGACTCCGGAGATTCAGAAGAAGACTCAGCTGTGTCAGGTGAAGACTCAGTGAACGCAGGAGACGACTCAGTGGTAGCAACAGGTGGAGATGACTGAATCGGAGATGTCATGTCTGGGGAAGAGGCAGAAGGTAAAGCAACAGATCCTGGCGTTGTAGAAGTTCCCATCAAAGTACTCGGCATAGACACGATCGTAGTCACAGAGCACGAATCACCATTGCAGATGGTAGATAAAGAGCAAGGAAGAGTGACAGTGACAGTCTCGCAGCATCCCTCAGAACAGACAGTGGCAGTGGTCGTCACTGACGGCAGAGACGAGACAGCGCCAGGTGATGAACCTATCACCGACATTAAGGTGGATGGTAGAGTAGAAGTCTGAGGAGATGGCGGCACAAGTGGATTCGACCCAACTGATGACGCACCAGCAGACACTGGAGAGGGCAGAGATTCAGCGGTGCTTGACGGCTGTGGCAACGAAATCACAATAGGCGACGAAGGCGACGTGATCGAGGCCACAGTACCTCTACTTATGGTACTAGGCATCGACACAATAGTGGTCATAGAGCAAGATTCTTCGTTACAGATGGTGGACACAGAGCAGGGCACAGTCACGGTGATAGTCTCACAGCCTTCCTCCGAGCAAACCACAGCGGCCGTTGTTACAGAGGAAGGTACAGACGAAGCTTTAGGCACAGCAACGCTTCCTGGGATGACAGTCGTCACAGATGATTTCAAAGCAGGCGCGCCGAGAGAGGCTGTTGAGGAACCAGAAGCAAGACTCTGAGAGAAGGGAGAAACAAGGTGACTCGACAGCTGCTGTGTGCTACAACCACCCTCGGAGCAAATTACCGTTACTGAGTCCACGGCGATTCCTGGAGAACTATCGCTGGGAGATGGAACAGAAGTCGCAGAGCCAACGGGCGGTGAAGTAAGTCGAGATTCAATAAGAGAATTGCTCGCTGAAACTGGATGTAGAGGTTCAGGTGCTCCAACATGACTACTCGTCAGGCTTGTGGGAGACTGCGCAGTTGAGCCGCTGAGAACTGTCGGAGCCGAGCTTGACTCGGGCATGATTGTTGAGCACTTCCCTTCGGAGCAGATGACCGTGATGGTCGGTGCAGCTTCTTCAGAAACAGTACCACTAGGCTCAGAAGCAGACTGAGTGATCACAGGAGATGTAGCTTCTGAAGTTGTCTCAGGAGACGTCATAACGACGGCCCCGGAAGAAGGTTGTTGAGACTCAGCTGCAGTCACATGAGATCCAACAACTTGTGTTACAGATGGGGTCGTCGCAATAGATTCGACACCTGTAGAGGGAACCTTACCGCTCAGGGTCGTGCATACCCCTGAACTACAGAAAACAGTGATTGTTGGAGAACCTGGGGTCTCCAATGCCTGAGAACCAGTCGGCTGGCCAAAAGTTTCGAAGACTGTCGACTCAAAGATGGATTCGGGAGGACACGGAATAGTGACAGTAAAGGTTATGGTCTTCGTGTTTTCCGAAACAGCAAGAGCTGAAGTCGATGTAATAGTGGTCATGGACTCACCAGAGAATGATGGCGTCGGAACTATCACCGTAACGGTAGTAATATACTGACTCGTCGCACAGGCAGACCCTGTGCAGGGAATAGTGACGGTAGTGAGCATAGTCGAACCAGAGCTAGCAGTAGCAGGCGAAGTAACCGGAGCAGTGGCAGTTTCATCGACAGTAGTCTCCGGGACACTCGTGAACTCAGACGAGCCAAAGATGGGAACTGTTGAAAGAGCAAACGATCTACCTGAGCAAACAGAAGGATGCTGGCATGGTACCGTTATAACGGTGAAAGAAGTGAAGCCTGTTGGTTGAGCCTGGGTTGAGACCGGTGAGAGATCCGTTGGCCCAGGTATGGGAATCGTGGTAACCTCAAAAGAGCGGCCCGAGCAGGTTGACGGGTGTTGGCACGGGATTGTGACAGTCTGGTAGGACGTGAACCCAGACTCAGGCTCCAATTCAGAGGAAGTAAACGAAGCAGAATCGTAAATGGGGATGGTAGTGACTTCGTACGAGCGACCTGAGCAGATCGAAGGGTGCTGACAAGGAATGGTAAGCGTTTCGAAAGATGTGAAACCTTGAGGAAGGGCTGTTGACGAAATTTCGTTAATAGGACTCGTGGTCAGCGAGCCGCTGGCGGGAACCTTGGTCATGATGGTCTGAGAAGGCGTGTTAGAAGGAACCTCTGATACAATTGGGAGAGTGACAACAGAACCACTTGCACATGCTGTACCAGTACATTCGAGAGTGACAGTGGCTATCTCAAACTGAGTGCTGGGAGCAGCACCGGATTGTGTTACAACCTCAGTGGTAACAAACACAGACTGCCCATTACAGCTCGAACCTGAGCAAGGGACAGTGCGAGTAATGAACGATGTAGACTCGGCAGAAGAACGTGACTCAACAACAGCAACAGTTTTCACCGAGGAGCCACCAGGGCACGACTCACAAGAGACAGTCTGAGTAACGTACGATGTCGATCCAACTGGCTCTGTAGCAGCAGATTCACCAATGGTTTCAATGTCGAAGGAGGTAGATTCTCCGTTCACTGTAGCAGGACCTGATTCGGTGACTGCAATTGTCGTAACGGTCGAACCACCTGGGCACGAAGAACAGCTGACAGTCTCGGTAATGAACGAGGTTCCCGGCAAACCGGGTGACGCGGTAACTGCAATAGTTATCGCCGAAGAGCCACCAGGACACGAAGAACAGCTAACTGTCTCGGTAACGAAGGAGGTTCCCAGCGAACTGGGTGATTCGGTAACGGCGATAGTGGTAACCGAAGAGCCACCAGGACATGACTCGCAAGATAACGTCTTAGTAACGTAAGACGTGGAACCAGCTGGCTGAGATCCACCGATGGTCTCAGTGACGAATGAGGTAGACTCACCATTAGATGCCATAGGGTTGGAGTTCGTGACTGCAATGGTCGTAACCGAAGAGCCGCCAGGGCAGGAAGAACACATAACGGTCTCGGTAATGAACGAGGTTGCAGGCGAACTGGGTAATTCGGTGACAGCAATGGTCGTAACAGAAGAGCCACCAGGGCACGAAGAACAGCTGACGGTCTCAGTAACATAAGACATGGAACCACCGTTAGACACCATAGGATTGGAGTCTGTGACTGCAATGGTCGTAACCGAAGAGCCGCCAGGGCAGGAAGAACACATAACGGTCTCGGTAATGAACGAGGTTGCAGGTGAGCTGGGTGATGCGGTAACAGCGATAGTCGTAACCGAAGAACCACCAGGGCACGAAGAACACATAACGGTCTCGGTAATGAACGAGGTTGCAGGTGAGCTTGGTGATGCGGTAACAGCGACAGTCGTAACCGAAGAACCACCAGGGCACGAGGAACAGCCAACAGTCTGGGTAACATAAGACGTGGAACCAGCAGGCTGAGATCCACCGATCGTCTCAGTGACGAATGAGGTGGATGCACTGTTAGGAATGGAGTTTGTAACTGCAATGGTCGTAACCGAAGAGCCACCTGGGCACGAAGAACACATAACGGTCTCGGTAATGAACGAGGTTGCAGGCGAACTGGGTAATTCGGTGACAGCAATGGTCGTAACAGAAGAGCCACCAGGGCACGAAGAACAGCTGACGGTCTCAGTAACATAAGACATGGAACCACCGTTAGACACCATAGGATTGGAGTCTGTGACTGCAATGGTCGTAACCGAAGAGCCGCCAGGGCAGGAAGAACACATAACGGTCTCGGTAATGAACGAGGTTGCAGGTGAACTGGGTGATGCGGTAACAGCGATAGTCTTAACCGAAGAACCACCAGGGCACGAGGAACAGCCAACGGTCGCGGTAACAAACGAGGTTGCAGGCGAACTGGGCGATTCGGTAACAGCGACAGTTGTAATTGAAGAACCACCAGGACATGACTCGCAAGATACAGTTTTAGTAACGTAAGACGTGGAACCAGCAGGCTGAGATCCACCGATCGTCTCAGTGACGAATGAGGTAGACTTACCGTTAGATGCCATAGGATTGGAGTTTGTAACTGCAATAGTCGTGACTGAAGAGCCACCAGGGCACGAGGAACAGCTGACGGTCTCGGTGATGAACGACGTTGCACGCGAACTGGGTGATTCAGTAACCGCAACAGTCGTCACCGAAGAGCCACCGGGGCAAGACTCACAAGAAACGGTCTGAGTAACATAAGACGTGGAACCAACTGGCAGAGATCCACCGGCGGATTGAGTGACGATAGAGGACGATGCGCTGACATCCGCCGCAGTATTGGATCCTGAGATAGCAACAGTTGTGACGGTCGAGCCACCAGGGCAAGTCGAGCACCTAATAGTCTCTGTAACAAACGAGGTTCCAGGAAAAGTGGCCGATTCAGTAACGGCAATAGTCATGACCTTGGAGCCACCAGGACATGACTCACACGAGACGGTCTCTGTGACATACACAGTAGAGCTTTCGGGCTGAGTAGGGGCAATATTAGAACCACCAGAAGTCTCTGTAACTAACATTGTTGAGCCACTGGCGGAGTTGGGATTGGACGCGGTAGCCACCACGGTAGTAACCGAGGATCCACCCGGACAGGACTCGCATTTGATGGTCTCTGTAACATAGGCAGTGGATCCAGACCCGATAGGTGTACTGGGATCGATAACCACAGTTGTAACAGTTGACCCTCCAGGGCATGACTCACAGCTGATAGTCTGCGTGACAAATTCAGTGCTTGTTTTGAGGCCAGCGCTCGTCTGTGGAATGGTAGCAGTGTTGTTTATTGCACCACTGTCTTCTCCACTAGCCACTGCGCTGATGGTGCTTGAAACCGTCTCTGTAACATCAAGAGAGGAGCCTGGAATTGTGCGAGTGAGAGTGGTCGATTCATCAATAATCACCACTGTTGAAGATGAGTTGGAGAACGGTGACTGCGAACTGGTAGCAATCGTCTTGCCTGTAGCCGAGAGCAGTGACAGCGACTTTGAAGAATTGATCACAGAGCTAGCATTTGCCTGACCAGCACTGGAAGAGATCAGAGCGGTTGTGTTGCCCGCTCCAAAGTCTGTTCCAATTGAACTGGGGAGCTGAACAGTTGAGTTCACTACCAACGTTAGTGTCGCATTGCTGATCAGAAGCGTCGTTGAGGACACAGATGCCACAGGAGCAGACGTATTGCTGAAGTGCGGAGATGGACTAGTCTGATTACCGCCAGATGACACTGATCCAACTGGATTCTCAGATGTTGAGTTGAGTTGCGACGACCGGGACACTGTGTTGTTGACTGAAGACGAAGTAGGTGTGGAACTCGCAACAGATTCTGTCTGAGACGGCGAGTTATTCTGCGACGACGAGACTGACGTGATATTCACAAACGACGTTGGAGCAGCTGTAGAGCTGACACCTGATGTTGTCATCATCGAGGAGTTGAACGACGAAGGAGATGTTGTGTTGAGGCTCGGCACGATGCTCGACATTGTGGGTACCAGGGATGATGCATTGCTGAAAGAAGTGCATGTGGGGCAGATAGACTGAACACTAGTATCATTAGCGGACAGTAGTGTACTGGTGAGACTGACTGCGGAAGTAGAAATCACAGGTAACGTCGTATTGACAAGAGAGGTGGGGAGAGCTGAGTTGGAGAACAATGCAAAAGAAGATGTAGTCTCAACTGATGCCGACGAGTTGGCAGCCGAACTAGTCGAATTGCCAGGCTGAGTACACGAGGGGCAAAGAGTCGAATTCACACTTGAGCCAGGATCGAAAGTAGAGCTCACGGGCAAAAGCGGCACCGAGGTAGAATTTGCGAAAGCGGTCGTGTTCACAATCGAAGTGGGAGCCACGGTAATGTTGGCGGAGGAACTAACATTTGCAGAGGCCGTGCACGTTGGGCACAAAGTCGAATTAGCGAAAGATGTGGACTTCATAAGCGAAGCAGGACCTGAAGTCGAGTTTGCGAACGAAGTGGGTACCACAGTAGTGTTCGCGACAGTGGTGGAGTTCGCCAAAGAGGTAGGCGCCGAAGTGATATTTGCGAAAGAAGTAGCATTCGCATTCGCTGATGAACTGAAACCTGAAGTCGAGTTTGCGAGCGACATGGGTACCACGTTAGAGTTTGCGAGAGAAGTGGAGTTTGCAAGTGAGGTAGGCGACGAAGTGATACTTGCGAACGACGTAGCATTCACAGACGAGCTGAGACCTGAAGTCGAGTTTGCGAACGACGAGGGTACCGCAGTAGAGTTTGCGACAGTGGTGGAGTTTGCAAGTGAGGTGGGCGCCGAAGTAATGTTTGAGAACGAAGTAGAATTCACAGATGCCGAGCAAGTTGGGCACAGAGTTGAATTCGCGAATGATGTTGTGTTCAAAGATGAGCTGGGGCCCGAAGTCGAGTTCGCAAACGAGCTCTGTGCCGACGTGGAATTCGCAGAAGCGGTGGAAATCGCAACCGATGTAGGCACCGAAGTGATATTTGCGAGGGAGGTAGCATTCACAGATGCCGTACAGGTTGGGCACAGAGTCGAGTTCGCGAAGGACGTCGAGTTCGCAGATGAAACAGTACCCGAAGTCGAGTTTGCAAATGACGTGGGTACCCCAGTAGAGTTTGCGGCAGTGGTGAAGTTTGCAAGTGAGGTAGGCACCGAGGTGATATTTGCCGGCGACGTAGCGTTTACAGACGAAATCAGACCTGACGTCGAGTTTGCCAATGACATGGGTACCGCAGTAGAGTTTGCGACAGTGGTGAAATTCGCAAGTGAGGTAGGCACCATCGTGGTATTTGCAAACGAGGTGGGTACCACGGTAGAGTTTGCGACTGTGGTCGGGTTGGCAAGAGAGGTAGACGCCGAGGTGACATTTGCGAATGAAGTAGCATTCACTGATGAACTGAGACCTGAAGTCGAGTTCGCAGACGACGTAGGTACTACAGTAGAGTTTGCGGTAGTAGTTGAGTTTGCAAGTGAGGTGGGCGCCAATGTGCTGTTTGAAAACGAAATAGCCTTCACAGATGTCGTGCACGTCGGGCACAGATTCGAATTGGTGAACGATGTAGCATTCGTAGATGAAGAACGAACTGAACTCGAGTTCGAAAGGGAGCCCGGTACCGAAGTGGAATTTGCAAAAGCGGCGGTGTCCGTAAGCGGGCTGGGCACCGATGTGGTGTTTGCGAATGAGGTTCTATTCACAGATGCCGTACAAGATGGGCATAGAGTCGAGTTCATGAATGATGTCGAGTTCACAGATGGAACGGAACCTGAAGTTGAGTTCAACAGCGAGGAAGCCAGAGAAGTTGAGATGGCGAAAGAGGTAGGTATCGCAGTAGAGTTTGCGCCGGACGTGACGTTGGCAATAGATGTAGGTACCAAGGTGGTAGAGTTAGCAAACGATATAGGTACCGAGGTTGAGTTGCCAGTAGAGGTTGAGTTTGCGAGCGAAGTTGGGACCGAAGTTGAGTTAGAGAACGAGGTAGCTACCGAAGTGGAATTAGCAAAAGTGGTGGAGTTCGCAAGTGATGTAGTCACCGAAGTGGTATTTGTGAATGATGTTGCATTCACAGATGCCGTGCAAGTTGGGCACAGAGTCGAATTCGCGAATGATGTCGTATTCACAGATGTGCTAGGACCGGAAGTCGAGTTCGCAAACGAGCTCCGTGCCGACGTGGAAGTTACAAATGCGGTGGAATTCGCAAGTGATATAGTCACCGAAGTGGTATTTGTGAGCGAGGTAGCATTCACAGATGCCGTACAGGTTGGGCACAGAGTCGAGTTCGCGAAGGATGTCGAGTTCACAGATGAAACAGTACCCGAAGTCGAGTTTGCAAACGACGGGGGTACCCCAGTAGAGTTTGCGGCAGTGGTGGAGTTTGCAAGAGAGGTAGTCGCCGATTTGGCGTTTGCGAACGAAGTAACATTTACTGAAGAACTCAGACCTGACGTCGAGTTTGCGAACGACGTGGGTACCAAAGTAGAGTTTGCGAGAGAAGTGGAGTTTGCAAGTGAGGTAGGCGCCGAAGTGATATTTGCGAACGACGTAGCATTCACAGACGAGCTGAGACCTGAAGTCGAGTTTGCGAATGACGTAGGCACCACCGTAGAGTTGGCCAGGGAGGTGGAGTTGGCAACCGACGAAGACACCAAAGTGGTATTGGCGATGGAGGTCGCATTCACGGACGACCGAAGACCTGAAGTCGAGTTAACAAACGAAGGGGGGGCAGTTGAGTTTGTCAATGACGTAGGTACCACGGTAGAGTTCGTAACGGAGGTAGGTACCAAAGTGGTATTTGTGAATGAGGTTGTATTCACAGATGTCGTGCAGGTCGGGCACAGAGTCGAGTTGCTAGACGATGTGGAGCTCAGAGATGAAGTTGGAACTGACGTCACATTCGCAAAAGAACTCGAGTTAATTGCAGGAGTGCACGTGGGGCACACTGTAGAATTCAACGAAGTGACAGTTGCAGTCACATTTGACATGGTAGTATTCGACAAGGAAGCAGGACCAGAAGTGGAGCTCACTTGTGACGTGGTGTTTAGCAAGGAGGTGGATACTGACGAAAGATTCGCGAACAAGGACGTCGCATTGATCGATAGGATGGGAGAAGTGCTGAAAGTCGAGCTCGAGTTCGAAACTGACGAGGTCAAATTGACGCCAGATACAGTAGCAGCTGGAAGAGAAGTGGTGATGTTCACAAGAGACGATACTGCAGAGGAAGAGTTCAGGAACGACGAAGAAGCGTTCAACGCGGGAGCGGCAGATGAGGTGGAAGTCACTTGCGTTGCTGATGTCGAGTTTAGTAAACTTGTGGATGTTGATGAGTTCGACACAGCTGATTCTGTTCCGACAGAGCTATTTGAAACAGAGCTCGGCTGAATGGAGCTAAAGTTAGAAGTACAAGTTTGGCATACCGAATCAATGGTACTGGAGCTAGAGTTAGAGAAAGAGCCAGACAAACCCGACGGACCAGGAGTGGGATTGGGCGTTGTACTGGTGTTGACGGGAGCCGCGATCGAGACAGAGCTCAAGATACTCGAGGAAATATTAAGCAGGTTCGACGACAGCGGAGCAAACGAGCTCGAATTAGTCAACGTTGAAACGGTGACACTCGACGACACGTTGGACAACACAGGCAACGCCGAGGTAGAATTTGAAGCAGAAGAAGCCTGCAGAGACGACGAGTTCACCATACTGTTTAGAACAACTGAGGTAGAATTCGAGGCAGAAGAAGGCGGAACAGATGATGAGTTCATCATATTGGGAGGAACATACGAGGTAGAATTCAAAGCAGTAGAAGTCAGCAGTAATGAAGAGTTTGTCATACTGGTGGGAGCAGAGCTCGGAACTGCTGCAGTTGAGCTAGAGCTGTTCGAGAGCGTTGATAGCGGCGATATCGAGCTGGAGAGACGCTGCGAGCTAGTGCTCAGAGCCGACGACGACAAATTGAAAATTGAGCTATTCAATGAAGACGAGGGTACCGAGCTGCTATCGAGGGGCACGCTGGAGCTTGATAACGCAGAAGAAATTGAAGACGAGTTCAGTGATGGTACGGAAGAGCTTGACATCAGAGTCGACGAAACGAGCGACGAAGTGGAAAGAACGGATCCAGACGAATCAAACGAAGAGAAAGCAGATGATGAGTTGGCAAAGGAAGACACGTTCATTGAGGTGCTGTTACTGTTAAGCAACGGCAGGGGTGAGGGCGCATTGAGGGCAACAGCAGTGGGGAGCTCAGTAGCCAGAGGATCAGTATGAGATTGAGCGACTTGGGAGCCCAGAGAAATGGAAGGAGAAATCGCAGGATCAACAGATGGCGAAGCCAACGGCATTCCTACAACAACAGCAGCAGCAGCAGGATCAACGGCACCGTTCCCTGGCAAAAGAGCCATAAAGACGGCAATGGCCGGCCAGGCGGAACCGCCGGCAAACCACGTTTTCATGGTTGGGTAGAGGGAAGCAGGTCAGTTCTGGGTAGTAGGCCTGGTTGAGAGCGAAGACAATTGAGATGTAGCGAGAGGTTCAATTAGGATCGACAACTTGTCGATAACCAGAGGAAGAGCGGTTGTTAGACGGGAGGAACACAACGTCTTGTATCTTTGAGAAAACACCAGAGATGGCCAAAAATAGGCAAACGAAAGTGGTGGGAGGCAGAATCCGCGGTTGCGCATTTCAAAGAGTATAAATCCGATATCAAAGGCAACTAGGTTGGCGCAATATTTTTGCATCCCCTAGGATAGTATGAGACAACGAGGCTCCCAGCGCATGACCACCAGCAGCAGCAGTTATTTCATTAGACACCCAAGCCGCCCTGCGGTGTATGTGGCTGAAAAAGCTTGAGCGCGCAGGGGTGCCTAACGCCGATAGAGGCACCTGGAGGAAAGCCAGGGATCCATCACTGGAGGCTGCTACGGGCATCAAGAAGTAGTGATCAAGGAACCGTCAGACTGGACATGCACGTGAGTCTCGAAGGCCAAAGCCGAGGTCTAACGTGGGTCTGCAACATGGCGGCAGCAGTGAATCAGACCAAGTGGTAGACAGAAATGGTGAAGTGTGATATTCAGGCACGGCTTCAGGGTGCATCTGGCAGGGTTGCTTTTTACGAGCCTATCGAAGATCAGCCGGGGAAACCGAAAACCACAAAATGGGACCACAGACAAGTACGATAACAGGAGTAAAGGAACGTAAGGGGAACGAAAGTAAGGGGAATAAGCGAAATAGGGAGTTGGCCAGGAGGCCAGGAGTCGTGAATCAGGCCATTGGGCCTTGTTGTCAGGCGGATCAGAGACGTGGTTTCAGGAGCCCAATGCATGCACCATTTGGCACTGCGTCAGGAGAAACCGCAGGAAGAGGACAAGAGATTGGCCATTGGGCGAGATTGGGCTTGTGGCAAATAATCAGCAGTGGAAACTGCTTGCTTGAGTCGGACAGGGCGTATGGCCACATTGAGTTGTCCCGGCGTGGGTGCGACAATATTTTGCAACTTACAATTTCATATTGCACCAAGGGCCCAATATAATAATCTTGTCCGCCCAACTGATGCTAATTGCAACGGATGGCGGGCCAAATGTCAGGCCAATTGGCATGGTATGTCGTGGTTATCAGCCCGGTGGATCCTCGGGCGGATAGCGACGGTTAGTCACCAGGTATGGAGCCATTAGTGCGCCTTCACAGTTTAGGCTAGAGGCACCAGCTTTTCGAGCTGCCTATTAATAGCAGAAGACCGAGACCTGCCTAAAGGACATTAATGAAGATCCCTAAAACAACGGAACAATGGCATAGAGTGCCTCAATTGCAACGTCCCAGTATTTCCATTGCTGGTCACACAATGTCACCAAAGCAATGAGAAGGCATTTGAAAGCGTAGCATTTGAAAGCGTAGGGCTTATGAACGCGAATCGCGTGGACGCCCGGCTGACGAAAATAACGACGGGAGCCAGATTCGAAACGGCCGTCACCGCCTCGCCGCCTCCCATTCCGTGTTCGAGAAGCTTCGCACCCCGTCTTTCGCGCCCGTTTACCCTGATCGATGACCCAGCTGCCGCTGTGACGAACGCTGAAAAATCGCCTACTCTTGCCATCATCCGTGCGATTGGTCTTTGGAGTTAAGTTTCGACACTCTATCCCGACAGCAGTATTGCTCTTGTGCTGTATTGCTATCGTCGACTGTGGTGCTTTTGTCTGGTTCTTTTGGTGCTTTCAGATAACTGATAGCTGGATCAAGGTTCAGAATTCGCCAGGAAGCGAGGAAAGCCCTCGAATCATTAAACCCGCGAACAATCAAACCCTCGACTCACCAAACTGCCTGACACTGTACTCGACATGTCGCAGGCTGAGGCTTTCAAAGACAAGGGCAACGAGCTCTACAAGGCCGGCAACTATGCCATGGCCGTCGAGCTCTACACTCAGGCCGTCGATGCTGATCCACAGAACCCCGTGTTCTACGGCAACAGAAGCATGGCGTACGTGCAGCTGAAACAGTACCAGGATGCTCTCAACGACACTCTTGAGTCCAACCGACTTGGACCTAATGTGCTCAAGACCACGATGCGCTTGGGCAAACTATACACCTCGCTGGGCCGCTACCAGGAGGCTCTACAGGCCTATGCCTCGCACGACCCGCCAGTAACGGGCGGAGCTGAGATTATGCAGACCTATGAGATGGCTCGCAATGTCGAGCAGGCCGAGAACATTCTCAGATCGGGCACCAACCCGTCAATGGCCATTCACAGCCTCGATGCCGCTGAGCGGTACCTTGGCGCTGGATGCCCCGTGCCCCACAAGTGGCTGCTGCTGCGTGGCCAGCTTCTTTTGGCCGCGGGCAACCACGACGCAGCTACGTCGATATCCATGACGCTGCTGCGTGCTGACTCGCAAGACCCCGCGGCGCTCATCCTGCGCGGTCGCATTCTCTACGAGGAGGGCGAGAACGAGAAGGCCGTCAAGCACTTCATGGAGGCTCTAAGATGCGACCCGGACAACAGCCAGGCCCGACAGATGCTCCGAACATCCAAGGAGATTGAGAAGCTGCGAACCGAGGGAAACAACGCGTTTAAGGCTGGTGATTTTGCTGGCGCAAAGGAAATCTACACACGCGCAGTCGAAGTGGACTCGAGCAACCGACGAGTCAACTCCAAGATCTACTCGAATCGCGCTACGGCCAACGTCAAGTTGGGCCTACTGGACGAAGCGCTGCAGGACTGCGACGCGTCGCTGAACCTTGACCCGGATTTCGTCAAGGTGAAGAAGACGCGAGCCCGCGTCCTGCAGCAGCTCGAACGGTGGGAGGACAGTGTTAACGAGTTCAAGAGTGCCATTGAGCTTGACTCGGGCGACGCAGGACTGCGCCAGGAGCTGCAGAATGCCGAGCTTGAGCTCAAGAAGAGCAAGCGTAAGGATTACTACAAGATCTTAGGAGTCAGCAGAGACTGCAGTGACACGGAGCTCAAGAAGGCTTACCGTAAGCAGGCTCTGGCATTCCACCCGGACAAGAACCCCGACAACCCCGATGCTCAGGAGAAGTTCAAGGATGTCGGCGAAGCATACGAGACACTCTCGGACTCGCAGAAGCGTGCTCGTTACGACTCGGGTGTCGATCTCCAGGACCCATCAGACATGTTTGGAGGCATGGGTGGTATGGGCGGTATGGGAGGCATGGGTGGTTTCCCAATGAATGGTGGATTCGGCGGCATGGGCGGAGGCATGGGTGGAGGAATGGGCGGAGGCATGGGTGGTATGCCGGGAGGCATGGGCCAAGGAGGAATGGGCGGTATTGATCCCGAGCTTTTGTTCAAGATGTTTGGCCAGGGCCAGGGAGGCGGCAGACCTACCGGCTTCAGCTTCTGATAAAACGGGCAACAGCTCCAGCATTCATCGCTTCATGCATTTAATAGAGCTATAGAGTCAATATACTCAGGCCTTGAAACGATAGCGCTGCGCTATGTAGCCTTGGTTTAGAATCGGACTACTGGGAACGTGATAATAATTCATTTACAGAGCAGATTGGATCTGCAGCGATGCAGCTTACCATGAAGAAACAGCAGTCAGTATTAGGACTAGTGATAAACAATGCAGCAAAGACGTAGCGAGATTAGAAGGGGCCATGGGTGTGGCCATGACCAATGCCAATGGATGATGGGGTCAGCGGGGCTAACCACAGCAGAAGGCAGTGATCTTGGACCAGCATCCGGCCGGCTCCTCGCGCTGTTGCTGGTGTTGCTGTGCCTGGTACTGCTCGCCGTACTGCTGCGAGACAATGGAGGGCTTCTGCTGCTGCGATAAAGGTGGTTGCGGCTGCAGTGAGTCGGCAGGGGCCGACTGGGGCTGCGCTGTCTGGTACTGGCCGTACTGGTTGGGAGCCAATAGCTGGGTGCCATTGGTGGCATACTGGGCGGTACCATTAGCACCCGACTTGGACAGGCGATTGAGCTGCTGCTGGGTGCGCTGCGCTTGCGACTGCTGCAATTGCTGGTTGGGTGTCAGAGCCTGGACGGGCTGACCCGCGACCTGGGCTTGGCCTGCGGCGGCAGTGGCTCCGCGGCCGCGGCGCGACTTGGATGCGTGGCGGACCATGGCCGGGTTGGGAGCCGGGGGCTGCGCAGCATTGAGCCGCGACGAGGAAACATGCTGCGAGTGTCTGTTGGCATTGGCGTTGCCCGAGGCGTGGCCAGGAGGATAGGGGTGGCCGTATCCGTGAAGGTTGGGCTTCTTGTTGTTGGTCGAATCCCAGCCCTTCCCACCATTGAGCTTCATCCAGTCGTACTCGCCATCCTCAGTTTCACCCGTGGCATGGAGCGACTTGCTGAAGAGGTCCCGCAGATAGTCATAGTCGGGGGTCTCCTCAAAGCCGAGGTTGCGCACATAGGTGAGGTACTGGGCGAGTTCGTCGGGGAAGCCATCGCAGAGCTCCTTGATAGGGGTCGTTTGTTTCTTTTCGCCAATCTTCTCGTACTTCTGCTTGTTGGTGGCCGCCTTGAGTCCCTGCCACGGCAGACCGCCGCGCAAAAAGTACATAAAGACGTGGCCGAGGGCCTCTAGGTCGTCTCGACGGCTCTGTTCACGGCCGAGATGCGTGTTGATGGACATGTAGCGGGCGGTACCCGACAGCGATTTGCGCTCGCGGTAGGGGATATGCTGTTTGGTCTTTGGGTCGCGGTACTGCTTGGCCATGCCAAAGTCGACGACGTAGACGAGGTTGGCCGTTTTGGTGCCGGGCTTGCCAATGAGGAAGTTGTCGGGCTTAATGTCTCTATAGATGAGGTTCTTCTCGTGGATGGTCTGGACGCGTGAAATCATCTGCTTGGCGACCATGACGACTGTTTTGAGGGAGAATCGGCGCCCGCACCAATCAAACAGGTCCTCGAGCGAGGGGCCCAGCAGGTCAATGACGAGGATGTTGTGGAGGCCCTCCTGGCCAAAGTAGTAGACATTGGGCATGCCGAGGCAGCCCACGAGGATCTTGTAGGTGCGGTACTCGTCGCGGAGTTGCGGGGCATCGCTCTTGCGGGGCTCAAACTTAATGGCGACTTGTTGATTGTTCAGGAGGTTTGTTCCTTCAAAGATGACGCCAAACGAGCCCTCGCCGATTTTCTTGCCGACGCGATAGTGCACGCCGACGACGTTTGATGATTGGATGTGGCCGCTCATTGTGAGAGACAAGCAACACACAGACAACAACTAACAAACACAAGTACTAACAACACAAACACTAGACGTGGCTGTTGGATGTGGGGGAAGAAAAAAGAGGAGCGAAGACCGCCGACGACGCCAACTGCGCAGCACAGGAGGCGCGCGAAGACGGACGAGGGGGGTTACAAGCGACGGGGAGCGTCGAAAAGCGCGCGCAAGGGGGTAAAGAAGGAAGGGAGGGTGAAAAACCCGGCTGGCCCAGGCATAGCTCCGTGAACCCAGTGGGTTGCGGCCGGGTAACCAGTCTACGGCCGCGCAGTGCAGGGGCAGCAGCCAGGGCCGCCAACCGCCATACGAGACGCACAGCCGCCTTGCAGTTGCTGCTGTAGTTTTCTTATCGGTGTTTGCTGTTAGCCTGAGCATCCTATTAGCTCCGACTGCCCGTACTTTCCCGCTCCATTGACCTGCGGCTTGGCTGCCCCTACGCTTGCGGCTGCCCTTGCCGTAACTGACAACAACATCGAGGCATATGCAGTCACCATAGCACAGTCCGAGGCAGAATCTGGGAACAAGTAGAGTAGACAGTAAAGCCAGTCATGGATTGTACAGACTAGTGTAAAAGCCGATTTCAACTGCACTCTTACTGAAACCGCCTATGTCTCTACTATTTAGCTGCGTATTTTACAGCCTATTCCCTCATTAAGCTGCTACGGCCCCTCTTGGCGCTATCTGCATGTAGCCCCTGGCGTCACGATCTCGTGCGACAACGCAGGCCGATGACGCCGCTCGTATTGCGCCTAATATTGCTGGGACTAAGTAATGCTAACAGCTTAGTTAGCTAAAAGGCTGAGGCTAAATACTACTAGGCTAAAGGCTAGCCAACAGTTAACGGCAGCTTATTGACTAACCAATCTGGCTCTGGGCTGATCTGCCGGCCTGCAGTCCCAAAACGGCAAGCCGCTGCCGTTGAGCCTCAAATGGACCCCTTGCGGCATTGAAGGTTGGTTTGAAGATTAGCAGCTCAGTTCAACTACATATCAGTCGAGGTCTACCAGGCGAATTGGGATGAAGGAAGCACGCGGTTACTACGGGCCTGTTCATGCCAATCTGTGCCAAGCCTCAAGTGGTTGCACTGGCTGTATAGCACCAGCTAGATGGTAGCAGGTAGGAACCTGAGGGTACAAAGATACCATTTACTAGTACAAACCATGACAGTCATGAACACTAAGGAGACTCAGTAGCACTCTCAGTAGCACTCTCACTGGCACTCTCATTAGAACTCTCAGTAGAACTCTCAGTAGAACTCTCAGTAGAACTCTCAAGGATATTCATGTTTGACACCAGTACTAGTACTCTAGTTTCAGCTCCAGCCCTACGCACGGCTTGAAAATAAAGCTTCACGACTTTTCGGGCTTTCACTCATGCTCTACGATCTCAACGTCGTGTGGCCAGCGGACGCTCCGCCTGGCACGGCCCCGCCCGCCGTCGTCCAGACCCTCGCCGTCCTGTCGGACTTCGGCTACACCTGCGTGGCCCTCAACTGCCGCCATTCAGGCAAGATCACCCCAAGCTTCCAGTGCCCTATAGATGCTGCAGTGCTCGCCAAGCTGCGCACCCAACTCCCCAAACTCACCATCCTCACCCGCATCACCATCATCCTCGACGACTCATCCATCCACCAGAACCTCGCCCAGGTATACCCCAAGTTCGACCTCGTGGCGCTGCGGCCCCTCAGCGAAAAGGCCATGCTCTCGGCATGCTCCAACCTTGATCCCGATCTTATCTCCATCGACTACACCCGTCGTCTGCCGTTCTACCTGCGCCACAAAACCGTCGGTGCCGCCATTGAGCGAGGCATCAAGTTTGAAATCTGCTACGCTCCAGCCATTCACTCGGCAGACTCGAGACGTTTCGTCATCACCAATGCCACTGGTCTGATCCGTGTCTCGCGCAATCGCGGACTCATCATCTCCAGCGAGGCTGACGCTCCAACTTCGTGCCGTGGACCCTACGACGTCGCCAATCTGGCGACCCTGTGGGGGCTCGACCACATGCGCGCGCGCGATGCAGTCGGGAGAACAGCCCAGCTCGTCGTCACGAGAGCCCATCTCCGCAACAACAGCTACAAACAGGTGATTGAGATCCCAAACACAGAGCCCTTAGAGCCTAAAAAGCCTAAAGAGCCAACAGAGCCTACAAGACCTGGAAAAAGGCCCGCACTACAGACGGCGCCGCCGTCCAAAAAGACAAAAGTTTAGCATTGCATAGTCTACGAACGCATTTTACAGCGGCCCGCGGAGGCCCATTCGCACAGCTCGTTCAGCCCATGTCACAAGCCCATATTAGAAACCACATTTCACAGCCCTGAAAGACCAGTCGATTGGCTACGACAGCTTGACGGCATTTCGGCTCACTTCACAACCCCCCAGGCCAGTTTTCGCCTACGATAGCTTGACGGCGTTTCGCGGCACTGTGATCCAGGTGATGCCCAAAAAGTCGCAGAGCGTGTTGATGACGAGCTGCGCGTAGCGCACAAAGTAGAGGGCGCAGAACACAAAGTAGCCTAGTAGGCAGTAGTGCTCGAACCAGGGCGGAAGTTGTAGCACACCCACGTGAGGCAGCAGGCCAAACACCATGGATCCGACGAACAGCGGCAGCATTGGCAGCGACCAGAATGGGAACTGCTGCTTGGTGAGGTGCGCGAGGATGATGGCCGTGGTGACTCGGCCAAATGCAAACGACACGCTCAGCGCGAACAGCACCAGGTGGTTGTCGTCGAGGATGATCGAGTACGGGCTCATGGTCCATGTGTAGACGGCCAGAGTCAGCACGCCAATGGGCAGCAGCTGCAGCAGCGCCTCGGAGAAGGACTCGCCGCGCCTGCGCTTGGCCCGGTAAACGTTCCACAGGCAGAATGGGATGTGGAAGATGACGAGGGACAGCATCAGCACCATGGTCCACACGTCACGGAGCAGCCAGTCGCCGTAAAACGGGGCCAGTAGAGATCCACACAGGCGTGCAATGAGGCCCGAGTCGTTGGCAAGCTGGTCGACAGTCATGTTCCACAGATGCGGGCCCCCGTATAGCCCAGTGATGACCATGACGGCAGCAGCAATGACAATGCCCTCAGTGGGTCCGTTGACGTAGCCGAGGTACAGCACATGGGTGTGGTATGTTTCCCAGGTGGAAAAGTACATGGCTAGGCAGGTTGAAAAGGTGGTGAAGACACCGGCCGGGGTAGGACCGAGGCCCATACAGGCCGTCTCGACGATACCGCCAAGGCAGCAGTTGAGTGAGTCGATGCCGTGGTCAAACAGCTCGCCCAATGGCGACGACGTGCCCGTTTTCCGCGCCTGCTTGCCGTCTATATTGTCCATTGTCTGGTAGAAGATGAGGCCCGCGGCGAACGAGTAGTACAGCCACGAGGGTGCGGGACTGCGCAGGTCGGGAATGTACAGCTCGACGCACAGAATGTTCACGTAGATGGCGGCAATGCCCAGCAGCGTGATGGCATTGGGCGCGAGCCATGCCGGCATAAACTTTGCACACCACGTCCAGTACGGGTTGAGAATGTAGTACGACAAGTACGATTTATCCACCGCCTGTGTTAGGTATGGGAAGATGGTCACTCCGACACGCGTACCTGGTACTTGTAAGCCTTGAGGGCCGTCAGCGACTCTGGTTCGAGAGCATTGATGTTCTCGCCTGGGTTAGCCCCATCCTGATCCGTAGAGTTGACGCACCTAGAATGTACTGCTCGACCTGGAACGCCAACGTCGAGCGACTCCACCGGTCCAGGCGGTCTGTCAGCGTCTTGTGAGCGCGATTCTTCGTCTCTAGCATCGTGGAGTACGCGTGGTCGCTGGCGTGAAGAAGCACAGTTCAGGGGGGTCCATGCAGCATTTTCCCAACGGCCAGTCCCAATGCCAGCCCTGGGCCGCACGTGAAGGCACCAAGTCGGCACCAAGTCGGCAGCAGACGTAAATATAAGGACAATGACGGATCGACTGGATTGACTCGATGGACTGTGAGTTCACTTTATCTAAACAAACTACCTGCAATAAATAAAGCTACGTGCAAATACAGCGCACCTAAGACACCGCCGAGGCATCAGCAGCAGTGCACGTGATCCAAAGCTACCGAGTATACTAACCATACTGACTTCCTTCAGTGAAGTTGGATTATCAAAGATCTTTTCATGTCCTCGAGTTATTCCTCACTCTTCACGTTACTTCTCATTCCACCTTATTACTACCCCACTCCTCATATCACTCCCCATCACCTACTTTACACCCTCTCATTAAGTCTAGATGCTTACCCCGGATCCTTGGGAGAATGAAAAAGCAACGCGTGGAAAAAATTGTTTGAATACTCATCACGACGTAGCAGTGATCCACCGCGAGCGCTCCATATTGGCTTTGAATTGGCTGGAAGGCAACTGACGTCCAGTCGAGCGTTTCCTAGTGTATACTGTACGAAACTCCACTCTTTGCAGACTCCACTCCTTTGCAAACTGCCACTCTTATCGTAATTAACAGCTCTACAGCTCTAATCACCATGATCCCCGGCATCACGGATAACATGGCCGGTGATGGCCGCCTGATGCAGATCAAGTCACAGGCGGACCATCGGTCGCTCGAACTGCGTATGTCTTCCACCCAGGCGCGAATCCGCTAACTCAGTCGACATCTGGACCTGCATCATTCCTGCAAAGCTGTCATCCAGAGTGCTCAAGTATGTGATTCCCTTAGACTCGTTTTAGACTCGTTGTTCTCTAACACAGTCACATAAAAGACACGATACCACCAGAACCACACGGGCTCAACCACCTACGGCGACTCGTCAAGCAGGACAGCTCGAGCGACGAGACGCTGCTGTGCATGGTCATATGTACCGTCGACTGCGAGCCCAATCTTGCAAAGGTGCAGGCGCTCATCGACGAGGCCGCAGCTGGAGATGCCGAGGTCAAAGTGACCCGCAAGTACGCCTCCAAATACCAAGCGTACTCAAAAGAGCAGGCCGCCGAGTGGTCGGCCAAATCGTGGCCTATTATGTGGAGAGGCAATCCGAGCGCTGTGGAAACGCAGCTGTCAGACTCGGAGGTGGCCACCATCAAGCAGCACCTCTGCCAGTTGGTGCAGACGTCAAACAAGCACTCGTCGTCAGAGCTGGCGCTGGCAACTATGATTGTTGACCCTGTGCAGGACAAGGTGATGCTGACGGTTGGAGACTGTCGCAGCAAATCGGGCAACCCGCTTGACCACAGCGTCATGATAGCGCTTCACGAAGCGGCACACCGCGAGTCGGAGCGGAGAAAGCTCATCAGCAGATCAAACTCGCCCTGCCCGTCGCTCGGTCCAGCAGCCACGTCCGAATCTCCGGCGTCGTCCACTCCCGACTCGTCGAGCACGACCAGCAGCGCCACGAGCGCATCAACAACACTCAACGGCCTCACAGCCGACGAACAAAACTACCTGTGCCTCAACATGCATGTATACACGACGCACGAACCATGCCCCATGTGCGCCATGGCGCTGGTACATTCGCGCATTGCCCGCCTCGTGTACATCAAGTCCTCGCCCAGCACCGGCGGCATCGAGCCCACGTCTGGAGCAGGCCATGGCATCCACTGGAACAAGATGCTTAACTGGCGCTACGAGGCATGGAAATGGATGTCCGAGGGTTACGAGGCCAGTGCCGAGGATACGTTCATCTCGGCCGTCGAGGCTATCCCAGCCCACACCAATGCATGATACGATTGATGATTCGACGAATACACATAGGAAACAAATTGTACATACGACTATAGCAAAGTATTATGTTTTCCTAGTTCAGCGAAATAGCCAGTGTTTCAAATAGCCAGTGTTTATAATCTCTGCTAATTTCATACTCGGTTTCATACTCGGTTTCATACTCGGTTTCATACTCCACTATAAATTACTAGCGCGGGTGTTTACGCGCGTTACCCCTGAGATGGGCCCTAGCCCCGATACATATACACACAACTCGGGGCCACTTCTTCTCCGTTGCTAGGCTAATGACCGGTCACTCCAAAAGCATCTCATGGCATGAGACGTCGAGCTTGGATCCGGACACCCGCACGCCCGTGACGAGGGGCCGCCGCGTGCATCGCGCCTCGGTGCCGTTCCACTCGCGCGTGCTGTCCGAGTATGAGCACTCGACGTCGCCCGACAAGAACCAGCGGGGCACAGTGCGAGACCGTGACAAGGACGACTTCCCTCCTGCATCGCCCTCCAAACGCCCGCGCACTCGCTCGCGTATCAATCCGGCGACTATCGGCACGCCTGGTCAGATGCCGACCCGAAACACCCGCCCAGCTCACCGCACCGCCGCCTCAGACGACTTTGGCTTCCAGTTCCCCGCAGTTCGGCACTCGTGGCACGTATCTGACTCGGCCTTCAACTTTGATCCGCTGGGCCCGTCAGATTTGCCGCCCATCTCGACGTCTCCCACGCAGACAGACCCCGATGCCACCGCACTGCAGTCTCCATATATCGTGACGGCGAATCCCAATTGGCAGGAGATCTTCATCTCGCTGGCCATTAAGGAACGCCGGGTGCTCGAGGCGCGCGACACTCTGCGAAACGCAGAAACAGAGCTGGCTCTGTTCAAGTCGCGCTGGAGCTCCGTCATCAACTTCTCGGACTCGTCGGCTCCACAGTCGAATCCAGCATCGCCCCCCTTGATATCTTCAGAGGGCTCCTCACCGAAACGCCCGCGTCGCATCTCCAAGCCCATCCCGTGCACACTAACAACCTACCGTGTCGGACTCCATGCCTACCGTGAACCAGCGAATGTCGATGCGCCTGTCATAGACGACCTGCTGCTCCTCGACGAGGACCCGGGGCCTGCGCTGCCTCCATCTCCAACAATAAAGTGGTCCGAATGGCTTCTCGACTCGCTCGTCACATTCCTGTGGGGCAAGCGGTTCAAGCCACCACCTTCGCGGCCACTAGACGTGCCCTCCGTCATGGAAATCGTCTTCTCAGCGTTTCCGTCCACGTAGACCCTTGCATATAACGAATAATGACTCCCAGTACAGTGTGCGAAGTACAGAGTAGTACAGAGTAGTACAGAGTAGTGCAGAGTAGTACAGATTGGTGGACTGGAGTACACCAGAGTACACTAGACCCAGTCAGTATAGACATCGTGAAGTTGTGATGCGATAGTCGGTACAAACTGATCTTGGGTGATCCAGCTAATCATTACCGTACAGGTCCAGTACAAATATAAGTCCAGTAGCTCGTCACTTACGCGTATTGCGCTCACGTAGTTGCCCTCGCTGTCGTGAGTGTCGAGGCAAGCTCCTCGACGGACTGGGTAGCCTGTTGCACCGCATCAGATCCAGCTGGTCGGGTGGGCAGTGATTCGAGAACATCGGCAATCTGTGCCAGCTCGTCCATAGATGCTGCTAATGACGCCTCCAGCTCTGGGACAAGCTTGGACTCAAACTGCTGCGACGCTTGTTCTGCCAGGGCCTTGACGCGGTCGCGGCTTGTCCGCACGCTGTGCCCCCACGGTCCGTGAAGGTCGGTCTGCTGTTCTTGGTCTTCGTTGGGCCGGCTCAAGTCGACGTTTTGTAGCTCCTCTTTGAACTCGGCGATATTCCGGCGTACTTCACGCCGTCTGGCGCGGTCTTGAGCTTCCAGGGCCTTGTACAGCTCCTCGGCAGTGGCTCGCTGTGATCTCGTCAGCTGCGTGCCGTCGGCCGAGGCAAACAGCGCTACAAAGTCCTCAACCGACACGTAGTTGCTAAGTGACGTCCGTGCTAACAGGAACTCGTCCAGAATGCTAGCATCGGCCTGGCTCGCGTCCTGTTCGCGCTCCAGAGCGCTCATGGTAAGTTGAAGAGCACGGCTGCGCGATCTGGCGAAGTATACGACAGCTAGGACAATTGTACGTTTAGCCAGCAGGTTTAAAGGCAATCGCTAATATGAATTGCATGAGTCCTAGAGAAGATATTCTAGAGAAGATATTCTAGAGAAAATAGGGGAAAGTAGGCTAATAAAGGAGCAATGGGTAGGAGGAGTGGAGGAGTCCAGTCAAGTAATTTTACTAGGCTACATACAGAATCTCTCTAGGCTAATAAGGAAACATAACCACAGCCAAAGTGACAACATGACAATAAGGCATACTGCCAAAGTGATAATAAATAAGTGATCTGCTCACACTACCTGAGAAGCACATTGGCGTTACGCAGGCTGAGGTACTGCTGGTCGACGCCGGGTGGCAGCGTCTGGATGACGCCAAAGACCTCGGCATTGTAGTATCTGAGGCCGTGTCGTACAGACTTGTACTTTCCAGGAAGCCCCGTGATGTCGCACCAATGCTTCTGAGGAACCAGAGACGGGGGCGCCTCGACGCTGAAGTACGTCACGTCGTCAGCGCTGTGGTCGCGCGCTGCCAGGCGCCGCTGCTCATCCAAGATGAGGGCCTTGAAGTTCTTGTTTCGCCGGCTCGTCGGGTTCCATGACTCGGACTTGAACGGGCGAGCCGTCTCCGTGAAGTCGGCCTCGTCCAGCGCAGACATTGTATTGGTGTAGTAGAATAAGAAGTGAAGTTCAATTTAGCCCCAAGGTTTATTATTCAGCCTTGCACATGTATACCAAAGCCCTACCTAAATTGTTCCTCACATCCTGTCTACTGCTCATATCAGTTGATTGATATTGTCATTTATTGCTGTCATTGTCATTGTCATTATTTAGTGTCTGTACCGTCATACTTCTGTCTCTCACCACTCATGGTTCATGCTTCCGAAGGGCTTACTCATGTGCAGCTCGCGCACAAGCCCGTTGACGTTGCTGAGGTACTTGCCTAGCATGGCCTGTTTGTCCGCAGTTGTCTTGCGTTGGACCTCGGTCCCGACTGCGACCCGCGCAGTGGCTGTCTCGGGGACGAGATAGAAGAACAGGAACTCGAGGATGCGCAGCTTGACGTCTTTAGGAGTGTCCTTATTTTTGAACAGCGCGCATATCGTCGCAATGCCGTCGAGCTTCTCAAACTGCCGGATATTCGCCACCTCACGTACCATACAGCTGACTATCGTGTTGATAGCGGCGATTTGGATCTTGTCGGGTATGTCGAGCTTGAGACACTCAATGAGGATCTGTGTTAGTATAGTCTATGAGGCAGTTCCTCTACTTACTCCCATTGTCTTGGGCGTCGAGAAGATGCGACGGCTCGGGTAGTGCAAAAGACAGCAGCCTTGGATCATATCGAGTACTTTTGTAATTCGTTTGATGTTACCTGTCTTAGCTTGTTCGGTTTGCTCGTTTACTACTCACTTCTGGGATCGCGCAGCATGATCTGGATGTGGACAAGCAGCCGGCTGGCCATATTGTACATGGGATTGTCCTGAAGAGCCAGGAAATGGCGAACCTCGTCCTTGTCAAGAATCTGAGTACACACGTAGCCAGATCTCGACCGCGACGTGCCGCGGCCCGTCATATCAGCCGGCAGGCTACACAGGTCCATGAGCAAATCATCCAGCTCCTGGAGACCCGCGTCGACCTGCGCCGGGTCCTCGAGTTTTGCATAACCCTGATGAAGCGAATCTTCCATCGGGGATAACTGTCTGTGTTGGGGAAATAGTATAATGATAACTACGTGCAATAGGGTCTATATTAACAACACGATCCTCATATCACACTTCCCAATGCGGCAATGCCCAAACAATGCGTTCCCCGGATCAGCCGCATCACGCAGCCGTGCGATGCCCCTGATAGGCCTCGGTGAGCAGCCGAAAGTGCTCCTTCTCCTGCTCGGCGAGAGCTCCCTTGACGTCCTGAGTTAGTCAGTTTCACCACAACGTACACAATACATACGCTGATGATGGTGGATACGAGGAAATAATTGTTGTAGAGGAATTTCTCCTGCTTCGAGCTCGAGTCGTTGAGAACACCGCTCATCTTGGTGAGGAACGACTCAAAGTCGTTACGCAACCGATGGATCGAGTTCGCAACGGGCTCTGTCTTGCTCTCGTCAGTCTCGCACAGCGTCAGAATGCCAAACAGAAAACTGGCATACTGCTGCGTCACTGCATGCGGCACTAGCGCTTGTGAAGATGTCGTAGCTGTAAATGACGTCGACTTTGACGAGGCCTTTCGAAGTCCCTCACAGTGTGCATCCATAATGCTTTGGAATCGTGGCCACAGAGTCATCAGCACTCGCTGGAAAAAGTCCTGGCAGACGGGAGTTTTGCGTTTCTGCAGCTCAAGCTCAAACTTGCGACTCAACCGGATGCTTATGAGCACTCCGTAGCCGTCAAAAGAAGTCTCGACAAGCGACCGAGTATACTCGTAGCAGCAGTTGAAGGTAGGCTCGAATATGGCGTTGAAAATAGCCGATGGCTGCTCTCCACGCTCGTACTTGAAGAACTCCTCAAGGAATCTGTACTCGACAGTTGCATTGTCGACGAGGGCATATGAGACGCTTCGGAAGCCTGAATCAAGCCACCAAGACGTGTGTCCCTTGCTGACAGCTGTTTCAGCTGCATGTGATGAGATAACCGATGCATTGTTCGATGATAGGACATTGGCACGATCATTCAACGAAAGGTAGTCGGAGAGAGACGAGCCGTGAGGAGACGGAGCCACAAGAGCCGACGAGGCGGGAAATCGCGACGTTGCAAAAAACCCCTTGCGTGCTGTCTCATCTGAGCCCAGCACAACCGACTTGTCGACCGTCACAATGGGCAGTCGCTCCAGTGACTTGACGTATCTCGAAAAGTTGCTCGCGTAGTACCATCGCATGGTGAACAAGTATGCCTGTCTAAGATCCAATGCCAATTGTGTATGCTCCTCAAAAAGGTAGGCGTAGAGCTCTTTGTTGGCAAGCAAGTCTCCCTGAATAGCCTGTGCATTGACGCCGGCACTTCGCAGCATGCGGATTCGCGACGCCATGTAATCGCGGATCCGCTCGACGGCCTTTCGCGAGACGAGATCAAGCTGAGTCTCTGCGCCCTCAATTGCTGCGAAACCTTCTTGTCCCTTGAGCGCTTTGAGCTCGTTTTTCCGCCGGATGAGGTACTTGAGGGCTGCTCGCCATTGTGGTGATATTTCGAGGTCTGCGATCTGGTTGATGATGGTTGGTGGTATGACGAGAGCCTCGACAAGAGGTGCTAGACGTGCCTCTGCTTGTTTGCGAGATTCTAGAAGCTTGCGGTGGTTGAGCGAGCGGTTTTGTAGCACTTCCATGTCTGCTGAAAGCGAATTGAGCTCTCCCTGGAAGGCCTTTAGAGAGTCCTCGAGAGTGTCGAGCATCGTGACAGACTGCTCAATGCCGTTGTGGAGCTGGTTGAAGTGTTCAATTTCCTGTTCAAACTCTTGTGCCGACGTCTGGAACGAGGCGTCGGGCTTCTGCGTTATGAGCTGCTCCAGGCTCTTGGCTGTTGTCTTGTCGTCGAACTCCAGCTTCGATACAGGTCCCAGTAAGTCGTGCGGACCAGAAATGCCCACAATGTCGTTGATGAGCGAGTACAGCTGAGTCGACGGCGGCTTGGCCGTATCTACACGCGATATGGAGTGCCGAGGCACCCGCGTTGTGCTCATTGTGCTGACTGGTCTTCAGTTCATGGGTGCGTAAAGTCAAGCCAAATGCCAAATGCCGAGCAAATGCCAACCCACGTATACGAGCGGCTACCCTGCATCTCGACTCCTACACACAACTCTCCACACAGCAATGAGCATCTAGCAGCTTAATCCCCCGGGAAAGAGATATCTACAGGTATATTTGAGAGACGTTATATTCAATTGGCCAACACTTGTATTTGACTGCTTCTTCCGTCAACAGCCTCCCTGAGTACCCATGCAAAACGACACTATTCGCGTGGTAGTCTGTGGAGACGAAGGCGTCGGCAAGTCGAGTCTCATCACCTCGCTCGTCAAAGATGCGTTCGTGCCCAATCTCGAGAGCGTGCTGCCACCAATCACGGTGCCACGACAGGTCGTCTCTCTGACTGCCGGAGAGAGCACAGCCGGCAATGGGCTCAGCAGCAATAGCAATGCGCTTCCTAGCTCTACCATTGTCGTCGACACCTCGTCACTACTTGAGGAACGGGCGAATCTGACCAAAGAGATCCGGCGTGCAACAGTCATCTGGCTCGTCTACTCGGATCACTATACGTGTGAACGCATCTCGCTATTTTGGATGCCCTTTTTCCGCTCACTTGGTGTCAATCTGCCTATTGTATTAACGGCCAACAAGTGCGACCTACAACCAAAAGAAGAGGCAGCGCGAGCTATTGCCGATGAAATGGTGCCCATCATGAAAGAGTTCAAAGAGATCGAATCATGCATCCGATGCAGTGCCTCTATCCACTTCAATGTGAACCAGGCATTCTACTTATGCCAACGTGCAGTCACACACCCTCTCGCACCGTTATTCGATTCGAAGGAGGGGAAGCTCAAGCCTGCTGCTGTAGCGGCTCTCGAGCGTGTGTTCTTCCTGTCAGACCGGGATCAGGACGGTTTCCTAAGCGATAATGAACTGCATCAGCTGCAGATGAAATGCTTTGGTACGAACTTGGACTCGACAGAGATTGAGCAGATCGCGTCAGAGCTGAACGATCTGTCTACGCCCAGCTCCTCATCCCCAGTAGCCAATGGTCATCCCGTCAGTACCATCAAAGCGCTGCCCCCATTTGTGGCTGGCAAGGGACTCACTTCAGACGGCTTTATCCTCTTAAACAAAATCTTTGCCGAAAAGGGAAGGCACGAAACAACGTGGGGAATTCTCCGACGCTTCCACTACACGGACTCGCTATCACTTGAAGACAAGTTCTTGTGCCCACGACTCGAGGTGCCTCCGAACTCGAGCGTCGAGCTGAGCCCGGACGGTTACAGGTTTCTAGTTGATCTGTTCCTCCTGTTTGACAAAGACAACGACGGAGGACTTAATCAACTGGAGCTCGATGCACTGTTCAAGCCTACAGTTGGTATTCCTAGGCTGTGGAAGGAAACCAACTTCCCTCTGTCAACTGTTCGTAACGAATCTGGTGATGTAACACTTCAAGGATGGTTGGCCCAGTGGAGTATGACGACGTACCTCGACTATCGCAGCACAATGTCGTATCTGGCACAGCTGGGATTCGAAAGTAATCTTGAGACGCAGAAAATCACAGACGGTGTCAAAGTGACGAAACCGCGAAAGAAGCGCAATCCGGCAAGTAAATCATACCGCTCCACAGCTATCACGGACCGCAATGTCTTCAACTGTTTTGTTCTCGGAAGCTCGGGATCAGGCAAGTCGACGCTTTTGAACGCATTCCTCAACCGACCGTTTTCAAACGTGTACACACCGACTATCAAACCTGTAAGCGTTGTCAATAGCGTAGAGATGCCCGGAGGAAAGCAGTGTTATGTGGTACTCGAGGAACTTGGTGAGCTTGAGCCTGCTGTTCTCGAAAACTCAAGTCGGCTCGACGAATGCGACGTGCTGTGTTACACATATGATTCGTCAGAACCCGAGAGCTTCTCGCACTTGGTGAATCTTCGACAGAAGTACCCGCAGCTTGACAAGCTTCCAGCTGTATATGTTGCTCTCAAAGCCGATCTTGACCGGCAGCAGCAACGCTGTGACGTCCAGCCTGATGTGTACACCCGGAACCTTTCGATGGACGCTCCGTTGCATGTCTCTGCGCAGTGGCCGTCGTCTCTCAACGAGCTTTTCGTGCAATTGGCACAAGCAGCCCAGTTCCCTGGGCCGGCTACTCCTCAAGAAGGACCTGTTGAGAACGACTATTCATACATGCCGACAGTAATTGGCGCGTCTGCCGTCGGTGCTCTTGCGGTAGTCTTTCTAGTGTGGAGGGGCCAGCAGCTCCGGACTTAGGCTTCCATTCACGTACTTACACCACTACTACACGTAGAATTTATTTATTAGTGAACCAGAAGGAACTTAAATATTGTCGTTGACATTGCCGTTTTCTGGCTCTGATGCTTCATGTTGAGTGCCACTAGTTGACGTTTGCGGATCGTCGGGCTCCCAGTCATCAATGTCATCGTCATGGTAGTAGAGCTGCTCACGGTTCACCTGTTTCCACAAACTGGTATCTCGGGGGCGCTCTCCGAGCGAGTGAGAAGGACCGCTTAAAAGAGAGGTAACGGGTCTCAAAGGCACTGTGCGAGATTGTACCACAGGCTCATCTTCGTCTTCGTCCTCATCCTCAATATTAGCCAGCGGGTCCCGGGCAACGGGACGAGCATTTGTATCCCAGCGGCCGCTGTCGCTCGAAGCTCGCTCAGCCAACTTTCCATTAGTTCCGGTTCCGTTAGTGGAGCCGTTGGCGTGGGGTGAAGTAGATTGAGATCTGAGTGGATGAGGCATGGAGATGCTGCGATCGTCGCTTTTACGGGTATCTGTCCCAGGCAAAACGGATGACTGTGGATAGAGGGTGCTACCATTGGACACAGTACTTGCAGATGAAGGCTGTGGCTGTGAGATTGCCGTGGCGAGGTTGGTAGCACGCGCAGGTAGAGTGGTAGCCGACCCGAACGACGACGAGTGAGGAACAGGTATGGGCATCATGGTCTCAACAGGCACCACTGGAGCGACGCCCGGTCCCAAACTACCAATACTGCTTTGGAGCTGCTGCTCCACAGATCCAATGTACGACTTAAGTATCTGATCAGAAGAAGCTCTGGCCGTTGGGTCTGGTTTGAACCGCGATGAAGACGAGACTGGGCCTGAGACATAGCCCGTGGCCTTTTCTGGAGGCGGAATCACTGGGAGCTGCTCTGTCCTAGGTCTGGCAATGCGAGGTTTCTTGTTTTTGCTTCCCGGCGGTCGACCGGGTCGTCGCTTCCCTTCTGCAGCCAATGCGGCCGCGGATGCTTCTCTCTCTTCTCTGCTTCGCGTTTTAGATCCCTTTGGTCTGCCTCGGCGTTTGGGCTGAGGTTGCTTATTGTCGGACTCGGGCACTTGCGGATCAGTCGAGGTGCCTCGCGAGTGCGTGTTTTTGCTGTCATCAGTGTCGTAATCCATGTCAGAGCTGTGATCTGATTCCCAAGCCTGGGCGTCCACTTCGGACTTTTGTGGTATGCGCGATGCCTCAGTCGGCGGAGTCGACTCGGATTTAACTTGAGTTGGAAATGCATTGGCAGGTGGAGCAGGATTGGATGTGCTCTTGTTTGTGGTGCGGAACTGAGCGAACACGGATTCGGAGATCTGCCTCTGACTTGGCTGTGGAGCCCGCGGGGCGTCCGACGGTCTTATAGGCTCGACGGGTGAGTTCTGGACGGGCTGTTCAAATGGCGGTAGGGATTCCGGAGGGGCATTTGGAAGATTTATCGAATAGTCATAGACTTGAGCACTTGCTTCCCGTGTAGGAGGGTCTGCCGCTGCAGCTTCAGGGGCAGAAAGAAGTCCAACTGGTTGCAAGGGACTCGGGCCCTGAGCGATAGGGATGATGGAGAAATCAGTGACTCCCGTGAACTCAGGCACCGCATACCGACGGAGCTCGAGATCACGCGCCAGTAGTGATCTGGTATCGATATACTGCATGTCGATTGAGCGGCAGGCGTTGACACAATTGAAGCATCAACGATTAAGAGCCGAAATGGTATTCATGGAGCCGCGGTTCAGACGTGCTGTCGCGTCAATGGCAAAATCCGAGATGGATTGTGTGGTGAGGTTCTAACTGCATGTTATTTCCATTTTGGACGCGAACAATTAAGGGTGCATGCAGCACCTGCACTAAAGAGCCGTGAGCTAAAGCAGACCCTCCTCACTTGTCTATATAAACCGGCGAATCCTCCTCAGATTGCTGGTTTATGTTTCCAGGTAATAACTCGCAGTCTCACAGTCTTTGGATGAGATGACCGGGGTGGTCCAATTGACGGCCGTCGACAAACTGAGTCAGGCAGAGGCGTTTGGCTACTCTGTGCTCATTACAGTGTGTTACGTTGGATGTCTCTACGCGCGCTCGAGCACGCGACCGCAGTCGGGCCGGAATCGCAACGACGAAGACGTCGTGGTGCAGAGAGTGCTGACAATTGCTGTTACGACTGCTTTGCTGGTGTTTGGGCTGGTTCCGGGGATACTGTGGTGGTATGAGGGGCTGTACGAGACCTGGTTCTACGCCTGGCAATCCCTACATATGACCCTGACTATTGATGGCGTCCTTTTTGAGCCATTGAAGTGTGTTCTTCTGACCGCTCTTCTTTTCACAGGGCCTCTGGTCAACTTTGCGCTGTTTGAGCACGACCTTGTGTGGTCGTCGATGGTGGAAGACATTCGCAAAGGTGTCAGTGACATCTACGGCATACGCAATTACGTTATAGGACCATTGACGGAAGAGTTGGCATTCCGCTCGGGAATCCTGGCTGTCTACCTCGCTTCTGGCACCTCAAAGACAGCCATGATGTTCGGTACTCCGCTGTACTTTGGAGTCGCCCACATTCACCATGCCTATGAGAGCTATGTTCAGCTACAGGATTCCGAGGTTCTTGGTGATAGCCAAAGCAATCAGATATTGCCCCTGCTGCTTGTCTCATTAGTTCAATTTGCATACACCTCGGCTTTTGGTTGGTATGCCGCGTATCTGTTCCTCAACACGGGCTCGGTGTGGTCGTGTGTAGCAGTCCACGCTTTGTGCAACTCCCTTGGGCTGCCGGATTGGACGCTAGACACGCCGTCAAAGACCCGGATATATCGTGT
The DNA here is from genome assembly GCA_030570555.1 of Sugiyamaella valdiviana. Lineage (NCBI taxonomy): Eukaryota > Fungi > Ascomycota > Dipodascomycetes > Dipodascales > Trichomonascaceae > Sugiyamaella > Sugiyamaella valdiviana. The sequence goes on from JAJLWF010000006.1 coordinate 254,622, forward strand.
ACTACTTGCTGTGGGTCTTGTTGGCTTCTTCGTCGTCATCTACAATGCCCGTTGGTCTCACGCCATCGTTTGATCTAATATGGAGTTTGGGGATACATCACGAGACTCGCCCTTAACTAGATAACTAGACGTCACAGATAAATGTCACTGCATTACATCTTGTCATTACATATGCTACTTACTTAGTTTACACAGACGCGCCAGGCAGCCCGCCAGCTGTAAGTAAGTTCCAACACCATCGAGCACCCGCATGTGTGTGAAGCCGATCTCGCGAATGAACTCGAGACGCAGCTCCTCTCCGATATCAACAGACTTTGTGACGCGGAACATGGTCGAAATGATATCCACAGCGCTATAGCCCTTGTCCCATAGCTCCGTGAGCTGGTCGAGAGCAGCATCGATCTCGCGATGCTGGCTAGACACAATCATTCGCTGAACAGCGAGGGGGTGTGGAGAGTCGACTACCTTGAAGACATTGTCGCCGCTGACGAAACCAAAGCCTGACCAGGTACTCTGCAGGTTATTCAGAGCCTGGCGCATGTCACCCTCGGCCGTGAACAGAAGCGCGCTGAGACCGTCCTCGGAGTAGGTGACTTTCTCGAAGGCAATGACCTGCAGTAAACGTTTCAGCACTTCATCGTCGGTCAGTCGTGTGTAACGTAGAATCGCACACCGAGACTGCAGCGGTTCAATGATTTTGTTGGATTGATTGCACGCAAACGCAAATCGTGTCGTGTTGGCGTAGATCTCCATGGTTCGACGCAGCGCCTGCTGAGCTCCAGGCGTCATACTGTCGGCCTCGTCGAGGATGATGATCTTGTGTCGGCCAGCCGGTAGATTGACCTTTTTCTGTGCAAACGCCTTTATCCGTCCTCGAACGACGTCGATACCTCGCTCGTCCGATGCATTCAGCTCCAGCACCGCATCCTTGTAGGCGTCGCCGAGAAGCGCTCGTGCCAGACAGTGCACCGACGTTGTTTTTCCGATTCCGGGCATTCCCTGAGTTAGACGGCAAGTAGGCAGACTGTCGTATGACGTACCGAAATGATGACATGCGGCATGTTGCCATCTCGGGCAATGATCTTGAGGCGCTCTATCGTCTCTGTGTTGCCCACGACATCCTCGAGGTAGATTGGCCGGTACTTCTCGACCCTGTGTTAGCGACAGTGCAATTCCGACACATTTCGTCACCTACCAAGGAAGCTGTAGTGTTTCCGGGGCCGATGAAACGAAAGTGCCTTTCGACGACTCTGCTTTACCGTCCATTGCGATGCAGAGAGTCGCGAAGCTGCCGACGCGTTTATATTGTGTATACCCGTACCCTGATTTAGATTAGTAGGTAGATCGTTGGCTACAACGTTACACTATCATATACTACTAAATACAATCAGGGTACATTAGTCATTAATCGTGAAGCTACTCTTCTTGTACGGGTGCAAATCCTTGTCCGTAGTACGGGCCGTGAATGCCGCGACGGTGACCATTGGCGGCTTTGGCAGCTGCCGACTCATACACAGGTCCTCCGTCCTGCGCGACTTCATCCTCACCGTGCCACAGGTCCTCGCCGCCCTCGATGCTTGAGGATGAAGACGAAGACGAAGTCGACTCGGTCGATGGGGACTTCTTAACCTCATCCTCCTGGTACCCGTAGCCGACGCCTTGGGCCTGCGAGGGCTGTGATTGGCCATGGGCTCGACGTTTCGGGACCTTCTGAGATTGCTGCTTGGCCTGTTGCTGGGGAGCCTGACGTTGGTCTTGGGCGTACTCGAAATGCTGCTGTTGGGGCTGCTGCTGCTGTTGCTGAAACTGCTGCTGCTGTTGCTGCTGCCCCTCAGCGTACTCGTAGCCCTGGGCATATTCTTCCTGGAACTCGCCCTGGTACTCTGCCCGATAGTCTCCCTGGTACTCTGAGCGATACTCATTCTGGTCTTGATACTCGCCTTGATAGTCACCTTGGTACTCTCCCTGGTACTCTCCCTGCTCATAGTTGTATCCATCGTAGCCGTACATAGCCTGCTGCTCCTCAGGACCCATCTGCTGCATGTGCATTTGCTGCATCTGCTGCTGGTATCCAAGGTTGATGAGGTTGAGGTATGCGTACATGAAGTTGGACAACAAGACCTGTTGGACAAGAGGACGGCGAGGGTTGGCTAGCTTGAGGTGAGACAACCGGTAGATAGCACGTTCAACGTGCAATGGGTACCGGTGGCACATCATGACAAGACTCTTGTCAGACATCTGATGCGGAGGAATATGATAAGGTAGGCTTCCATCGTTCTGGAACTGCTGCTGCTGCTGTTGCTGAAGCTGCTGTTGTTGCTGCTGCTCATACTGCTGCTGCTGCATAAGGAGCTCCTGCTGAAGGTCCTCATATTCCTGTCGCGACTTCTGGTTCTGGCGGTGCTTACCACCACGACGCTCGCGGCTCTTTGATCGGTAGCGCGCCTTGGCACCAACAGACTTCCACTTACTACGATCTGCCTTGTCGCGCTCCTCTTTGGGAGATGTCGACTTCTGGCTCGTCGGTGACGTCTGCGGCTGCTGAGACGATGGTTCCTCCTCCTTTTTGGACTTCTTCTTGGAGAAGAACGACGAAATTGTCTTCCGCTCACTTGTGTTCAACGACTCGGAGTCCTCTCGGCGTTCCACAGGGCTCGGAGAGTCGGTGGAAGCAGATGTCACAGAGGCACTGTCGGGACTCGACGGCTCCGCTCCTTCTCCTGAGTTGAACAGCCACTTCCAAGTGTTTTTGCGTCCACGCTGCTTTGTGCTTCCTGTCGACTGGGACGCACTCACTCGGCCTGTTGAATCGTTGGCAGACGGTCTAGACGGTTCACCTCCTGCTAGCGGGATGGACGACAGAATGTTGGTAGATCCGCCAATCATGGACGGCGACGCTATGCCGCTTGAGAGAGACAACGAGCCTAATGGGAGCTCAGACTCTGTAAGAAGCTCGTCATGGTCATCATCGATGGGCTGTCTGGGAGCCGCCCGCTGATCTTGTTGAGTCTCGGATGCGTATCTGATGTCTTGTTGCTGAAGGCTATCAGCGCGGTCCGGCGGAACAATAGTCGGCGAGGCAGCTCTCTGGCGTGCACGTTCGGGAAGATGCTTCATCTTGAGCGATCGGCGTGCGCGTAGATTCTCCTCGCCAGGACCCTTCTCCAACGGACTTTCCAGCAGTCCGCTGGAGCTACTACCTGACGACGGTGACGAGTGGTGGCTCGAGGGCTCTTCTGGCGAGAATGGAGCTCCAAGCTGACCATGCTGTGTAGTAGGCGAAAATGGGGAGTCAAGTCCTGGCTTTTCAGCATCCGTTTCAGATCTAGACGTATCAACTCTGCTCAGATTGGGGCGCTCCCGTCGACCGCGACGAACAGACGACGGCTTGCTGTATCGTGTGTTTGTAGAACGGCGCAGTGATGGGGAAGACGCCTGCAGAATAGGCATGTCGCTGTCATTTGCCAACGGCTCCATCTCGTGGATTGTGGCAATCTGACCCGTTGAGTGGTTTACGCGATCGGGCGTTGAAGCGCTTCGGCCGATACCCACGGATGCGTTATTGCCGCGGTAGAAGCCGGAGCTGTTATCATGCGAAAGAGAGCGAACAAGCTGGAAGGGGTCCATGGCGAGACTTTCGAGTTCGCCAAGGGACTCCAACTGCGCCGAAAGTGACGAGATGGATGTCAGGTTATCGGGGATTGTGGAGGTGGTGGCACGACTCTTGCGTTTGCGCTCTTCCAACACCTCGCTGGCATCCATGAATTCCTCTTGGTCCTGAATCTCGCGGCTTAAGCGAGTGTTTTTCCTACTTAGGTGAGCCCTTGAGCCGTCTTCGCTCGACTCCTCGGACGAAGTTTCGTTAGACAGTGACGAGGGAGAAGACGATTTCACGGTAGCACGGATTTCGGCGACTTTTTGCTGTACAAATGACTTCCACTCCTGAGGAGCCAGCTCAGGATGGACGTGGGCCGGGACCCACAAGAGTTGAGATGCATGAGATGAAGAGATCTGGGGACCGGGCTCGACTGATTCCTGATCAGCGGGCGGTTCTGGTTGCGCTTCATCTGGGGCCGAGCCACGGCGTCGACCGCGCGACGATGACAGTCTTGCTGACAGAGATCGCGAGGCAGCCGCGGCTTGGCCCGATGCTGAGGACACGGCCGCGGACGAAGACTTTGTTCGTCGCGGCGATGTTTGAGGATAGTCGGATGCGGCAGTGTTGTCGCCAATACTGTTGGATCTGTATGCAGGGGAGGAATGGGATGCAAAAGTCTGTGAGGTTCGCGTCTGTGCGAGGCCACTGGGGGAGAACATTGGGCTCGAGGTTTGCTGGGGCGACGTGGAGGGCGATGTGCTTGGTGCTGGGCGATGCGGGTCATCATAGAGCGACGAGAACTGCGGCAGATCCGGATCCAGCGTCGACAGCGCACCCAGCGATAGACGCTTCAGCGTTTGCACGTTGTTCATCTCCTGGGCCACGACAGCAGCAGCGGTCATTGAGTCGGCGTGTTGCTCATTCGAGAATCCGGCCATGTTGCTGCTGCGTCGTCGCCCCGCCATGGAGACGCCCTCGACTCGTCGTGACGACGGCGCCGAGTGTCTCTTGCGCGAAGGATCGCTCATCGCGGGGATATGAAAAGAGGAGTTTTACCTGATGCGGGCGTAAGCCAGGATTGAGACGATATTTCGGGTCGGTGCTTTGGTCGATATTTCCAGCAAAGATTCCCGTGAAGATTCCCGGTCAGGACAGATTCAGGCCGTCAAGCTAGGGTGCACACGAAACCAGTCGCAGTGCACAGCGTGTCGTAGTCCAGACTACAACGACGGGAGGGGGTGGAAAAAACTCCAAAAAAAAGAGTGGTGGCGTGTCCAGAGTCGAAGCTGGCAATGGTGACGTTGGCAGCGAGTGTGAGAAAAAAGCTCCCGCGTGGCAGGGCAGGTTGAAAGCCAGGACGAAGCTGGCGGACAGGCGAAAAGTCCAAGCTAAAATGCGTCGGTCACTTTAAAGTGCCAATTTCGCTTCATTCGGTGGCCGCAGGGTTTCGTGGGGAAGGCTGCCAGGAGAGGAGGAGGTACGAAGAGCCCCGCCGCTGAAATTATATCGAGTTCTGAGTACGGGAGACCGGGACGACGATGTGCCTTGACTGCAAATGGCCTCGTCTATGAAAAACGACTTGTTCAGGTTCTAAGTTTATTGGCCCGATATGTAGGGGGTGAAGATTATGTCAGCAGCCTGCCTCGGTGATTAAGCATACGCCGACGCGTTTCAGGGGTAACTCCGCCAGACAGGAAGGTTCGTCACCACGAGGGGTATTTGACAACCGGAATGGCAGGTACCGGAGTAGGATTTTGTTCTTAGAGAAGAGTACAAGAGTAGCCTTTATTGACTGGCTTTGTTGGCGTCTTTTAATGATGATCACGCGAGCATGGCTTCACGTCAAAAAGCACCTACCTGCATATCTGCTGCAGTTGGGTGGGCGCGATGCGAAGCGATAAATAGGATATGTACAGGTGGCATGGATCAGGATGAGGCAGGCTCTGTAGAGGTAGGCTCTGTAGAGGCGGTTTCGATATCGGCTTGTGCACTGCCACTCTCTTGCTCAACCTCTGGACTGCCTTCTTGCACGTCATTCTCGGACTCCGCACTGCCATTTTCTTCAGTCTCGGCCTCGGCAGTAGTCTCCTGGGAGTCGGCACCCTCGCTCTCGGTGCCGCTCACACCTATCAGCTTGCGGGATGGGAGCACGGCCTCAAAAGCCTGTTTCCAGTCCTTGAGCTCGAGCCACCGCAGCACAATCTCAAATACATGGTTCGTGGTGAGAACACGGCGGCCCGACAGCTTTATGAAGTCTTCAATAGGCAGCTTAGCAGTCTTAATGTTCTGCTTTGCAGCCTTGTCTTTACACAGGTCCTTGTAGCGGCCCTTGTCGACAATGCCGCCAATAATATAGGTCATGCCAGGCTCGAGAGTTTCGAGCGTTGTCTCTGCGTCAGACGAGAAATAGAGCCACTTGGCACGCTCCGTCTCGTCGTCGGGAACAGTGTAGTCCTGCTCGTTGAACTCAATGTCGGTCCAGTTGAGATGCTGGGCCTTATTGGGGCCATAGAACCGGTCCTTGAGACTCTTGTTGAACGAGCTCACCTCAACGCTCACCGACGTCGTGGCCTTGCGGTTTTCAGCGTAACAGCGCATGATCTGGCTCGCCAGCGACACTTTTTCGCCCTCCTTCATCAGATCGTCAAATGCACAGTCGAGGATCACTTTGATGGGAGCTTTTGTCTGATTAGGAGGCGGACCGCGGTGTTTCTTTGCAATTTTGGGCTGGGACGGATCCTGAGCTGCCTCATGGAGTCGTCGCTTCTTGTTGTCTTTAGCGGCCTTGCGTTTCTCCTTACGCTTAGCCACCCAGTCGTCATGCTCGGCCGCGATCTTCCGTTGCTTGATCTCCTTCTTCCATTGCCGTCGGCTCATGCCTTCAGGCACGGGTGGAGTTGGCTCAGATCTAGGATGCTCATCGGCGGGAGACTTCGCCGTCTGCTCAGCAGCGACTTCACTACCCTCTCGACTGTCAGCCATGGCTAGAGTTGAAGTGACGAAGCTGGTGCCAATTTTTTGGGCACGGCTGCCGTAGCCGTGCGTATGCCCAATCCGGCAGTTACGTCGGGCGATCGCATACAGCGTCGAGCCAAGGGGGTACAGGAAGTTGAATACCAGCTACCAGTAAACGACATAAGTAGAGCGAGTATGAGTACAGTACGGCAGGAAGAGTCACATGTGACTCAATTTTCTGTTTCTATAAAAGCGCTTCTCTGTGTTTACCACCCTACGGCGGTGTGATGCACCGTATACCCCCGCTTACGAGACTGCCGTACCTTCTGACTGGCCCGCTTACACCATGCCTGCAGTAAAGCGGCCCGTTTATGCGCGGCACGCCATTTGCGGCCCATTCCACGCCAGCCAATCACGCGCACGCACGCCAACGTTGGACTGCGTGCGGTTCAATTCATGCGGGGTGGAGGACGCAGCTGCAGGTGAAGGTCGGCGCGTGTGGAGATATAAAAGGGCTGCCGTGCGCTCACGAAGCCAGCAACTAAAGGCCGCAACAGAAGCACAAAAGTGAAACCAGGTTGAATAAACCGGGTTGAATAAAGGTCACACTAATAGACCCAAGACGACAATACTATGGCCGAGGCTAAGCAATTGAGACGCTCCGCGCGAGTGGCTGGGCGCAGCGAAGATAACCCTGTGAAGGCCTCAGAACCCAAGCCGAAGAAGGCCAAAACAGAGCCTAAGGAGGTAAAGGAGAAGCCAAAGGAGAAGACAATTAAGGAGAAGACAATCAAGGAGAAAAAGACAAAGGAGGAGCCAAAGGAGGCGGACGAAAAGGCAGCGAAGGGAGGGATCCCTGATGTGACGCTGCTGGACCAGGATGGCAAGTCGGTGCGCTTCCTCGACGCCGTGGCTGCTAACGAATGGGTCGTTTTATTCTGTGAGTACCAACCAATTGAGTTATCATTACCTGACTTCTCATTACCTGGCTTCTCATTACCTGACTAACTCAGCTTATCCGCGTGCTAGCACGCCCGGATGCACTCGACAGGCGTGTGGGTTCCGCGACAACCACGAGGCGTTCAGCGCAGAGGGTGCCGCAGTGTTCGGCATCTCGGCCGACAGCCCCAAGGCCCAGAAGTCCTTTGAAACCAAGTACTCGCTGACATATCGCCTGCTGTCGGACCCCAAGTTCCAGCTGCTGGGCCCGCTGGGCGCTCAGAAGGTCCAGGGTAAGGTTACCCGCTCACACTGGATCATTCATAATGGCGAACTTGTGCTCCAGGAGAACGGAGTCAAGCCAGACAGCAGTTTTGTCGACACTCTTGAGCGTGTGAAGAAGGCGTCTAAGTAGTCCGGTTAGCCTGTCACACTTTAGTTGCCATTGTACCTGTACATTTGTACTTTTAAACGGCCTTAAACCGCTCTGTATTTCCCCACACTCGACATGGTCGTCACCAACGGTACCTCGACGTCTCAGCACGTCCAGCGCCTCATGGACCAACGCGCCAACATGGAGTCCGAGCTCGACGCACTAGCCGATGTTCTCAAGTCTGTAAGTTGCAGAATATCAAGCAGTAGACTCATTGGCACTGACTAACTCAGCACAATGTCGACATGAAGACGCCACTGGTGACCCAGGACGGGTTTCCACGAGCCGACCTCGACGTTGCACAGATCCGTGAGGTTCGCCAGCGGATCATTCGACTTCAAAACGACCTTCGTGGTCTCATGCGCACTATTGAAACTGAGCTTGTCTCGTACTTCAAGCAAAAGCGCGAAGAGGGCGATGCGCCAGTGCCTTCAAATGGCAGTACATCAAGTGCTGCCAGTTCTACCACCGGAGTTACTGGATCTGGTGGCTCTGGAACTTCCGCTACTGGAACTTCCGCTATTAGCGCTACTGGAACTTCCGCTACTGGAGCTGGCACCACCAGCACTAGCACATCCACTCGTCCCTCGATCCCGTTTGCTCGCATTGATTCGGTGGAGCCCGACAGCCCTGCCAGTAGAGCTGGTCTCGAGGAGGGCGATCGCATTGTCAGTTTCGGCCATATCAACGCATCCAACCACCAGCGCTTACAGGCTCTGGCTCCGCTCGTGGCCGCCAATCTCAACGTAAGTGTCATCTGTTGCTGGTATCTAAGCTAACTATAGAAACACATCTGGGTAGCAGTCCTGCGCAACACCAACACTGTGATGGTACCGCTCATTCCCGACAACAGTTGGGGTGGCCGTGGAGCCCTTGGCTGCCATATCGTGCCCCTGTAGGTTGTCCACATGGGCGTCAAAATGCATTGATAGTCATTAGCCGAGAGAGTCAGATACGTGGCCATGAGGCACAATATGAAGCACAACTTCAATACTAGAAATGCCAATCAACTCTAGTTTGTGTGTTGTAATGTCGTGAGCCAACCGCTTCTAGATCTCATACATCTCTGCCACCATCGTAAACCCGTCAACCACCGTGCAAGGTCGAGGCAAACAGAATGTTGTCTCGTGACTGCAGAACGTACTCCTCTTCACCAACGAGCTCCCAGTCGGTGTCATTGATGAGCACGAGGATGCCAGGACGAACGAGACCGTCCTGAAGGAACAGATCTTGGCGGCCAGACATCTGTTTAGCGAGGTACCCGAGCAGCCAGACGATAGTCGACTCCTCGGTCGGCAGCTCCACCGTCAACTGTCGCCTGTCGTCAAACAGCGTCTCGAGCCCTCCACTGAACTCGACCGATATCGACATGGCAGCAGTGTTTTTGCACAGTCCGTTTTTCAAAGGTTCAACCTTCGGATTTTCCCCACATGCGAGCGCGTCACGTGACCTTTAAACTTTCCACGTCACAAACCCACAAGTGCCGCGTGCCCTCTGAATTTCACCAACCTCCCCCTGAGAGTCACCAGTTCTGTTCTTCCGTGGTCCCAGATCTGTCGTTGCTGCCGCCATGAAACTGTCAATTGTCGCTCTGCTCAGTGGTCTCGCGTCGCTTGCCGCGGCCCAGACCTCTAACCCGCTGTTCCAGTCGGTTGATAACACGTTCCTCGAGATCGACTACCAGCTTGCTCCAGAGCACGTCACCAGCGAGGGCGCGTTCAAGCTGTACAACGAGGAGGACACCCCCCTGAACCTCGTCTTCACCAACCGCTTGCAGCCCGGTGATGGCCCTATCATCATTGCTGGCATCTTTGGCAGCGTGTATGAGAAGCCCACCGTCAACAAGAAGACTGGTGAGATTGTCGATGGCGAGATTGTGCGCAACCTGACGCTGTCGAAGCTGGGTCCTCTGACTCTGGAGCCCGGCCAGACTGGCACTATCGAGCACTCGATCATGCTGATTGTGCCCCCCAAGGACTTTGACCTTGGCTTCTCGGTGCTGGTGCAGCACGGCGACCAGCTGCTGAACGTGCGTCTCAACGACCACCCCATCACCGTGCTGGACGTGCCCATCTCGTCGTTTGACCCGCGTCTGCTGCTTGTCCAGCTGCTGCTGGGAGTCACTGCTGCTGTTGGTGGTTACTACGGCTCGCGCAAGCTGGTGCTGCCGTTCCTCGAGTCCAAGATGGGCTCCAACAAGAAGACCACCGCCAAGGAGGAGACCAAGGCCACCAAGACCACCGAGTCTGGCAAGGGCTACGATGAGTCGTGGATCCCCGAGCACCACCTCCGCTCGCGTACCGTCAAGAAGTAAAACCTCAACGGGCTACCTGGACACTGTATAATATGTAGTTGGAGTCAACGGTTACGTTATGGATTAAGTTAGAGTGGCAAGTAGTTACAAGGACGAGAAGTGCGTGGATGCAAGCAGTACAGCAGTTAAGTCAAGCAGCTTACAGGTCTTACGAGCATTCATCGTCAAGAGTCTACAGCAGTTAGGAGTTCAATTGTGCAGCACACTGTCACAAGACTGTATTGCTAATTCTATATACATCGAGGTCTTCCTCGTGGTGGTTGGGAGGTCTTCCTCGTGATGGGCTCACTGCGCTTACTGCTGCTCGACAATGGCCTTGACCTTGCCGAGCCACGAAATGTACTCGTTGGTCTCGCGGTACGAGGCGTACTCAGTGATGAACTCGGCCATCTCCGTGTCAATGCCACGAGACTCGAGGTACTGCTCGACAGAGGCCTGCACCGACTCGTCGAGAACGGCGTAGGGAGGTCCCTGGTACTGCATGCGACGCTTGTAGTCAGCCTCGGGGGTATCCGAGGTGGCCAGCTCGGCACTCTCGTAGGGAACAATAGACTCGACGAGAATGGCGTCCTGCTGAGCAATGGCCTCAATGCTGAGAGCACCGTTGGGCTTCTCAACGACGATGTTGAGGCGAATCGACGTGGCCAGCTCGTCAAACTCGTCCTCGGCAGACTCCTCCTCCTCAGCAGCAGCCTCTTCCTCCTCCTCAAACGCCTCGTCCTCAGCAAAGCTCTCGCTGTTGTTGATGTCCGAGATGGAGAAGTAGACGTTGATGGTCTCGGAGCCGTCCTTGCGGTACAGGCGCACCTCCTCCTGGCCGTCAGTGGCCACCACCGAGTAGCCCGACTTGTCGAGGAACGACTTGATAACCTCGGGCTCGGCAAGGTCGGCCTCACGCTCAATCTTGATCTCAGACTTGAGCGCAGCGACGAGCTCAGCATCAGCAGACGCCAGAGGAGCCTTGTTCTGCGAGTAGGCGGATACCGACAGCATGCGCACAGCGGGCATCATCGGGAGTCGCGAAGCGACAACCATGGAGCGGGCAGGCATGCGGGCCAGACGAGTGGCCGAGCGCGCAGCCAGACGGAGAGAAAGCATAGACATGGCGACAACAAGAAGTTAAATATCTAGACGTTTGAAGTTCGTATGAAATCCTAGATCTTGGAGCTTACGCTACTGGGGGCAAGTAGCGAGTGGGATTTTTTTGTAGCCGGGTAAGCACGGCTGGATGAACCTCATAGTGGAGGCCCAAAGGGCAAACGATAGGGTATTGATGATAAAAAGCACAAAAGTCGAAGGATCACTAAGGGAGTGAGTCTACAGTGCACATTAAAAGCCCATTTCAAACGTTCTCAATCGTTTGGAAGTGTCCTCAACCGTCTGGAAGTGTCCGTCGGGACTGCTGTGCTCACACTACGCACGGCTGAGTAGGGCTAGGACCCGTAAGTCCACGTAATTTATCTGAATCACTGAATAGCCCCGTAGACTGTGACTTCCATATTCGCAACTACACGAGTCGTCGCGTCGCTGAATTTGCAACTCGATTCACCAGACTCAGTCAGTATGGATTCGTCGGCACCCAAGTCTGCCAAGGACCTCACCGCGTCGTTTACGCGCGTCGGCCGGATGTACCAGACGTATCTGGACAAGAGCGTGCCGCACACGCTATACCGCTGGGTGGGCTTTGGCGGTCTGCTGGTGGTGTTTATGCTGCGCATCGTGCTTGCCCAGGGCTGGTACATTGTGTGCTACACGCTGGGCATCTACCTGCTGAACCTGTTTCTGGCGTTTTTGCAGCCCAAGTTTGATCCGTCGCTGGAGCAGGAGATGCGCGACCAGGACATTGAGGAGGGCGAGAGCCTGCCGGTGTCGCAGGCTGATGTGGCAGCTGCCACGTCCGAGGACGGCGAGTTCCGCCCGTTTATCCGCCGTCTGCCGGAGTTCAAGTTTTGGTACACGGCGACGCGTGCCACGGCCATTGCGTTTGTGTGCGCGTGGTTCCCAGTGTTTGACATCCCCGTGTTGTGGCAGATTCTACTGCTGTACTTTATCGTTCTGTTTGGCCTGACGATGCGCCGCCAGATTCAGCACATGATCAAGTACCGCTACCTGCCGTTTGATCTGGGCAAAGTCAAGTACAATCGAGGCTAAGAGGATTCTTGGCGTGGCCCAAGTGGTTAGTGCAGCGGTTGGCTAGCTGGTGCAGTTAACTAGCTGCTGGTTACTTGGTTACTTACTGTTGTTCTGGCGATGGGCTGCGTTGGCAGGTGTACCAGTGTTACTGGCTGGGAGGTCTACTGCGTGGTCTGGTTATGCCGCCTCGAAGAGCTTGAAGACGAGTTAAAAGTGTGTCTGTTGTGCAGACTAAGCATCCACTGTTTGCATGGAGTTAAAGTGTTAGGTAGGTTGCTCTGCCGCGTTAGGTAGGTGGCTTTGCCATGTAATGATAGTGTAATGGCAGGTGATAAGACCGTTTGGAGGTCGCATACGGTTTGGCTTAGGCATGCAAGTAACAAGGGGAGACAGGCAAGGGGAGAGTCAAGGGAGAGCTAATGGAGAGCTAAGGGAAGCCAAGTGGAGCCGAGAGCGGAGATCAACTGCATATACACGGGCCAGGCAGCCCCATTAGTCCAGGGTGCAGCGCACTATCCCGATCCAAGAAGCAGATTGCCAGTCTGGCGTGCCTCGAGGCCTAGCCCTGCTCGAGGGTTAGTGGAGGCCTGTGCCCTGGATACGGCGCGGATTGGCACGGGTGGTGGGAGACCGGAGCACGCCCCGATCTCAACAAAGGCCCTGCTGGTAGATGGGTTTCCTGTACCGGGTAGGTGGTGCCGACGAGGAGCGTATCCGGGAGGACTCGGCACGTGGTGGGGTGCGTTAAGGGGGCTACCGGCCGAAGCGCCGGTGGTGGTCGCGTGCCCTCAGCCGTGCACACCCCATCACCAGGGCAGGGGTCGACGCCGTGTCAGGTCGGCCGAGCCTATGACCGGGACGACCTGTGACCTCGATACATGTATGTACAGTTGTGTTCGGCCGAGCTTGTAGAGTTAGATGTATGAAGAGTAACATATTTGAAGTAATATTCTTGAAGTAACATGTATGAAGAGTAAGTTGCTCTTTCGAGTCTACCTACCACGCACATGACGGTCCGAGTCTAGCTGGATGCGTGGGCTCCACTCTAGTGCATCTGCAGGACCCTTGTTGATCGAGGTACAGCTACAGGCCCGCCAGGCGGGTAGAGGCAGACAAGGAGGTGACAGGGGTACATGATTCATTCAATCTATAGGTTGCGGCGGGCCGTGCTGCGAGCAAGGATCGACAATAAGTTAGGTTTGGAGGAGACAAGAGGACAATCGTAAATGGTAAAATGCAGAAATGGTTAGAGTATGCAGTCGTGAATGCCGGGCTGGCCGGGGCTGGAGATGTAAATCCAGTGGATGTGGGGTAAGCAAGCGGGCGGCTACTGCTGGACTGTCATCCATTGGCCCGAGGGCGCGACCATCTTGGCGTACTCGCGGGCGCAGCTGATGTGGTGCACCTGTGAGACGTCGTCGTCATCCTCGGAGTCTGATGATGAGAAGCTCAGCGCTGGCTCGTCCACCGCCTCTTCCTCTTCCTCGTCTTCGTTGTCGTCGTCTTCGGCCTCGGGGCATGTTGCGTAGTCGTCCTCGGATGCCGATTCAGCGGATTCTGACGAGTAGTAGTAGTCCGAGTCGCTGTCGTCCTCAAACTCCTCAGTCTCCTCAATGATGACGCGGGATGAGTAGTTGTATGCACTGGACCCGAGCGAAGACTCGGTGACCTCGTCCATGTTGACCTCGATGGTCGAGACATGCTCGACATGTCGTGGCCGGCTCGACAGCTTGAGGTCGCGGTTGGCGCAGGCCTCGAGCTGAGCGCGACGCTCGGTGTTTCGGGCTGCTGTCAGCGAGTCCATGAGGCAGTCGTGGAGGTTGGCGTGCGACACGAGCATGCGCAGGTCGTGGTCGGTGCGGGCAGCTTCGCGGTACAGCTTTGTTCGCGCGCGCGATGCCAGAATGTACATGTCATTGGGGCTCAGTTGCGAGCGCGGGGCCGTCAGCAGGTGGTCCATTGTGAAGTGAAGTGGGTGGTGAACAACCAGATATAAACCAGATAGGTACAATTAGACAGCGCAATCAGATGCAATCAACTGTCAAAGCAATTAGTGAGCTGCAGTATGACAGCAAGGATAGCACAGAGATGCAGAAACAGGCTGAAGCAGGAGGACCTTGGAGTACAAGGGTCAAGTCGAAGAGTGAAGTTGAAGAGTTAAACTGGAGTCAAACTGAGTGCAGATGCTGGACGGAGATCAAGAAACCATGCTATCTATATATGGGGTCTGGCTAGGCCTTGATTTGACTTTCAAACGAAGCGTGCATTTGTTTTTGGCGGCTAGCCTCATCCTGGCCCCACAGTGCTTTTTGCTGCACAACCGACGGATCCCCGGCACTGCGAGGTTGGGCCGGCAAGCCAGCGGCAGGGCCCACGGGCCGGCAGCGGGGCTGGCACGGGTCCGGACAGGCATGCACTCCACCATCATCCGTACATGGCATTACATTCACTCTGCCAGTAAAAGAGGACTAGTTAGTGTGTAAAGATACAAAGCCCGATCTCGTGCCAAGGTGCTGGGCCGGCTAATTGGCCGTCGGGGCTCCGCGTCCAGGCCTCACCTGCAGCTGCTAGGCCCCATACGGCTAGAGGTAATCGACTAGCAGCTGCGGCTGAGGGGGGATAGGGCACAAGGGGAAGCACTGGGCCTGGCACTAACCACACTAACTCGTCCAACGAGCCGTGGCCCTTTGTTGACGGGGGCAATTGCATTCTCCGCAGCTAGCAGCATGCTAGTAGCATGCTAGCAGTATGCAGGGCGTGAGTAATGTGGATGCAGCCGTTTGACTAGCCCGTTGCGGGCCTTGGCGCGTGTTAGCTATTAGCAGGCCGCCTACTGGCTACAGGAGGCGGCCTACTGGTTAGCAGGCTCGCTAGCTATTGCCTCGCTAGCTACTACCTCGCTAGCTACCCGCTGGCTACCCGCTGCTATCGGTCCAACGGATGGTCTAGCGGACAGCTAGCGGTGGACCGGCAGGGGACGGCGGAACCGGCAAGGCTGGCTCGGCTGGCTCCCCGATGTGGGGCGCATGTCTCGGACAAGCAGGGGGGCTTGTAGGCTGTTGACAAGACTGACGTAGTTGCAAGGCTTTACAGGTCAGCCTGTCAAACACCGGGCCGGCTGGGGATCCGAGGCACGGAGCCGCGCCGGAACAAGGGCCGGCCGCCTGGCCCTACTCTTGGCCCTGTCGGGATCCGTGCAGGGGGTACACAGGCCCGGCTGTAGCTTCGAGGCCCGGGCTGCAGGTGCGGCGATGTGACGGCTGCAGCTCCAACGACTGGCCTGCCGTGCCGGACGGCGCCGGCGCGGCGGCGGCATAGCACTAGTACGCGTAGTGAGACACCGTACGATCGCCAGGTGCCTATCATCTTATCCTGTAAGCTTATCCTATCTGTTTGTCCTATCTGCTTCTCCTATCTGCTTCTCCCATCAGCTAGCAACTCAGCTAGCAACTCAGCTATCACCACGCTATCACCCTCTCTGAATACGGCCCAATCCGGCTGCTTCGACCTGCTGCTTCTACCCTAGTGCGCCGTTGCTAGCAGCTGCTGCTGCATGGACGGACTCCCGACCTCACTAGCGCACCTACTGCGTTAGCAGCGTTAGCAGCACCAGCGTTAGCAGTGCATTTCCGAACTAATCCGAAGCCCCACACGGCCACTGGTGACCCGGACGACTTATGACCGCGGGTAAGCTCTTGTCCGTGCCAGTGAGCAAGCTCCAGTAAGTTCCACAGCAACTCCGAAACCCACTCCGAAACCCCGACACCACTACCAAACTCCATTAGCATGGGCGGGCCCCAAAACCTCCTTAGCATGCACGACCCTAAAGTCCACCCAAAACCCCGCCCGAGTCACCACCTACCACTTCTCATATCCCTGTTATCCTGTAACCTCGACATAAACCTACCACTCCCCGTCGCTATACACCTTGGCCAAGCCGTACCAATGACGGTGCCAAGCACATCTCGCCGTTGGGCCCTGCTTGTGAATCAGCTCTTCTCCGCATCTCCGTGGACTCCGTGGACTTGTACGAGCCAATGCAGTCCTGGTCCCACCTATCCCCGACGCCGCGGCCGCACGCGCCCCAACGGACCGGCATGCCATTCTCCCACTAGCCTGCCGCCACACTAGCCACGCGTCATGCTAGCATCCGCGCTAAACAAGCTAGCCTTTCGTCCACGCTAGCCCCATGAAGCAGGTCTATCCTGAGACATCAGACGGCAAAATGCCACAGCCACGGCCACGGCCACACTAACTAAGCTCCCCGCATCTCAATCCGGCAACGTTGCCGGTATAGCATTCACCCGTTTGGCCAGTTCATCTGTCGTTCGTCTTATCTATTTTCAGCTCTTTTGCATCTTGCATCTCTCTTGTATCCTTCCATCTCTCCCATTATTTATCCATCTCTCTTTCACCTCATATCCTCGATCCCTTTCTCGTCCATCTCTTATTCATCCATCACTTCTTTATCCATCCCTTCTTCGTGCACCTCCCTGGGGTAAATACGCTTACTTCCCCGCTCGGTTGCTGGCACTAGTCTTGCCCCACCTGTCTAATTGGTGCCGTAAATTAACTCATTTAACCCCGACGAACCCTTGGCCCCTGATGGACCCGGTACTAGCCTAATGTGAAGACTGTCCCTGTTAACCGCACAGGTGTGGCCCGCTGTGGCTGCCGCTGCCGACATGTGGCGGTGCTGGTTTGGCACCACGATCCTATCGCCAGCCGTGCCGACCTCCAGGCACCACATTGATCTCTGCACGCACTCGTCCACTTAAACCGTACCAGCACCAAAACACATGTGCAAAAGCAGTTGCCTCATATCACTTGCATTGCAGTATCAACAGTAGCACGATTTTAAATCTGCACTTCATATAGTTACTCTCGACAACGCACTGCTACCTCATCCTTCAACCTCGCACTAATCTAGTAACTTTGTATCACAACCTCGTAGTCATAACCACAATATTACACTTGAATACCTTTTCTCAACCTCATATCCAACCATAACTTCATCGACACTAACTAAACTTTCGCTTCCCTACACTCTCATGTATACACGTCATATAGCTGGCATACTGCTGGCATATAGCTGTACTGCTGGCATATTGCTCGCATACTGCCGCGGAACTCCGCCATTCAATGACTGCCCGCTGGCATTCCAGATGCAGGGATTTCTAGATTGGAATTTTAGCGCCATTGGTTGTATGCAGTCAATCGTGCGAGGTAAGCACAAATGGACTCCGCTGCGCGAGCATGTAGGGAGCCGCGCTGGCTGCGCCAAACATGCGAGTTGCACAGCGGCGCTAGAGCAGAGGAGCCCGGGTGCAATTGCATAAATAGAGCCATCTACAGGCAGGAAGACAATCGAGGACAATTGTCTGATAATTGTCTGTTAATTACCTTGTTAATTGCCTGCAATTGACGGAATCGAGCTTTGCCATTGGAGCAGATCTCGTGCCAAGATAGGCCGAGGCCGGGCGTTGCCACGGCACCCGCATGCCATGCACGGCGGTGCCTCGTCGGCCTGGAAACCCGCATACCGGCCAACCGCTAACAAGAGAGGATGCGCCCTGCACAGGCCACATTGGGCGCAAAGAATGGTCGAGCAGCACTGCAGCACTGAGACCGCCTTGCTACCGGTGTCAGATCCCCACAGGGCGTCAACACGGGCACCACAACACCACTACCTGGGGGATATGCAGTTAGGCGCTAGCGGTTGTTGATGGTGAGAGTTGCCCCAGCTACAGCTGTATGGTCAGAGCAGAGCAAGGTATAACAAGAGGCGAACGAGCGACGAGGAGGCATTACAAAGAGACATTACGACGAGACGTCATAAATTGACCAATAATTAAGTCTGCCAAATGCCCCTGACGTCTCTTTAACCACCAGTCAACTCATGCTCCCCTGGGCAAGGGCACACTGTTTTTTGTTTTTGGCCCTGTTTGTGTATCAATTACCCCTTTAGTGGTGCAGGCATTCTTGACACTGCCAGTCGCTCTACCGTATAAATAAATTGCACCCGGCAAAACCCCAACTCTTCACCCGTCAATCATGGAAGGCGTGAGTAGTGTATTGCCCCAGTTGACAGCACCGCTAACACAGACCCGGGTCGCGGACGAGAACGCAGTTCCAAGGCTCGTACCGGCCAAACAGGCGGTAACGGCCCAAGCTGCTGCTGCCACGGCCGTCGGCCGCAGAAGAGCTGCTCTACAGACTCTCACCAACGTCAGCAGGCCACCTCTCGGCAATGCCAATGCCCGCAAGGACGCCAAACCGGACCGCATTGCCGTTCACATTGCTCCCGCCACTTCATCCACTTCATCGGCTGCTGTCAACCGTCAAACCTCCACTCGCATCGCCGACCAACCGGCAGTCTCTGCATCGATACCCCCGCCTGCCGTGCCCGACAGCGATGACACCGTCGAGGAAGAGACCTACGAAGACTACCGCTCCAACAGAGCCATTGACACCGATGACGACGACGACATGAGCGGCCCCGCGGCTGCTGCTCGCTCCACACACACAGACAACAACTTGTACACCGAGACGGACATTGCTGACTCGGCCGATGATACCCCCGACGACGTCGACGACATCCTGCTGCATGACTTGACCGAGCCGACAGCGCTCGCTTCAGCCAACTTCGTCAACGACTCAGTCACAAACCCAGACGCCCTGTTCCCCGTGTGGAGCCAGGCCGACAAAGAGGAGCTGCGTCGCGCCTACTATGACGTGCGCAGCCGCCCAGGCGTCTTTGACGACGAGGACGAGGACACCTACGATGTCTCCATGGTTGTCGAGTATGGCGACGACATCTTCGCGTACATGCGCCAGCTCGAGGTCCGAATGCGACCCAACCCGGGCTACATGGACGCTCAAACAGAGATACACTGGTCAATGCGGGCCATCCTGGTCGACTGGCTCGTCCAGGTGCACCACCGCTTCAACCTTCTCCCCGAGACTCTCTTCCTCACCATCAACTACATTGACCGATTCCTGTCCATCAAAACAGTCTCGCTCTCCAAGTTCCAGCTCGTCGGCGCCGTGGCCCTGTTCCTCGCCGCAAAGTACGAGGAAATCAACTGCCCCTCGGTGCAGGAGATTGTGTACATGGTCGACAACGGCTACTCGGTCGACGAAATCCTCAAGGCCGAGCGATACATGGTCGACCTCCTCGACTTCAACCTCGGCTGGCCCGGTCCCATGTCGTTTCTGCGCCGAACCTCCAAGGCCGACGACTACGACCTCGAGACCCGCACCCTCGCAAAATACATTCTCGAGGTGTCCATCATGGACGAGCGGTTTGTAGGTGCGCTTCCCAGCTGGACTGCCGCTGCCGCTCATTGCTTGGCTCGCCGAATGCTGGGCCGCGGTCCCTGGACCCCAGTGCACGTCTACTTCTCCGGATACACCCTTTCACAGCTCGAGCCCGCCATTGCTAGTTTGCAGCACTGCTGCGAATCGCCAACAGAGCACCACAAGGCCATCTTCGAGAAGTACTCAGATCGCAAGTTCAAGAAGGCCGCTCTCTTCGTTGCCGACTATATGCAGCAGCAGCGACCCCCCCGTCAGCAGAGCCGGTAACTCGTCTGGCATCCCTATTCTCACGTCACGAACTCTAGGTATCTCTACCTCAGGCACCATTAATTATTATCATGCTTGTCCCACATCCATTGTAAATCATTCATTCGTTACGCTAGCGGCATTGACGCCCATATACAAGCGCCTATACACAAGCGTCTATGTACAGCGATTATAGCATCACGCCTTGACGGATAGCTTCTCCTTCTCCTTCTCGAGAGCCAGAATCTGCTCCTTTGTCTTTTCAACTTGCTGGTACACGTTTTCAAGTGCAGCGCTGAGTCGTTCCTGCTCCTCGGCCTCGGTCTGCATTGTGAACTTCTGGGTGTCTGACTTACGCGCAGGCAACAGCGCACCAGGGCGCGATGTGAGCACCTCAAACATGCCCTCCGTTGGCTCATTGAACACGAGCTCCTCATAGATGATACTCTCAACGCGCTGACCGGGCGGAATGACGGCGTTCGACAGCGGAAGGCCAGTAGTGGGATTGTACGGATGCAGCTTGAGATGGTGGTAGAGCAAAATATTCTTCTCCCCGGATATAGGCGCGAAAAAAATGCGAATGGAGATTTCAAACTCTCCCCAGCCCGTCTCCGTGACCTCAAACGGCGCCTGCTCTATTGATCGCGATGGCATAGTGTATGTGTCGTGAAGCTTGAAGATGACCTTCTTGATGAAGTAGCCCAGATCCGCACTCTCATCGTTGGGGTCGCGTACAAAGATGGTCCACTTGTGAGTGTGATCCACAGGCGTGTCGGGCTTGCGCTCACTATCCTTGAGCGGCACCGCTGTATTTCCGTACACAATCGGACGTGTTACCGCGATGTTCTTAGTTAGCTCGTGCGGGGCTAAGGTCCGAGTGTACAAGACCCGTTACTCAATCACTCGACAGACACACAATGGAGAGTGGCATGTACAACTGCTCACCAGCGCAAACCTACCTTTATCCGCTTATTCGAAGTCACTGCCATGGTGTGTATGTTGCAGGCCCGAGTAGAGCTCACAAGTTTCACTATACACAAGGGTTAGGGCGCATGCCATATATTCGGCCACTACAGCTGTTTCGTAACGACAGCATCGATGAACTGGTAGCATGGTGTGTAGAATCCGTCCATGGCAGCCAGAACTAACGCCAGTCGGCCAACTACTGGACATCGAGCCAGCGACAGCACTGGCAGTTTGCGCGGGAGGAGCTGGAGCGCGCCAGGGCGAAAGTCAGCGAGTATGACACCAAAATGGGTATTCGTGAAGATACAATGATCGCTGGTCACGACTACAACATGCGCATCTACCTTCACAGCCTGATCCTTGCATTTGGAAGACAGTTGTCACTACGACACCGCGTGCTTGGAACCGCCGAGGTCTACCTTTCCAGGTTCTTCACCAAAGCGTCCATCCACGAGGTCAATGTATACCTGGTTGTCGCGACCTGTGTCTACGTCGCGTGTAAAACGGAGGAATGTCCACAGCACATTCGAACTATCACATCCGAGGCCCGAGTACTGTGGCCCGACTACATTACGCCCGACCCCACCAAAATCGCCGAATGCGAGTTCTACCTCATAGAGGAGCTTGAAACGTATCTCATCATTCATCACCCATACAAGTCCTTGCCTGGCGTTACCAAGGCCATGGCAGCTGCACACCCGCATCTTGAGCTGACTCCTGAAGAGATGCAGTCTGTATGGTCGATGATCAACGACAGCTACGCCACGGACGTGCTGCTGCTGTACGCTCCGTACATTATTGTCATGGCCGCGTGCTACATGACAATAGTGCTCAAGTCACCACTTGTGCGGCCGTCAAGGCCTCCGGAGCGCATCAAGGCTCGTATCGACCTGCTTGTCGCGTTTTTAGGCTCGTCGGGAATCGACCTCGAGCAGATGTCTGAATGCGTGCAGGAGTTGGTGTCGTTATACATGCGATGGGAAGTCTACGATGAAAACGTGTGCCGCAACTACCTTGCCAAAGCTTTGTTGGGTACAGTTTCGTGAGTCCGCCGCTAATGAGCAAGAAGCTGGACCAGTGGTTGGGCCCACGATGTATAGCGTGCACTGTCCTGGAGCCACAACCAATTGCTCGAGTCATCCAGCCCAGTCGAAACCTGTTACCTGGTTACCTGGGTACCTCCGTTGTACTCCGCGGGGTACATGCGCAGCAGGTGCTCGTACGTGCTCGTACATGCCCCTAGGGAGTTATTTTGATTGGGCTCCGGGCCATTTTGTGCCCGCGCCACATTGTGCTCGTGCCAGAAGGGACCTTGTCGATGCGACTAAGGCGGGGTGTGATTACTTTGCTACTCAACTTGGACGAGTGCATTGAACCAGCACGTTTCGACCAGGGTGCCTTTGCCAGGGTGTCTTTGCCAAGTCTGCTTTTATTCGTTCATCACCGGATCGTGGCAGTGGTCGGAACAATTGTGTCTAGCGCTGCCAGTCACCGGAATAAGTGTCGGCAGTAAGCATCCCTTGCATCGAGCAGTCGATAATAACTTGAC
Source organism: Sugiyamaella valdiviana (assembly GCA_030570555.1). Classification (NCBI taxonomy): domain Eukaryota; kingdom Fungi; phylum Ascomycota; class Dipodascomycetes; order Dipodascales; family Trichomonascaceae; genus Sugiyamaella; species Sugiyamaella valdiviana. The sequence goes on from JAJLWF010000006.1 coordinate 277,075, forward strand.
AGTTTGGTGCAGGGGGTCCATCCACCTGTGCTGTCACCAGCTTCGAGTTCGTTGGGTGGGCTGGCCCGCTGCAAGAATCTCAAAGCAGCTGCATGCCCCAAAAAATACCGAGCCGAGGCCACATGCGATGCTTGCCGGTGCGTTGGCGGTTTGGGGAGTCGTGAAGCGGTGTCGGAGTGCTTAGGCGCAAATGGGCCGTGGAAGCCAGAGAATCCTCGTCGCGGGCTCCCATGACTGTGAAAATGACGCCCCAACCGCCATCTGATCTCATCTCTGGATTGGCGCCGTTGATTAGCATGCGATCGTAGATTCCGCTCCAGTCTCCTCGTGGAGCTGCACCTGCTGCGATCGATCGTGCAAGGCTGGCTGCCGGCACCACACGAGCTGCAGCAAGCGAGGGGTGATCGCGTTTCGCCGATCGCTCCCTGCATTTGGGACGGAGCGAGCTGAGACGAGCGCACCACGGCAAAATGAACACCAGAACTACGATGCTAATGGCTCAGTTTAAGGTTGACTGTCAGGGCCAAGCTCGCTTAAGGTTTAACTGACAAGGGAATGCAAGGAACCCATGCATGTGGAGCAGTTGCATGAGTACGGCTGGAGGCTCCCCGATCGGTGCGTGCATGGGCCCAGGAACCGAGGCAGAATTCGAGCAGCCGCCGGGGAAATGCCGGGGAAGTGAGTGGACAACAACAGCTGAGGCACCCGCCAAGGTGAGAACCAGCCACGCCCATCGCAACTTATTATCCTGGCTGTACCCCTGATGGCAGTCTATGTAGGGGGACTGTAGGGGGACCCAGTGGGACCCGCCAGCGAGTGCCTGCACAAGCGAGACAGGATCTACCGGCGTCAGCAGGGGCTGTTGTGAGAATCTGCGAGAATTCTCGACAATCCCTGTTCGTGAGGCGGACTGTCTAGAGGACACCTATTGGTGCCAGATTGAGACAGATCTGGGCAGCGATTGGCGGTCCTCGGTTGCTTGCGGGCGGGCCCGACTGGAGATTAACAGTGGTTCTAGAGACCGATGGATGCAGCAAAAACCAAGTTCCAATGCACCTGCACCCAGGATAGGCAGTGGAAAAACGAAGGGGCCGGAAACTGCAAGTTTGTCATGTACCATCCACCGACCCTGGCTGCATGGGTACCTGTACCTAGCATGGACTTGTGCTCAACCCGCCCTGTCTGAGACTGGATTGGGCTGCCGGGAATGCCTTTGTGCCAACTATAAAGATGCCGCTTTCCCCCCTGCTTCAAGTTCTCATCTCGTCTAAAACCAATCCTCAACCATGAAGTTCACTCCTGTTGCTGCTGCTGCTGTCATTGTCGCCTCGGCTGCCGCCCAGTCGTGCGGTCCTCTCACCGACACCGCTTCCAGCGCTGTCACTGCCATCCAGCAGGTCGGCATTACTGCCACTGAGGTTGTCAGCAGCCTCACTGGTCTGTCGTCTGCCGACCCCTCGCAGTTCGGCACCACCCTCGAGTCGGCTGCCAAGGAGCTGCTTGCCGCTCTCACCACCGTTGTCCAGACTCTTGGCAACCTTGGTGACACCACTGACTGCGATGTGTCTTCCATCTCGCAGGAGCTGACATCCATTGTCCCTCCTCTGCTGTCGGCGCTGACGGAGCTTACCAGCAAGACGCCTGGTATTTCCACCTTTGACCTGACCAGTACTGTCCAGGGTGACCTTCTTGCCATTGTCAACCTCATTGAGACGCTTGTCAACGAGTGGAACCTGCCCTGCACTTTGCTGACTCTTGGCGAGGGCCTTATTTCGGACCTCGAGGGTCTGCTCAGCGGTCTGCTCGGTCTGTTTGGCATCCCCAAGCTGCCTGACTTTGGCAACTTCGAGTGCACCTCGACCGGAGCCGGTGTTCCTTCTTAGGTAGCCACCCCTGTCTATCTGATGATTTAATGTTGGGTTTAATGTATTATTTAGAATTTAGATGGTTGTTATCGGTCAGTCAATACGCTGTAGACTGTATGATACAGTAATTTAGTCCATAGGTTAGTCCAATGGCTGTATCGTCGCAGTGATCAGTTAGTTGGAGAGTTGGAGTCATTTGAACTGGTACATGACGGTATCTTGATCCAACGACATTTACCCGATGAAAGTGGGCGTGTGGCGCAGTTGGTAGCGCGTAAGTTTTGCATACTTAAGGTCTCTGGTTCGATCCCTGACACGTCCATTTTTTTTGCAGCCGGTCTTAATTAACCACCTAAAATAGCCACCAATCTCAAGCCGTGAACAGTGCTAAGTAACTAAGCAGATAGCAGTCAACAGCTATTACACAAGTGTGCATACATTGCTGAATATTTTTATTATTGAATCCTTTAAATACCAAATAATTCAATGACTCTCCTGACTCCTTATTGACTCCTTAATGACTCCATCGCACCAGAGGCAGTGTAGGTAGCACGACGGGAGATCGTCGGCGGGGCAAGGAGGTGCTGGGGCCGAAAAAAGCGTAAACCTTAGAATCCCAGCAGACTGGAAAATTTGAAACATCCGCCTCAAGAATCATACCAGCAAAGAATCCTACCAGCAATAAATCCGTCTAGGTACAAGCTGGTGTCGGTTCCGGTGTATCAATCATCCGATTCTGCGCGGAGTTGTTGTTCCAGTAGTTAAAGCTGCCCTAGCGCGCCCCTGGGTTAGACTACGCCCTACGCTTGTAGACTACAGTACACGCGTGCTCCGCCTTTGACGCCTACAGACCCGTCACTGTCACTACCCGAAGTGGCCTAACAGGAGTTCCAAGCTCTGTTCACATAGTGCTACGAGTGTATCAATCCACCACTGTTCAGTTGTGTACGCGCCAACTACAATTACCACCCGCGTACCTGCCTGACTGCCTGTCAATTGAGGCACGTGAAAAACGGCCAAATTTCAATCTGGTGCAGATCGCCCACTGCGTCGGTGTGCAGGGGCACGGCCTGCTGAAATTCTGCCTCTTGGTCTTTGCTGTCTCTGGCCGTTTGTTGCAAGCTCTCGTGCGCTGTCGTCCACGTCCATTGACCAGGTCACCAGTTAATATTCACAGCTCTGTCGCGTCGTTGTTTGTGTCCGTGACGCTGCAAACTGGCGAAAACTCGTTCTTTTTTTCATCGCTCCTGCTTCGTGGCTCTTAATCGTCACACCACCTTTCCAGCGCTTTCTGACGCTTTCAACGCCTGCGTGACTGGAAACGATGTCTAGCGCCGGCTCTGCTCCCGAGTCGACCTTCACCGTGGCCATGCCCGGGTCCGCGTCGCTGCCAGGCTCAACAGCCCTCGGCTCGCGTCAGCCAGCAATGCGCCGAAAATCGTCAAAACCGACCCACAAGTCGAAACCGATATTATCCCCCCGTCACTTCATCGAACCAGATGCGCCACAAAAGGCCCGAGAGGACCAGACGTGGGCCGAATACCTGGCCGACCGCCAGATCAAGTTCTCGCTACGTCTCATCATCGCCGTGGCCCTTGCACACCAGGTCCCGGCACTACATCCGTTGACCAACAAACTCATTCACATCCAATACTACGACCCCGTCACCGACACTGCCGCCATTGGCATCGACGACGCCTACTTTGTGTTTTCGTGGATCGTGACCCTCGTGTTCATCCGCGCTGCGCTCATCAAGTACATATTCATGCCCTTCTGCCGTGGCACCATCCGCTCTCGAAAGACGCGCGTGCGATTCGCCGAACAGGGATGGAGCGTCACATACTACGTCGTTGCTTGGCTCGTGGGCATGTACCTGTTGGCCGGCACTGACTACGCCTGGTCGGCAAAGCACATCTGGATCGGCTGGCCCCACTACCAGATCTCCCGCCTCATGAAGGCCTACTACCTCATCCAGCTCAGCTGCTGGCTGTCGCAGATCTACGTGCTCAACATCGAGGAGAAGCGCAAGGACTACGTGCAGATGTTCACCCATCACATTGTCACCTGTCTGCTGGTGACTGGCTCATACTACTACTACTACACTCGCGTGGGCCATGTCATCCTCGTCATGATGGATGTGCTCGACGTGCTGCTGTCGTCGGCCAAGATGCTCAAGTACATGGGCTTCAGCACCGCGTGCGATGCCATGTTTCTCGTCTTCCTCGTTTCGTGGGTCAGCCTCCGCCACGGACTGTTCAACTACTACACGTGGTCGGCAGTCACCGACGGCCTTGAGCTCATTGAAACAAAGTGTTACTACGACGACTCGGGCGCCGTCGTCCGCTGCTTCACCCCCAACGTCCACTACTTCCTCGTGGCCATGCTCGTGGTCCTCCAGGTCATCTTCCTCATCTGGCTGTGGATGATCATTCGGGTCGTCATTGGCATTCTGCGCGGAGGCTCCGCCGAGGATTCGCGAAGCGACGACGAGGACGACTGAGCCTAGAATCCAATGGAAAAGTTTGCTTCATACAAATAAAGACCTCGTCTAATTCATCTAATTCTTCTAGTAACATGCATCATCTTGATTCTATCTTCTTGATTCTATCAGCTGGCCTATACTCGACCAGACATCACTCCAGACATCACACAGACATGACACAGATATCACCAGACATCACAGACATCACACAGACATCACACCAGACACCACTCCAGGCATCACACCAGACATCACATCAGACATCGCATCACAATTCATTCAGCATGCTAGCTCTCAAGCATCATATAATTACTTGGGCAGATACCCACCTCGCCATTGACCCGGCGAGCCTGCCACCATCGGCCAGTGACGTCGCTGATCTCGAGCACCTCGCCCTTTGCAAATGAAATTTCATTGTCGTCCTCGGGATTGGCGTTGTACGAGTAAACCGCGCGTGCCCGGTATGGGTAGTCAGTGGGAGCGTGCAGAGAGCTGCGCATGCCTGTTGTGCCGCTGCTGCGTGAAATATAGCTGGCATTCCGGCTACCAAGCAGGTTGTTTCCGTGCTCACTCGAGTTCTCGAATCCGCCAAGCTGCGCCGAAGTGAACATCTGGGGGTGGCTTGAAGCGCCCTCGGATCCACCAGCAACGCCCGAGGGTGCGCGCACCGACATGCGATTGCCAACAACGCCGCTGCCGACACCTTCACCAATGCGGTACTGCATGTCAATCGGGCGGGCGAGGCTGTTCTTGTCCATAGGACGGCCAGCACTAAACGGATTACTGCGACGCATCGAGTCGAGGCGAGCGGCCCGCAGCTCCTTGTTGAGTCCAAACGAGTCAATGAACTCGTGGACCGTCTCGTCCTCGGCTGTGCCAAAGTAAAAGATCCACAGAATCTGCTGTTAGCTGGGCAAAGGGTGAACGATATGATGACACATACGTTGATGATGGAGAGGAGAATGTGACCAGCAGCCACGGCACCGCGGGCCGCAGTCGTGCCAGTGTTGGACGGGCCTGATGTCGAGCTGCTCGCCCACACAAAGTTGTTGGTCGAGTTGGTTGTGTAGACCGTGGCGGTTGCCAGGAAAGCGCACAGCTGCGTTAGACAGGCGCGGAAACTAACAAGACTAAACTCACCGCTACTCTGTACGAGTAAAAGGCATCGGCGCCGACGCAGTAGACGACGCCGGCAATGAGGAAGAACTCAAACACAATACCCCACCAGGTCAGTGTCGGGAACGAGCCCGACACATCGACGAATATAGAGCCGACAAACGCAATGATCCAGCCAATCTGGGTTAGCAACGAGCGATGGGCAGGCACAACACGACTCACAATCGATATTGATATTGTCGACAGGAAGAACGGGTCGGATATTATATATGACATGGAGAACTCGGACGTGACCGAGGGGGTCCGGCGCGCGGCCGTTCGCATATAGCTGTCGGTGCGATCTGTATAGGATCCCATGGTGTACAGTTGGTTGTGAGTCAACGGCGATGTTCTAGCTTATCACGGAAGCACGATCGAGACGAGGTCAGGTCTCGAGATGTCGCGGAGCGCCCCCGATGTGGTAACGGCAAGCGATTTGAAGCCACAGCAAGCCGAGAATGCTGAGGATGAACTAGCAGGGGCCGACGGTGGTTGTTGGTAGTCGAGGAAATTACCGGTCAACGCCAGCTAATGTAATTAGCGCGGCAGGAGGGACGAAGAGGGGGTGGATATGGAGCCGGTTTTGGATGGAGAGGTTGAGGGGGTGAGCAGGGAGAGATGCCACGGGCGCACAGCTGTCTCGTCTTATCTCAACAGCGGAAACTCGGTAACAGCACACAACAAAAGAAGGAGAGGGAAACTGCAGCGGAAGAGTGCGCAGCGTGTGGGCATCTGAAACGGACTAGGCAAATGGCATGATACCCTAAGCCCGGCCCCTCTTTTTTTCGGGGCTGCTGCCTATCATTTTGACTTTGGCTACGCGACTAAACGGGTACCCAGGATTGCAGCTGCCACTGCACCAGGTTGAATGCAGCGCAAAGGGGGGCGCTCGCTTGTCGCTAAGCTGGCACACGCATGTCATCCGCTGCTGCGCTGCTACTCGGCCTGCTAATGAGTGTATCGTGCCGTATAGCCGGGCAGCCCTAGTCTAATGCGCGGATCGCTCCAACTTACCAGTGCAAATCAGGCCCCCAAATAGGCGGTCCCTAAATGGCCCGAATAGGCGGTCGGTACCTTACACCTCGACCCTTCCCCCCTGTCACGCCAAGGGAAGCACGGACCACTTTAGAGTTTGCCGCATAAATGCGCACCAACATCTGGCACACCAACACCTGGCACAGCGAGGCACGCGTAAAGCGTAAAGGACCGTGTTCCGCGACTGGGCCCGCCTAGCGTTACAAGACCAAAGATGTACAGTGGATGAACAGTGGGCTAATCGGCGCCCTTACCTCTATCCTTATCACTGTACCTGGATGTCCAACACGTTATCGTTATTATCGTAATGCTACACCCACGATCCTGATCCTTGATACTTGATCCATCCAGTTAATCTTCCAGTTGATCCTCCAGTTGATCCTCCAGTACTTGCCTGCCGTCACTGGTGACTCCTGGCCGTGGAGTAGTGATCCTCGTCGACACTCTCCTCCAAAAACTTGCTCATCGGAACACACTCGCGTTCACTGGGATCAGCAGTATAATTCAAGGTCCACTTGCTGTCAAATGCTTTCCACGGCGACCGGCGGCGGTGCCGGTTGCAAAACGCGGCCATGGCGTCTATTGCCGACTGTGTATCTGCATACTGGATACAGATCCTCGGCGTCTCGGCAGGCAGAGGTGTCACCGACACAATGTATCCCATGACACCAAAGATGTCACAGATATCCTCCAGCGTGACATCGAGCCCGGTGTTGTGGACTGTGAGGTCGGGCGAGTGATTGGACTCAGAAATCTTGTACCGCTTCTCGAGCTCTTCAGCCTGCGCTTGGTACCGGCACCGCTGCGAGCCGTCTCCATGCTTTTGGCATTCGCGATGATCGCACCCAGCACCGTTTGACTGTCTCCATAACTTTTGTGCATGCGTCGATGTCCTCTCGTCTTTGGTATAGGTCGTATCGTTCTGCCGCTGCCACTCAATCTCGCGCCGCTCGCGCTCGCCCAGCTCCGCGTCGCGCAGATTGATTCTCTGGGCCAGCTCGGTGTTTCTGGATCGACTCAATTGTCTTTGGTAGAAATGTTTTCGGTACTGGAACGTGCAGTAGTTGGCGACATCCTGACTTGCCACAAAGTCGTTCTGTCTGCCTCGCCGCGCCACCAGGTACTTTCTCTTGCCCACCACTGGAAGCGTCTCTGGTTCGCAGTAACTGCTCTCAACTTGCCAGTACGATTGAAGCTGTCGGTGATAGCTGTCTTCCATCTGTTTTTGCTTTCGACTCTCGTGCATCTTGCAGTAGTCGGAATGCCATTTCAGTACAACGCATCGGCGCGCATGCAGAGTTGTCATGGCAGTTAGCACCTGCAATGACGGAGAAGAATACTGGCTCACAAAATATCTCGAGGGATAGTAGTGACGCCCGTTTATAAGAAAGCGCCCAAGCTTGGCATATCGGTTGAACTGCTCAGCGTGCTCAGAGCACATGAAGTGAATCTCGACTGCATTCCGGTCCGGTTTAGTCATGTCAGGAAACATGCGAATCCGCTCCAAAGGACCTCCGCGCACTTGTGACACTATTGACTGCAATCCAACGGATTTTGGGATCCCCGAGAATGGCACGATGCGTGTCTGATCGGCTTTACAAAGAGCTGCTGTTAGACTCATACTTGCAATGGGGATTATACGTACGCCTGCCACGGTTGAAAATCTGCCAATGCCACGACTGCGCCGCATTCTTCGCTGGAGCTACCGGGACGTACTGACAGTCAACTTCAGAGCCTCCAACTGAGCTCAGATCGTGTGCAGTTCTCATGTCTGACCGGCCAGCTTCGAATGTACCTGGCGAGCCGGCACCTGCCCGTGACAAATCAGTCTCCGAAGATCCTACTGTACTCGACTTGCGGGATACACGAGACGATGATGTCCAGCTATGATTTCTGATAAACTTTCCCACCCGTTCCTGTAGGGTCAAGTTAGAAAATGACCCGCCCAAGTCTGCTAGGGCTCTACGTCTGCCGGTGTCCTCCCTGGAGCCATGCGTATTAAGCTCAGACGATTTGAAGGACATGATGCTAATGAAGTCAGTGTAACTTTGGGAGCTCCACCGGAATACAGGTAGGAGTTTTGCTTATGGACGACTGTATTGCTATTTATAAAATGTTCGAGCATGACGCTCAACAGTCCCATAATTTTGTGATGCACTCTAGTCATAGCAGATCAAGTATCATCTGGAGATCTAAGCAGTGGCAGTATTAACGTCAAGACCATCACCACGCCGAGACGAGTCCAGCTTCATGACTTCGCGGAGGGCCATAGTCGCGTATTGCGAAGTTCCCAGCTGAATTTTGACAACAACAGCCCTCAAGGGGCCCTCGGCCACATCCTCAGATATACGCTCAGCCGTCTCAGGAACATCTTTACCGTCATTCTCAGAAAGGAGTTCGAGGTCGGTCTTGACAAACTGGTCTGTCGCGGAACTGTAGTTCTTAAACCACCATTTCACCTCCTTGGGCCTGGACACGACATTGCGGTAGTTTCCAGACAACGAGAACTCCTTGATGTTGCGACGCATCTTGTACATATCGACGCCATCTCCCTTCATAGTAGTTTCATACACCTCACGAAGGTCATTTTCCGGATAAATGACATCGAACCCCGGCGTTGGCAGCACTAGGTCGAATATAGTCTTGGAGCTGCTTTCAAGCTCTGCATCGGTGACAACGCGCGCCCGCACATAGGTCTCCTCGACATCGTCCGCGGTGTCCTCGGCGGCAGCTGCTGGGTCTCCTTTAGCAGGCGAAGCTTCATCAATGATGAGGTCACCCTTTACCAGCTGGAATCCATATCGTCTGAGGCGTTCACTGGCCACCAGGTTCCAAACATAGCTCTGGTACGCATGAGCATACATTATACGGAGGTTGCGAGGAATCTGCATGACAGCATTGAGGAAACTCTTCGGCTCCTGGGCCAGAGTTCGCAGAATCGCGTGTTCAGCAACACACTTGCGGGGCATGGCAGCAAGGGCCTTTCCAGCATCGCCTGTCTCGGCCCAGATTTTGCGGGCTTCGACACTTTCTGGCAGCACCAGATCTTGAGGAGAAAGAATTAGGTCAACAACACGCTTCCAGTCCTCGTTAAGGACAAACTTGCCGATCGTGTTTGTTGAGATTGAGAAGGTACCAAATCGCTGCATTCCAAAGTAGTTGATGAACCCGTTGTCACGAAGTGATGCGAGTGCACTCTCAATAGTAGCGGTAAGATTATCCGTTGATCCACCCTCCAGAGGTTCGACATCACGGAGAGTGATGTAGAACTCGTTTCCATTCAGATCACCCAGTGTAAGACGCTCGGCAGCGAACTTAAACGAGCCAAGCTTGATGCCTCGAAGAGCCTTATTAAGGCCGCAAAGGCGCTCGACGCTCATTTTGGTAACAGACGCCTGCTGAACAGTAACTCCTCGTCTGTCTTTAGTGCCCGCGTATGAGACGGACTTGGGAGGAATTCGAAGAAACTTGGAGATGAGGTTCGCCACCTCCATTGTCTCTTTGTTTTCCTTGTAGATAACGAAATGAAGGAAATCCTGAGGAGTTCCCATGGTCGACTTATCGAGCCTTATATTGCGGTTTCGTGCAGAACGCGTAGCAAGCGTAATGATGAATCTGTTTTCAGGGGTTGTCTTGGTCTCAAGGCGTGAGTCAAAGGCTTCACGAAGTAATTGATGCAGCTGAGTTCGCTGGTCTTTGCTTTCAAGCTGCTCGGGTGTCTCTAGCTTACTTCCCGTGTGGAAGAGCTCTAAGATCCTGTCGAGTGTGTCGCTTCCAATTATCTGTAGCAGCTTCTCACGGTGAGCATCATCCAGGGGAGGGTGCGATACCTTGGGCTTAACCTCGGCGGGTTCTTCTGACTTGGGCTCAGCAGGTTCCTCTGTCTTTGGCTCAGCAGCAGACTCCTCGTTGTCATTTCGCTCCTTCTCACGACGCTCACGTCGTCGGTCACGCTTGCCTCTGGGGCCGAGATCAACGAGACGGATAACTTTCCCCTGAAGATCAATTTCATTGACAAGAAAGTCTGTGTATCGCTGTTTTAAGATTCCCTTGAATCCGGGAATTTCTGGAGAGATGTATTCAGTGATGCCCACGTCGCCCTCGGAGATTCCGATGACTTTGCCAGTAGGCTGATCAATTTTGACTCTTTTGGCGGGAGGCTCTTCCGAGACCACTATCTCAATATTCTGGGGGGTTTCTGATGACATGGTATTAATTGGAGACCCTGTACAATGCAGAGGGCCTAGTATATAGACTCTCGAGATGCTGGCTAGAAAATTTCCGTGGTTAGGAGGGATGATTGATTCCGTCACGTGACGCACCGTTGCCAACCGCGACACTTGATACTCGGGGGATAAATCTCTATAATCCATTATGAATAATTATTGGGTTACTTCTTGGTGAGAACCCAGATATTGGTGCTCAGGCACACAATGACAACGAGCACACCCCATACGACGAGGGCCAGAGAGGCAGCCTTAAGGATGCCCTCATGAGCAATGGGGTCGCGAGCACGGTGAGTCTTATTGCCAAGAAGACTGTAACCAAAAATACCCGGTAGAATAAATGAGATCGAAGTCGATCCCGTTGAACCAACAAAGGCCAGCATCAGCTCTAGTGAGTTGACTGTGATTGCGAGCCAGAAGCTAGCAGCAAGGATCAGACTAGTGAGGATGTTGAAGCGAGTGGCATGCAGAGGTACCGTCACAGGAGATCCATGCGCATCCTGCTCGACCTCATCACTCGTCTCAGCAGGGCCTGCCTCAGCAGCAACAAGAGGATCACGCTCGTGAGCAGATTCAGAACCGTGGGACACCTCAGAGAACCAGTGGATGACATGATTCAAAGAAGCACGGCACGGGTGGCATTGCAAGGGGTACGAGAAAACCACGAGAATGACAATGGCGATTCTGCCAATTGTGGAAGTCCACGAGTAGTGGTCTGTATTAGCGGTGAAGGGAGTTCGGGGTAGGAAGTAACGTACACATGGAGATGATGTTTCCGCCGACGTTGTCGCCAAAGGCCAGGTATCCGCAAAGACCAACGAGCAGGTAAAAGAAGGCCGAGGAGCCAATGGAAGTCGAGATGATGCTGAAGAACTTGCCAACCGAAGGGGCGTCGAGCTCATTGATGACTGAGAACATCTGAGTTAGTAACTGAATAGAGAACAGCATGGAGGACTCACGTTCTGGTGGCAGGTGAAGGCAAAGATGATGATGGGAAGCGACTGTAGGATGGAGCTGAAGTTTGCAGGTTCAATCACCTTGATGGGTCCACGCTGATCCAGGGTGTCGCCAGCGATATAGTGGCCGACCACGACGAGGACGAGGTAGCCCACCGACACAAGGGCCACCACCGAGGTGTACTTGAGCGAGTCAAGCTTTCGGAGGAAGGAGAGAGGGCCCACAATGATCCTGGGGTTAGCAATTGGCAGGTGGAGCGGCGAGTAACTCACATGGAGATCGAGACCCAGAAGGTGCGTTCCTGCAGAAGCGGAGCCGTCACCGATAGCGACTGCATGATCTGGGGCATGAGGTCGGCAATGATGATGAGGTACGAGACACCGACACCAAAGCACTTGATGGTGATGGCCAAGTCGAAGAGCACGGCTAGCGACGGGTAGGTGACTTTAGCGAGGGAGAAGAACGAGGCATGGCCACGGGCAACGTAGAGCGAGCTGAGGCCCTGTAGGTAGAGGCCAAAGGCGGCGGTCAGTCCGGCAGCCAGGATGACAATGGTTCCAAGCAGTATTCCGTCGGATTTATAGGCAAATGGCATAGCCAGAATACCGGCACCTGAGTTAGACGAGAGCCAAAGCAAGGGCTTAGCGGGAATACGAACCGATAATGGTGTTGATAATGTTGATGATGGACGACGTAACGCTCGCCCCGGTCGGTGCTGACAGCGTCGGGAGGGTTTCGTACGCCATGGTGAAAGAGCACTAGAATCTAAAAGCTGAGCAAGCTGCGAGGATGATCACAAATTTGGAGCGGCAGGTTCGAGGTTCGAGGCTCTGACCAAGTGGCAATAGAGCTGGAACGAATGTTTTGCGGGTAATGCAGTAGGTACAAAGGACGAAATGGCCGTAGCTTCACCTCCAGTGCAACCGCAATTGCAGACTTTAGTGCTGACTGAGTGTATCTGTGCCGTGAAAAGAATGATCTAATAGTCAGTGACTTTTGGTAACTGCATGAGAGCCACGGCGCTAATCGCTACCCGGCCTGTCATCGGAGCGCGATAAGCAGGCACGGCGGCATAACCGCGGACGCCGAAAGTCGGTCGAGCGGAGATGCCGAGGAGGGAGTGGAACCGGAGTAGGAGCTGGGAGCAGGAGCCAGGAGCCCGAGCTCTTTATACATTGGTGGGACGCGGGCCAATCCTGGTCCTACTGAGAGTGGGCCGCTGGGTCTGCCGAGGCGTCGTGGCTTGGGCTCAATGTGGCGTCCTATGTCGAGGCTATGCCTATGACTTTGCGTATCATCTCTGTATCTGTGCTAAGGTGTGCCACGCTGCAACGTTCATTTACTACTGTCGTTATTGTGCACCGCTACAGGAGCCTGGATTAAACTACCGGCTCCTGACATCTGAATGCGTGCAGGCCGTTTAAAGTTGTGTCCTGCAGCATGCAGCGGAATGGCACGGCTGGCGGAATGGAGATGCGAGATTGCAGCGCATTAGGACGCGAGGAATGCACGGTTGCCCAGAGACCCAAAACAGTCGAGGTGCGGGTTGGCGGTGTTGACTGAAGATTTGTCCTTTGATCGTTTGATCGACTTTTCGACTGACAGCTTGCGATACCGACACGATTGTCCGCTTTGACGACTTGACGACTTGACGACTTTGACCTACTAGACCGGCTGCGGCCTGATTTACTTAGACATTGAAGATTTGATCGACCTTGAGCGACTTTTGGCTTGATTTAAAACTTTCACACTGACTTTCACGGACCGCGATGAACAGCGTGTCGTCCAACAGCAGCCTCAGCACCTACGACCCGTCGCGCGGGTCGCATATGGCCCAGGACTCAGTGTCCAACATCTACCATGGTCGCCCGCAGAGCTTCGTGTACTCGGCCCGCCGGCCACCGAGCACGCTGCCGCCCATCACACCACCGACCCGTGAGTTCGTGGCTATGAACCACGTCGTTGTCGACAACTCGCAGCGCCGGTATCCGTCACACATGTCGCTGCGATCAGGGCCTCCGAGTCCCTCGATCCGCTCTATGTCCGCCGGCTCGCAGAGCAACAACCCCTTTTTCAAGTTCCACGATCCGCTGGTGCCAGCAGTGGCGTTTGCCAACTACCCGCCGAAACAGGCGCCCGCGCACCCCATCAATGCCAACATGAACTACACAATGCGCCGGCGCGAGCTCGGTGAAGAGGAGCAGCGGCAGTTCAGCGGCTCCAGCTCGGGTTCCAATCCACCCAGCGGTCTTGTGCCGTTTTATTACTCACCGAACATCGACTCGCTGTCAGCATTTCCCTACAAGAACTCCCTCACTCCCGCGGTGCTGTCGAAAACCGTGTCGTGGAACTCGTCGCCGGTGACGTCTGACGACGAGGGTGACAGCGAGCAAGTTGACGACAATGACAGCTCGCTGCTGCTGCATCAGCAGGACGAGTCAATGGTCGAGCCGGGCCGTGTGTACTCGTCGGGAAACATCATCTCGCACTATCTCGACCGACTGTCGATTCTGCCCATCCCCAAGCAGGACATTATCCCCGAGGTCATGAACTGGCGCACAAAGTACAAGCGTGACAACACCGTGCCGAGTCTGCTGCGATCGGGAGGAGCAGGTGCCCACCAGCTGCCTGGCGTGGCCGAGTCGCCGGAAATGGACACCAGCATCGAGGTGTTCGAGCCTAACAAGGAAGCCAATGTTGCTGCCGGTTTCCCCGTTGTACCGCAAATGCCCTACAGCCGGCGCCGAGATCGGGATCATCTGGGCGCCGACTACATGGAAATAAAGTCGTACGGATACGGACTACCGCGGGCGTCTCGAGCAATGTCGCGCACGCTGCTGCTGTCGCTGGTGCTGTTTCCTCCACTGTGGCTGCTCATGGCGACGGGGTTCTTTGATCCCGTGGTCGGGCAGATCCCGTCGCGCGATAAGATGGTGGCTCTGGTGCTGGGCATCTCGGTGTTTCTCATTGCCATTATCTGCATGTGCGTGGGCCTCGGACTTGCGTGAGCAACGGTTTCGGGATGAGATGAGCAATGACGTCGGAGCCGGTTTTGGCTCCAGCCCTGCAGAGAGCCGGGGTTTCGGTTTAGCTCTGCGGAGCTGTCAGTGACTTGTCAGTTTGACACCTGCACAGCGGACCTGATGCTTGCTCTTGTGTCTGTATTTATTAATTTATTCGAGGCCCCGGCGCAATATTTGCGCACGGTGAGCTCATAGGTTCTGAACCGGCAAGACCACTGAAGATCAGTGATAAGATAGCGGATACGAGGGTTTGTAAAAGCAACCATCCGGATTCACACAGCTCTACAACAGAGCTAATCCCTTACTAGACCTACTGTTCTGTTCATTGACTTGTATACACTTCTCAAGTACGTGTTTCCTGTATACTGCTCCAGTGCCTGTTCTTTGTACGCCTATTCCTTGTACGCTTATTCCTTGTACGCGTGAAATCGCAGACTGCTAGACTTGCCAGAGGGCGGGGGTTCCACCAAACAGAGACCTACAAGGGCGTTAGACCAAGGCGGAACGAGGCGGTGGAAATTCTCAAAACACCTCTGCAACCTACACTTTGCTCTCATCCGCTATTTTCTCTGCAAGCATCTCTCCAGCCGTCGCTCTGGCTGTCCACTCACCCACTCGGCCCCGGCACTGGCAGATCCCGATTCGGGCGTTGTGGCCGCTGCAGCTCACCCTTCCCCCTCCCGAGTTTGATCTGTGTGTAGAGCACAAGGTTCGTTCACCGCCCAGCGACATCACCCGCTGAAACATCCACGGCCGGCAGCAAACACCTCGACTCGCCTGGCGCTAATTACTTCGCCTACCCGCTCCCTCACAAACCTGCCCGATACACCCCGGCCCGGCATTAGCCCCACTCAACACCGCCGTCCCAGAGGCTGAGGCTGCAAGGCCCAGAGTTCCCCCACATTTACTGTTGTACACTCAACGTCTCACCCCCCCAGAACACAACGTCTGGTGAAATGGCCCATTAGTAAGGTCTTTCTCAGTGGTTGTCTGTGCTGTGTCTGGCGGTTGGTTTTCATTAGCTGCTCCCCTTCTATTCCTCTCGTTTGCCAATCTGGCCCCTTGCTTCGTCGTCTTGCCGCTTACCGGCTCCGGCCTCTTGTTGACCTGCCCGGAACCGACGGCTCCTGCTATTTTGCCCGCTCCCGCCGGCTAACCTTTGTATAAACGACTTCCAGCACCCGGGATCCCCAGATCACCAGTTCTGGCCGACGTTCGCCATGGGAAACACCCAGACAAAGGAGGCTCGCCCGGCATCCGCGGCACCAGGCGCCTCGCCCGCCGGATCCTCGTCGTCCCCGGGGTCGTCGTCGACGCCCCGCGCTCACCGCAGCTCGGCAGCGCTGGTGGCTGCCGCTGTTAAGGCCGATAAGAAAGCCGACAAAAGACTTGACAAACGGCCCGACAAACGGTCATCGTCGTCAAAGTCCTCGAAATCAAAGTCGGATAAATCCCGCTCCGCCGAGGGCCACCTCGTCGTGGATGAGTCGGAAATGGTCGACGGCGGCTACCTCGTCCCGCAGGGTGTCTACTCGGGCCCACAGGACTTCAAGGTCCGCGTCGTGCGCATGCTGATGATTGAGCGACGCCTAGCTCCCTTCTATAAGGGACTCTCTGACTTTGACTCGAGCTGGACCGAGCGACAGATGCTGGCCGCCGTGCGCGGACTCCCCGTCACCTCGGCTGAGCTTCCCGAACCTACACATCTTGACACTCTAGCAGAGTCGCTGGCTACGCTCCATCCAGGACCCACCAGTTCCGCCAACGGCTCTGCCAACGGCTCTGCTAGCACCGGAAGCGCCCTGTCCTCTGCTCTCAAAAAGGCCGCCACAACCCCGTCGAGCCCAGCAGTTCCATCAATCACCTTCTCGGAGGACATGTCGCCGGCCGACTCACCTGCCCCTGATCGTTCTGGCAAAGAGAAAGTGACGACATCGGCCGCCAAAGCATGGGCCCCGCTATCACTGCCAGATCGCATCGATGCATTCCCCCACCACGATGATGACGATGATGACTCGTCCTCTCATGTCGACAAGTCATCGCAAACGTCCCGCACCGGCGACTCGTCCGAGGACTCGCCGCCGGCAAGCATCCTGAGCGAGGCAAATCCCGCCAGCATCGACCTTCGATCTAGAGCTCAAAGCGTCAATGGTAGTATATTCGCCGCAGACTCGGACGTTGGTGAGAGTGCCACGCGCCCGAGCTCGGTAAAGGCTGGCAAGGCTCCAGATACAGATGCCCTCGCAAGCCGCGTCGCCTCGTCCCTGTCCATATCTGCCTCTGTCGACGTCCTCAAGGCCGAGTCGTCGCACATTGAAGATGCTGGTGCGAAGTTGGCGGCACCCCGTGCCACCCCGACTACGCGCAACCGCTCAAACACAAGCTCTCGGTACATGACTGCCCCCGTTCCTCAAAAACCGTCTCCTCCGCTCGAAGTTCTTCTCTACCGAAACGCCATCGAGTGTCCCATTTGCTTCCTTTACTATCCAAACTACATGAACACTACGCGCTGCTGCAACCAGGCCATATGCTCAGAGTGCTTTGTGCAGATCAAGCGCGCCGACCCGCATCCGCCCTATCACGGCGAGTCCAATGGAGCGTCTTCGAGTGGTAACAACAACAGCCACAGTTCACGCTCCGAGGCCGCGTCTCTGGCTTCTGCCATCACCTCGAACGACATTCTCGTCTCGGAGCCGGCATGCTGCCCGTACTGCGCCATGCCAGAGTTTGGCGTTGTGTACATCCCATCTCCCTACCGGGCTGGAATCCCGCCTCCTTCGGGTACCTCGTCGTTGCGTGCCCACATCTCATCTCTGTCTATATTCTCTAGCCGCTCAGGCTCCTCGCCCCTGGGAGGAACTCCGCGAAACCGCAGCAGCAGCGCTCTGTCGAACCTGCCCAGCGGCGCGGTGACGCCGAATTCGATGGGCGCTCGGCGTGGGTCTCTGCCGCCAAATGCCCCTGAGGTTGTCACGACCGACCAGATTCGACCCGACTGGTCAATAAAGCTGACGCGAGAGCGCCAACATCTGGCTCGGCGCTCCGCTGCAGCAAACGCTCTGCATGCCTCGGCATTTCTGCTTGATTCCCAGGGCAACGTGAGAACCCCCGCCGGCAATTCGTCGCTTATTCTGTCGGGTTCAAGCAGCGGCTCGGGCCGCCGCACTGAGCGTCTCAAGAAGCGGGCCAGCCGCCTGCGTGGCCTGTCGAACCCGTCGCCGTCAGCCTCATCTTCGCCCTCTCCGTCGGCATCTCTGTCGTCCATGGCCGGAATGGCCATGGCCAATGCGCCAAGCCCGCGCGCTACACCAGCCAGCCGTCGCTACACCACTGGTGGTGGCCATCGTCTGCGAGATATCGAGGATATGATGATGGTCGAGGCGATCCGTCGCTCGCTAAACGAGGGACCCGAGGCTGCATCCCCTGCCAGTTCAGTGCACGAAGGCGGGGTCACCTCTTGAGCCGGCAAATAGCATAGCTATCTGAATGACTGCATCTTATGACAAATCAAGTTTCAGGTATATAGCCGATACGAGCGGACAAGCAAAATGAAGCAGGCAGCCAAGCAGCCAGGCAGCCTAGCGCCAGGCCGTTCGTCCGCGCTAGTGAATACGCTGGCGTGATCTCTGTATTCTCCCTTGGCGCGATATCAGTTTTACCGGCATGGACCCGTGTCTGCTCGGCCTCCTGGCGGGGTTGCCATGCACCGGGTGCCGATGATTGCATGAGGGCTAAATTCGGGCCAATCGGAATAAACCAGGCCCGTCTGCATTGGGTCATGGATCGTCGATGAATGGCGGTCCCTGCATATCAACCTAAAAAGTGTCCCCCATCGTTGTCGACCGATGCCAAATACGTATGATATCCCTGTTTCGGAGTTACAGCCCCGGCACAGGCCCGGCTCAACCCCGCAGTTTCCTGGCTAAATACCTCGCGCTAGCCCCTGCACCGTTGGTTGATCCGTCAAATGTGTGGGGTGCATGTAGTCACCGGGACTATGGGGAATGCCCCCCACATCATCGGGAGATGTGTTTGAACCTTGAGTGGGGTCGCGGTGGGAACTTCAACCCCTCCGATGTAACTTGTCAATAAAAGGGGGGCTTGCTGCTCCGGGTGAATTGAAACATTGTCGATTATCGTCTCAAAGAAATGACCGAGGAGTACGAGAACGAAAAGGCAGCTCCCGTCTACACTGGCGGCGATGCGCCTCTCAACCTTTATGAGCGCAGAAAGCTCGTTGCTGCTCCTGAGGAGGGTGGCTTCAGGGCCCTCGTCACCAACAGACATGTTCTGTCCATCGCTGTATTCGCGTCGATGGGTGGTCTTATTTACGGATACATGCAGGGAGGATTTGGCCAGATTCTCAACATGAGCTCCTTTGCGCGCACCGTGCACCCCAACTCCATTAGCAACCCCACATCGCGAGGTCTGCTCACGTCCATCCTCGAGCTGGGAGCTTGGGTTGGCGCGCTGATCAATGGATATCTTGCCGACAAGCTCGGCCGAAAGATGAGTGTTGTCGTTGCCTGCTGTGTCTTCATTCTTGGTGCCATTGTCCAAGCCTGTGCCAAGGGCCCCAACTACATTCTTGGTGGACGATTTGTCAATGGTCTTGGTGTCGGAAGTCTGTCCATGATTGTCCCTTTGTACAACGCTGAGCTGGCCCCCGCCGAGGTGCGAGGTGCTCTCGTGTCCCTGCAGCAGCTCTCCATCACATGCGGAATCATGATTTCGTACTGGATTGGCTACGGAACCAACTTCATTGGAGGCACTGGCGATGGTCAGAGCGATGCTGCTTGGCTCATCCCTGTATGCCTGCCCATTCTGCTGGCACTGATCCTGTTAACTGGATTCTTGTTCTTCATGCCCCAGTCCCCGCGTTGGCTTGTCAACCGCGGCAGAGATGACGAGGCCATTGCGGTCTTGTCCCGTGTCCGCCAGCTGCCCCCCACCGACGAGAGACTGACCCTTGAGTTCCTCGAGATCAAGGCTCAGCACATGTTCGAGGTTGAGACTGACCGCGAGCGATTCCCTCAGTACATGGATGGCACCTTCAAGTCCAACTTCATGCTTGGGTTCAAGAGTTACATGACGCTCTTCACTGATAAGTCTCTGCGTCCCCGTTCGATGATTGCCATCCTGATCATGGTGTTCCAGCAGTGGTGTGGAATCAACGCCATTCTCTATTTCGCTCCGTTCATTTTCCAGGACCTTGGTCTCAAAGGCAACTCGCTCTCGCTGCTGGCTACCGGTGTCGGTGGTGTCCTCATGTTCATCGCTACCATCCCTGCCGTCCTGTGGGTCGACAAGTTGGGTCGTCGTCCTGTCTTGGTTTGCGGTGCTATTGGCATGGCCCTTTCTCACTTCACTGTGGCTGGTATTTCTGGCGGTCTCAAGATGTTCGATGCCGGATTCACTGGACACACTGCTGCGTCGTGGATGTGCGCCGTGTTTGTGTGGATCTTTGTCATCAACTTCGGTTACTCGTGGGGCCCGTGCGCCTGGGTCGTCATCTCGGAGCTGTTCCCCCTGTCGGTGCGATCCAAGGGTGTGTCGATTGGTGCCTCATCCAACTGGCTGATGAATTTCGTTGTTGGAATGGCTACGTCTGATATGATTGTTTCGATGAAGTACGGTACTTTTATCTTCTTTGGTGCCTTCTCCGTCTTTGGAGCCATCTACGTCCAGTTCTTTGTACCTGAGACCAAGGGCCGTACGCTCGAGGAAATCGACGAGCTGTTCGACTCCATGGGAAACCTTAGTGCTTCCGATCGTCAGCGTCTTGAGCGCATCTACGCCCAACTGGGCCTGCTTGGCGATGACCTGCCTATCCTGGAGAAGGCAGGTCACGAGCACGTCGAGGAAACGGAGGATAACTAGACGGGTATAATTAGGCGACGTCTCTTTTTTGTTGTGGCCAATCTCTTATAGCCAGTTAGTTTTTATAGTAGTCTATCTTTTATTTATGTCCCCTTGTTGATCACCATGATTTAGTATGAAGGATGTCCGTAGCCGGCTCGAAATAGGCTGTCAGCTGCGATGGGTCAGCCTTGCCTCGCATACATTTCGGCATGGACCCCACCAAGTTTCATCTTCACTACAACAGCCCTGTCTACAATGGTGACGCCCGAGTCTTTAGTAGCCAGACTGGCGTCTTTACAGCGCTCTGGCTGTAGCGAGTATGTCATTGACGTTCTGGACTCTTCGGAATACCGTTCTAACTCAGCAAAATCTCGTGGTCGCGATCTGGTGCCGTGGCCTATATCTCGGGGTCAGTAGTATATCTGACGCACGTTGCGTGTACTGATGGTGAGAAATGGACTTTGGCACCCCCTGTGTTGATTCCCAACCTTTATGTAATCCACCGTGAGGCCCCCATCGTACATATCTCATGGAGCCCCACCGGGGGTGACCTCGCGTGTTTCGATACCAATGGCGAAATGTCTGTTTTCTCAACAGGCCCTGGAGGTGAGATGTCGTGCACACTTCATCCGTCCTCATCAGTTGATTCGGCACAGCCCAGTGACCTCAATGCCGTTGTGGGGTTCAAGTGGCTCGATCTTGAAAAACCGGTGCTCATGGCTTCACCAGCAGTGCGCCTGCCCAGCGGTACCAGTTCCCGTTATCTGGCCGTCTACGCGCTGAATCAGGGAGTTCCATCGGGCCCGTATCATCCTGGAAGCAACCGCCAAGCGTGCATCTCGGTAAACAGACGCGGGGTGATCCGATTGGCTGCCCAAGCCAAATCTGGCGTGAGATACTTTCCTGTCACTGCATCACTTGCCCATCGTCAAGGAAGCAAGTCCTCCCAGTCCAACGGCTCTTCGATCCCTGTAGAGGATTTCGATCTCATTTCTCATGCCACCTGGAAGGGCTGCAGGGACAACACATTACTGCTAATCACCTATAGCTCCCAGTCGTCGCACCTGAGAGCGTATCGCATAACGATCAAATGGGCCGCTTCTCTAATGGAGCTACAGCAAAAACCAGCCCCTGGGACCCACCAAAGTCCAGAAGCACAACCACCGTCTGAGATTGCGTCCTTCAACATTGAGCGCCTCATATCGTGCCCACTGGAGCCACAAAGTTCGTCAGACGACCCTTTGCCTGATCTCGACTCACTGTCTCTCACTCAGCTTCTTGCGGTTCCCAATCTTCCCCAGAAAAGCAATCAACCCAACAATGCTGCTGATGCTGATCACGAATTCTATGCCGTGTTCAGCTCATTGACAGACTCCATACTGTACAAGTACTCGCTGACCAAGCGGCAGGTCAGCTTGCATCCTACTTTCTACCTGCTTTCTGCACGCCGTGACGGTGCGAAACAAGATGAACAGGAAACAAAGCTAAACTTAATCGAGACCATTCCTCCCTCGGTCGAGTCCAAGGGTCCAATTGTGGGACTCAACTTTGTTGTGTCAGAGACATTCCTGGCAAAGTTGTACGCAAGCGGCGAGGTTGAGTTGTTGTATAGAGGCCCGCCACCCCAGCCACAGCAGAAAGCCCATGAGTATTCGTCGAGTATCGTTTCCCTCTTGGATGCTGGATTCAAATTCTCTCGTAACGATATCACTGACGCCTACTTGTCACCTAACCTCGCCTCTTATGTATACCTCACGGATGCAGGTGAGCTCAAGCTCCATCATGTTGATGGACCAGGTGACGGCACCATCCAGCCTGGCTCTGATGCCTTTGCCAATGTGTGTATATCTCTTGCCCTTCGACATTCGGTCTCTTGCTTTAACAGTCTGTGCACCCATGACCTCTACTGTGTGATTCTTAAACTGCTCTCTGAGATGAAGGGGACTGAGCTTCATGACAAGTTTTTGTACGCTTTGTTGCAGGAGTCTCATCGTGCAGTGAATTTCTCGCTTGATCTTGCCAAGGACTACCATATTGACAAAGTCATGGTCAACCCCTCGTTGCAGCGCTTACTGAGCATGCAAATGGCTCTTGGAAGCTCACATAACTGGAAACGCAATGTCATGAGCCGAGTTGCATGGGCCGTCCTCAATGTTCGACTACTTGCATTCTCGCTTACATTTACGTTGAGGGCAGCCGCAGCGCAGTCTAAGTCCCAGGTTCCCCTCGGTCCCGCTGACATGGAGTTGAAAGCAGGTCATATTCTCAGTATGTTGGGATTTGTACGCTGGAGCACTGATTTGGTCGCTTTTATCTGCCAGGAGCTGTATCTGGCGTCTCTCGACCCAGCATACTTTGAAAGCAGGACGAAGTCTAACAAGCCATCGGTGGCAATTTCTCTACTACTTGCCAATGTCCCTCGACTTCTACTTATCTATTCACTAAGGGGCATTCGAGGATTAGACCAGATATCTCTTGGATTTGTCGATCAGGAGAGGAATCCGGTCAATGGCTATGCTGCTGCCGCTCACAAACGTCTGAAGGACCTAGTCTCCATGGCTCCGGTTCCTCTGCATCTGTTCGAAAAGATGCTTACTGAGCTTGAAAACACTTTAAAGCGTGACAATGCGTTGCCTCCCGACCGGCTATCTATTGAGCAGAAGCTCATTTTTGAGGCCCAGATACCTAAAGAAGTTCATCCTGTCATGAATCACGTTGTCCGAGTTTTTAAGGAGAGTGTGCTGCCGGAGATTGATGTTGCTAGGCTTCACTTCTACGATGTATCGTGGTTGGGACTCGAGGACGACGAGGATGACGGCCCTGTAGAACAGTCAGAACTGGAGAAGCAGCTTAGTGGCATGGTGGACGGCAGCCGCAAAGAAACTAGAGACGAAGTTGACGTCCTTCGCAAGCTCATAATCTCGGATACATCTGAGCGCAAAAGGTTGTGTGTCCGATGCGGAGGCGTCTCGATATGGGAAGACCCGAAGCCACCAATTCACTCGCATTGGACGGTGGCATTTCAAAAAAACTGTCTCTGTGGAGGCAACTGGTACAGCATCTGAGAGTTTATTCAGCAGTATCTGTAAATAATATTTATTCATGTTTGGCCACGCTCTCGCTTGCGCCCAATATCGTCAACGATAGCTAGTTCTGCGTCCTTAACTCGCTGATACAGGTTGCGATATCTCCTCGACTTGCCAAAATTCGCGATGCGAACTTCAGAGAAGTCATTGATGAAAAAGTTTTCAAGCTTCACATCCCCATGTAGCACGCATTTGTCGTGGAGCTCCCGGAGTGCTAGTAGCATGGATTCAAGAGTTGATTCGTTAACATCACTCAACGTCATTGGTCGTCCTATGGGCTCGAGCACAAGTACTTTGAGAAAGCCCAGAACCTCCCCATAAACATAGCGTCTTGGCGCATGGCTTAACTTGCAGCTGCTCAGGTACTCGTAAAATGATGCCTCCCGATATAACAATTCGTAGGCATCCTGAGCATGCTTCGACTGGAAGTTGCAACACTTGATAAGAACAGGAAATGGCAAGCCGTCTTCTTGGGCACCGCTTATTGCTTCTTCCTTATCAAACCTCCGGGGACTAATGTGAATCGTCCCAAACTTTGTATTCCAATCCGAGGTGTTCATTGAAGCGCCGGTATCCTCCAGATGACTCTTGATGTCAATCAAAAAACACTGATCACGATTCCTCTTGATCCTCCACCACTTTGCCTTTCCGGGAACCGGCGGCTCTCCCCGTTGAAGGCTGTAAACTGCAGGCTCCGGCAGCGTCTCAGGGTCAATCTCGTGGGATTTCGTAAAGCTCAGCTTATTTAATAGACCTGGCGACTGGTAGTCACACCAGCTTTGATACGCGACAGATATCAGTGCATCCAGCAGAGAATGGTGCTCACCAACTCGAAGTGTCACAAGTGGAGATATCTCAACAGCTAATCCGTTAGTGGGCACCATGCGCACAAACCGAGTGAAAGTTCCTGTTGTGATATAGCCGAACTGTGTATTATTCAAAAGTAGATGACGGCAAACTTCAATTATTCTGTCGGACCCGCGTTTAACATCGCCGGGTATCAACGATCCAACAGCCATCTTTCTGTCATCCTTAATATCAGGGAGTTCCGAATCGGTAAAATGCAATCCAATTAGTATAGGGGTTTTGATAGCTTCATTCTTGAGGAAAACTGACATGCTGGGCCATGCTATCTGAGATACGCTGGGAAAGCGAGAGAACTCCACAGGAATGTTGTTCTCTTGCAGAATAGACTCTGAAGCAAAGCAAACGTGTCTTAGAATTGCGTCTATCTCCTTAGCGGTAGCATTGGGCGTCAGGGCGGTTTCATTGGAGTACTTCACATCGCGTGCGCGCCGGCAGTCGAGGTGTTTGAGACTGCTTGCGATCATAGGTGAGAAAGAGCTCCAGTAACCAATGCGCTGTAGCTGAACATTTTGGGCGCGACGTTGGCAGTTCAAGTAGAAACGTGAAAGGTCATTTATCAGAGTCATATCGAGAGGGTAGAATGGCAGCTCCTCCACTCGATTTGCATCCCCACTACAGCTGGGGTCATCCACCGTCATCACAATGATATTCCTCGAGGAAACAATCTGGCAACAATCTGCGCCGAAGCCAGATATATACAGAGGTTAAGTTTGGAGGAGCATGATGCGTAAGATCCAAACTGGGATGCAGAACGCTGAATTCAGAAAGGCTTAGCACACTTTCGAAGCTCGGTAGCACCCGTGACGGCGCACTTCATAGTTTGCCAGTCCACAGGGTACATACGTTCACCTGCTGCACTGTGGGCAAATACCACACCGAGGTCATTTCTCACGGTACTTAGGTAGTAGTTAGTTCCATCGCCAAGTGAGATCTTGCGTTAGTAGTGAAGAGGAACGAGCTGATGTGACTTACCACGGATGCACGGACAATATCGCCCGGCTTGAACGACTGCTGTATCTTAACCTTGTCGCGCTCGGTCGCTCGGACATCCTGAATTCTGATAATCGCTCCGAAACCTTCACCGACGTTCGAGTTGTTTGCGGCAGCCCCAGCTGACTGGCCCGCATTCAGACGGGGCAGCGCGACTACACCTTCGGCAGACGCATGAATTCCTTTGCCGCTCTCAGCCGACACGGTGCCCTGGTTCTCCACAACAAGAATCTCCAGGTGTGCCTGAGTCAACGTGAGCCGAGTTACTCGAGCATATACAATGTCGCCAACTTCAGGCAAAACGGAAGTTCCCACTCTAGTCGATGGGCTCGATTCAGCTTCGGCTGGCTTGTACGTACTCGGTACTATCTTGCTCTCGATATTAACCTGGAAACAAAGCTCCTTAAGCTTAGACTTTGCATTGGGTTTATCTTCGTCGACCGTTATCTCGTCGTCTTGGGAATTTCCGTCAAGAGAAACAACGTTTACTTTGCCGACCACTGTAGCGACTATTGCTTCGATCGAACCAAAGCTCTGGGCCACCACGCCATGGCCGGGTTGGTATTTGCGGATAAGAATGCCCTCATCCTTCTCTATTAAAGGGCACACAATCTGTCCGGGTACGACGTATCCTGGAATTGTCATTATGCGTGAGTATGATTGCAAAAAAGCGGTGGTTCAACTACTTGGATCAACGAAATATTTTGGCACATAAATTTCAGCCGCACCTCCACTGTCGGTTCTGCTCTACGAGTTCTCTTTTGGCTCATAAATAGGTTAACGTTATATCTATATAATGCAATATTTAAGTCGGGGTCCGCTCCGCAGCGTACGGTGAGCGGGCCCTCATCTGGGCACCGTACTTCCATAGGATTGTTGGAGCCACAATGCCAATGCCGAGGGCAATGAATGCCATGAGAGAGTTACCCCAGCCGTAGCCGAGACTGTCATACATGTAGGGCGCGAACAGCGGGAATCCAAATCCACACAAACTTCGAATCACAGCGATAGCTGCTAGGGCAGAAGCTGAGAAGCGGCCGTACGAGTCAATAGCGTAGAGCTGGATGCAGTTGTAAGTGATAATGATACCGAAGCACAGAATCAATGCGCCGATGTTGGGCATGATCCAGTGAAGCTTCTTCTGAGCCGACCATCCATACCACATGAGGCCTGCAGGCAGGATGAAGCAAGTGTAGAGCATGAGCGGGATGCGAAATTCCGGACGTCCAACTCCGTTGTTTTTTGCCTTGAGCCTTTTGTAAATCATATCAACAAGGACGGCCGCAACCTGTGCACCAACGGTGTAGCCAATGCTGATTGAAATGTAGTTGAGACCACCAATAGCAGAGTTCTCGTTGTATACTGTGTTCCATAGCCTTGGGTAGGTGGTGAGCACGAGGTATAGTAGCCCGTAGAGGAAAGCCATGTAAACAGTGAGAAACTGGATGATAGGCTGGGTGAACAGCAGTTTGAACGGACGGACGAGGTTCGTTTCAAGTCTTTGGGTAAATGTGAGCTTGTCATCGAACTGGGTATAGTGTCGTGTGCCAGTTTCCTTTTCGAGGCGCTTAGCACGCTGCTTCAGCAAGACTGGGGCGTAAGTCTCCTTGAGGTAAAACACGGCCACCGCGAGGATGAATCCATCAAAGATGGAAATAGCCCAGAACGCCCATCTCCAAGTCGAGTACTGCGCGATGAATCCACCGGCTATGGGTCCCACAGAGGGACCGAGCACGGGGCACAGCGAATAGATTGCGAACGCCCTGGCACGCTCAGTCGGCGACCAAATGTCTGAAAGGATTCCACCTCCTACGGAGAGAGGTGCGCTTCCAGCGAGTCCAGAGAAAAATCTGAAAACAATGAGCTGGGTCTTGTTTTGCGAGAAGCCGCAAGCGAGGTTGAAGATAAGGAACAGAGCGTTGGTGATCTGAACGACCCATTTACGTCCGTATATCTCGGACAGCGGACCCAGCATCAAGGGGCCCACTGCGTATCCAAGAATGTAGATGGAAATGACGATCTGCTGCTCAAATGATGCGGTGATGTTTAGGTCGAGCCCAATAGATCTGTCGGCGGGTGCCACCATGGACGATGCCGCAGGCGACACAAATGTAATACAAGACACAGTCACCGTGAGAATCCACTTGTTTCTGCGCGACCAGTATCGCGGATTTTCGACATCGTTCTCGCCCCATTCAACGAGGACACCTTCGGGCTGTTCCGCGTCGGGGACGGTCTCTTTGGAGTTGTTGTCTGTGTCGTCGTCTGGAAGTGGCACAGTTGACTGTGCCTCTTTGGCTGCTCCGTCTTCAGGAACTGTCGATTCAGGAACTATCGATGGTGGCTCCTTCATGGACGCCACCTCATCGGATAGCTGTGTTGACATGTTGTTTAGTATGCAAATGTTAAATCTCTTGCGGGCATCGCGTTCATTTTATATTGTGGAGCTCCGGAGTATCTCAGCGGAGATATTTTAGCGGAAAAAGCAAATACCGCTATTACTGGTTCCTTTCTGCTGCAGTAACGGTCGTGTACGTGCATATTATGACTCCGATGCTGGCTGACCGGAGTCCGCTAAGAAGCTCAATTTTGACCAGTGCCAGTGCTAAAACGACTAAACAGACCCGCACACCACTGAATTACACTACTTTTAGACCATCATGAATTGTTTTTAACGTTTTTCACATCCTCTATACCGTTTCGGACCGCCGTGGCCCGGAGGAGATGTTGCCGATGCATCGCAATGCGTCACTCGACACCGAAGTATCGGACTTTAGATATTAGGCATCGGATGACCTCAACTTCTTAGCAAACGGGCCCCGACTCCTCAATTTGTCGATCAATAGCTTTCGACGACTGTTTACACATGCAGCAAGTTTCCTGAGTCGTTTCAGTAGGGGCCTTCGGACTTCCAGTGCTAGCAGAATCGGATTCCGACATTGTGGAATGTCATCTCGAGAAGCGGTCTGCGTCGAGTTGGCTTCGTAGGGGGCGTCGACAAACATTGAATTTAGAATCTCGCCAAAGTCCTGTTGATTCTCTTTACATGTGATATCATTCGACGAGTCACCTGCTTTCGGAGGCCGAGAAGAGTTCGGCGGTTCATGAAGTCGCTCATTCGGGATGATGCAAAGTCCGTCGGAATCTACCTCGAGCCCCGTAGTCTCTCCGGCTGTACTTTTAGAAGTGGACGAATGCAATTCGTCCAAAAGGTCTTCACGAGAGTACATCTGTCTAAGTGGATGATTCCTAGTGAGGTAGTTGCGCGTCTGTAAACTAGATTGACGAACTCTGCTTAGTTCGGGCGGATGGTAACGGTCAACAGGTGCGCTCTGCGAGCGATGATGGTTTCGCTTAAGTGCCGGGCATCTTGGTTTATTGCTGGTCTTATTTCCGATAACTGGACAGCTTGAGATCGTTGTTGGTTGCCAATCTGGTAGTGTGATGCTGTTCCTCTTCAAGAGCTGCGACTCCAAACAAGCAGAATATTTATGTGAGGCGGGCACGCTATTCATTCTCCGAAGTCCTGATGCCTCAAACTCGTACTTTGCCAGTCCCGAAAATTTCCAGCGAATCGAAATTCTGCCAGTGCCACTTTTTCCAAGCTCAATTCGGGGCGGAGACTGGAGTCTTACAGACTTCGTTCCAACGACAATAGTATTGCGCCGGCACAGCACATGAGTATCTTCTGATTTCTTAGAAACAGTCGGTTTCACTTCATCATTCTTCTCTGCATATTTTGAATTCTCCGAAACAACGGCCTCTTTAGCATTATGCCATGGCCAGATACTAGGCTTTGAGGGTCGACCGAAAAGGTTGAGGCCGAAAACCCTACACAGACGGCGACCCGAACTCGAATCCAGGCGTCCAACCGGATACGACTCGGAGGACATCGTATGTATGATAATTACGAAGAGCTAGCGGTGCCTCTACGGTTGTGATCCACACTGACCCGCTGCGGGGTCATAGGACAGTTCCCGCGGCCATCCATAATCTGCTAATAGCAGAGTCGGATTACGGACGAAAAGAAATGAGCAGACTATTACATTAGATAAATCACGATTTAAGACTATATTTCTCCAAAGATGTGTTTGTTGCCTTCAGAAGAAGTGGGTGAAAACTCTGGAATCGGCGTGGATCTCCATCTCGTGCTTAAAAGAGTTAAGCTCCTCCTTGATTTGCTGTGCCAACACGGGTGTAAGCCGGTTACACGTAGCAATTTCAGGCCTGCGGTCGTAGTCACCGCGGCCGTAGGTATCGTAGATAATGATCCGAGATGAAAACGACACAGTGTTCTTCCCAGTGCCAGTCTTGGATGGAGAGCCTGGATGCGGACGCCCATCGAGGTCGAGGCCACCACGGCGAGGTGTGCGGCCCGACGATGCAGACATATTAGACTCGCGACTCGAAGTTCGAGCATGCAGCGACATGCGTTTTTGGTAGATGGGGTGGTAATATGTCTGAGAGTGCGCTTGGGGTGGCGATGCTTTAGAGGAATTAATGGAGTCATCAGATGCAGGGGATTGGTAGGAGCCCGCGGCGTTGTAGACTGCAGGCTGACGCGACGGCGCGATAACTTCGTGGAGTGAAGGCAGTGAGCGTAAATCGTCAATGGGTGGCGAAGGGGTCTTGCGGTCAACACGGCCTGATTCTTGGTCGATATCAAAATCAAATGAGAGTTGAGGCGCAGACGAAAACTCGCTCAGGAATGAGTTGTCGTCAAGGAAGGAGTTACGCTTTGCTTTCTGGGCTTCTGACTGGGACAAACGAGGGGTTGGTACGTCGTTAAGTTCGCGAACGTGTTCCTCATCAAACGAGTCATGTGGCGACTTCAAAATGCTCTTGGATGGTCCAGAGGACGACAATGAGGGGGTTCGGGAGAGAGCAACGGCCACGTCCTCAGAAACGTGGACCTCAGTGGCATTGGGTACTCCACTTTCGTCGTTGGAGTCCTCTGCCTTCTGGGGCGAGTCAGCTTGATCACCAGCAGAATGATCCGAGCGATTGGAGCGCGTAGAGCGGGTAGAGCGCCGGCTGCGGCGTCGCTCAAGGCTCTTTGTGCGCTCGAGGGAGCTTCGGATACTCTCAACATTGAGCAGATCAAGATTCTTTGGAAATACGGTGTCACCGGCTGCCAAGTCCTCGACAACTTCTTCACTCTCGTTGGAGCTTTCGGTGCTCGACGTTAGCGAGGGAATCTTCTCCGAGTCATAACCAGTGGTGACTGGGGACGGGAGGGCATCCTGGGGCTCAGCATTATATGAGGCCACAGTCGTCGCAGGAACAGCGTTCGCAGTCAGAGTCGTGAGAGTGGCCAGCGATGCCGACGAGCTGCTGGAACCACTCGTTCCAGACAAGCTAATCTTACGAGTCGACTCCGCCGCAGGAAGGTCTGCCTCGGCGACGGCATGGGTCACGACCGGTGTCGAGATCGAGCTCGACAGGCGCTTTGATCCAGCATTGAGAGGGGTCAGCTCGGGAGCCTTGAAACCAGGCGTCGGGGCAGGTGGTGCCGAGTTTTCGTAAAACGAGTTTGACGTCATGGACATGGATCGAGAGCTCGAGTGACGCGAAGCAAAAAGCGACTTCGTCGAAGAACCAATCTTGCGGAGAGTAGCAAAAGATGCTGTCGATGACGTTGATCGGATGGAGAAGAGCGAGCGCGTGTCACTGTCGACCGCACGCTGGGAAGGTCCGTTTCCAGTCAAGGGCCCAGTTGCAACAGACTCTGATACAACACGCTTTTTCTTGCTGCTAAATCCTCCAAATACGGAACGCAGTCTCGAGCTCAACTTGGAAGACACTGGCGAAGGCGGCTCCATGGTCGGACTTGGCAAGGGTGACGAGACTGCACGACGGGGAGGAGCTGCTGTGTAAGAAGGCTGCGGACGGTCCGCGGACTGTGCCGATGGTCTAATGTCACGAATGACAGGGCCTGTCTTGGCAGATCCTGCTAGCGCCAAATCCGTCTTGGCCGAGCCCGTCAACACCGGTCCAGTCTTGGCCGAGCCCTGAAGTGCTGATGGAGATGGTGCAGCAAAAGTCGAAGGAGTTCTAGATGCAAACGCCGCCGCAATGGGAGTGTGCATCGGGCTAGACCGCAAGTCTGCCGAAGACTGGGCACGATACGGCAAATGCCCCGTACTGTTACCGGCCGGCTTGGTTAGTCCCAGGAGACGCTGGTCGTTGTGCGACTGCGACTTCTTGAGGATGGACTGGGGCTGAATCGGCGTCGAGCGTCCACCCAGGCTCGAGCTTGATGGCGAGCGCGAGTGAATAGGGGACGGGGATCCAGACGACGACGGAGTCATGGGTCGAGGCGGTGGCAGGGCAAACTGCGATTGCGAAACGACAGGAGACGAAACCGAACGTCCACTCGAAGCCGACGACCTGCGGGCATCTGATGGGAGAACGAGCTGCGGAGGAGCGGTCAGGCTTGCTGAATGGCTCATAAGATCGAGAGGAGGCGGCGTGGTCGACTTGACAGTACGAATGGACTGCGGAGCACTTGGCAAACCCATTGGCGAGGGCTTTGGCAGGTACTCTCTCTGTGTCTCGACGGGTGCATGCTTAGGAGACGACTGAGCCGGTTCCGGGGACGGCGAGCCTGAGATGGAAGAGCTGGCCGTGAGCGGAGCCGAGGAAGGGCTCAGAGGTGGAGACAGCGGCGGTTGGGGTAATGCGCCCGACGGGTCGAGGGACGGGCTGGTGCTTGCCGAGTCCGAGGCCAGCGAGGGCGAGCGCGAGGGCGACAACGATGACGACGACAGGGCGACCATGGAGCGTCGGCGGTGGTAGCGGTCAGGCTTGGACAGCGGGTTCGACATGGTGCGAGCGTGGTTTCCGCGCGGCTCGTCCGAGGTCAAATGGTACTGGGCCGAGGGTGAGGCCGAGTGCTGGCGTTGCGGGTGGGGAGCCAAAGACTTTGAGAGCAGTGCCGGCGACGACATGGAAGCTGGTTGGCCCATTGAGTAAAGCGACTTTGGGCGCTGCAGCGGGGCTGCCTGTGGGGCCAATTGCGACACGTAGCCGACCGACATGGTTCTAGGGACGTGAGCAGGAGGGGCAGCATAGTGGTAGCCAGTCTGTTGCTGCTGGTGGTTGACGGGCAGGTGGAGCTGATGCTGGGCCGCGGCCGAGACGGAATGCATGGATGGGTATTGAAAGGCCGCAGACGGGGGCTGGGCATGCGAGTACGAGACTGAGCGGTAGCCCGACGACAGCTTGGGCGAGGCCATGCCCGACGAGACGGAAGTTACCGACGAGGCGGAACTGATGGCCGAGACCGAGGTTGCGGTGGACGCGGTCGAGGAGCTGGCGGTGGAACCCGTACTTCCGGCCATGGGACGTTTGGTCATTATATGGGATTTTTTTTAGGAGCAGGGAAGTTGCAAAACAGTAGCAGCACAGCTACCGGGACAGCACAATGAGCTTAGACAGTCGACATGAGCCTTTTGGCAGGAAGTTAGGTGGTGCACGGGGGTACGACGAATGCGTAGTCAAAGGTGAAGCAAACGCAGTTTCAACCGAAAAACAGGCCAGGTCGCCGCAGTCAACAAGTAAGGGGGGGGTGACGGGGGCCTGGACAAGAAGCGAAGAAGCGAAGAATGCGGCTAGTGGAGGGGAGATGAGAAGAGAGGAGAGGAGAGGGAGGAATGGATGCAGTGGATGGGCCTGGTAACGGGTGGTGTTACGTGGACAAGAAGCAGGATCCGAGGCAAACGACAAGAGGGGGAAAGGAGGAAAGAGAGCACCAATCAGCACAACGGTTGGGGATTGTGGCTGGTGGGGATTAGCAGCGAGCAGCGAGCCAAAACGAGGGAAGGGAGAAGGAAAAAGAGGTGCTGGAAGATGGGGGCTGTCGGGAGGAAGTTGCAAGGCAGGAGCTACAAGAAGTTTGTTAGGTGCAAGTCCTGACAGGCCCGGGTTTTGGACCGTGGCCACTTTGCTTTTTGGGCGCAAAAAGCGCTTTTCTCAGTCGCCTCTAGTTGCTTTTGCCTGTATAGGAGGGGTCAGGGCGAGGAGATCTCAACAGGTGGAACAGACAAGTGAGATGGAGAGGGAGGGAGCAGGAGAAGCGAAGAAAGAGAAAGGAAGAAACAGAAAGAAAGAAATATATGTAGAGGAAGATGCAGAAGACGACTTTACTGCTTTTGCTGATTTCATTTGCCTTCATTTGCCTTGTTACGTGGGGGATCAGTTCCTAGGGCTTGGGCGTGCGAGGGGTAACCTTATGAGGCTCATGATATTAGCGATTGGATGAGGCATCTACACAAGGCTAAAGGGTAACCGTCGGCGCAACCACAATGTGGCTACGAGTGGGGCGGGCGGGTGATTGTCGCGGTGCGGGTGGACTGTGGAGCGAGCGTCGGCTCGGGTCCACTGAGAGTGCAAAAAAGTCCAAGCAGCATGCATAATCGGTAGGCACGCGGCGGCGCCGGCAGTTGCAAATGCACCCGGTACGATGTCGTCGTTTGTGGGGCCGGGCCCGGTTGGGCGGTGGGCTGGCTGTCAGGACCATTGGGGTCGTTGGCGCGTGATAAGCGCGGGTTAGGCTGGGGATTGGCGGTGATAGGCGCGGTGGAGCTGGCTCGAGCTATGGAGGGCCTGATGAGCGCAGCTGATGACGCTCCATTAGGACTGCGTGGGTGCGTGCAGGTTTGGTTTTTGCTGCGTCTGCTAATTATAGCCACAATAGGAGCAGTGTCCAGAGATGGAGACCTACTGGCGAATAGTAGAAGTAGTAGTAGTAGTAGTGGTGGTGGTGTTAAAGGTGTTGACACCAGTTGTGTCCAATGCTGACTGGCTCAGCGTTTGGTTATTACGATGCTGTCTACTCTATCCAGGCCCGTGGCTCTGCGACCGATCTGCCGATCGCCGATCTGCTGTGGGTTGTTTTGCAGACCCGCACCGTTACGGGTCCCTGGTGAACGAGCAGGGCCTAGCTGGGTGGCAGGCTCGGCACCAGCTCGGCGCACTGGTGCCTGGGCCCAGCACCTGTACATCTCTGGACCCGTCCCACTGCTGCTCCCCTGCATACCTCGAACATTCTCCGTGGGTGGTGTCCTGGTCGGCAGTGCCAGCCGCAGCCTGTCGGCGGAGCTGCCAACCTAAAATGCCGCCTGGCTCAGTCGGTTGCTCAGGTACGAGGCGGGCCGCCAGCAAGCCGCCCACGCTGCCCTGGTGCCCTGGTGTCCCTGACGGTCCTGGCTCGCTGGCACTAGCTAGCACCGACACTGACCCCAGCCTGGCCCCCAGCCTCTGCTGGGCTAGTGATAGTCGCAACATCTGACGCAACCACCCATTGCCCAAACCAGCCTAGCCCAAAACGACTCCTAGCCCACACTACCAAAAAGACCGCCCGTTGCCCTGGGCCTGTTTCAGCTCGAGGCGCCCGTGTCGCACTGAAATGCCGGCGCTCGCCCAAACGCGACTTCCGGCAGCTGCCTCGGTGACCGCATCTTCGCATCAACGCCCGTGCATCAACTCCAATGCGCTAATGCCGACCCCTCGCCGCACAAGTCGTATTTCCGCGCAGTCGTATTGCCTGCCGTGTTTGTCGCTTAGCCAGCCAGCCATTGCGGCAGCCGCACGCTGCAGGGTCCGCCAGACGCACCTTCCCGTTTAGGCATGTCCTGCTCGAGATGAGCCTGCAATGATACCACCCAAGCGGCGCAAAAACACCATCAAAACGACACCACGGAAACAGCCCATTATACTCTCTACTGCTATAATGACAACGCCTGCTCCAGCCCGCCCCGTCTCCTTCACCCCCCTGGAGGTCGAGCTGCTGGTGTCTACTTGGGCCGGGATCGGCGACGACCCCTACGTCAGCCACAACCACCCAAACGGCTCGAAGAAAGGCTCGCTCTTTTTTCAACAGTTCTATACAAACCTGTTTACGGATCATCCCGAGCTCATACCACTCTTCCCCAGCCTCGAGGAACAGGCCACGGCACTGACCAGCGTCATCACCTACGTCGTCACCAACATCACCAACCTGCCCTCTGTAAGACCCATGCTCGTGCGTCTCGGCAAACGACATGCGCGCGTTTTTGCCGTGCGCATCGCTCACTACGAGGTAGTCGGTAACTCGTTTATCTACACACTCCGTGATTGCATCGGCAGCCGCTTCACCTATGATGTCGAAGCAGCCTGGGTCAAGCTGTACTCGTTTATTGCCGACACAATGATCGAGGCCGACGCGGACCCGCTGCTGATGCCCGACAGCGGCTTGCCGCCGGCAGCGACCCAGGGCTACTCGGGCACTTCCAAGTCGACGACCCTCAAGTATCCGCTTCGCTTTTCAAGGGGCCATTCGTCCACGTCGCCCCGTGAACAGAGCTTCTTCTCAGCGCTGTTTGCCCGCTCCCCTCGTTCGTACGGCTGACTGGACCCTACCTGCATCCTGTCGATCACTGCATTTCCAATTTATGCTTAATTCTCGTTGGCTTTATTGTGCCTCTGAGCACGCTCCTATAGCCTCCCAAACATCCTTCTTGGCCATCTGACAAGCCCATTTTACCTCTAGACAACTACTAGACTTTGTAGTCTTCTTTCTGCCCACGCATAGCACCTGTTATCCGGCTGAACAGCGCCTTGCCTCGCCCCGCTCGCTGGTAGAGCCGTCCTGGACGAGTTCCGATGTGACATCGCAAGATATTTACGTCTCCTCTATCCGTTTATATCCGCTGATTTCCGTTCAGTCTCCATTGACGAATCGACAATACTTCTCACTTGATACAGGCTGTACTGATAGAGGCAAGGAACTTTTGATAGGGGCGAGGGCATAATTTTCCGTAGACTCACCCGTCCTCGCCGATTCGTTCTGTAGCTACCAAAACTCGCCCTTGTTCACCTTTCACTCTGTTCTATTTCGATGCCAATGTATAGCTAATATCATCGGGCCCATATACCTTTGCGGAAGCTACGGCTCTTCGGTCACGTGTGTTTACTCCTCAACCAGCGGTTCCTAACCCGCATCTGATTTTTCTGATATCGAAAAAATCCTGGCTGAGCGAACCTCATGATCTGATCGCCTTTCGCATATCCTTCCACATCAACTGCCCATGCGCAGGCACACCTTGGTTACAGGTCGACTTTTGAGAGCACCGGCGCTCTCGAGGGCTCCTGCTCTCCCTCGTATATCTCGCTCCGTGTATATAGCGGCGAATAAGCAACCGCGCAAAGAGCCCGAGAGCCCAGCGCTGCCACTCGCCGATGTCTCCCAGCTTCTCCAACAGCTGGATAGTGACAATGCTGACGTTGACAAGAAAATCAAGCAGATCGACGCATATACCTCTGCCATTCGCCGTTACATCAAGGAGAAAGATGAGGAGAAACGGCAAAAGCGAGTGGTAGACCAACTCAAGCTTGACACCGCTGAGCCAGCTCCAGCCGAAGATATTGACATCTTGGACACATTCATCACCTCTGAAGTACCAGCTCAGATGAAGCGAACGGTCGGCGGAGTCGGCCTGTTTGCTAGTCCTGCTGCCTCTGTCAAGCTTCCGCCAGCATTCCATGAGCGCCTTGGAAACTCCCTCATCCATATCTCGGCAAGTTCTCCACGAGACCAAAACTGGGCCGCCATTATCAGCACCCTGCGGTCAAATGAAGGGTTTCAGCGACTTTCGTCGCCTGACGTGGACCAGTTCATCTCTTGCATTCCCCTGGATCAGCGTGCCAACGGTCTGATGCCCATCATACTCGAAATGATGGACGAAGCAGGAATACAAAGTACAAAGCTTACTTTCGACCACGCCATGGCTGCTTATGCTCACAAAGGCCAGACTGTTGTTGTCGAGGCGTTTAGGGATCAGCTCCTTGCCAGTGGATTCAGCCCAGACGCTTACACTTACGGGCACCTTGCAAAGTGCTACGGCAAGAACAGTGACGTTCGGAACTGTAGCGCTATTCTTTCTGTGATGAAGGACCAAAATATCACGCCAACTCTTCCGATCTATACGACAATCCTCCAAACTTGCATCCGCGTCAAAGACTATGACGAGGCCTTTAAAATCTTCGATCTTCTGAAGTACATGTCCCTCGAGACCCTCCCTGATGTTATCGTGTACAATTCACTCATGTTGGCCGCTGCCAAACAGTATAATATTGAGCGGGTTCTGGATCTCTACCGAGAAATGACCACCCGCCCCTCCGAGCCGCTGGAGCCGAACGCTGACACGTACAACATACTCATTTTTGCTTGTGCCCGTGACAAGCGAACTCATCTCAATGCTTGGAAGTCTCTCCTGGAGATGCAGCAAAAGGGTTTTGACATTGACCGTAAGGCCATCAACTCACTGATGTACCTATGCGGAGAGAGCGGAGAGCTGTTCTTTGCTCGGCAAATGTTCCGGCAGTTAAGCACTACGGCTATTTCATATCCTGACGCCATGGTATTCAACTCGTTGCTGAAGGCATATGGAAACTACGAACCGGGCGTGTTCTCTCCCGTCATGGCTTCTCCTATGGGAGCTAAGATTCGTTCAGGGTTCTTCTTTCAAGATGAAATGTCTATGCCAGCAACAAAGCACGTGAACGAGTTCATGCCGCCGCTTCTTCCAGTAACCATGCTGCATTCCTCTCAACAAGTTCTGGCGGAATCTCAAGCTCTCCTGAGCTTCTTCCGTGATAAGAGGCCCAGTATGCTCAACGAGAATATCATTCTCACGTACCTTACTATCCCTGTCAAGCTGAAGGACTTCGAAGAGTTCCGCCGTCGATTCCAAAGTGAAACGTACTATAACCAGGCCTCCAGCTCCAACAAACGAGGCATCGTCATCCAAGATGCCTCCAATGAACACACGTCAACGGCAGTTCCTCGAAACTGGCGTATCTATGATATGGCCATTCGTGCATGTTCCGACTTCAAAGCCCTCGACTTTGCGAATGAGCTTTGGATCGAGCGTGGAAGTTGGAGAAATACCAAGCAGTTCCGTGACTTGCCAGAAAAGCTGCGGAAGCATTCAGACTTTTCATTCGCACGGGGCATGGTTGCACTCCTCGCCAATTGTGGTGAAATTGACCAGGCAATCAAGCTGATCCGGTCGACTGTCAAGCTGTTCAAATGGAAGAAGTATATGATTCCAGAACTGGTCGACAAAGTTACTCAGCTCGAGGACGATGAGAGCGCTCGGGAGATTAGGTACCTGCTGTTTGAGAGCAGAAAATAGTTATTTATTTGGCATCCTGAGGCCAATGTATATATTCAGGCCATTGAAACTGCATTCAATGCCCATCAAATAAAGGCATATTAAATAACTCCATTGAAGCTATGCAGCTAGTACTATACAAAGAGATGTTCATTCCACAGCCGAGAAGTATCGCTTGTTCTTGGGCTGTTGGTTGCCTGATTGAGGCAGTTTCATTGGGTGATGCACAGCGTGAGGACGGTAGACAACCTCGACAGGCGGTAGCCAGTAGTTCATGGGCATGGGGAAGTATTCGTAGTCAACATCACGATTACTTCCCTTTGTGTTCGGCGACTGCTGCTCGTCACCAGCAGGCGCTTTCATAGCATATCTGCTGCCATCGTCGCTATGAGCATCGTCATCCTCGGCACGCGGCAAACGAGAGTTCACAGCACTCCTGGGGATGTTGGCATACTCAGACTCGGGCTCAAAGGACTCAGCCTCTCCATCCTCTTCCTCATCATATTCGTCCTCATCCTTGAGCTTAGATACATCGTGCTTCTCGGTTGACGCAGACGAAGCCGTATGTTGCGGCCCTTGGTCATTCGAGGAACGCTTAATATCACCAGATGCACCCGTGCTACCTGCTGCACCCTCACCATCGTCAGCATCCTGGCTACGCCTTTGGTCATCGGGGGCGTTAGCAGGGAAGTAAGTCCGGCTAGGACCTTCAGAAATAATGATAGTATCACGGTTCTGGTAAAAGCGAGGGTTACGCCCTCTAACAACGATGGGACGAGAGCAGCACTTTACGAGACACACGCGCTGTGCGTTCTCAAGTTCTGCGTATGCAGATACCACAACAGTGAAATAGTTCTGCAGTTTCCGTCTTCCATTATGTGCCGTGGCACTACGAAACTGCAAGCGCTTCCAGTTGACAACCTCATCGTAACCGGAATCCTTCGGATAGATAAACTTGACCGCCGGCTCTGGCAGCTCCTTCCGGTCCGTCGCGGAAGACCTTGGGGGGCTGTACAGAAGCGTCTTGGGAATCTTCGAGTCATTTCCCGAAACAGTGACTCCCAGTGACACTGAAAGAATACGGGATCGTAACATGGGATTTTCCGAGTTGCCAGCATATACTGCGTTGTGTGCGTTTGAAACTGTCACGGTCACATGGAAGAGGTTCCGCCGATAAAACGTGAGATCGTACTTCCGAATGTTGTAGCTCTCAACAATTGAGCTGGGATCCTTCTTTGGATCCTTTTTGACTTTCTTGTTGGCACCACCTGACGGCGACCCGTTGATGCCACTAGGGGATCTCTCTGGTGACGTCGATTCGACAGCTCCACTCGATGAAACGTTACGGGGTGACGCCGAGTGGCCCGTCTCTGAGTCGTGAACACCGTCAGTATCTGCTGACAGTGCATTTGTGCCCGACCCAACAGGATTGGGCACACTAAGAAAGAAGTTTCCAAGCAGGGTTGCAGTGAGGTCAATCTCTGTACGGTTGCCACGACTGTCATAAAGCACTGTCTCGCGCTCGGCAGGTAAGAACTGCAAGTACTGCACCGATTCGAGGTGCTTCCGGATTGCGCCTTTCCCCTGGTCCTGCTGGGATGGAAGTTCTTGATGCAACTGGCCGTTACCGCCAGTGTCGGTACCACTAGTAATAGGAGCGTTTAGTTCAGCACGAGTCGGAACGGCTAGCTGGGCGTTTTGTGAAGGTTGCGGTTGGAGCTGCTGTGGGACCAATTGCGTGGTGAGATTCTGATTTCCCGGCGAGTCCATCAGAAAAGGCACAGGACTGGGTAGATAGAACTTGAGCTCTCTACCAGGCGTTGAAGAGCCAGATATGGGGGCCAAAGAGCCACTAGGCGGATCACGTGTCAGCGATGTAAGCAGATTTTGGAACGTTCCGTTGTCGTTTAGTGGTACCTGGGCCCCCTGATTGATCATGGGACCTTCCTGGCCAGCTAGTTGAGGAGCCAGTGGCCTGCCAGTGGCATCGACGCTGCGATACTGCACAGAGCTGTTGAGAACATTGCCGCTTTGCGAGTTTGAGAAGCTAGGCACTAGCGGGTGCTCTTGCTTGATTAGTATGGGGCCTGGTGTTGGGATATCATGTGCTGTATGCTGTCCGTAGATAGGCTGGGGAGTGTGAATGCCAGAAACTCCACCCGACTGATAGCCAGCAAACTGTTGCTGGCCGCCATTGCCATCGTATCCATACGGTTGGTGTACTGATGATTGGCCCTGGCCGAAAAAGACGTTGAGACTCGGGTTTGAGTAGTGACCAAAGAAGTCGACGGGCGAGCCGTTTTCCTCGTCAAAAGTCGCATAGTCCTTGTCGTTGGGCGCTAGACTCCATTCCTTTGACGCTGGTAAGAACCGTGATACCTCGTCTGACTGTAGGAATGGCAGCTGCAGTGCTGTCAGCCCATCGTCAAGAGGCGACAGCTCCGGAGAGCCCATGGCGGTAAACGAGCCACCCAAGAAGAAGGGTTACAAGGAATCCTTGTCGGGATATCGAATGATCAGTCACGACGAACTAACGACAGGTTCCAGGATCGCCAGATATGTGAGGGTATCAAGAGATATAGTGCGGGTAGATCAGATCTGAATGTCAAGGCAGTTATCAAGTCTTTTTTTTGCCTGATCTGCGCAGTCAACACCTGTAGAGAACAAAACTTGTCCAGCAAGTGGGGGTTTTCACAGGAGCCTCAACCACTGAACAGAGGCACGAGCTGAGATCGGTAATCCTCTGGTCTGGCGGGCGCGCTTACACACTCAATCGGGTTCGTGTGGTCTTTTGGAAGGTGTTTTAAGAGACAATCACACTCTCCCGTTTGCTAGACTCTTTACAGGACCATCAGCCCAGGTTACCCGGGATCGGAATGCAGTGACGTCAAAGAGGATGGGGTACTCTGGGGTAGCGGCAGGTGAGGTATGCCCACTCAAACTATAACCGGGCGGCGGGGGTTTACGAGGGCTTTTGGCCTACGTGGGGGCTACAAATAGCGTTTGAAGTGATAGTGTGATTATAACATGTTTTTTTTTTACGACTTCATGCCACTATCTACCGCGGGAGGCCGCGTCGCCAATAAAAGTCTTCGGGCAGTTGCCTTGGCGGCTGATTCCGAAGCGGCTGCAGGCGGCGTTGCAGACCCACAAGCCATCTAAAAGGGGGAGGTTGAGCAGCAGTCGTTTTTGACTCGGTCCCCCCACTGGCCCGAAACCGCCGCAGCGAAACCGGCGGGGGCCACTTTTTTTGCAAGATAGGCATGCCCCCACCAAACTGGCGGGGCGCCAAATAAAATGTTTCAGCCCCTACCCCGGCCCCCTGAGTGAGTGAGCACAGGCATCGCACGAATCAGTCGAATCCTGGAGCCATAGATTCAACATCGAACATGCTGTAACATGCTGTAGCTCAGTCTCACCGGCCTCTTCCATTGCTTAGTTTCCCCAGAAGCGTCCTGCAACCGACGAAAACACCCGCTGGGCAACATTCGACTGGACACTGCCGAGAATGTTGTTGGCGCGACCAAACTTATCGCATCTGCTAAACGCGAGTCCGTTCGTGCTCGACAGGATGAGCGCAATGGCAACGAGTAGTAGCCACAGAAACTGGAACTTGAGGACCGCCAGTAGCCCTAGTCCGAGCCATAAGGCCGGCGTGATGTAAACCATTGACCAGAACACCTTTGAGTCAATAGGATTGATGTATCTTTGGGGCTGGAGTTAGGTGGTGTCGATGGTGGTCGCTATAGATCCACGGCTCCGGGATTTACTTACGTCCGCAGTCTCAAACACCCATATGCTACTGCCATTGGGTGACGACTCGTTCCACCATCGCAGACCAACGAGCAGTCGGCCCGCAACATTCTTGGTATTCCAGAAATCGGCTGCCAGCAATAGCATCACCAGGATGAAGATCATTACACTGTTTGTTAGCCGCCAAGTCCATGATACGTAGGGCTACTCACTAGTTACTCGTGAACAGTAGGCCAAGCAGATACGTCAGCAGCGCGCCTGGGTTAGATCGCAGCGGATCGAGCACAAGCTGACTCACCTATCCGAAACGCAAGGAAGAATACAACGGCCACCGGATGCGACGACTCACGCAGCCGATTGAGCAGGCCCTGAGGAATAGAGCTGCTTTGATTGCCCAAGGGCTGAGTCTCCGACTATGTTAGCTCAGCTCAATAATCACAGCGCCAGCAATTGACACGTATCTTGACCACACAACCCGTTTCCCCGATACTCAGCACCTACCATTGTGTAATATAAACGATGCTTCAAGTGTTGGATATCCAAACTGAAGCTGCTCGACTGGCGTCAATATGCCACATAACATTATGGCCACACGGAGGGTAACCCGCGATGTAGTGCCTCTCTGCGCTCATGCGTGAGCCCTGCACTGTCCTGCACAGACTTGCATCGATGCATCTTCATTTAGTACCAATCGCCGTCTGAGAAAGCGGTGGTTGTCTCTTTTAACTAAACTACACTCCTTCACGCGCCGAGTTGATTTCTGTCATCGTGGCAGTTGCCCATTCTTCAATCATGGTGTGTCCTCGCTGACAAGACATTGGTGGAGGA
Organism: Sugiyamaella valdiviana; assembly: GCA_030570555.1. NCBI lineage: Eukaryota > Fungi > Ascomycota > Dipodascomycetes > Dipodascales > Trichomonascaceae > Sugiyamaella > Sugiyamaella valdiviana. Next base: position 320,361 of record JAJLWF010000006.1, read on the forward strand.
TAAGACCGCATATATTATCAACGTCGCGGCATATATGAGGCCCAAACACTCTCATATATGCAGGTCTAATCGTCGTTATGATCTCGACATTGAAAACCTGCAGGTATCTGATGTGCGCTGATATATCCAAGGATCGAAGACAACACTCGATTCCTCGAAGACTTTTCGCAGGCTCATGCTAACAAATGGCGCTACGATAGTCTGCTCACAAAGATTTTGAAGAGTAAATCCTCCCTAGCATCTCGAGGCTGTTACCTTGATGCCTTCAAGACAGGCCGCCCGGCATATCTGCACACCATGAAATACGCCAATATTGATCGGTCAGTTAATATCTAACAATTATCCCGCCCGAGCCTTTATAGCCGTCGCTTTAGACCTCTTCCTTCTCAAGTCTTTGATCTTCTCTTAGCTCAACAATGCGAACTATGCTCTTGTCGCTCGTTCTAGTCTGGCTCTTGCCAGCTATTCATGCCTCAGTTGCTGACCTCAGCTTCTTGCAGCTGGGAAGACTGGGCCAACAAGATGATGTTGCTGAAGCCGTAGAGGTTTCGGTGAATGTTGTCTCTGTAACTCGCACTGCCGTGATTTCTCCAACTGAACGTCTCACCGTTGTAGCCGCTACACCGATGGCTGCTGAAAACTCGACAGACCCTGCAACGATCTCACCGGAGCCCTTTACCATATCGACCATGCTATCCATTGGCGGTTCTGGACCTGCCGTTCCGCAAGATATTACCGATACTTCAACTGATGTCAATAGTCTTGCTAATCTGATGACAGCACTATCTCATGACACTAGCCTTGCTCTTGTGCAGACGACGTCGGCCTTAATGGGCCCAATCAATCCTGAGGCTCTGCAGCTGTCCTCTGGTTCATCACCCATTTCGATCACCCCAGATAGTACGCATTCGGCAGCCATTCCGGTCACCTCAGATGCGACGTCTATGGTAATGGAGACAATGTCGATGCCCATCCCTCAAATTCTTCCAACAACTGAGCTCTCTGGGGTCACCCCCATTCCGACAACTCTTTCACTGCCCTCGCCTATGCCTACTGTGCCATCATCCTCACTAAGCGAAGATGAATGGGTCGGTCAGATTTCGGCCATCCTAGGTGCCCTCTCGAGCTGGTATGATGATATGCCTTTGCAAACGCAGACTACATCAAGATCTACGTCTGAATGGGAGACCTCCAGTTTCCCATCTCTCAATCCTCTGGATAATACGCCTAGCCTGACAACAACTGCTCCTTCGGTAAGTTCCATCCCACCGGTGCCACAATTGGTACAGAACACCACTTCGCTCTCATTGAAATCATCGTTCACTCTCAATTTTGATTTACCCACGCCTTCCCCTTCTTCGTCCTCTTCCTCGTTGGCTCTTCAGACTGCGAGTAATCCCACCGATAGTTCTCAACTGATGCCTTTCGGGATGTTTACCAGTTTAATGCTGGGTGGATTGACCGGCACTCACACTGAAACCGTCACTTCACTTTCTCCTCTGAGCTCTCAGTCTTTGCCATCTCAAGCCATATCGACTGCCGATACGGTTCCTGTCAGTATCAATCTCAGCGATGACCTCTTCAACCAAGCACAGACCTCATCGTCGCATGTGAAATCGCAGGATTCTGCAACAAGCGATATTCTCAGCATTGCTTCAGTGTTACCCATGATTTCTGATGCTCTGACCACTTCTACCAAGGCTCCTGAGACTCCGGCAGCAGCGACTTCAAACCCAACTACTGGTTCTGAATCGCTTTCCACAGTCCAGAATATTCCTCTGCCTAGTGATATCCAGGCTTTAACGAAGAGCCTATCCTCTGAAAGGCACTCTGATTTACAGATTCCTGTCAACTCTGTGTCTCAACCTCAGTCATCTATGCAAACGTCCCAAGTGGCCCCAATCGCAGGCGGACTGCAGCCCGTGACGATAACTGAAACAGAGTTGTCGACCGTGACTCAGTCCGTCACAGTGTTTTTCGGAGTCACCCAAACGGTTTCTGTCACTCCTCCGCCCGCTCAAATGGTCACTACTAATGATGCGGTCCAAAATATTGCATCTACGCAGGATACTTCTCCCTTCGGTGCTGCAAGTACAGCCCCAGTTTCAGGGGATCCTGGAAGTTCGCTCGCGAGTGCACAACCTTCCCCAGTTTCGAGCTCGATCTCTTCTTCCATTATCACCTCAGAATCTACGACACCTTCAGCGGTGGGCCTTTTTTCTTCTCTTATGCCGCCTTTCAGCTCTGCTGAAATGTCGATGGCTTTGCCCACCACCAGTATGTCCACAGTCGTGGCGGGAGAGCTCTTGGCCGCGATCTCGAATAACAGCAGTGATGAATTTTCTATGGTGACATCCGCTTTGACCGATGAAGCTTCCCTTGCAGTTCAAAGTGCCACCGACATTGCCGGCAGCTTTCAGACGTGGGCCGGTCCTTCTAGCGACACAGCCCCCTCATCCTTCTCTTCTTACGGCTCGTCTCAGCTCACAGGATCATATGAACCCACCACCACCTACACCATCACGGAGACTATCACCAAGACGATAACTCCCACTACAGAGACCCAGGGAATCAGCTTTTTTTGAGTCGATATTTTAACCAGGCCATTCCTTGTAATAAGTTAGTTAACCATTCAACAACTGAACCGTCGAAAGACAATTGCAGTTGCACACTATATACATAGAAGAGCCGCCAATGCTGTACCGATGCGAACAATTCCAACGCCCGTTCTCAAAGGAGCCAAGTCACAATGCTGCCTTCACTCCTTTGAAGAACCTGTATCCACTCCAAGTTCACGAGCGCGCTCCTCGAGTGTCTTTCGACGCTCGATACGCTGTACCCGGAGTCGTTCAATCTCTGCCCTTCGCTCCGCCGGGTCCTTTGGAGGGTTGTTGAGCCGTGAAGGATCGGGCCAGAAATCTTTGATGTTGAGCTTGTCATGTGTGTCGTTTCCAACATAGAGCATAACGCCAAGCGGAAACGAGACATAGAACGCAAACCGGAAGATCTCCATGTTAGCTCCCTGGAGCCGGAAGTTCTTAAATGCGTTTATTATCCTGGACATGTCGTCTGTGTAGCCTTCCGAGATACTGTGAAATCAGCTGAGATGAACCTCTTCACGGCTAAAGCATCTGACCTAACCCAGTCCCGGTGCAGCCACCAAGACGAGCAAAATGATCTAGTCGATGTGGATGTTATACCGATCAACACGCTCAGGGGCAGAAGGTCAAAATTAATAAATTATTTACAATGCTTCTTCCATGGGCATATGGCCGACAACAGAGTCCAGAAGATTGCGGAGAATAGTGGCTTCCTTCTCTACATTCATTTGTAGGCCCCGTTGAGAGTCAAAGCCGTACAGACTATCGAAATCAACGTAGTCCTTTGCGTCCTCCAGGGAGTTGAGCCACTCGGCTCCAGTGTCTTGTAGAATGTTGTCACCGAAAACAGATGCAAACCGATCATTTGAGTCTCCCAGGCCGGAGCTGGCGCCAAAATAGCCGTGTTGGCTGGAGTAAGGCACTGGTTGTGCCCTCTCAATCTCACTATCATCTGATTGAGTCATCATATCATACCCACTGAGTAGGTCTGTCTTGGCGCGTTTCAAAGGTGGAACACTCCTCATATCGTGCGTTGACTCAGAAGATAGCGAGGGAGACTCATTGACTTCGATAGAGCTATCGGCGCCTGTATCGTTCTTTAGCTTCTGTTTCAGTTCCTGCTCTTTTAGCATCAAATCCTCGGGAAGGTATGTCGGTGGAGTACCTGGTCTCGAGAACCCAGAGTTTCTTGACATTCCGTTACCATCGGTATTGTGATCTCCAATGGAGGCAGGTATGTCATTATTGTCACCATTGATGTTCGCACTCGTGGAAGTGGGCGAGTTCTGCCGCGAGTTCCGCTCCAACCGCATATATCTCTCCTTCAGTTGAACGCACCAAACTCCTGCAATGTACCAATAATCCCGCATTGTGACCAAAAGACGAAGCGTTAATGTGAGATTCTGCTTGGCAAGGGCTGCAATAGCCGGGTCACTAGACAGCGAAAGTACAACATGGGCGGAGGACACCGTAAACACACAAAAGTTCACAAAAGGTGCAACTGTTGTTTGCTCCAGTTGCAGGATGTCGGAAACAATTTCACCCATGAAGTTTGCGGCTTCCCTGACTTTTTGAGCTGCCGTGTCAACAAACTGCTTTGGAGGTTTGCCAAGGTTACTCAGTCTTGGATCGTAGGGGTACATCGACTTGTAGAGAAGGAACAGAGCTGCTTGTATCTCAGCATGAAGATGAATGAAGTTACCCGATCTGTTCAACAACGCAAGCTCGTTAAGATGCAGCCTTGAGTACTGGAATCGCTCGGGAACCATTTCATCTTTGAAACGGTTGATCTGTTGCTCGAGTTGTGAGAACTGCGATTCAGGATGCCACGGAGGAACTGTCTCATCCAGATAGGCGCCGCACGCGTAGTGATTGATTCTGTTCCATAGTATGGTCGCTTCAACGTGGTACGAGAATAGGCCCCGAGTTTGAGCTATGTCAGGGTTGTCGCGTTCCGCCAAGGTTGGAGTTCTGATGGGAACGTTGTTGACAAAATTGTAGTAAGGGCACGGTAGGAAGACGTTCGTGATATGCGTGAGTTGAACTGAGTACTGCTTGCTGCTGTGACTCAAACGATCGAGGACGACAAGAGACCAAAACGTTCGTCTCCGGCACTCTCGCTCCAGCCATGTCGTAGGATCGGATTCAGGAAGATCCTTGTCAAGTCCCAAGCTTAGGGCCATTGGAATTGCCATTGACACGTATATCATGGCCTTTCCTCCCCGCGGTTTGAAGAAGTCATGCTGAGTCAAACATATCAAAGTCTGCACTGTCTCCAAGCTCGGTTCATCAAACTGAGGACTGATCAGCTTGCGAGCCATTGCAGCATATCCTTCGCCAGTCCTATGCGGAGGCTCATAAATGTTTTTGACGACGTCCGGGTGCTTTGAAAACCGTGCAGCCAATGAACAGACTGCCAGTATAAGCGCATGCGGAACTTCACCCTTCTGCAATCGGGCCATAAACGTAGGCTTGTGCAGAAACGAGTAGGTCTGGTTGTGGATATTCTGGAAGTATGTGTCCGCCAGGTGAACAAGGATATCCAGTCTGGGCAGAGTCGACGGGGAACGACTCGATAGCCCAGTGGCTGATTGTGTCCTCACCGGACCGTCACGACTTTGTATTTGACGCGGGTACGACGGAACGGGGACCTCGATAACATCGATCGGTCCAACATGTTCTGAGCAGTAGGCTCGTAATGACTCCATGCGACGATCCAGCAGCTGAGCGTATCCGAAGCGCGACGCCCTGTATCGGCCAACTGGGTATTCACACTCCACATCCAGTCTCAGGCACGTGGAGCAGGCGGGACGCTCGCCTGAACATTTTGACTTCTTCTTGCGGCATAAAAGACAAGCTGCTACGAGCTTCTTCTTGTCCTTGTCCTTCTCCCTAGCATTGGCTACGCTGGTGATCCCCAGTGAACCCTGAGATTGGTCCTGCTCGGGATAAGAGGAGTCCTTAGAACCACCGCGCGAGGGTGGTAATTTAGCAAATACCGACATATCCAAGTATACCCGTTTGCCTTAGAGTCACTCGGCCTAGTGATATCTCAGTTTAGGCCGCGATCTAAGGCGTTGCAGTTGTGGTTGTCTAAGATGATCAGCACGAGTGATGGGGAATACATACTCTGGGCAAGGGTTTGTTCTGCTTCTCGATGTGTGAGGTAAGGGCCTCCAACTAATGATGCCGATATCATCGAAGAAACAGATAGCTAAAATGTAGTCTAGAACATCCTGTAGTGACTGGTCGAAGCGAATCTCTTCCCTGCGTTTTGATGCGATATGTGTGGTTCCTGATACAAGATATGACCTAGGATCTATAGGGTGCTGAATATGCAGTATATAGCTGCTAGTGCTAAGCGAATAGAGTTTGTCCGTGGTGACAACTTCAGCATCGGCAGACACACACCAGCTTCACGTCACTAAATTGAATAAGCACAGATGTCCACATTTCGGATACCACGGCCTCAGTTGATTCATGGATTCATATTATGGGGTAAGGGTCTAACGGTTGATGCAGGGGCGCCCTCAGCTTCAAGCCTGCGGGCTGAATGCAAAATGCTCAAGTTTTCCACGCAAATCTCGCAAACGAAGAGGTTAATGCTCATTAATGCCTCCAATACCCAGAGATCCGTCTTCGTAAAAGTCGTGCAGAATATCGGGTTTAAACGGCCAAACATCAAACACATGAACGATCCGTTGAATCTGGTCCAGAGTCATGTTTTGCGGTTTGACGTGCAAAATGTCTTCCAGATGCGGACCCAAGTCCTCACGAGCTCCCGGGCCAAGTGTCCCAATGCATTGGTCGAGGCTCGTGGTCCGTTGGACAAACAGCATCTTTATGACGTACTCGAAAGAGTCAATCTGGTTCACCTGGTGCTCCAGCGGGTTCATTTCAATAAGCACAGGTGATTGCGACTTGGGGGGATAGTAATCCTCCTTTTCGGCCGCTTGGAACATAGCACGATCATCCTGCCCTATCAGGTACCGTGTATCCGCTGATGCTTCACATTGCACAGACACTCGGTGACGTGCTTTGCTCCCAACCGGCGCCAGCAGCTTCTCCGCTGTTGATGGTCGGATCCACAAAAGCATCCTTACTCTACCGTATGACTGTAGCCAAGACTGGTTTGTAACACAGTTTAGATACTGAACACAGAGCTGCTCGCCCTGGATCATAGACAGGTTGGCGGTGAACAGAATTTCGGAATGGATGGAAGTACGCGGCAACTTTCTGGGCTCCAAAACCTTTTCTTCAACAAGTTGTGTAAATGTCTTCCATCGAAATGGGTCCTCCTGTCTTACTCTCCAAGAGTTCGCTGGCGATTCCTTCGACTGCAGAAAATCCTTATAGTTTATGTGTGGCTCAAGGAGAATGTGCTTTGACGGCTTAATGGCGTTGTGTAGTGCTGCTGACCACACTCCCAATCCTGAGTTAGACTGGTTATTCGGGGTGTTATACGTGGCCAGAAGTCTAGATTTACTCACCAGGATATGCGTCAATGATCGTGACATCTTTCGAGTAGTAATCCGCGTAACCTAGCCGATCCACAATCTTTTCTGTTTGTTAGAGGTTGCACAATGTAGATATTGCAATAGTCTCACCCGCTAGATCATAGTTGACGAAGTTCTTTCGCGCGTATGTTTTCTTGACCGATAGCCATTCCTTGGCCGCAATGTTGACCAGGCGACTCGACATCGGTAGCTCCGTAGCTCAGCTCAGGGGTGAAATATTTCTATACGGCTGTCTGATGTATGGGGCAAGGGTAATACATGTCAACCACTGAATTCTATAAGTAGCGCGACTTCACACCGCATCTAGGAGTGGCTCGCATAGTTGGGACTGGAAGATGCTGAAGCTAAAGCTCAAACCCGACAAACCTCACGCTACGGCGTCGGTCGAGTCAAGTCCGGCACCGAAAATCAAGATCAAGAAACCCCGGAAGTCCGAGGCAAAGAGCAAAGTGGACAAGTCTGAGGCCCCTCGACTGAGTCTCAGTTTAAAGCCGACAAAGAAAGAAGTTGAAGGCGCGCCGCGAATAAGAATCAAGGCCGCTCGGAGACCTGGAGATGGCTACGACTCAGAGGCACCGGACCGTGAAGATGACCCGGTAATCGAGGAAGCTATTGTACTCCGCATGCTCCCTGGTGAGCACCTCGACTACCTACGTGCTGCATGCGAACAAGGTGACCTATCCAAGGTTAGTGTCAAATTCAAAGACGCCCGACGTGCGGTTGTTTCTATACACGACCAACTCTTCGCCGCTCAGCTGGTGGACCTTCCGACAGTCATTGAGGCCCAAAAGTCGTTTGACCGCAAAAACATCTACAAGAGTGCCGACGTATGTCAAATGCTGCTTGTTACTGAGCCTATTGAAGTCGAAGACGACATGACCAACATCGAGCCTCTTCCGCAACTCCACCCTGGCGGACTCACACCGCCTACATGGAACGTGCGCAAGCGCCGGTTCCGGAAGCGCATTTCGAACAAGATTATCGAAAGCGTCGAAGCAAAGGTCGATGAGCTCTTCAGACAAGATGAGGAGGCAAACGAAACACATTATGAGCTCCTCAACCCGAAGCAGTTGTTGCCTGGTGGTGCCCTTCTGCCTACGGCTTCAACACCACAAGGCAACGCATTGTTGGGTGAAGCCACTGTCAATGCGTCGTTCGACACGTCTGACCAATTCGACATCCTCGGAAATGAAATGGAGGAGGTCATATATGGCGACGAACTTGGTACTGATCAGAACGAGGATGAGGATCTTCTTGGTATGGAGCTTGAGAAGGCGCTAGCCGAAGATGGAGGTGAAGACGCCTCAGGCGCCGAAGAGGCCAATAAGACACGCGCTGGGGACGACGATGACGATGATGATGACGACGACGACGAGGAAGAAGAGGAAGATGACGATGACGAAGATCATGAGGATCTGGATGAGGATCAGATGGAGGCCATCCATCATAGCCAGCTACTGCGGGAGGAGATCGGCGAACTCGAGTCGACTATCTCAGCGAAACAGCGGGACGCCGATAACACTGTCAACCAGATCATGCGTGGTCGTCTTCTAGATGTTGTAAACCGTCTCAAACAGGAACTCGATATGAAGCGACGTCAGCTGAAGCAGGAACAGGACACCAACGCCGATGATGCCGAAGATGAAGGTGATGACGTCGATGATGAAGCGGCTGGCGACGACAATGACAACGACGACGACGATGGAGACGATGACGATGATGTCGATGGACTGTTTTAGCACTATTTATTTGAGAGAAATATACTCGGTACTTCTCGATTGACGTTGAACAGCATCATGATGAATGTAGGCAGATGCCTCATTATCATACACATTAAGACAATGATATCTAGCGAGAAACTCTCTCAATACAGTACGAAATATAATTCAAGTACAAATCTAAGCACAACTAAATGATGACAACTTTTACGGAAATAATGCAACACATGAACAGGATTAACGGCGCTGGTTCTTACCGATACCACGCTTTCCGCTAAACAAATGCTTGGGCAAGCTGGCCGTGGTGTGACGATCACCCTCACCAGCACGCGCACCTCTGTTACGGTCACGCTGGTCGAGCTTGGCCAGGCGCTCAGCCTTGTCACGCTTGCCTGTGTCGACACCGTCGTAACGACGGTTGGACTGGTCTCTTTGACGAACACGAGCTGTGTCAACAATCTGAGTGTCAGCCTGGTCAAGAATCGTGTCAATACCAGTGGCCTCAACAGGGCGATTAGCCATAGAACGAGCACGGCTCGTGACGGCAGAGGCGTCCACGCCAATGTCATCAAAGTGCGACTCCATCTCGGTCAGAGTACGCTTAGCCATCTTTCTTGGGATGATGGCCTTCTTCTTGATGGTTCGCTTTGATCGCGCGGCGTTGATCATGAGCTTGTGTTTGTTGCGAATCCAGTCAGCCTTAGCATGGATCTCCTCGGTCTCACTGTCCTCCATGTCGTCGTCAGAATCATAGAATCCCTCGTTCTCGAGGCGCTCCTCCTCCTCCTCAAGAGCCTGCAGCTTGGCAGAGATCTCAGGGTCCATAAAGTCGTAGACGTTCTTTCCGTCAAGCAGTTCAGGGATGATGTCGTGCTTCCACTTCTCATCTTCCAGCAAGTAGGCATCCTGGTAGTCGGGCTGGAACACACCAGCACCGCCATTCTCAGCCTCGATATCACGCTGCAGTCTACGTCTGTTGGGATCCTTGAGGTCGTATGCAGAAGCGAGTTCTCGGGCACCCTCGGGAATGTAAGGCGAACGATCAACAGGCACATCGTCACGAGCAGAAGGACGAGCAACGTGGATCTTGTTGAGCAGAGAGTTGATGCGGGTAGTCGACTTCATCTTCTGCTCGATACGGGCAGTCAGAAGTTTGTCACAGGCACGGTTGCGAACAGCCATAATACCCTCTTCGGTAGTGCACGACAGCTCAAGGATCTCGACATTGGCGTTGGATTCTCCGGCAGTCAAGGACTGCAGCAGCTCCTTGCGCTCATCGTCAAGGTCTGAGGGGCGGACCAGGTCAATCTTGTTGACAACAACCAGCACAGACTTGTTGGCGAACAAAGGCTTGATCGAGTGGAACAGCTTAACCTGCTCCTCAATGGAGAAACCACACTGCTCACTGAGGTCCATGAAGTACATGACGCACGAACGAATGTGGGCAATAGCGTAGATCGACTGCATCTCAATGTTGTTCATCTCTTCAGTGGGGCGGTCAAGAATACCAGGGGTGTCAATGGCCTGGAATCGCAGGTACTTGTAGTCAAAGTGACCCACGTAGAGCGACTTGGTGGTGAAGGCATAGGGCTGCACCTCGACGTCGGCTCTGGTGATGGAGCGCAGGAAAGACGACTTTCCAACGTTCGGGTACCCGCAGATGAGAAGCGTACGGGTGTTGGGGTCGATGCTGGGCAGACGACCCAAATGCTGGCGGACCTGCTCCAGATAGAGAAGAGCATCCTTGAGGCGCTTGACAATGGTGGCCATACGACCCATGGCAGCACGCTTAAGCTGCTTGCACTGGAACAGCGACTGACCAAACTTGAGCAGACGGGCGTAGTCTCTGGAGACCTGCTCAACGAGCGACTTGGCTCGCGAGACCGAGGCCAACGAAACCTTGTAGTGGTTCTTCTCATACAGGGTGTCAAGCAAGTCACGATGGAACGGGTGGATCTCGTTGATGTTCGGGAACGAGTCTACGATCTGCTGGAGCTTCTCCGAGAATCCGTCAGCGGTGAAGCGCACTTTTCGCATGTAGAAAGCACGGATACGCTGGATCTTGAAGCCAGCGCGAATAACCGTCGGCGTCTTACGCTGAGTGCGGTTCAGCACGACGTCCAAGAACTCGTTCGCATTTGGAATCGTCGGGATATCCTTCCAAGTAAGCTGCATCTTGACGACTTATTCAAACTGCGAGATGCCAACTACTGTGGAATTCGAGTTAGCTGAAAAAGTTGAAGGGAACCTATCTAATTTTTTTTTTTGGTTTTCAATTTTTTTGGTAGCCTAAATTTTTTTTGGGACGTTATCAGCTTAGGTAAGCAATGGCACGGCTAATTAATGGCACGGCTGTGGAGCAACCGAAAAGAGGCATCAAAGCTACCGGCAACACAGCGAGTGCAAGTGTAGTGTATGCAAATAGTAGTTTTGACTGCTGCCATCTTATGTATTGTGTCGCTACTTACTCATCTGACTCTACATAATGTTCAGTTCCCTCTCCAAGCTGTCAATTAGGCCAAGTTTACATTATGGACCCTAACCTGTGATCGGTGGCCATGTAGGCTTGTACATATGCCAGCCCGCAGTGTACTTTGTACCAGCTCCGATTACATATTTACGGTGAATCAAACGGTTATACCAACCGATTTCTACAACTGGACGACTGGAAACTGTCCTGTGAGCTTAAAGCTACCTTCATATCTACCCCATACTGGCCATGAGCATAAACTGGGTGGTAGTTGAGAACGACGCTCCATTTCCTCTACAGGGAGAGCGCATCAGTTACAGCCAGGACGGTGTCGACATCAGCTTATATGAAAACAAGTCTGTTGAGAAAAAGGAGATCACAACCATCAAATGCCGAGGTACAGTGTATGCGTCAACGAAGCGTGTCATGTTCGTGGCGTCCAAGAATCAGCCGGTTACATACAGGGTGGCAGGCAAGGGCGATAGAACGTTTGTGACGTTTGCTGTGGACATGAAGAAGTCGCTTCGTGGTGGTAAAATCGTACAGCCCTGGCTAGGACCTAACTACTGGCAAGCCATCGTCTTGCCGTTGGCTGATGGAGGCTTGGAGCCGTCGAACGAGCCGTGGAACTTGCAGTTTACATTCAACAGCGGTGGCACCCTTGATTTCCACCGCTTTGTTGTTAATGCTCAGCAGGTGTCTGAGGATGAGCAACTCCCAGCGTATTCAGAGTGAGTTGATTCTCTGGACTGTAAGCGGGCCAACGCCTACGCCGTTGGTGCAAAACTCGAGTCCTTGGCAGGACATACCTTTAATGTATCCATTCTGAACGTACTTCTTCCATCCCTCTGCCTATACTGCTGTTAATCGAGTATGAGCGCTCTTGGCACCTGTTAGCCCAGAGCCGCGACTCCATAAGCGTACGGGCAGCACGACTCCACAACACGGCCCTGTGGTTGCTCAGCAGTCTCAGATGGTAGCGGGCATATTCCTGATAGTCGTGGTGCGTAATAGTAGTATAGCGGACAGTAATCTACGCCCGATATTTACGTGTGCTCTTCAATTTAGAGAGCTTGATGTAGTGATGCCGACTTACGTATCCGTCCTTGAAAGTCGCTGTATGCGACCAGAACAGTAAAGTCGATGTCTGTACGATACGACCCGCTCAGCTGGTCGTTTAGTCGTTCGGTCGTAATCGAATAGCCGTAATTAAATGGTCGTAATTGAATGGTATAGAATGAATTGCGTAACGGTCGAGTCATGCGTGAACCCCAGTTGGCCAATCGAGAGCGATTAATACGAAGAAGCTATCGTGCTGCCTAGGTGTGCGAGCACTGATGCATCCTACATGTAGAGAAGAGTAGTTCAGAAGAGTAGTTGCCCTGTAATGTAGTACTCGAAGCCACAATACGCGCGAATACTCAATCCATGTTCCTCTCCACAGCTGGTGACGGTTTCTTGGTCAGTATGGAGGAGTTGTTTCTTAGTCAGTAGGAGGTGGTGATGGACACGGGCGTAATGCACTGTGAATTCACACTGTTTCTACGCTCCGACAAGATACTTCCCATGTAAATAAGCCGAGGCGGGCTGCCGTGAACTGTAACTTCCGGGGCAAGGTAAAGTTGCTAGTTGTCTTGCCGGCACTCCGCGATGGGTGGTTCGTGGAGAGCGAAGAGAGGGAAGCGCGTAGTAAAAGTTGGCCAAAGCGCCGGTATTAACAAGCGCTGCGATGAGACCTTGGGTACTGGGACATGTGTGCTGTGTGTCGTTGTCAGTGGAGCCGCCCTGTGAGACAGAGTACCCCACCACGCGGCTACTGCCGACCGGATGCTCACCCCTGCCGATCCGACGATCCGACGCAAGACGTAGGTTTCACGATCTGTCGGTCTAGGTTTGAGACGTTGCACGCGGGCACAAGCGGCTTTAGATGGACTTCTTTAGTTCCGGCTTCTTTAGTTCGGCTTCTTTATTGAAGACTTCTTTATTGAAGGCTGAATACATTACAGGCATTCCCACGGCGGCTGGGAATATATATAAAAAAAACATGGATCATGGCCGAGGGCTGGGTCATCAAATTAGGGGAGATTCGTAACACGGAGCAACTCGGGGGCAAGCTCACGAGAAAATACCGTGGATCTTTTTGTGGCGGCGGAGGTTCGACACCACGCTGAAGCTGCGGCCACACCCATCAAAGTCGCACTTGAACGGCTTCTCGCCAGTGTGCGAGTACATGTGAGTCTGCAGCGACGAGGGCCGCGTGAAGCGCTTCTGGCACACGTGGCACGCGTGCTTCTTGAGCGAGCGCAGCGAGATCTTGGAGTTGAAGGTCGTCATGAGATGCGGGGGTGGTCCCGACGACGACGGAGCGCCGCTGGCCGGCGCAATGGCCGTGCTGTGCGTGTAGACAGCGCCGCCCATTGAGGTCAGCGGCACCGACGTCAGTCCTGGTGGGGGCATCATATGGCCGCCGGCCGACATGCCAGCTGGGGCCGGCTGGAGGTATATTTGGTTCTGACCGCCCACGACCATTTGCGTGTACTGTCCCTGTTGGCCCGGCTGGGCGTAGAGCGGAGGGTAGGCAGCAGCCGCCGCTGCTTGCTGGTAGAGTCCTGGCAGCGGACCCTGCTGCAACGGCGAGTGGCCAGCCTGGGCCTGGCCGCTGACCACCGAGACCTGCGACGACGGCGACGGCTGCAGAGCCTGCTGCGCGTGGGTCTGGTCGTCCGAGTTGGGTCGGTAGGAGACAGGAGGCAGTGACAGCTGCTGGTTACTGCCAATGGAAGGCTGGGGCTGCTGCTGGAGCGGGTGCTGGCCCGGCTGACCTGGCTGCTGGTGACCGTCCTGCTTGATGTGCTGTGGCGGCTGTGAAGGCTGCGGGGGGCGGCGCGCATATGACTGGCCCAGGTGATCCATGTCCTCGTTTGGTCGCGAGACCGAGTTGGCCGAGTGATAGTAGTAGTACGACGGTTCGCCAGAGCCGGCTTGCGGGTTGGCAATCACGGTACCGGAAGCCTCCTGGGGGTGGGGCTGGTGAAGCGAGTAGGCTGTGTTCTGCTGAGCAGGAACGCCGTTGGGGTTGGCGTGCAGCTGCGGCAGCTGGTGGTATGAGGGGGCAACGGTCTGGGCGCCGGAGTTGGCATAGCCAAATGAGGCCTTGCGCTCGTCCTCCTCAGCCTCAGTGTAGCTGCGCATGTTGGATGCGTTGGGGGAGTGGTTCAGGAGACCGTGCGGGTTGGAGACGTGATGAACAGAAGGACCAGTAGAAGAGGGGCCCAATTCGTGTAGTGTCGCAGCCATCATCATGGAACAGTGCGAAGTTAGTGCAGGAGAGTCGCAACGAACAGTCCGAGAATCCTAGTATTCGAGTCTGCGTTAGCTTGGAGGGAAATGGAGAGCCAGACGACCACGCGGATCACCAATGCCGATACGGCAAGGATGCGCGGAAAAAGCAGTACCACCAATCCTACAGCCGATGAATCGAGCTGAGAACTGTGTCAACTGGCAGTGTCAACCGGCAGTGTAAACTGGGCAGAATGAGACCACAGCTGACCAGTGGTAGTCTGGGGACTGGTCTTCCTGCTTATCCTGCTTCTTCAGCGCTGGTGGATAATCGTGGCGAGGGAATATGACGTACCTTAGCGAACTCAAACTAGGAAATGGGTCGGGAAGCAGGTCGGAGCACAGAGTCCTGTCGATAGGAAGGCAGAAGCAAGAACTTTGAAGGGATCGTGAAGCGGATCTAGGGACCAGAAAAAGTCGATTCCGGCGAATCTCAAGTCAGATTACACGACGGTGGGATATATAAATATCCTGGCACAGCAAAAGCAACCACGGCACTGGATAGGAGGAGATGGAGGCAAGGCGGATGTTTAAAAGGACGAGGCAGCAAAAGGGCAGTTTGGACGGGAAAAGACACGAGCAAGCAGGAAGGGGGAAAAGGTAGGAAGAAAAAACACAGCCGGGAGTAGCTATGACATATAAGTGATGGGTGCGGTGCAGCAGCCTAGCCGGTTGACCTCAAAACTGCAGCGTGGTTTGGCAGTAGCCCCTCCTTGGGCCATTGCGGGAGGGGGTCAAAATGGCGGTGGGGTTGGGGTCTATGTTTTCTTTTGGAGCTGCATGTCGGAGGCACGCTTGCTTTTGCCAAAGCACTCGACACTAGCGAAGGGGGGGTGATGGCCAGGGCAGGCTGCTGAGACTGGCCAAGATTTGCTGTGTGTGCCCTAGGTCGTAAATATTTTAGCCATCTGTAGTTGCTTTTGCAGGCTTTGCTTTTGCCGGCTCGCTTAGGAAGCGGCAGTGACGTAACTTGGTCTGTGCAGTAGGGGTGATCTCATCTGAATCAGGCTAACGCAACAGCAACTCAAGCGGTTTGCATCGCCGGCGCTGCCTGTTTGGTGTCACTCCAAAAGCAAACCTGTCCCCTCCCCCACCCCACTAGAGGCCCTGAATGATTGCGAAAGCCGACGCTCGGCCCAACTGTTGTAACGTAACTCGTTAAAGAACAGCCCCAAGATTATATTACACGGGCCGGCTAATTGTTTAGCAGCGACTGCTAAACTGCGCACAACCACAGTTACACCACAATCTATTGTACCCTCCACTCTGCTTATACACCACTCCCTTATACTCCACTCCCTTATACTTCTCTCACCGCGCCATTTGGGGCCCTTTTTTTTTACGTTTAGGCTCGGTTGTTTTGGGCTCTGATCCCTTGGACCCTGACCAATTTCTTCTCTTTGGGCTCGCTACTCCTTTGGCTCCCGTTTGGCTCGTCTGGGTAGCCGCCTTGTGATTACTTTTACCACCCTTCGTTTTCACTGCGATTGCTCTAACTACACCAGCACTAGAGGCCCCCAAAACTGTTTGGCACACACGGGACCTGTCTATCTCATCGCCCATCTCTGCTTGTGGTGTTGTCGAACCTGGGGGTGTGCCCTCGTATGACCCACCGTCTCAGCCTGGAGCTTGGATTGGCGTGGTGGGGAATCCGCATGTGGTGATCTGCCATCTCTGCTACCTGATACAGCAGCCTAACAGGGCCTCGTCGGTTCCCGCCCAGGCTATTTTACCCCTGCCAATCTGCCAATCGGCATTGCCTGACACGCGTCCGCAACTTACAATGGTCCCGCCGGATCTGGGCCCTGCCATTGCCAGTCTCGAGCTGTCGCAGCAAGATTTCAACGCATGCTTCGACCTCGTCAGGGGCATCCGCCATCTGTACCTGGTGTCGGGCATGGGCTGGAGCTCGGCGGACAAACGCGACGAGATGCGGTATGTTGATGGCATGCAGTACCTGATCTTAAGGCATACCGATGGGACGATCTCAGCCTTTGCTAGCTTTGTGCCTGACGATGACGGCGACGAGCTAGACACGCCCGTCACCTATCTGTACGAACTCCATGTCCATCCCTCGCATCGAGGCAGGGGCCTAGCTCGCCAGCTCGTGGCCGAGGTGCAGCGAAGGGCGCAGCATCTCCACCAGCCCGTGATGCTGACGGTGTTCAATGCCAACGGTCCTGCTCGGCAGCTTTATGCTCGCGTGGGCTTCGTGCAACACGGGCCCCAGCTGGGTCCGCAGCACCGTCGCGCGACCCGATCGTCGAGCGGCACGCCAGCACCCGAGCTCGGCTGGCACCAGCTCGTGTGGACTCCTGACAAGCCCCTGGCCGCCTAAGCCCTGCTCAAGCCCCCTGGCCGATAGCGGTTCAATTGACCCGAGGGCGGTCCGTTCTGTTGTTTCCGTTTTGATATTTCCTCAAACAGACAGCACAATCGCGATTCCGTCAGGCGGATACGCCAGGATACGCCAGGATACGCCAGGATACGCCAGGATACGCCAGGAGATCCGGATCCGCGTGGTAAGTTTACCAGAGGATCACAGTGGATCACAGAAAATCATGAGGATCATGATCTGCCACTGAATGATCACAGTGTGGATCATGGGAGGGTCCACCACCATCCACCGCATCACCCTGGCAATCGCCCGCCAAACCACACCCAAAACACACGCCAAAACTCCGTGTAATTTAACCGGCCCTGATCGAGACTCTGCTGCCTCCCCGGACGACGATCCACCTAGCTTAGGTTGATCGTCGGTCGAATCTGGGTGCCTACATGGCTTGACCGTTGATATACAGGCGAAACCCTGCCGGGCAGGATGCAGAGGTCGAGCTTACGGCTGCCGGTAGTGCCGCTGCAGGACGGTTTTTGCGCCCATTGGCCTGCGGTGCATGGCTGTCATCCACAAGCAGCTGCCATGGTCGCCTTCTGCCCTCCCCGTCAAGAGCCGGCCAAGGGCCCCATTTGTTGGCCGTATTTCGCTCAACAGGGATAACCTGCATGTCGCCCCATTCAGGCCTGTTCCGTACCCATACGGCGCGACGGGCCCCTCAGCCATCTTACCGGTGTAGGCAGGGGTATGGCGATCTGGTATGTGGGTATCCGGATTCGGTGAAAAGTTGGCACATTCCGCCGAAAGTTTGGGGGCTGCTCGTGGTTACTTTTTGCCGCTGGTTTGCTGACGCACTGTTTTTTTGCGTTGCTCCGCGTTGCTTTTTGTGCGGTCCTTTTGGCCGGGCCTCCAGTCTCGTTTCGGAATCCACGCTCCGGACTTGGAAGAGCCGTCTCAAGGCTAGTCGAGCATCACCACCAGCTTCACCACCAAACTCGCCAAGCTGTGGACCTGGACCCTTGGCGTACGGGCCTCATATTTTCTCCTCGGTGGGCCCTGCTGTAGCCGCTCGACCGATCTCCAATCTGGCGTACAATCGAGTGTGCCCGTGCCCTGTGCCCCTGTCAATTACAGGCTGCTGGGCACTAGGGTCGCGAGTCCGCCGACGAGGCGGCTTACAGCAGCTAGCAAACGGGGCCCCGTCAACAAGGATGACGCCGGTGCATTAGTGACATGTCAAGCGATCAGGAGCGGCGAACCCGAGATGGGGCCAGGGCGAAAAGGGGCAGCGCAACCTCGGCTGTTTAGCCACACCGCCAGAAATGGGCGTCATAGCCGGCGGCTGAGGATGGTGGGGGTTCTGGCAGGGTTGCGATCCAGAGTCGCACTGTGCCAGGCCTCAGCGTGGCAGTTTGCTTGCCTTGGCGGGGGTCCAGCTACGAGGCGGGCCAAGCCCAGCCAAGCCAATCCCTGTCGCGGATCCGGATGGTCTGTTCGGATCAACTTTATCTCAAGCTCGACAGGCACTGCCGTCTGACAGGTGTGCTCCCCCACCTGTCAAGCAGCGATCTGGCGATGAGCCCAGCTGATGGAGCCGGCGACGGGGCCAAATCCTGACGTGAGCAGGAGATCTACAGGGGCGGATGTGATCCGAGCATGCCGGATTGAGATGGCCGCGTTCGGTCCGCTCGCTGTTGCTTTTTGCGAAACCCAACACCACGGGTCGGCCCAAAACAAATGTGCTGCCAAAACAAATGCGGCACAAGACCTCTGCGAGAGAGGAGTTGGCGCCTTGCAAAGCTTGCTAACGGGGGGGCAGATGGGGGCAGCACACGAGGGGCAGCACAAGTGCGAAAGGGCACGAAACGGCCCTCCGGCTAGCGACTGATGTCATAGCCCGGAACTACACTTCGTAGCGGCAATGCTCATACCCGAATGGCTTTGACACCTCGGCTGGATCAACGGATCACCAATTGCTGGACCCACTTGATCTGGTCGGCGCAGGTCCATCTGAGCTACCGCACGCTGGTCTGGCTGTCGCACCCATCCCGCCTCGTCTGCACTTGTCCCGAACCAGCAGTGGAGGCGCCTACTGAGGCGTATGGCCGACAGCTGCACTGCCGCCGGTGGTTCCTGAGTCAGGGGTTACGACGGTTGGGTGAGTTTGACAGCAAGCGTCGCGAAGCCTATCGCCGACGGCTGGTGCATGAAATGCGGCCATCCCTCGTTTGTTGATTCCGAAACCAGGCGGAGCACCACATGCCACTGCTGCTTAGCCATACGTCACGTCACGTACTACCAAAGCCGGCTACGAGGATCCGTGCAAGGTCTGCATGCTGCCGGTACCCTACTTGCTAGTGGAGCACCCGTGCGTTCGGAATAAACTGAAGTCCGGGCCAATGATAAGCAGATAAGCCAGGCCAGGTGGAGACGTCGGGCCTCGGTGCCGTGGATAGTTGAGCTTCAAGAGCTGGGGGTGCACGCGTGCTCCAGCTGGTCTGTGCAGTTCATTGTATCATGGCATTGCCAGATGGCATTACCAGAGCTCAAATAATGTGCTATATTATTGCAATTGGCTGGGAATACACTCGAATTGTCGGTGTTCCATTGTAATTGTCGTTGTTCCATTGAATTGCGTTGTGTTATTGTCGTTGTGTTGGCGTACCTGTCATCTTGTACACCAGTTAAATTACTCCCACAAGCCAGACACTGCTGCAGTAGAACTTCATTCCAACTATATACGGATTAGTTATATCCCTCTAGACAAATCAATACCAGGCTCATAGTTTCCAACCCACACCACTTACGCTATTAACATCGTTTACACTACTTACCACTTGTTCAGCCCACTTCGCACTGGCTAAGTCTCCAACCATTCTCCAGCCCTTCTCTAGCCTGCAGCCATAGTAATATGCCTCACGCTGAACAGCACTCGAGTTATAAGACATTGTAGAGGTACGTCTACAACACACACACTACCAAATCATCACAAAATACAACCAAGTCTGATATCCTGTTATTTCTGTCATTTTTTTTCTTTCCCTGTTATTTCCTGCCTTCCACTTTCCTCCGCTATCTTGCCAGGGGTAAACTCAGGGGTCGCGTCCAGACCCTTCACCCTTCCCTGCCTGTCACGACTTGACCGGGTAAACTGGAAAAACACACGTTTGTTCCTGTACTGCGACAAACTGCTACGTCTTGATTCACAGTTGCATCTCTGTCGAGGCATCGAGCACACCAGAGCCCCCCATCACCCCGTGGTCTCTTGGTATCTCGCCCCGTCACTCGCTAGCTCCGTCCGTGTCGTTTGTATCACTGGCAGCTGAAATCCTCTGCTGTGCAGAGAGCGGGTTATTTTTGTCCGAGACGCCTAATTTAGCACTCTTCAAAACGTGTTCCTAGTCGCGCAACCACGCCGGCTTCGAGACTCGACAAAGTCCCCGGAACGTCTGTGACGTTGCATTTCGCATCAAGGCGGCATCTGTCAACCAAAACGAGATCAAGATGCCTGCTCCCATGTCCATCAGGCGCCCCACGTCGCTGTTCATCATAATAGCGTCGGTGCTGGCCGTGATCTACCTGCTGTTTTCGCCCTTCTCGTCGGGCTCGTCCAGCATGTCGCCACTGCCACGGGTCGTGCAAAATTCCCTCAACTCTGCCGCCGATAAGCTCATCCGATCACACCAGATGAACGCCCTCACCGCCAGCGCGCGCGCCATCGAGAACAACGAGCGGGTGCTGATTCTGACGCCCATTGCCCGGTTCTACCCCGAGTACTGGGAAAACCTCGTCAAGCTCAACTACCCCCACCACCTCATTGAGCTCGGGTTCATTGTGCCCCGATCGTCGGAAGGTGACGAGGTGCTACGCGTCCTCAACAAGGAAGTCAACAAGATCCAGACGTCGCCAAAGAAGGACGAGCGGTTCTCCAAGGTCACCATCCTTCGACAGGACACTGATTCAATGGACTCACACGCCGAGAAGGACCGCCACGCCCTCGAGGTCCAGAAGCAGCGACGCGCCCTCATGTCGCTGGCTCGAAACTCGCTGCTCTTCACGACCATCGAGGCCGACACCTCGTGGGTGCTGTGGCTCGACAGCGACATTGTCGAGACTCCCCCCACACTCATCCAGGACATGACGAAGCACGACAAAGCAGTACTTGTAGCCAACTGCTACCAGCGGTATACCAACCCCGAGACTGGTAAGCCCGACATCCGTCCCTACGACTACAACTCGTGGCAGGAATCGGACACAGCGCGTGATATAGCATCCAAGATGAGTGATGATGAGATCATCGTCGAGGGTTACGCCGAGATTGCCACCTACCGTACGCTCATGGCCCACCTCTACGACGGAGGTTCTGACATTAACAAAGAGCTCGCTCTTGACGGTGTCGGAGGCACAGCCCTGCTAGTCAAGGCCGATGTGCACCGCGATGGTGCCATGTTCCCGCCGTTCCCGTTCTACCATCTCATGGAGACCGAGGGATTCGCTCGCATGGCCAAGCGCCTCGGCTACCAGTCGTGGGGCCTGCCTAACTACCTCGTCTACCACTACAACGAATGAGCTTGGAGCTAACCGTGATGACGCAAAGCATACGGTGAGTCACGGGCAAAAGCGCACGCTGTGGCGACAGCCTAGTTGTCCCACCGCCGTCCCAGCCAGATCGCTGGTGAAGCTTCTCATTGTTTTGTAATTACCAATAGATAGGCAATGTAGTATAGGAGCGGTCTACTAGAATGCAAGAAGTCAATGACTAGAATTCAGATGCCATTCATGTGGTGCGTCATACGTAGCAGGTTGACTGTTCTCAAATACCACATTGAATACAAGTTCAACAAGCATGCCAGTACACTTACCAATTATCGGCTCTGCTAGTCAAACCAACTCATCACTTCATCTCTCAAACATTTTAAGTTCACTGGCATCTTCGAGGCCGTTACCCCGCCCTGGCATCTAACACGGTCGGACCCCTGCCCACGCTACGTGTCCGTTCAGGGCAGGGGCACGGGTCGCGCCCAAATGTGAAATTTCAGCCCTTGCTGTGGAGTTTGCTTTGCACGCGATCCAAAAACGCAATCATCGCGGCATATAATCATGAAGGCCTTCACAATGCACATTGTCGGCATGTGGCTATGGCTGCTGTCCGGCGTCATCGCCCACAACCAGCTGCTGTACCCCCATGGCAAGGCGTGCTTCTTTGAGGACATGACCAAGGGCGACGAACTGGCCGTCTCGTTCCAGGTCGGTGACCGAGACCCCACCTCGGCCAACCAGCTCGAGGTCGACTTCTGGATCACCGATCCCTACAAAAACAAGATCTACTCGCTCAACCGAGTCGCTGACGGCGATGCTCGCGTCGACGTCCAGCAGACTGGCCGCTACGAGTACTGCTTCTCCAACGAGTTCTCGTCGGTCGGCACCAAGGACATCACCTTCCACATCTACGGCGTCGTGTACGTCCAGCCCGACGAGTCTCCCGACTCTCTCGATGCGCAGGTCAAGGCCCTCGGCCGTCTGGTCCAGGAGATCAAGAACGAGCAGGGCTACCTCGTTATTCGTGAGCGCACACACCGCAACACCGCCGAGTCGACCAACGCGCGCGTAAAGTGGTGGAGCGTGTTCCAGCTCATTGTTGTCGTGACCAACTCAGTCTTCCAGATCTACTACCTGAAGCGTTTCTTTGAGGTCAAGTCGAATGTCTGATCTGTTACGACCAGTGGTTGGTCGGCCGCTACGCGACGACCTAAAGTCGAATTGACCCCGACATGCATGAGGAAGAGGAAGACGGGGTCATCCTGTAGTTAGATTACAACAACACTCTTGTTCTGTGATTAGTCTGTGGTAGGTATAGACGTAGCGCTGTTAAGGCACCTGTTAAGGCAACGCTGCTATGGTAACGCTGCCACTTTTGTCAGCAGCAATTGAATTACAATGACTCGGATTCGCAGCTATACGATTGTAACTATCACAAGCCGATTGTACTGGTTGATTTAGAATCCTTTTGTATCTTCATTACATGCTTGACGTCTGCTGCCTTCACTCCACGCGTGCCTTGAATTTTGCAGCCGCACCATTTTCATTTCACACTTTCACTCCTCACTACACATCATGGCTTCGTCGTCGGAATTACGGGACGTGTTCGAGCTGCCGGCGCGGCCGGCCCCGCGCCCGGTGGTCAAGAAGCTCAAGACAGACTCTGGAAAACGGATGGGTGAGTCAAGACCGTTTTTACATCGTCAGTGCTAACGTAGATGGAATGCAGCGAGAGCTGTACAGTCTTCTCGGCGAGAACACACCGCCGATTTCGATGGTACAAAACAAGTTCAAGGACAAGCCATCGTGGAAACAGGCAGTGGCACCATGGAAGTGGAGTCCATTTACAAACTCTGCTCGTGAGGACGGCCTGGTGCTCCATCACTGGGTGCGCGGTGCGCATCCCGACAGCGATGACTATTCGTTTGCAAAACTCGACCAAAAGATTCGCATCCCATCTTTCACGAAGACGGACTACAGTGATATCAACCAGAGCGACGGTTGGACGTACGACGAGGTGCGGTATCTGTTCAATCTATGCCAAGACTACGACCTGCGGTGGATCGTTATCCACGACAGATACAACTATAGACCGGGTCTGACGTCTGAAGACGTTAAGACAGGCAGTGAAGATGCAACGATTAAAGACGAGACAGACGGGAGAGATGAAGAAAATAAGGAGTCCGAAGTGAATGATGAGATGGAGGTTGAGACTGGCGAGGAGGAATCAAAGGCAGAGGAAGCGGCCGAGGGTGAGGACAAGGGTGCTGGAGAGACAGATGCTCCAACGGAACGGACTCTGGAGGACCTCAAAGACCAGTTCTACACGGTTTGTCGCGAGCTGCTCAAGCTACAGCAGAAGCGGTCCGGCTCAACCCTCAGTCCAGCAGAGGAGGACCTGTACAAGCAGATGAAGTACTCCAAGGAGAATGAGATCAAGCGGAAACTTCACCTCGAGCGTCTGCTGAGCCGAAGTCCCGCCGAAGTTGCAGAGGAAGAAGCGCTCATCATTGAGTCGCGTAAGCTTGAAGCAGCAGCTGAGCGGATGCTGTCCGAGCGGGGGGAGCTGCTACGGATGCTTGATGCACCCCAGTCTTCGGGATCGATCAGCCAGTACCAGACGAGCCAGGGTCTTGCGCAGCTGACTAGCACGCTCATGACAACTGACAAGACGAAGAAACGCAAAGAGCCGTCAGATTCCGGATCGGCGACTCCCATTGCAGCTCCTACAGCTGCGGTAGCAGCACCGGCAGCAGCATCTGGACCCAGCGTGTCTACGCCAAAGAGCACTCAGCCAACACTCAGCAAGGCTGAGCAGGGCAAGAAGAACAGCGCCGCTACCATTGCCCAGATCATCCAGAAGAAGCTGACTGCCAAGGAAGAAGCGGTGTACGGTATCTCATACCACGACCGGCTCAGCGCCGGCGTGTATGCGCGATCGACCAAGATCCCAACGCTCAAATCAACGATCCAAAGCAAGGTGCAGGGTGTGCTGACGGAGCTGGGTCTGCCAACGCGGCCTACGATGGTCACTGCAAAGGTGAGTGCCAAGTTTGAGTCTCTGCAGCAGTCGATTGGCGTATTGCTCGAGGCCAAGCGCCAGCGCGATAAGCTCGAGACCGAGGTCAGCGTGCTGCGGGCTCAGAAGGAGGGCGAGTAGCGATTTATCTTCGCTGATTTACTTTGACGATTTACTTCGACGCCGATTTGCTGGCTTCACATGCCTCTGCATCATGTACAATAACATTATTTATCTGAATCCCTAAGCCAGGTATCGGGCCCTTTAGCTACAGTCGTAGCTTAACAGGCTTTAGCAGTCCCCAGCTACAATCCCAGCCTAACTGGGTCATTAGGTTTGCTTATCGCTGGTCCGCTTTGGTGCCCTGCTCATGGGAGATCAGGGGCAGTCGATTCGCGGAGGGTCGTCGGCGGTGCCCGGCATCTCCAGCGGCCATTGCTATTGGGCGGAATGCGGCGGCACAGCACGACGATTGTAGACGCCACCGCAGCAAGCGAAAACTCTAAACAGAGGTGTTGTTTTGCTAGCTTTGCATGGAGCGCTTCACGAGGACTGGCGAAGAGGCACAAACGCGCACACGCCACCGACACCAGCGATCTTCCGCCACTCCATTAGGACGAGTGCTGGAGGATACCCGCATGTGATTTACAGTTCTCCTCTCGAAAGGGCGCCTGGGGGTTTTGTGGGGTGACGCCCGATATTCAAGGTTAGCAATGACACGTGAGACGAGAGCAACCTTGGGGTTTTGACGTCAGTTCCCTTGCCACATAGGCGCTAGTAGCCCGGGGTGTTGAGCACAACTATAAAAGGCGGGCCCCGCGCAGCCATTGCACCTAGTTTGAATCTCACTGGTTTCTGTCTGATTTCCTTAGATTTACCTTTCTCTTTACAATGTCGCACAACCTTGCCAGCAGTGGATTCCCTTCCATCCGCCCTAGGTATGTACCCCACACTTTAGTGCGACCAGATCGCCACGTACGATGAGCTCCGCAATTGGCCAATAGGAGGGCAGAGTCATATGAACTCCAGCACCTAGCAGAATCGAGCAGAAAGCCCCAGCAGAAATTACCTGGCATTGCCCTGGCATTGCCCTGCTTCTTGGCCTCTTGGCCCCTCGCCTTCTCGATCGTTGGTTGCTCATTGCTGCTGCATGCAGGGTCCGAGACATTCACTAACTTGCAGCGCTATTGCGTTTGGCGCCATCTACAGCCACGCCACGGCTTTTATCACGTCGCAGCCCGTGCTCGGCGCCGCCTTCCAGAAGGCCAAGGCTGCCACCACCAAGGAGGAGTTCATTAAGTCGAAGGAGGCCGCTGGTGCCGGTGCTTTCATCGGTACCTCGTTTGCCTCGGGCGCCTCGCAGGCCTACGCCATTGCCTCGCTCCTCAAGCTCAGCGCTACCGTCAGCTACCGAGGTGCCGCTATCCTGGGAACTTTGGTGTTCGCTGCCACTAGCATTCCTCCCCTGGTGTCGGGCTTCTTCCTCGAGAAGCACACCGTTGATGTCATTGTTGCCCAGGCCGTCACCGCTCTGCTCGACACCGTTGGTCTTGCTCTAGCCCTCACCTGGTGGGATAACCCCGCTGTGCCTTCCTTGTAGGGCCTGAACCGGCTGTAAGGCACGAATCGACCCAGCTGAAACGACAGCTGGATCGGCTCAGCCGGAATCGTGACTCTATGTAGTGAATGTATATTTACAGTAAGAGGTACATATCTCGTGATTAGGGGAGTAAGGAGTACAGACAGCTCGTCATTGTCTTGAGAACCTGCCATACAGTGATCGCCATGGAGCAAAGGCGACAATGGCAGCCACTACACTCCCCGTTGTAGCACGGAGAGCCCACGTGAGAATGTTATTCTGACGCTGGCGCTCAGCCACGGCTCGCGAGTATGGAATGTCAGCGCGAAACGACACCATTGTGTACAGAGGCAGCCAAATGTCGCCGAGGACGCGCGACAGAACTCCATCGAGCTTCTTGCGCACGAGATACGACGCCGAGGTCACATCGTGTCGCATCTCAACGTAGTTACGCATCGACAGGTCGACAATGGCACCAAGATCAGCACGGCGCTTAGCTGAGTACTGTGAAAACGCAGATGCAAAGTCAAAATTGTGCTCCTCCAACACCTCCATGAGCACGCGGACGTCCTCGAATCCACAGTTCATGCCCTGGCCATAGAACGGCACCATCGAGTGGGCTGCATCACCAATAATGATGGCGCTGCCGCCGACATTGTAGGGAGAGCACCGCACACACACAAGGGAGCCCTTGGGGTTGTTGTGGAACGATTCAAGCAGAATAGACTCACCCATAAGATCAAGGGCATCGCCAAACTGTGACGAAAAAAGCTCAAGAATGGCCTTGTCAGTGGTGAGATGGTTGTCAAACAGATTCTTGGGTGCAAACAGCGTGCATGTGAACGAGCCATCTGAGTTGGCTAGAGCAATGAGCATATACTCGTGGCGAGGCCAAATATGCAGGTGGTTCGGATCGAGCAGAAACTTGTCGGGAGCTTGACCGGCAGGGATACGCAGCTCGAGGTAATAGTGGTCAATGTACTCCTGGCTGAAGTTCATGGGAATGGCTCTCTGAATCTGAGTTCGTAGACGCGAGTACGAGCCATCAGCACCAATCCAAGCGTCCACAGACTTGACTTCGACGAGGTCCGGCGACGATTCGACCGAGAAGAACCCGCGAGGCTTTCTGTCAGGCTTGGTGAGATCCTCGCACTTGACGAGCTTGTAGCCAAACACAACCTCGACGTTGTCAAGGCGATCGAGCTCATCGAGAAGAGACCGATTGAGAAGCGCACGGTTGATGGAGTTAATGCACTCTCCGTACAGTCCGTACTGCTGCGAGATCTGCTTCCCTGCTACATCGTGCACCATACGACCGTGCATCGGCACAAGATCCTTCAGCACCCGCTCGGCCATGGCCAGATCGACCGATTTGAGAGCAGTGATTCCACGGGCAGAAACGGCCAGATTGATAGATCGTGCCTGCGACATGGCCTGCTGTTCGGGCAGTCTCAGGTCGGGGCGAGCTTCGTAGACCCGCACCTTGTAGCCCTTATTGGCAAACGCCAGAGCCGCCAAGCATCCGACAAGGCCGGCTCCAATGATTCCTATTTCCTGGGTCATGTCAAATGAAACACACAAGACGCAACGGACGATGCGATCCAAGACACTAGTTATACAGAATATACTTACCTTTACATGGATTGGCGAAGGCAATGAGTCAAGTCACATGACCTGCAGCCGTGTGCCGCGGCAGCCGTGCATCCGGAAGCCTCAAATTGATCTGGTACCGTTTCACTCTGCCTTTGTATCGATAGACGCGCGACAGCTCCCTCCGTGCCATGCCGTCGTCCAAGGGCCTCACCGTCGGCACCAAATGCCTTGCATTCCACGGCCCGCTTCTGTACGAAGCCAAAATCGTGCGAGCGTACGATCCCGAAACCCGGTCCGCCATTGAGCGAGCCCCACCTAGCGAGGGCTCAGTGCCCAAGGAAGCCGACGCGTCGGACCTGCCCAGCGAGTTTGAGGATAAAATCGCCTACTTCGTCCACTACAAGGGATGGAAGTCGACGTGGGACGAGTGGATTTCAGAGGACCGCGTGCTCAGCTGGAACGAGGAGAATCTCCGCACCCAGAAGGAGTTGAAGCAGGCGGCTCTCGCGGCCGCGAACCAGGGCCGTAACAAAAAGGTCACGGGCAATTCGACCTCGTCTGTTACAAATGGCACTTCACATGAGCCGAAACGTAAAGACGCTGCCAAAGAAGAGGCTGCTGGACTTACGCGTGGTCATAAGCGCGGCCGCACTTCTGGGCAAGAAGACCTCGAGCGCGAAGAGGACTTCATACGTCGACCAGAGGTCAGCATAGCTGTTCCAGACACTCTCAAATCACTGCTTGTCGACGATTGGGAATTTGTGACCAAGGAACACCAGCTTCTCAGTTTACCGCAGAAGCCCAGCGTGGTTGATATTCTGCGCGCGTATCGCGACTCGAAGCCGAAGATGCGACAGGGAAGCAGTGAGGCCGAGATTTTCGACGAGATCATCTCGGGCATAAAGCTGTACTTTGATCGCTCTCTCGGCAATATTCTGCTCTACCGCTTTGAACGACAGCAATACCTCGAGGTCAAAAAGGCCCACCCCGACGACGCCGCCAGCGAGATATACGGTGCTCACCACCTTCTGCGGCTGTTTGTGTCGTTGCCAGGTCTCATTGCGTTGACGAACATGGACACACAGGGCATCTCAGTTCTGAAGGAGCACCTCGAAGACTTTCTAAGGTTTATGTCAAAGAACCGAACGGAATTGTTCCCCAATAATTACGAAAACACGTCCTCCAGGTATGAGGCCTTTGCCAAGGGTGTATAACAGCAGCTTCGTAGGCATGGGCCTAAGTTGCACTAGATTACGTACGAAAAATGTATTTATCGTCAAAGTGGTATCATGAAGCTGTAGAAGCCATTACAAAGAAGCAAAGCTGAAGAAAGAGCAGACGAACAAAACAGGTGAAGAAAACAGGCGAAACAACAACCAACAAGTGATAGGAAATATCACAACAAATTCTTGACAGGGCATAATGGCATGAGGCGAATCATTATCATTTCGGCGATGAGATGTCGCTCGATGACTCGTCACTGGTGTAGGGGCTCTCGGGACATTCAGCGAGAGATCCATTTGATCCATTTGACCTTGGGCCCTCGAGGATGTGCATGCCAAAGGACCCATCACTGTCAATAGACAGCAGGTCCACACCGTGGCGGGAGTGAGGGTCGTTGAGAGTATTGAGAGCGAGAAATTGCTTCTCGTTTGAAAAGATGGTAGCAGTCGAAGTACTGCGCTGGGATGTGTCAACAAAATAGCCAAAGTCGACAGACTCATTGCACCGGCTAGTTCGCTGGTAGTAGAGGCGCCAGGACTTGTTGGGCAACCAGTCGACTTCGCGCTGATTAGCCGGCTTGGAAGGGACCCTGCTAGGCATTGGGTGCTCGTAGTCATTGGCGCTGTTAAGGTCCCAAGCTCGGATAGTGCCATCGTGTGAGCTCGAGTACAGCTGACTGTCTGAGAGCGGCGACCAATGGATAGAGTTAATAGTATCAGAGTGACCAGAAAAGCTGGAAACGGGGCCATTGGATCGGATATCCCACACCTTTACAGTGTGGTCGTCGTGAGCAGTAGCCACCAGATTATCATTGAGAGGCGACCACTTGACGTGTCGAACTGTTGTGTCGTTGCCGTCTGGGGGTGAAAGTCCGCTTGAGCCCTTTTCCCTGATATCCTTTATTGAGACACCCCGCACACCACCAGTGCAGATGATTCCGTCTCGTAGCGGTGACATGTCGAGGCAGAGAACTCCTCGTGCCCGACGTCGCATCAATGGGCGGTCACTTCGGCTAGGGTCCCAAAGGAAGAGGTGTTCGCTGAACAGGGTCATAATTGATGACGAGACACAGCACGACCAGTCATTTGGTGCGAGGTTAAGATGACGAATTCTCGATCCGGTGATGTTGTCGACATGTCGGTTGTGGTTGAATCGGCGCAGGATCTCAGCTGGGTCATTGCTTCTGTATGGGTCAGACAGCAGGATCATGTGAACCATACCCGAGTTGTGACCTGTCAAGACAACGTTTCCCTGGCTGCCCAGGGCAGACCGTGGTGAGGCCCATTCGAGCGAGTGAATGCCACCGAGCGTCACCGTCTGATGATGGGTCAAGACGGACTTTGCAGGATCACCGTAATGGCGGCCCAGCTCGTAGATAAATAGATTGGCATCGTTGGAACCGCTCGAAATGGCCAGCAGCGGGTCTGTCTCATGAGTCGCCATGGCTGTGAGGTAGAGGCGCTTGTCGGGCACCTGCCAGTAATGAGATGAGACGTGAGACATGCCATTGGAGTCGGCGAGGTAATTCTCGCTCACAGGCTTGTCCATCTCGGCAGTCTCATACACGGCGGACCGTTCTAGGGGCCAGTCCCATTCGTCAGCGCCCGAGGTGCGGTTGCTCATTATGCGCACGTCCGACGGATTGGGTGCACCGTGCGCTTTCACTGGCGGCATCAGCAGCTGCGGGTGGCTGATGGTGTCGAAATCCATGATAGATGCGGATTATGGAGATGCGCACTGATTAATCGTACAAGAGCAGAGCCAGTATAGCCAGACACACAGCTATATATAAGCGCTTGTCAGTAGCAAGGACCTCGCGGAATGGGTGCAGACAAAGTTGGCGGTTGTCTCAGGCGGGCAAATAATAATCGGCACAATCAGCTGGCGCCAAACTGGTAGCCAATTAGTGAGGTAACCTGGAGGTGCACAAAAAATATGTCGTTGGTGAAGAGCACACTTGGCAATGGCGCGCTATATATGTCTGGCCGCTGGAGCTGTCAAAACGACTAGCCATCGCATTATCAGGCGAGATTCAGCAATTCCCCGATAGTCCTGCTCGCCTACGGACCGGGGTGCATTGCGACCTGCCACTCGCATGTAGACAGCAGGATGCCGTTGGAAGCGGCATTACCGAGGGGGATGGTTGGTTGAAAAGTGACGTTTCGAGATGCTGGCCAGCCACCACGGAGAAGGCTGGTTGGAGACGCGCGGCTGAGATCCGTAAACGGCAGCAAACATGCCGATCACATATTAGGACTGCTCTTGGGCCCTAACTGGAGACGAACTAGCGAACAGAACAAGGCTCTGAAGCGGAACGTGGCTTCGAGTACGCGCTTGGCTACGAGGTATAGATGCAACAGCTAGATTGTATTATTGGCGTCTAGACGCTTGGCAGTTATTATTCTTCTCACTTGTCTTGGAATGGCCTGGGTTTAGTCTACGCTACCCGTGCGTCCAATCGAAGACCTGCTCACGCGGGACTGTTGCCTTAGAAGTAGCAATAATAAGTCTGTTTTAGACTTCACGGGCTTGAAAGCCTTGGCCCCAGGTGGTCTATTAATGGATGGCTGGCTGAACTTGCCGAGAGTGCATTCACCTGCATCCGCCATGCATGATTCTAATAGCCGTGCTCACCGGCCCAGATCTCCGCCTCCACACTCACCATCCATATCACAGCGAAAGCTCCGAATGTACGCCTTGATCACGTCAAAGAAATACCAGCAGAGCCGTATGTCATCATATGTGATGACATTAAACCGGCACTCGGATATTATTTTCCCAAGTTAGGCCCCGCATCTAACTTAATCATACCTGCAGGCGGGCACACAGGGCGTCATGCCCACACGTGAGTATCGCACGTCACGCCAGTCCCGGCAAGTCCGGGGACTCCACGACCCACTACCATGGAAAGTTTCGGAGTTGTTCCGAATGCCACAGTCGGGCCCACCTAATTGAATCTGTACATGAGTCAATGCCACTAGCGCGATCTGACCACCGTAGCACTTCAATACATGAACGGAATCCGACTACCAGTAGGCGGGACTACCACCCTGTGATGGGCTCTCATCATTACGACGGCGACGCTTAGACCTTGATCCAAACAGACCGCCAATATCAGTGATGTCGCCGCCCATGCGCACCGACTCACGTTTGAGACGGCGGTGCTTGCGCTCACGCTCGATTTCGCGCTTTTCAATCTCCTCTTGGGAAAGAATTTCTACAGTGGGTGCCCACTCGTCACCCAGCTGTTCACGATCGACACGCCAGCCGGCCTCGCGGCCAAACGCGGCCTGGTTGTCAACCTCGTGTGGAAGATGGCCCTCCAGAGCTTCGCGTTTCATCCTCAACAGAACCTCGTAAAAGGCATGAGAGATGGCGGGGTAGAACTCTCCAGAGAGGCCCAGGTCTTTCACAACAGATAGAGCAAATGTCTCGGGAGTCGTGTCGCAGCCGAGGTCCCATTCAAACTTGTCCTCATACAGCTGCTTGTCAAGATTGACACTGAGCTGGATGATGACGTGAATGCCACAGTCTTCAGGTAGACGGATATGCGCCACCGATTGGTACTCCTGCAGCTGGGCTTTGATGGACGCGGCAATTGAGTTGGTGAAGCCGACAGGTAGCTCGAGATCGTTGCAAGTAATAATCGCAAACGCCTCGGGGGTCAAAACCTGTTCATTGAGATTCCACAGCAGGAAATCTGTAATTCTGTAATTGTCGAATTCGAGCGAGAGCCGTAATGGTACGAGCACCTCTTCTTGATCTGCAATGTCGGCCATCTGCTGGGAGCTGTACACAACGTGTTTAGTGCGTTGGGCGAGCTTTTTGGCCTCCGACTTGCGAGGCTCTGGAGCTTCGAAGTTGGGTCCCGGAGTTCCTGCAGGACCCACGCTTCCTCCACTGCCGCCATAAGAGGGGTCCTCGTCGTCGTCATCAAAGTCCTCCTCAATCTCAGCATAGTTTATGGCATTGGCGGCGGCTGCTCGTTTCGCGGCGCGAACGATGGGCTGCGTCGAAATAAATAGAGACGTCTGCTCAAGACGCAGACGCGAAGCGAACCCGGTCTGGAGCGCCTGGGGCAGCTTGGAAAACGACATGGTACCGAAGCTTGACAAACACAGGTCGTAAAATGTTCCTAATTTCACGTCTTCCCAAAGTATCCCTATACAGTGATATTTCTGCGAACCGAGGTACTAGGTCATGTGATGAGCGCGACGAAAGCCGCGTTTGCATCGCGTTGAAGTACACGGGCAATAGATGACTAGTAGGCGCGTGCAATGGCCTTTGTGCTGAATTCATGGATCCCAAAGTGGTACGAGCCTTGAGGTCTCACCTTGAGCTCCTGCCGCTGCTGGAGTTTGCCGAGCGGCATCTCCATATACCACAACGACAGTGCCTGACAGCACCGCTACAGGACAGTTCAGCCACCGACGAGTTCGGTGACTTTCTCAGGTCATTGGCGGTTGGACTTCCTAGAAGTGCAAACTTCCCCGAGTTATTAGCAAGTGACCGGACAGTCAGAGCAACGAATGATGACCTTGATCATGATGCCCTCATTCAACGCATTGTGGCAGATCTCTTGAGGGCCGCGAGAACGTCTCCACAGGAAGCGAATGTACTCAGCTACGGGTCCCGGCCTTCAGGGTCTGGCGATAATGTGCCTCTGGATGTGTTTAACTCCTCGAGGACATTGCTGCATTCATACTTCTTCCGGTTGTTGGCTTCTCGGCTCCCGCCTGGCTGGTTCTACTCCTTGATGTCGTACTGCTCCGTGTTTCAGGTACTGCCCGGCAAATCGCTGTTTCAAATTAGCGGTCCGGATGCCATAGCTCAGATCAACAACAAAAAGAACAGGCTTGGTGCCGATGATCGCCTGAAACGCAGAACTGAGCGTGGGAGAACACTGCTCACCCAGTCTGCAAAGCTGAAGATCACTGGGAGATCGAAGTTCTACGGCCGCCCTCACCTCGACAGTATGGGGAAGCCTATCTTTGGCTTCAAGCCTCCCTTTTGCCTTCACTTGGCGAAAATTCGCGATTTCAACACGGCCGATTGCCACAACTGTGTCGCTCAAATCATCATCCAGCAGGTCTTCCCAGCCGAGTATCATCTGCCCTTTCCTTCGCAACCTACTCCGGCTACTTCCTCAAAGTTGTTGAAAGACCCACCAGCAGTTCCTCGCAGACTAGTCTCGATTCATAGGATACTGGAATCAGTACTACGGAAACACAGAAATTTGCCGTACCACCATTACATGGAACTGAGCTGCCCCGTACCGCCTGACTTGTCGGATGTATCCCAGATGGACCCCATTGCTTCATTTCACCTTGTTACCAAGTTCTGTAACTTGGTCATTGAGAATATGTTTCCCAGAGATTTATTTGGATCGGCCGCGAACTGGGCTAAAATACGATCCTATGTAGCCGACTACATTCGACTCAAGAAAGGCGAGAGTATCAGCCTCCATCAGCTTGTTCAAGGTATTAAGATATCTGAAGTTTTGTGGCTGGGCCCAACGAGCTCAAAGCTTGCCTTGGGCGAGTTTCAGAAGAGGCAGAACCTGCTTGTTCAGTTATTATTCTGGTTTTTTGACAAGATGCTGCGCTCCCTCGTGAGGACCAACTTTTATGTGACAGAAAGGAGTGGCGCTGTAACTTCAGCGTACTACTACAGGCATGATGTGTGGCAGACAATTTATAAGCAGACTGTCAAGTCATACGTTGATCGACGGCTTACGAGAATCCCTCGTCGGGAAGAGCGCAGAATTGTAGCCGAGTCAAATCTTGGCTTCGCTGGCATTCGCCTTATTCCAAAGGGTACTGGATTTCGTACCGTCACTACTCTCGGACGGAGGCCACTGGCCAGAAATGGCAAACCTCTGGACAGTGTCAATTCCAAGCTGACAGAGCTTCACCGCGTGCTTACAGATCAAGCTCGGCTCACAGGCAGAATTGGACGTTTCAGCATACGAAACATCTATGAAGTGTTTCCTAAGCTGGCAAAGTTAAAAGAAAACACCACACTGGACCAGTCTAACGCCAAATTCTACTTTGTAAAGGTCGATATCGCGCAGTGCTTCGACCAAATTGACCGTGAAGCTGCCTTCAAGCTGGCTAGCAAACTGATTTCGACGCCCAGATACTGGCTCCAACAAGTTCAAGCATCAAACTATCGCCTGAATACACGGAAATACAAGGGGTCATTGCGATTTACGTCGAGGAATTTTATGTCCGATACATTTGACATCGTTTCCCCAAATAGTCCTGTTGCGACGGGGGGTGGCCAAATTCTAATCGATAAGGCGAAAGGGCGAGTCGTTGAGGGACTCAAGCTGAAGAACCAACTTGACGAGCTCCTTCATGGATGCCTTGTCGAAGTAGACGGTCACAAGTATTTCCAAGACGAAGGAATCCCGCAGGGCTCCAAGCTATCCTCTTTGTTATGTGAACTTGTACTGGAAGACCTCATCGGGACCCACCTAATGTTCGATGAAAGCAAGAGCGTTCTCTTTCGCTATGTTGACGACTTCTTGTTTGTTACCAGCTCTCTGAGTCTAGCAGAGAAATTCACTCGACGCATGTCAATGGGCTTTCCCGAGTACGGAGCCTACATAAACCCTGCCAAGACTGTCACGAATTTTACTCCAGGATTCAGGTGTCCAAATGCCAACGTTGTCCTAAGTGGAAGGATCAGATTTCTTGGATGGGACGTCAATTGCCAGACACTGGACCCCGTTTATGTTCCCGTTACGTCAGTTGCGAACACGAGAGGTCTGCCCTCTAATGTTTTGGTGAAGCAGACCTACTCCGATCTTTCAAAATTTCTTCGATATAAACTGCATTTCTCTATTGTGAGCCACAGCTTCAACAACAAGGAAGCGCTGCTGTCCTACATCCGAAGCATGGCTCTGGACTTCGGACGACACATACGCGCATTCTCTAAACGCAACAGAGCCCTGAACTTGCGGAAGACGATTGATATTTGGATTGCGAGAATTGTCCACACGGTGACGCGTCGATTTCTCAAGACTTCGAACTCTAGGACTATGGTAACTCAAGCTCGGCAGACCTGTCACGAAGGATTCAAGCATGCATTATTTAGACTATCAGACATGTGAACTTGCCCTCCATTTAAATAAAGGTACTTAATCATTATCCTCGTCACCCCCATTAGCCTCCAAAAACTGGTCTTGGCTATCACCTGTGTCGTCACTGTCGCTCACTGGGCGAGCCGTCACTTCAGAGTCAATCGAGATACGCGAGCTATCCCGCATGGTATCTGTATCCTTCGCAGCAGTAACCTCCTCACTGAGGTGCTTAGTTTCTTCTGAAGCGTGGTCATTGTCCGGTTGCACAGCACGGTCGTCAGTGTCTGAAAGAATCTCAACAATTTCAGGAAGTTCGCCATTCTGGCCCTCCTCCGGAATCGCGAATTTATTCGCTTTACGCTCCGCGCGCTTACGCTCACGCTCCTTGGCCCGAAGAGCTTTGGCCTCGTTATCGCTCTTAAGCTGATCCTCGAGTACCTTTTGCTCACGCAACTTGCGGCGACGCTCTGTTTCCTCGACCCCACCAGATTTCTTCAGTTTGCTTTCGCCTACAAACTCTTCCAGTTCCTCGGCAAACTCTCCTTCTTTGCTACGGAACTCGAGCTCTTTCTTGCGCAGCTTTTCGGCCCGTTCGATGGCTTCGACACGGCGCTCATGATTAGGCTGAAGTGCTGATACCTCAGATAAAACAGCATCTTGGACATGAACAAGGCCGCCGGGCGGAGCTGTGGCGATGTTGGGCTGTGTGGGCCGACGGGAGGTTGACTTCGATTGCTCTTCCGAGCACAACTCGACGAGCTTAAACGTCTCTTCAGCCTTCGCCAGGTCATCCTGAAGATCTTCCATGAGCTCCTCCTGGAGCTTGAAAAACTGCTGCTCCTCACATACAGTGTCAAGTTCCCGTTCCCAGATCTTCGTCCATCGCGGCTTCTCCTGGTCAATGTAGCTATTCATATTCTCCAGGTTCGTGCGTGCGGTCTGGAGCTCCTTAAGTACCGGCTCAAGCTGCCTGGGCGTGTAACGAACACCTCGCTGAGCCACGTCCTTTCGGAGTGCTTCGATAATGTCTTGTAGGTCATCAACGTCTGTCAGAAGTTTATCCGAATCTCCAGAGACCTGCTTGTGACAGGTCTCCATGTAGGACCGCATAGCTCCTGCACCCTGATTGACGAGCTCCGCCGAGCTCTGTAGCTCCTGCGACTTTTCGAGCAGGCTCTTTGCTTGACTGAGCAGTCCACTGATGGAGTCTTTGCTAATCTGCCGAACGACCGCAATGTCCTTTCTCAGCGAGTCAAGTTGGCGTAAGTTCACGTCAGGAGCAGACGTAATACTGTTACTTCGTCGCACAACATTATCCAGAGAACTAGACTGAACGAAGGTGTGGATAGTGGATGTGTTATCGCTGATTTGTTTCTTGAGATCTGCCATGTCCTGGCTTAGTTGATCCATGACTGCATCCGACCCCTTTTTGCTTTCAGGGTCCACATGCAACGACAAAAGAGCCTGACCAGTCAAAACATCTTCAAAGCTACCCGTGTCCTCGAGCTCATAGGAAATTCCCGACTTGGCATCCTGGATGTAAATCTCAGGAAAAGTGTCAGTACCTGGTGTGTACGCAAACTTATCGATGAACAGTAGACGTAGGGAAGCAATTGTGACTTGCGACCTGTCTATAACCGCCTTCTTGGTCTTTTTCCCCAGTTGGAGGAATACTGTAACCTCCGAAGAGGGTTCATGGTCTTCTCGAGATGTTCGCTTAGGCACGGCGACAGGCGACTTGACGACTGGGCTCTCCGACTGGCTGTCGAGGGCTTGCGGTGGTTCAGGGGATAGAATTGCTGGAGACAGCGAGTAGTCAGCGGTGGTACCTGAATGAGATACGGTGGTAGGGAGCAGAGAGCTACGCTTTGAGCCTTCAGGGAGAGACGGTACCTCTGGGACGAAATCGCGAGGTGAGGCGGGTTTGCTTGTCAGCTTGGCAAACTGATAAGCAGAGAACCTCCGCGAGGCTCGGCGTTCAAGTGCTTCAGAGCGCTGCAATTCAGCCAGGGGATTAGGATCTCGTCTTACTCGGGGCGGAGATAGCTGTTGACGAGGTTGAGGTTCCAAATGCTCAGATGATGCGTTGGGTTTGGACGCTTGAGAATCTGCACGAACTGGTACTTCGTTTGGCTGCTCTTGACGACTCGGGTATCTGACCTGCTGAGTCGCGGGAACACGAGGCACGCCTGGTGGAGCAGCCTGCATAGGAGGATGACCGGGCCTGGGGTAATTAGATGGTTGGCCTTGCGGATATGAATGAGAAGGGGCAACGGGTGCAGTTGGCAGAGGTTGAGAAGGAGGGGGTTGTTGTTGGTACTGGGAGGGTGCGCTTTGACGAATCACAGCCTGCTTCTGCTTGAGCTGTCGCAACAACGTCACGATGATCTCTCTGATTGAAGGTAGGTACCGGTCTAGGTTCTCTTGCGAGGCATCCTCTGAGAGGCATTTCTCAAGAACAAGACGAAGAGACTGGGGCACATCACCGAGATCAGCCACCTCGATTCCAGCTGCTAGAAAGGCACGGCAAGCCACATTGAATTCGTTGCCTAGGTTGACATAAACATCGGAAACATCGTGATCTGAGGCCTCGCCTCGCGCCCAGTGCGTGAGACTCTCAAGTAACTGCTTAGTGGCCACAAGCAATCGTGTAACACTGGATTCGATAGTACTCATCTGCGTTAGCTTGTAGTTGAGACGGGTCATGTGTACATACTGTTGAAGACACTCTCACCCCGCTGGAGGCAGATGCCTGGCGAGGCTTGCCAGGAAAGGCACCACCTGGTGGAGGGCCTGCGGGTCGGGACATCGCAACTCTAGGTTAATAGTGAGCTGATGCCATGTAAAACCAGGAGAAAACTAGAGGCGCTGTAAACGTGTAACCGTAGAGCTATCTGTCTGTGAGCGGCCCACGGTGAGGAACACTACTATGTGACAGCCGGGTAAATTCTCAAGACAGATCTAGGATGAATAGAGTGGAGTAGAAACGGGACAATCTAAAGGACTGAAAGCAGGAAGAAGAGGTAGTTTAAATAGATTTGTAAATGATGATGGATGTATCACTGTTGTTTGACAAGCCTTGGAGTGTCACATGTCATGAGGCTATTGGCTGGGTTATGCGCGAGATAGAAGCAGGCGTCTAGATCTTGATACTGGGCCGTCCAGAAACTACGGATTGGTATTCACGTAAAATATAAACCAGATTCGTATAGCCCCATTATTATATTTCTATTTCGAATATTTCAGCGGTTGTGCTGAGAATAGAAGCCACAGCCATGCTGCAGCAGATACGTTTCACGCCTCAGACATGCCGCAAACTTCCGGTGTTGCCTGCTACGAGCAGAAATAACTCACAGAGATCAAATGTACTTCCTGATGAAATGTTCACAGCTATTTGGCTTTGTTGAGCTGTCATTTGGCAATTACCAAGTCGTTGGTTTGGCTATCCGCGGAACGTACCCTGACCTCTATCTTGCATCCTGCACGGTTAATCCAGACCGGATGCGGGGTTCCGCGGGATCGGTGTGAAGCGGGTCGTCTCCATTAGCGCGACAGGTGAAATATACGAGATTTGGACTAGAGTTGGCTTGGTGGGACCAGCATGGGTGGAGTCGTACGCTGCGTGAACGCACACACTCTCCAGGTAACACGCAAGGCTACGAGCCCGTTCGTCTCGGCAGTGCTGCTAACTACAGCCGGTTTTCCTAGCTGAAGATCCTAATTGAAGACGTTACACCATAACTCTGTACGACCTATCTATCTGGCAAGATACCCCTCGAAACAATTAAGAAATGATTGTGGACCGCTAATGGACGTACGATCTTTGCTGCCAACGCGCTTGACACTTACCCTCTGTAAGAATACCCCTTCCTATCCCTATACTGGTCATATTTCGGTGCACTGCGGCAGCTACGGTTCAACAGTAGACACCGCCATGATTTCGGCGATTATCCTGTACAACCAAAAGGGCGAGGTGCTCATCTCTCGTCTGTATAGGGATGGACTTCGTAGGACCATTGCTGATGTTTTCCGCATCCAGGTCATTACAAATCCAGAGGTACGCACCGTCGAGTTGAGGTGTCCCGACGCGAACTAACTTCAGGCGAGGTCACCAGTGCTAACGCTCGGCTCGACGTCGTTTCTGCACGTAAAACACGACAATCTGTACATCGTTGCCGTGACGCGGTCGAACGTTGACGCTGGACTCGTGTTCGAGTTCCTGTACAAGGTCGTCAGCCTCGGAGTCAGTTACTTCAACAAGTTTGACGAGGCGGCCGTCAAGGACAACTTCACGCTCATCTACGAGCTGCTAGACGAGATCATTGATTTCGGCTACCCGCAAAACACAGAGACAGACACGCTGAAGCAGTACATTACAACAGAAGGAGTCAAGTCATCGACGATAGCGTCGAGTGAAGACTCGTCTAAAATCACCATGCAGGCAACTGGTGCTATTTCATGGCGCAGACCCGACATCAAATACCGAAAGAACGAGATATTTGTGGACGTTTTTGAAGATGTCAACTTGTTGTTGAGCGCGTCGGGTGCCATTCTCAAGGCAGACGTCAATGGCCAGATCCAGCTCAAGACTCATCTGTCAGGTGTCCCCGAGTGCAAGTTTGGTCTCAATGATAGCCTCCTCCTCGACACTGGTACAGGGGATGATGCTATCGAGGAATACAGTGAGAGCGATTCGGGATCCACTTCGCGTTCGAGCCGAGGAGCAGACTTCAGCTCTGGCCGAGCTGCCGCCGGCTCAGTGACGCTCGAAGACTGTCAGTTCCACCAATGTGTCAAGCTGGGCCGTTTCGACGAGAACAAGGTGCTGAGCTTCATTCCCCCGGACGGCGAGTTTGAGCTGATGAGATATCGAGCTGTGGAGAACATCAACCTTCCTTTCAAGGTGCTGCCTCAAGTGACGGAGATTGGGCAGTTCAAGGTCGAGTACAATGTGACAGTAAAGGCGAATTTCGGCTCCAAGCTGTACGCGACGGACGTAATTGTGCGTATCCCTGCTCCGCTTAACACGGCCCATTCGACCCAATCATCCTCAAGCGGCCGTGTCAAGTACGACCCATCGGTAAACCAGCTGATCTGGCGCATTGGCCGATTCTCAGGTGGCTCCGAGTGTTCACTAAAAGCACAGGTAGACCTGACGCCGACGACCAACAAGAAGCCGTGGTCAAGGCCGCCGATATCTATGGACTTCTCGCTGTCAATGTTCACGAGTTCGGGTATTGTTGTCCGCTACCTCAAGGTCTTTGAGAAGACCAATTACACCACTCTAAAGTGGGTCCGTTATGTTGTCCGTGCTGGGTCCTATGAGGTCCGCTTCTAGAAGGTCAGCGAGATGTGGGCGATATTTATGCCGAGACTATGTACAGATATTTACAGGACTTTTGAGGGTCATATGCTAGGTTCAGATTTTAGCCAGAAAGAACCCCGCATCGTAGTGGTTTTCAGAGAAAGCGACCATCCAATCAAGAAGATGCTGACGAAGAACGCTGTCATCAACATCTTCTGTAG
Organism: Sugiyamaella valdiviana; assembly: GCA_030570555.1. NCBI lineage: Eukaryota > Fungi > Ascomycota > Dipodascomycetes > Dipodascales > Trichomonascaceae > Sugiyamaella > Sugiyamaella valdiviana. The sequence goes on from JAJLWF010000006.1 coordinate 361,907, forward strand.
AGATGCCACGAGCAAGACACGCCAGGTGGAGCTCGGGGCTATTCAGGGCCCGAGTGCTTCCAAAGCGCGACAGAAGAATGTTGTCTGCGCGAATCTTTGTGATATAGCCCTCGAGTTTTCGTGTCAGTGTTCGAGATGGAAGTAGGCTCTCGACAGGAACGAAGCTGGGAACAGTAGGGAAGAGAAGGGCCCGGGCCAGAGCTTTGGACTCTTGCGAGGATAGGCGATAAACGGATCGAGCAAAAGACTTTTGCGCTTCATGGCTTCTGTCTTCAGCGTCAAACTGTTTCAGTGGTTGCAAAGCAGCAATGTAGCTGTTGGCAGACTTCTCGTCCTTGGCCACAAGGCCCGGTGAGTAGCACGTAGAAGGCGAAAGCCTGGGGAAGAGCGCCAGAAGCAGCGGTGTCGTTTCAAAGAACACTCCAAAGACAACAGCAAAGATGGGCAGCTTGGGGAAATCGAGCTCTGTGCGTACGAGGACACGCCAGTCTCGGGGTGAGATGTGACGGGGACCCGGCTTCAACTCTGTCGTTCCTTCACTCTGCACCAACTGTGCTGATTCAGTGTCTACAATGTACTGAGCCAGCTGAGACGAAGAGCGGAAATTATACTTGGCGCGAAGTTCCTTGAGCAAGGACCTGTTGCGCCAAACGTTGACGATGCCTGTCTTATATAGCTTGACAAAAGTCTTACCCTTATGAAGGAGGCTTCCAGAGAAGGACACAGGCAGCGGTAGAGTGTGAGGAGCATTGACGAGTTCAGGATCAGCCGGTGATTTGAGATGCTGGGTGCGCACGAGCGAGGTCGTAGCTGGCAGGGTCGTAGCCACGCGAGACGACAGCGTCGGTGCCAGCTGATTCAGATACACACGGGATATCCGCATAGTAAGGAGCAGCGATTCGAAACGAGTGATTCGAAACGAGCGATTTAAGAAATGCCGTGTTTAAAACCGCGAATACAATCTGAGCGAATTCAGTATTAGCGAAAGGTTCTTGAGGTCCAAGTCGACTTGGATCAGACTGTCACGAAAGATATATACAAGCTCGATGGCAAAAGCTCGGATCAGCCTGTAATATAAGATCTACCAGTTGAGCTTGATTACAGAACTGAGCAAGGTAGATTCACCAGCAAACCTGAAGGCACTCCGAGTCTATAAACCCCAGTCTATAACCTTCAATACTGTAACACCGTAAACTTCACCACGAGATGCAAACCAGCAACTGCCTCCGAGTCGTAAGCCTGTAAGCCTGTTGCGTTCCTTACCCCTGGCTACTTCGCCAGTCATGTGCGTACGCGGCTGATGGGGACACCAAAACACACATAATCAACAGTGATCTGACTGTCCTTTTGACATACCCGGCTTCGGCAACGTTGATCTTGAGGTGCGACCAGTGCGTGTGCGTGTCGAGTGGCAAACATTGCCGGTGTTGTCTTATTGCACGGTGTTTTGGACCTACTCAACAAGCTCTGCATGTACTAGTGAAACCCCTGAGACGTCGATGCCTAGATACCTGGTTGTGATCCGATAGCGCCGTTGTCTGTATCCCCTGCTGTCCACTGCTGTATCTGAACCCGCTGTATACGAGCCTGCTATACGGACCTGCTTTGTAGCGATACCCGGTGCTACCCACGAGCCATGGACAAAATCGACTCGCCAGGAGCCATTGTCCTGGGCTGCCTCGTTGGCGTCGTGTCGTCCGCTGCACAGTCTGTGGGCCTCACGCTGCAGCGCAAGTCGCACATCATTGAGGATGCGAAGCCGTCAGAAGTCCAGCGGCGGCCGGCGCATCGCCGCGGGATGTGGCAGATGGGCGTGATGCTATTTATTGCTGCCAACGTGTTTGGCTCGAGCGTGCAAATCACCACGTTGCCGTTGATCATTTTGTCGCCGCTGCAGGCCATTGGGCTTGTGTTCAACTCGATCTGCGCCTCACTCATACTTGCGGAGCCGTTCACCCAGTCGTCGCTCATTGGCACGGTGCTCGTCAGCGCGGGAGCTCTGCTGATTGCCGCCAATGGCGCCGTCACCGACCCGCACCACAACCTCGATGAGCTTCTCGTCCTGTTGCAACGCCCGCAGTTCCTCACCTGGATGGCCTGTACTCTGATTGTTGTCGCTGCTATCCTCGTGGCTTTGTCCCAGGACACAGTGCACAAGCTTGCCCAGAGAGCTGTTGAGCGCCGACTGTCAGAGGGCCAAGTCGACCCAGCGGCAAACATGCCCGTGGCAGCTTTCATTCTGTCGAACTCCCCCCTCGTGTCGGGCGCCATGTACGGCACCGTGTCGGGCATTCTGTCGGCACATTCGCTGCTAATGGCCAAATCAGCTGTTGAGATCCTCGTCCGCGGCGTCAAGGACCGCTGGCACGACTACCTGCGGTGGCAGGCATGGTCTATAGTGGGACTTTTCCTGGCGTTTGCACTATTACAACTCTACTACCTCAACTGTGGCCTGCGCCTCTGCTCCACGTCTGTGCTCTATCCGCTTGTATTCTGCATCTACAACATCACCACCATCCTCAATGGACTTATTTATTTCCAGCAGACACAGCGGCTATCATATTGGGGCATTCTCCTTGTGGCACTCGGCACGGTCCTTGTGCTAGTTGGCGTGTTTTTCCTCTCATGGCGTCTCAACCACCCGCCGAGCTCAGCATCTCCACACTACCCGCGCACGCCGAGCCGCCGCTCCGTTTCTGGCACCTCGCTGCCACATCCAATCACACCGACAACCCCAACTGTCGGTGCCGTCGATACATCGGCGTCGGAGCGGACCCCGCTGCTGCACTACTCTCGTGGAGCACCAAGGTACTTGTCTCCCCAAGAGCACACCTCCCCGCGATCAATCACCGACTCGCCTGAGCGCCAGGAGTACACATCGTTCCGCAACCTCGCCGCGGGCATCAGCATACCGGAACCGGGCTCTCCATATAGCGGCCGGCGCAATGTGCGACGAAGCCGGAGCCTGTCACAAGAGCAGTGCGAGGTGCTCGATCAGTTACGGAAGAAGTGACAGTTCATTGCTAATAACACAGTTTCATCGGACTATTTACACAGGTTCACTGGACTAATAATTTTGGAAAGCACCGCATTGTGATACGATGCTATAGATACAATGAACTATTTATGAATTTGAGTGACTATAGAGTCCAAGCTTAAACCAATTGTCGGTAAGCCAATTGTCGGCAAGCCAATCAGTCGGCACTGCCACGTTCACCGGGAACCATAAAGGCACCGCCGAGCGAGATGGCGCGCTCGTCGCAGTTGTGATGTTCATAGCTGAGAACGCCGACTCCACCGGCCTCGAGGAGCAGCTGCGGGTTCTCCATGGGCCGCTTGAGCCAGCGCAGCACGAGGCTTCGTAGAATATGGCCGTGGGCAATAACAAGGATCTCGGACGGGCGGTTATCAGCCACGGCCTTGCGGTGGAGTACGACAATCTCCTCAATGAAGTCGTCAAGACGGGCAGCGACCTGATCTGGCGACTCACCACCCTCGCAGCCGTCTTGCCAAATGGACCAGGGACGCTCCTTGTCGAGACCGCGCGACTTGCGCAACTCACGGATCTGGGCAGTTGTCTTGCCCTCGTAGTCACCATAGTCCCACTCACGGATGCGGTCCGTCTGCGTTAGGATTGATGCGTGTGTGTAGGAGTACGCACCACTTCGACGGGGGCATTGATTTCGTCCTTGTGGCCGTCAATGAGCAGGTGCATCGTGTGCTGGGCACGCGTGCGCGGAGACACAAAGATCTTGTCGAGGAACTTGGGCACAATGAGACGGTCGTCGCCAACGAGCGCCGAGCCCGTTGCCTTCATTCGCTGCACTCCATTGGAGGTCAGGTCGAGGTCCGTCACCGACGTGTGCTGTCCCGACAGCGACCATGCCGTTTCGCTGTGTTAGCAAAATTTCAGGTAGAAGTGGAGTGCCCGTAAGAGCTGTCACGGTGCATAGGAAGGAGGAGCTGTCAAGGGCATAGGAGAGCACAGCAACAGCTTCACCAGCCATAGCAGCAGCTTCGCCAATTGAACAGAATCCTGTTGAGCACTGTACAAGCCACAATCAGAGGGCTCGGTAACACTCTGCACTCACCCATGGCGCACAAAAACAACACGCGGAGTCGGAGCCATTGATCAAAGGGGATCAGAGGTTGGAATCAAAGGTGAGAATCAAAGGAGTGATGAAATGCATATTTTGGGTTGGGATGCACAGCGGAGCAGTGAGTTCCGGCTCAGCAGGCGTACGGAGCACAGACAACCAGTAAGCAAACTTTAGGTCCTTAGTTCATATCCGTAGTATCCTGGTCATATCTTAGGTGGTATCTGTTCATGGAGGTATGGCTGCCATGAACAGTGAGAGACAGGTGCAGCTGACTGGTGCATACAACGGAGACCAAGGTCTAGCCGCGGGTTATACGAGGCGCAGGCACAGGGCGTAAGGCTTCGTAAGGAGCAGGGCTCAGTAGCAGGCAGCAGTCAGTATTTAGTCGTCAGTAGTTAGTAGTCAGTAGCTAGTAGTCAGTCGTCAGCACTCAGATAGGGGAACATTGCGTGTACTGAGGTCACATTACGCCGAGTTGAGCGGGGTCAGTGCGAACCTGAGCGCCTGAGCGCCTGAGCGCATGAGCGTGAGCGCCTCAGCACCTGAAGCACTCGGCTGCAGGCGATCCGGCGTACGAAGCAGCATGCAGTACGGCCCCGTGCTGTGCAGAAAGAGAAGAGGCCAAACGCTAGAGTACAGATGCGGGGTCTACAAGGATGATTTTCGCCGCAAGACGACGGAAGGAGGAGTTGGTCGAGGGATCAGCGGTAGAACTAGAGGATCAGCGGGACTGGCGGGAGCGGGAGCAAAGCTCGGGGAACTGGCCAGGATGCTCGACCAAGTGGCTGGATACGGTAGGGATTCTATGGGACGGGAGGCAGCAGGGGAGCATGGGCAAACAGCAAACAGCAGCAACAAACAGCAAGCAGCCGTCGAGGTAGCGACCAAAAGGACCAATGCGGGCGTAGGTAAACGACCGGGCCACCGATAGTGACGAATGCCGAGCTGGGCCGGCTAAGGAAACCCGTGCAGCAGGCAAGCGGCAGTCGGCGAAGAAAGCACCACGAGCTGGGCGGGCGCCGATCGCTGTGCCGAAGCAAGTACTGCGCAGGCAGAGTGCCGTATAGGCATGGCATGTAGCATGGTCCGCCGGGACCGGACTGTGGGCGAGAGCAGCCGAGCCGGGGCTTATTGGAGCCAGGCAATTAACTGGCTAATGATTCAACTGATATGCGCATTACACTTTACGCAGACGGCTGGGACGGGCGGGCAATAATCTTCCATCTTGCACGGCGCCCGCATGCACCGCCAGATCCTCAGGTTCAAGGCGGCCAGATAGAGGGGATAGGGCAGATCTTGAGCCTAAAGACGAGATCGTGAAATTCAATGTCCAGCCCCAAATTCTATTCGGGACTGAACACGGTGGGGTCGAGAAGCTTGCCCTGAGCGCCCTAGCTAAGAATGCAAGCACCGTTGGCCAGGCGGTCCGATTGGCCGACGTTGGCTGCAGCGCTCGAGCTAAAATATGGCGGGCCGAGTCTAAATGGCTCCTATTTGCAGCCGGCAGGAGCAACTCGCCCAAAACGGAGCAAAGGACGGCGAAGCCGGACAGCGAGGTCGGACGGCGAAGTCGCCCAAGCTGGGTCGAAATGTCCATAGGTGCTCGCCTACTCGCCCCGTTACAGTTTTGCACGCACCCGCGCTGGGGCCATTGACCGCAGCGGTAATGCACGGAGCTTGTCAACCGCGACGTTGAAACTTGCTAGCCCATCAATTCTTCGACCCCGCTCAATGGTAACCTCGTGCTAAGCTGCAAACCTAAAGTGTAGCCCTTTTATTGTGTACCGGCTACAGGCGTCTGACGCGGAGCCGACACAGTGGTGCGCGTATTCGGCAGATGACGGCACAGTTGTGCCGCAGCGACACCAATCACGGCGAAATCGGCGAATAATCTGGGCAATTAATTCCTGGCCAGTGCAACATTGAAGGTGAAACATCGCTTTCGGGCCCAACAGCCAGTGGCTGTCAAGGTTTGTGAGACAGTGGTGCAGGCCGGAGTTTCACAGGGTTCAATGCAGGTGGCTGCGTCTACGCAGTGAGCCAGTCTGGGCCACGCTCATCCAAGATCCTTCTCCAAAGGGTGCATTTCCAAGGGGCTGGCAAACCTTGGTCCCGGCGCTCCGAGAATCCGAGACATGTCTAGGACGAGGCATGTAGAGCAGGTAGGGGGCAGCTACGGGCAGCTACGGGCAGCTACGGGGCCTTGCCTCGGCGTTTGCACCGCATTTGCACCTTTGGGCCTTCCCCTCCTACTGCCGAGGTCTTCCCCGGTAAAAGTCTTGGCCGAATCGAGTTCGCGATAAGGCCTCTTCGCACACTATCCGGGCTGTACGGGCGGCATCACGATGGGCCATGACATCTGCGGCAAGTGAATAGCCGAGATTTGCAGCTCGCGATGGCCTTGCCAATCACGCGCAGTCTTGGGGCAGCCTCTAGTTGCAGGCCTCTAGTTGCAGGCGGGTCGGCATGCGGCCTCCACGCACAGGGCCTAATTGGGTCCGTACTAAGATTTAAGGTTAATTCGAGAAGCCAAACAGTGCATAACATTTTCTCCTCTGAGACAGCAGCAGCATGCCACGGTTAATCTGGCCCGGCGAGGGGAAGTTGGGACGTGGGGAGCACAACACCCGTACGGTGCCAAATAGCGCCAGGTGCGTTGGTAGGAGGGGGCGGGGGCCGACGAGGAAGCCAAAAGTGCGGGCCAGGCCGCCGCCAAGCGTGGCTGCGTGGAAAGCGGGCTAGCGTCCGCGGCTTTCGATGGCGGCACGCACGAGCCGCCATCGGAGCGCCGTGGCGGTGTTAATGCGGGGCGATGGCGCCGGAGCAAAAACACACGAGGCATCCCATTAGTGTGCGTCGAAGCCGACGTCTGCAGCAAGGCTATGGGCATGTGCCGACGGTCGAGAGGGTGGGGGGACGGAGCTGCACCGGGGCCACGCGGAGGGAGATGCATGGAACACGCGGTCGGCTGCATTAGGGAGGATTTGTTCCAGATAGCCGTGCAGCTGCCCACATTTGTCGGCGGCTGAGGCGGTCGGATTGAGCAAGTGCTGAGCCGACGCGTGCAGCTACGAACCCGCATGCCAGCTGCTCGGCATCCAGCAACACCCCCGAGCAACCAGATGGTCACTGGGCGGGGCCCCGATGCGTGCAAGTGTCTGGGCACCAAACTCCTCGAGTTTGCTGTAGGCGGCCTGAAACAGACGCTGCCAGATGCATCGGACGGGCTTAGAGCTAAAAAGTTTACCCGCTGGGTTAGTGCAAACGCTAAACTGGTGTTAATTGCCAGTCCTATCGGCGAGCCAAATGTCAAGCATCTGCTGTGGTCGCCCCCGCTGCTGCACGACTGGTGCATACAATGGCTGCCGTCGTATACTGCGCACAGACGCATCCGATGCCGAGGTGACATTGCAGTCCGAGGGTGCTTTTATCTGGTGATGGCGGGAGGAGCATACAAGGAGATTGAAAGCAGCCACAGGGACGCTCAAGGAGCCTAAATGGAGCTCCAAGAAGCCTAAATTGAGCCTCAAGGAACCTACAAGGAACCTACAAGGAGCCTACAAGGAGGCTGTCTCCAGCCCCACAAGCAGACAAGTTGCTTGAGGCTGACTGCTAGGATGATTGGCCCGACTAGGCAAACGCCCTTAGCACAGCTCTGAGCAGTAAAAAACAAAGAGCCCGAAATCTGGGATAAGCTTTCCCACAGGCGGCCGATCTGGGTCTGGGGCAGCAGGCAGGCAGGCAGGCAGGCAGGCAGGCAGGCAGGAAGTGTCAGAGTGAGCGCTGCAACCTAAAGTCCCGAGGAAGCCAAAAAGCGCGTGGGCCGGTTGCTTTTTGTGCGCTTGCTTTTTGATTAAGGTCTATACGGATTGGGGTTGGGACCGGCTAGAGTGATGAATTAGTGTTTGGTCACTAAATGAACTGCGCCGGCTGGCTGACGAAACGTGTTTCAGGTTCGTCGTCGATGGAGCTGGCCGTGGAGCCGCGAGACAAACTGTCGCGACCTCACTCTCGCTGTCGGCCCCATCGCACGCTCGTGCGATCGCGGGAACGCGCGCCTTCCCCATGTTTAGCGCAGCCCAGGCAGCGCCCTCGGCTGCGCTATTATGCGCTGCTATGCCTGCCGGAACCCTGACTCAACCCTGGTGTGGCCCGCCTAAATTAGGCAACCCCAAGCTATGCGGCACGCGGGGTTGCCCTGCCGTCACCCTCCCCCTCGCCTTTCAACATAAATAGAACAGGGTTCCCCTTAGTTTGAATCTTCGTCAAGCTTTCTTCCAGACCTCAAAGGAGTAACAACAACTGCCTCTTCAAAGTCGCACTTGCCTTTACTCTTACCCACCTCCCCCTTCTCTCCCTCTTGTGCTTTAATTGTGCTTCCCACCCCCTCCCTCAATAGCTGTCGTACCAAATGGTCAAGGTGTGCTCGCCACAAATGATTCACGTTAAGATGGAGCCTCAGGACCTGTCCAACGCGCCCTCTTTTGGCGATATCATGGGCCACGCCCACGTCGATGACCTCGACGAAAATGACTACGACTTGGGTGACGAGCAGGACTTGGAAAGCCAGTACGAGTCGGAGTCGCCTTCGCCCTCGAACCCCGTCACCATTACCACCACGGTGGGCTCGGGCTCGAACAAGCGCAAGGAAATCATGACTCTTCCACTCCCCCCCGGCTCGCTGCCCCCGCGCAAGCGTGCCAAGACCAAGGACGAGAAGGAGCAGCGTCGTATCGAGCGAATCATGCGCAACCGCCAGGCTGCTCACGCCTCTCGCGAGAAGAAGCGCAAGCACGTCGAGGATCTCGAGACACGTTGCGTCCACCTTGCCACTCACAACGAGCAGCTGCTGGGACAGGTGCAAAAGTCCAAGGCTTCGCACGTGCAGGTCCTCGAGCAGCACTACGTGATTATGACCAAGATGCAGCAGATCGAGTCGATGCTCAAGAGGGCCAAGGCCACTGGTGACATTTCTGTGCTCGAGGCTGCCTCGAACCTTGTCGCCTCTGCCCTCACGGACTCGTCCAACGTGTCCAAGGACGTGGTGCAGCTTGACGCTGTGCCATCGTCGTCGCCCACTCTGACGATGAACCATGTCGGCCCCATGGACGACATGCACATTCTTGGTGTACCAGAGCTCAATGTCATGACATCAGCCCACAACTCCAATGGTCCTATGATCAAGGAGGAGGACTGCATGTCGCCCGACACGCTGCTGCTCCCCCACAACTCGAACTCGTTTGCAGTTCCAAGCCTGTCGTCGTCTGTGTCTTCGTCCCCGTTGACACTGACGGAAGGCCTTGAAATGGACCACATGTCCCCCCAGATTTCGCACAATATGTCCAACTACGTTCCCATGAAGGGCTACGACAATGTCTATGGCGGCGACTTTGAATACACATCTAACAACCGAACGCATCATCCAGCAGAGGTGATGTCGTACAACGGCCTGCAGCGTCGGTCGATGATGTTTTTAAGGACAGCCTGGACGTTGACGCAACCCATTTGAAGGGACGTAGTGGCGCACTAGAAGCGCTGGACTCTGAGTTTACCTTGTTCACGGACATTGCCGACGATGACGACGACAATGAAGAGGACAAGGAGACGGAAAATGACCATGTCAATGACCTGTTTTCCCACGAACCGTTGGTTTCGAACTTGTACGCCGGTCTGGTTTTGTAACGAGCTGGCTTGAGTTTGATGGATGCCTGTGACGCCTCCTAGTCCCTCTGCATGATGTTGACCGACCCCCTTAATGAGGCCCCGCTGTTGATGAGATGGCACCTGGCAAATGGCGCGCTATTACTGCTGCGACTGGCCAAGGATGTGCATATACCGACCGGGTGCTGGGGAGCCGAGCCTAACAACGCAGAGTGCGGGCAATAATGGACGCGCATGCACACGGCCCCAAACGACGTCTGATCCCCCTGGGTAGGGCTGCCAAAGATATTTTATTTGGCTCCCCCCTTGGGGTCGGAGCAACCACTTTGGCCACTTTTCGACACTAACAGGCACGGGAACACACGGTCTTGCGACAAGTCGGCTATTTATCATGTATTTTGAGGAGTTTGAGGATTTGGATCTACTAGGGATTAAAATGTATTTATTATCGACAAAAACTGGCACGGGGTTGATGAAGCCTGGTGAAAAAGACGCTGCGAGGTGCTTGGCCGCCTCGGGCCACCCACCGAAGCACATCGAAGCCTATGTACTTAATGTAAATAATTTTGTCAAGGTTCGATATGCAGGGGGCTGCCCTAACCGCTAACCCCCCCTGACTTTGTTCCTACCCTCTCCCTGGCATTCAGGCTGTTTGCGAGTGACTGCTTTGATTCTTGTGCTGTGTAAAGCGGGGAACATTGCCTGTACATCCGCATTGAACTTGCCATCCGCCTTGAGCTGCACGTGGACGAAACGGTATCATGTCCCGAGTTGCTTCGGACGATACCACTTACCAAGACGAGCCCATCTACACGCAGGTGCTTCCTCGCCCCAGCGACTACCGCGACGAGCGCACCGAGACGCTCACGGTGCAGGGTGCTGCTGCGCGCGCCGGGTACGTATACGCGGATGCGTATGACGCGGACTCCGGCATGTCCAAATATGAATCGGTGCAATCAATGCGCCCCGAGTGGCACTCGCAGCCCTACGATTATCGGCCTGCATCATCCCTGTATTCGCCGAACACAATGGCTTACAACGTGGGCGTCGAGAATGTGAGTCGCGAGAACCTTGGACGAGGCAGACCTCCTGCCGATTATGTGCCGCCCTGGCGCGATACGCGGAGCTGGAGCTATGACGATCGCAGCAGTCCTGGCCGCAAGCTGACGCAGCGACGCAACGAAGCGTTTGCGGGCCTGTTTGCCGATCTCGTGCCCATGTACGAGGACAAGCGGTACCGAGCTGGGCCGTTGTTTGAGGATAACGACAAGACCCGCAGTGCTGTCGAGCCTCAGGATGACTTTGCTGGACTTGGGCTCGCCGATTTCATGTACAAGCACCGTCTGCGGACCAAATCGAGTCGGTCGAGTCTACGCAGTCTCCGCAGCTTGCGCAGTAGACTGTCGTTCCACAAAGCCGAGACTAAAGCTGAACCTCCTAAAGCCGAGCCAGCGCTGCAGACTCCAGCTCTTGGCCGACGCCAGCGGGTCTGGAACCGCATGTTCGGCTCGAAGCAGGCCGAGTAGCCAGCCAAGCCAGGTCTAAGCTATGGGCAGGCCCGGGAGCTAGCATGCTTACAAGCCTACAGGGCAGGCCCGCGAGGCTGTACCTCTACGAGTAGCAGGGAAGATGGATGACTGGATGACTAAATGAGTTACGAGGGATACGATGTAATGGGAAACGTGCACAAGTATATTAGCAATAAAATGCTCGTCAAACAGTCAAGTAGTAGCAGTCTAGTCGTTTAGCAGCTTATAGCGGGATCCACGGCTGCTCCATCGGAGCATATACGGAGGCACGTGCATAGCCAAGAAATAAACGACGGCAGAACGAACCCCGCGAGTCTGGCCCCAAGCCTCGCCTCGCCCAAAAGCCCCGCATTGTCCAATCATATTCGAGGTGTTTGGGGCGCGCCATGTCACCCACCATGACGACACGGCCCGCCATGGGCTAGCCGCTTAGACGCCGCTTGGCCCCGCCAGACTTTATATAGACCCTTGCAGGTTTGACTAATTTGACTTTTAATCCTGCACTTTAACATGAAGGTCTACTATCTGGACGACAAGGAAGGCGACCAGCGGGATCCGCACGACTCGGGCGTCGCTGTGTCTGCTGCCCAGCTCGAGAACATCGGCGTGCTTGGCTATCACTTTGACGACATTGCCGGGGTCGACAAGCTTGCTGAGCAGCGCCACTACGTCAACCGCGACGTCATCACCATCAGCCCCGAGGCCATGGGCGGCCAGGACGTGTACGAGGGTAAGATCCGCACGTTCTTCACCGAGCATCTCCACGAGGACGAGGAGATCCGCTACATTGTCGACGGCGATGGATACTTTGATGTGCGTGACAAGCAGGATCGATGGATCCGCGCGCACATGTCCAAGGGTGATCTGCTCATTCTACCGGCCGGTATCTACCACCGCTTCACCACCGCCGGATCGAACTACATCAAGGCCATGCGCCTGTTCCAGCAGGAGCCCAAGTGGGTTCCCCACAACCGACCTTGCGACGACAACGCTTTCCGCGTGCAGTACGTCAATGGTATTGCGACTTAAAAGGGTCGCATGTGGACGATTCGATAGATCGGTAGAATTCGTTGACAGTGCGGAAGCAGGGCCCTCTTAATCTGATCTAGGATCAATGTCAAGGATTTCTGCACAAGTGACCTGAGAACGAGAACTCTGCACTGCTGTAGGCCCTCACACTGTGTATTAGTAAATACGACCTTATTAGGGTCATAAATCAAAGGTTAAACATCGTCTCGTACACTTGGCGAACCGATTCAGAAACTCGACCACTCGCGAAGCTTAGTGTTGATAATCATAGTATATGTCCTTGGCTGATCGTATAGGCGAGATCCAGACAGGCGACTCGAGAAACTGCTTTGTTGCCTACAGATTGATAAGTTGATGTATGCGACAGAGCTAGATCAGCGACAGCAACGCTGTGCACTTATATCCTAGAAGCACACAACATCGAGATGGCACCACTGGATGAATAAGCTGAACTTCGTTTCCCTCAGGAATGAACCAAAGATTCGAATTCGCCCAGTAGCAATCGTATTTGTAGAAACACGCATTGTGGATTCACATAGTGGGAATGGAGCAATAGCTGATACTTACAGGACCCGGTGACTTACCTTTAGCGACATGTTGTGCAGTTCCTCAGCTGTAAACGTGGTAGCCGAGGGATTCGATCTCCGAAACCACACCCCTGGTCCACCTCGTGTGTTTCTAAATCCATTTTAGATCGACCCTAAGAGATGTCCACTGATTTGGTGTCTTGGCATTTGACTGCAGACACGAGATGTTAGGTCAAGTCTTGGCGCGAGAGTGGCTTCTACGGACTCCGCCATTGATGTCGTCGTTGATTTCACACACGACTGACCCAAGGGAGTTCTTATGAGACGAACAGCAAGGATGTTATTTGAAAGTCGAGCCGGTTTGAGGTTCACTTGAGGCTCACTCTCGATGCGCGAGTCCAAAAGCTTAATCGACCTCGCGATTCCGCGTTGCTCACCGCCGCTTACACTTGCTGTTTCCGAACTCTACGCAAGGAAGCCTTCCTGTTTGAGTCCTCGGGTATCAACACCGTAGAACAGATAACGATCTTGCTGCAATTGAGAACCTCGGCCGAGCGTCGAGACCAAATCCATCGGCATGATCTCGGGATCGCCCCAGCCTCCGGCTACTGGCGGTCGAAGCGTTGCGTCATGTGAACTACCAACCCCCATATCGCAGCCCGGTGCCGTAGGGGAGATCTGCTGCAGCCCCACTGATGAATCATCGAAGCAACTGCGTTATCGGTAGAAGCTTCTTATCACGAAGCCCTAGTCAGCCTGCATGCAGCCGTGCAAAGCCCCCGCACAGGCCGATGCCCATTGCAACACGCGCGTTACCTCGTGACGTACTGCAGCAATCAAGGTTCTTCTTGACGCGACGAAACTGCGTAGAAGTAGAGTCACAGTATCGCTTTTGATGCTCAGTAGTAACATTGCCACTTTGGCAATGATTGTTTAGGCTGAATGTCTTGATGGGCATGACGTCAATGTGAGCGCGCTAATGCACCCGTGCTTTTAAGCTCTTGTGCATATGCAGGGCCCTTCAGTATAAAGCAGATCGCCTTCCCCAAGCCAAGCCATCAGCTAACTACAACAGACAGTCTAGTAACAGACAAGTACAACCATGAGAAGACTTACTATTTACTACCTCATCTTCGTTCTCGGCGCAGTTTCACGTGTGGGCTCTTCTCCTTCTGAGGACCACCTGGTCGTGGAAGACAACTGGACTCCAGACATAGTGGGGGCATTAATATGGAAACTAGCCAAACGGGGCATCATTGGTGATATTGAAATTGAAGGCCGTGGTATTGAAGGAGAAGCAGGAGAAGAAGGAGGCGGTGCAGAAGAAGGAGGATTAGGAGAAGGAGGGAGTAGCGGAGGAGAAGATGGAGGAGACGGAGAAGGAGATGGAGGATATGGAGGGAGTGGAGGTTCGACCAGCTCGAAATCAGGATATGATTCACCTGCTTCTGTAGGCTCCGGGGGCACGCCACTGTCGTCTCCAAGACCTCCCCAGAACATTTCTCCGAACCAGGCAGTTGTTGATCCTCCACCAATCGAAGGATACTACTACTACGGAGGGGCATCACGTTGTTATCTGGCAGGGGCCGATTCCTCTAACGGCATTACTCCATATTACGTTTGGGGCGACTCGGTCGCATTCTACTTGAATGGTCTGTGGCCGACCGAGGTGTATGAGTACGACTATACGCTATATATCAACGGCACGTACAACGTGCACTGTTTCTGCTACGAAACTCTTCCATGCTCGTGCGACTATACAAACTCTACTGAGTACTTCACTCACCTGCCCAGCTCACGATACAGCTTGAGGGGACAGGTGCCGGACATTGGGTACTACATCAATGGCTCGGTTGATGGCTACATGCTGGCTGCAGCTGGAGGTGGCATCAGTTTGAATCCGAACATTTTCTTCGTCGCTGTGGCCGTTCTCCTATCTGTCTCGGTGTTCCGGTGAGCAGTCCGTAGCTCAGACGCTGAGATATACACGCTCTCAAAAACCACCCCGTCATCTTATTGCTCAATGTGCCATGTCTATTTATTGTGTTCTGCTCAACGGATTTGCTTTACGGATGTTCGGTCAAGGAAGTTTAGCTTTATGAATCTGTCACTTGCTTGGCGTACAGGCTATACGAGCCGTTGCCCAGAACCCCTGCGTCGCCGCACCGAGATCCGGGCCTACCTGCAGCCTATCATATACGAGTGAGCTAGAACTATTACCAACTTTTACTCTTGTATTCTATAACCGCGAAATGAAACAGCTCAGTTTGGCGTGTATATTTGCTGTACTACTAACGATCAGTCGAGTTTGCTCGGCTCCAGCTGTCAATGGACTTGTAGAGACTGATGTTGGCTACGTGCACAGCCTCCTAACTAGGCTCACAGAGGTCGACCTTGTGAACCGGAAAGGTGGTGGTGGCGGTGGCCATGGAGGCGGTGGAGAGGGTGGAGGTAGTTCATCAGGCTCCAGTTCGGGCTCCAGTTCGGGATCGAGCTCAGGATCGAGCTCGGGATCGAGCTCTGGCTCGGAAGGTGAAGGCAGCTCGGGCTCAGAGGGATCAGAAGGCGAGGGCAGCTCAGGCAGCTCAGGCAGCTCGGGTTCAGGCACAAAAGGCGGATCTGGAACTGGCACTGAGGGCTCTAATCCCGCGCCGGTCGGTTCTGCTCCGCGTCCACTGTCGTCTCCTACCCCGCGGACACCGACTCCGCCCCCCTTTACTGGCCAGGTGACGACGAAGCCATTCAATGGAGGCTTCTACTATGGCGGAGCACGTACACCCTACTACGGAGGCCTGACGTCATACAATGGCATCACACCCTACCTCGTTGGCGGTGCTGCTGTAGGCGTCTTTTACCATGGTTTCTGGCCCAATACAGTATGGGAGTATGACTACACGACCCAGATCAACGGCACAACCTACAATGTGCGCTGTTTCTGCTCCAACCGATTCCCGTGCTCGTGTGACTACACCAACTCGACGAGCTTCTTCGAAGACCTCCCTGAAGGACGATTCAACCGTACTGGTACCCCCACCAACGTGACGTACTACATCAATGGCACGCTTGACGGTGCAGAGGAGCCCGCCGCGTCTGCCAGTGGCAGCAGCACTGTCACCAACGCAGCAGCGGGGCTATACAGCCCTACCCTGTGGACCGTCACAGTCGGTCTTGTCGCGTGCTTCGTGGGGGTTGCCTAATCAGCGTGGTGGCGCTAAACCGAGGGAAACGGTTGTTCGAATTGCGTCATCATAATTGCCCTGTATGGAGCTTTGCCCTGACGTTTAACTGTACGTCCTCGGTACTGCCCGTGGACGTTATTTTTTGGTACTGTCACTCCCTCCTGCGGCCGGCTGCACTTCCCCTCACCCCCCTCGGAATTTGCGTCGCAATTCCAGGATCGGCTGCATGACATACCGAAATGCCGGTCCATGTGAGCACTCCGCAGCATACACCGCCAACCGCGTGACGGCTCGGGGCTCAGCCCTGTGAGCATTGACAATGGCTTTGGCCCTACTGGGACACAGACATCTTGGCACCTGCACGATTATGTTGTCGTGTGCTACATTAAGACCAACTTAAGCTTTTTTCGCCATGTAGGGGGGGCTAGGCCGACTCGGCATAAAAACCTGCGATGCCCGCCTGACCGCATCATCGACAAGCACCGTGAGATATCCAGAATGAAGCAGATTAAACTCGCCATTTTGCTTGTTGTCGCGTCGCTTGTGGCACAGATTGGCAGCATGCCTACCGACAATGAAATTGTCATTGCGGAACGTAAACGTGAATTGATCAACGGTCCAGAATCAGCCCTTCTCAACACCCTCCTCGAAAGCCGCTCTCCGAAATTACACGACCGTGGAGAGGTTGAAGAGGGTGGAGAGAGTGGAGGCTCTTCTGGTTCTAGCTCTGAAGGCGGAGAAGGCGAAGGTGAAGGATCCGGCTCGTCTGGCTCTGGATCGTCTGGTTCAGAAGGCGGGGGTGGAGAAGGCGAGGGTGAAGAAGGATCCGGTTCGTCTGGTTCTGGATCGTCTGGTTCTGGTTCATCTGGTTCTGGCACTGAAGGCGAGGGTGGAGAAGGTGAGGGTGGAGAAGGAGAGGGTGGAGAAGGAGAGGGTGGAGAAGGATCTGGCTCGTCTGGATCTGGTTCATCTGGTTCTGGCACTGAAGGAGAGGGTGAAGAAGGGTCTGGCTCCACCTCAGGCTCGGGCACCAAGGGAAGCACCAGCTCTGAGCCTGAGGAGGTTTCATCTGGTGATGAGAGCGCCGGTTCTGGCAGCAAGCCGGATGTCGGATCGGGAACCTCTACTGCACCGAAGAAGGTCGGCAGTAGTAAGCCGCTATCGCGACCTGCTCCCGAGGAGGATGCTCCTCCACCATACCCGGGTCTTGTCACTTCGAAGCCTTTCCACAACCACTACTACTACGGAGGTGCTTCGGTGCCCTACTACGGTGGCCGGCACTCCTATTATGGCATCAACCCTTACTACGTTGGCGCCTATGCCAATATCTATCTGCCTGGCCACTTTCGGTACAACAATGTGTGGGAGTACGACTACGTGACTACGATCAACACCACAATATACGACGTGCGTTGTTTCTGCACCTACAACTATCCGTGCTCTTGTGACTACACCAATGCCACTGATTACTTTGAGAACCTGCCGTCGAGTCAGTTCAATCGTGCTTCGGATGGCAGTAACCAGACTTTCTACATTGATGGAAGCCTCAATGGTACCGCAGCTGCCAATTCAACTGAAGTTTCAGTCGCTTCATCTGCCACTTCTTCAAGCTCGACAAGCTTCGCTGCTCTCCTCTCGCCCAACGTTTACACTGCTGTTGCTGCAGTTTTGATGTGCTTCGCTGTATTCCCTTGAGCCTTCGACACCTCGGCGCTACACGTTGGCACCAGAATATGAATTCCCGAACGGTCGGTTTGCTTTCGACTTCCAAGGTCCTTCGCGCTTACCACCCTTAATTGGATGCGGCCAGGTTCAATTCAACTGCTCTCGATACAACCCATATAGCCTTCTCTGAAGCTTGTCTACTAGTTATCTGCTAGTATTAAATCTATGCCATATATAATATAAATACACTAGCGATAGGCTGACTTGCCCTTGCTTCGCGAATCGAGTTTCTTGGCGGACTTTTCTCGCTTAGCCTTTGCTTGTTCAAGTCCCATACGCACATCAACCGAGCCTTTGGCAAATGAATCGAGGTCATAGTAGGCCGGTGAAAGCTCCAAAAGCCATTCCGCCTTGACAGCAGTCACAGTGCGAATGTAGTTCTTGGTGGTCAACACAAACTCATTGTACAACACCCAGTCGCTATCCTGCGCTAGAACAGTGCTGGGATGCAGAAGCACCTCCTGATTATCCTTCACAGTGATGTAGCCCTTGCGCGACGACATGCGTTTAGCTACCTGCATGAAGTAGCCAGAGCACAAAGCCTTTCGGATGTTGTCGTAATAGCTCTTGTCTTCGAACGGCGTGCTGACGAGTTCGAGGTTGTTGTGTTCCATGATGCGCTTAAGCTGAGAACGCACGTTGTCAGCACTCTGAAGAGATCTCAGCGACAAGAAGTGGTTGTAGCACCATTGTGATACATTCTCTTGAGCCTCGGGTGACTTGAATGCATGGAACACGTTAAGAAGAGTGAGATGGTCACCATCGGGGTGTGAAAATACTGCTTTCATCTCATCAGCAGCCTTACGCGCATTGTTCGGTCGTACGAACACCGACGGAGCACTCAGAAGTGCTGTAATAGAAAGAATCTCGTTTGAACAGTAAAATTCGGGTGAGCTGATAAGCATCACCGACTGCATCGGGTCGAGAGGAAACTCAGATGCCATGCGACCCAAAGGTGTCAGATCTCCATCATCATCAATACACTTCAGGTAATTGAGCTCCTCCAGAGCTCGCATCATAGTCTCGGGAGCAGGAGGGTCCATGAAATCAAAGTGCACCAGGTCATCAATTCCCAGTTTCTTCAGCTCCAAAACCGTGTTGGCCAAATTACTTCGCAGAATCTCCGGATAGCTCTGATCATTGAGCTCCTTCTTGAAAGCCTCTTCTGTGTACAAGCGGAAGCACTTACCAGGCCGAGTACGACCTGCACGACCAGCTCGCTGCTGAGCCGATGCCTTCGAGATAGGAGCAACCAGCAGTGACTCGACACGGATACGGGGGTTATACACCTTTTGCTTTGAGAATCCAGGGTCCACCACGTAGACAATTCCATCAATAGTAAGCGATGTCTCAGCAATGTTGGTACCAACAACGACCTTACGTCCAGGAGGACCACCAGGAGTCAGAGCCGCAGGTGCAGGGTCGAAGATTCGGTTTTGTTGAGCAGGAGGTAGAGAACCATAGAGAGGATAAACTGCCAGAGGGCCACAATTGGTCTCCCGAATAAGCTCGTCTCCCTCTAGAGAGATTTTGCGGCAAGCATCTTCGATTTCTTCCTCTCCGGTAAGGAATACTAGAATGTCTCCCTCAGGTTCAGTAGCGTGTATCTGCAACACTGTACGGATCGCAGCCTCCAGATAGTCACGTTGATACTCGGGAGTATAGTAAATCTCGACAGGGTGAGTTCGTCCAGGAACAGCCAGCAATGGAGCATCGTTAAAGTAAGCCTGGAACTTCTCAGCATCAAGCGTAGCCGACATGACAATGATCTTGAGGTCGGGGCGACGAGATGCTACCTGCTTGATGAGGCCCATCAGGATATCCGTGGCCAACGTGCGCTCGTGGGCTTCATCGAGAATAACGCAGCTGTAACGCTCGAGCAGGGGGTCAGTCATGGCCTCTCGTAAAAGTCTACCGTCGGTCATGTACTTGAGGAATGTGGAAGATGAGGTCTTGTCTTCGAATCGAATGCTGTAACCGACCTCTTCGCCCAATCGGACGTCCATCTCGTCGGCGACTCGCTTTGCAACGCTCATAGCAGCAACTCGACGAGGCTGGGTACAAGCAATCTGTTTGCCCTGCAGGTGGGGAAGATCATCATAAGCAACAAACTGAGGAATCTGCGTCGTCTTTCCTGAACCAGTTTCTCCCACAAACACCATGATCTGCGTGGATTGGAACATGGCTAGAAACTCTGCACGCTGAGCATGCACAGGCAGGTCGCGTCGGACCTTGAGGATATCAAAGTACTTTGAAGACAGTTGCTTGCCATTGAATGGGTTAAGAGGACCATCCTCTGCCTTTTTCGCCTCTTCAGCCGTCGTTTGGTGACGGTGGAGGCCCTCTACGAGCTGCTCCTTCTCGGACAGAGTTTCGGACCCCTGGTACTGGGAGTCGTCTTCCTCCAGGTGAGCCAGATAGGGGTTCTTGGCAACACCAACGGCATCGCCGTTAGCCACCTCTGTTTTCAGCTTTTTACTAACAGGGCCTGAGTCGGACATTGTCGTGATAGTGTAGCGTAGGAATCAATAAATTTCCAAAACTTTTTAGACCGTCGATAGTGCGGCTGATTCAGCCGCACTGGCGATGGGTCTAACTGACGGCTCAGGCAAATCTACGTTTGATCACAGCAATGCCCGGGATCAGGTTATATGATGCCTGGCTTGTGGGCTCGGGGCTCAGAAATGTGCTTGGAGAGACATTGAAGATGCAGACGACCCGGGTCTGTCGTTTGTACCAGTTCTACACCTCGTCGGGGCCCTATGCGAGGAAGTATGTACCGTATGTGGCTCCAGGAAAGCGAGGATCTCGTTCACCACGAGCGAAAAAGCTAGGAGTCAGATCTTACTCGACACAGAGCGGGTCATCAAAAGATTCTGAGGTTCCTCCTCGAGTAGGAGTTGAGGAGAAGAAGGAATTCGTCATGGACAGCTCCCCAGTGCCGTCGAGTCGCCTCTCGCGGCTCTTCCACTACGGATCCCTGGCCACAAGCATGGGTATTGGCGCATTGGCAGAGTCTGTAAGACGAATGGGAGACTCTGAGAGTAACTCGGGCTCTGTCATGTTGAACCCTGCCAACCTGGAGAGACTCGTCAAGAAGCTGTCACAGATGCGCGGAGCTGCTCTGAAGGTGGGCCAGCTCATTTCTTTCCAGGACCAGAAGTTCCTCCCTGCTGAGATTCAAAAGGTTCTCACCCGTGTGCAGAACACTGCCAATTACATGCCGAGAGGTCAGCTGGAGAGAGTTATGTCGCGGGAGCTCGGCAAGACTTGGCGAACCGAACTGTTCTCCTCGTTTGAAGATTACCCCATTGCCGCTGCTTCGATTGGCCAGGTGCACAAGGCAGTTCTACTCGAAAACTACGATCAAGTGGCCGTAAAGGTGCAGTATCCAGGAGTTGCGAATAGCATCGACAGCGATCTTAACAACCTGATGCTCATCCTGACTGCTTCACGATTTCTTCCAGAGGGCCTCTTTCTCGATAAAACCATTGATAACGCTCGCACGGAGCTGAAATGGGAATGTGACTACCTTCGTGAGGCCCAGAATGCCGAGGCATTCTCCGAGTATCTTAAAGATGATCCTGTATTTGTTGTGCCCAAGGTCTACCACAGCGCGTCGGCCGAGCATGTTCTGACCATGGAGTACATGAAAGGAAAAGAAATAACAAAGTATGAATGGGATCAGCCTACAAAGGACTGGATCGCAACAAATATCATGCGTCTTTGCCTCCTCGAGATCGCCAAGTTCCGCTTTATGCAGACCGATCCTAACTGGGCAAACTTTCTGTACAACGAGAGTACGAAGAAGATTGAGCTGCTCGATTTCGGCGCTGCACGAACATACAGCCCTGAGTTTATCCACAATTACCTCCAGCTACTACGCGCTGGAGTCCAAAAGAACCGTGACGGCTGCGAGGAGCACTCGCTCAAGCTTGGCTATCTAACTGGTCTTGAGTCGAAGGCAATGCTCGACGCTCACATCGACTCGATTATTGTTCTCGGCGAGGCGTTTGATGCTGGCAATGCCAAGGACGGCGTATTCGACTTCTCCAACCAGACCATTACTGATCGTGTTCGCAGCAATATTGGCGTCATGCTGCGCGAGCGTCTGACTCCTCCCCCCGAGGAGACTTACTCCCTGCACCGTAAACTGAGCGGAGCTTTCCTACTCTGTGCCAAGCTTAATGCCAAGGTGCCCTGCGACCAGCTGTTTACTGAAATTGTCGGTTTCGACGCTTAGTATGTACAAAGTCAATGTTATAACTACATGATGATATCGAATGAATCTAGGTAGAAGTCTCGGCGGTGGTCATTTCTGGCGCATCAGAAGTTGGCACTTGTGATTGAGCAGATATAGGGATCGGGATGACAATTTGTTGGGGATATTCGGCGGCTGGCGAGTCTGAAGGTTCAGTGCTTGAGGCTCCTAAACTGACCGGTAGCTGCAGTGACGGGGAGTTTGAGTGGTGATGTGACTTGCGGGGTCCTGCGCTGAGCCTTCTCTCAGCGGGCTGTCGGGAGGGCGATAGTGTTAGCGGCCGTAGACCGGTACCCGCGGTCAACAGAGACTGAGAGCTGACGGAAGAGCGAAGGGGAGAAGGAGGGCGTGGTCGCGACTGTCTGCTAGCGAGCTGTGCCGACATCTGCGCTGCTATCTCCTTGTTACGTGCTTCAACAGCAGTCCGACGGTGAGCCTCCGACAATGACCTCTGCCTCGTCTTCATCGCAATCTTCGAATGCACTGCCGCGAAGACTGTTTCGCCGTTCTCCATGAGATCAGATATTAAGCGTGAGGGGTGTTGGTCTTTCATGTTCAATTGGTTGATGACTCGAGGTCGGAATAGGTAAGTCGCCATAGACCGTACGAGTGCGGATTTTTCGTCACTCGAGGCATCTGCGAAGGCTTCCTTGAGGTACCCCAGCAGAAGTTGTAGTTGTTGGAGAGCGAGCTTTGGAAGGTGAACAAGAGCGACAGCAATGGCCTCGAAGCGAGCTTGCTCATCACTAGGCTCGTCCTGATATATAGACTTGATGGTATCGTAGACGGTGAAGGATATAAGCGAATCAGGTAATTCCAGTAGCAGCTGCTTCAGGGTCGATACAACAGTATGGAGGGAAAAGAACGAGAAGATGCTTGACGCGTCGAATGACTTCCCGGTATTGATTTGGTTTCGTAGCTGGTGCACTTGAGCCAGGGGCTCTTGGGAGACCCAGTACTCAAGTTTCATTTCTCCTTTCTTCAGGCTACTGAAATGGTCAATGAATAATGGAACAGCAAAAGGAGCTGACACCACATCGACGCCAAAAGTTTGACAGACTGAGTTGTCGCTGAAGCTCTTGTAAACCAAAACTCGCGGCTGGTAGATGCTCGTACGGTAGCTATCAACCAGGTATCTGAGATCGGCTGCGGGATTAACAGATTCCTGGAAAAGTTTCAGTCGTTGTGATATGGATTCGAGCTCCTTTGACCACGACATCAGAGTAGCAAAATCATGGAGTGCTTTCTTGAGTTTGTGGAGTCGTTCCTCTTCACAGTGCTCCATGTAGTCGAGCATGTCAAAGATGGTCCTCTCAAGGTCACATCGCACACGGTCGAGCTCGCATACTTCGTTTTTGTAGAGTTCCTCAGCTTCGGAAATATCCCTGTCGATACGTGATTGAGTTACTGCGGGTTCTTCAGAATCGACCTGCGGGGTGTTCAATTCCAGTTTCGGTTCATCTGAAACTGGGCTGGTTATTTGCGTAGGCAGCGGTTCTTCAGGAGAGAATGCAGATGGAAGCCACTGGTAATGGTAGTCCTGGGAGCCAACAAACTTATTTGTGAGTTGTCCCACGGGCTTGAGGTAACCAAGGCGGATAAGGCCCTGGCCGAATTTCTCGGCTCTGCTTACGTTGTAATTGAGTCTCTTGCGCAACCACAACACAATATCCGAACCCGAGGTAACATTTGTGTAACTGACAAACATAGCAGTTCTGTGAGTTCGAAGTGGGACGTCGGCCAACATGCTCGATATGAGCTTGAAAAGGCTATCGGAGGTGTAGACGACGCCAGCCAGATCAATGGACCCTGAAGACGAACTCGTTGTAGACGGGGTGTCCGATTCGAGGGTCTGCGTTGGCGGAGGTCTCTTAAACATGGTCAGCCCTCTTGACAGCTCGCTGCTGAGGGATGTGATAGCGGATTGGGCAGCACGCATGCGAGGGTTGTCCAGTTCGCCGGTGGGTGATCCCGAGCCTTCAGGCGAGCCAGCGGCAGCTCCCAGAGCGAGGTCATCGCGCTGTCGGCACTTCGCGTAGTAGGCAGCCTGTGATTTCTGGACTGTCGTTGCCAACTGGCTATAAGCGTTCAGCTTTTTGTTGACGAGCGACTCGGCATCACGGACGCGTGTCAGGTGAGCCTGACTGAACATGACGAGTGGTCCTCGGACGCGCTGGTCGAGTTGGGACGCTATCTGAGCATGAACTGCGCCTTGGGCGGTGATCTCGTCGACAAATGAAACGTAAGCTTGGCGCATAGACGCGCCCTCGTCACGGTCAAAGCCGCGAGGAGTTGGCGGATGGTTGTCCCTGAAAGTTTGCAGGCTGAGCGCGTAGGCGTTTTCAATGGATACGCGATCCTGAACCATAGTAGCCAGCTCGTTGTTTTCAGCGCATCCCTGATGAAGCTTGTCGAATATGACCTTTATGCCAGACTCGTAGTCGGGCGACCAAAAGCTCGATGCCATGAGACCCGGGTGCTTACTAGTGCCTTGTCCATTGTGTTTGTCGGAGCGCTCGTTTGGAATGGTTTCAGCTGTTTTGCCGGAGAGGGATCTGGAAGCCATGGCGCAAAAAGTACAAGCTTAACCGTCAGTGCATGTCCATGTAGCGGAGTAGCAAATGCAGATCTGGGTCAGTTGAACTTGAAGGAAGCTACAGTCCACAAAGTGTCATTCAAAATTGTTAAGCTTGACGTTTGAGTGCATGTGGGTTCCTGCACCGTGAAGTTAAGGTACCGACCGACGCGCTGCAGGGCTGAAAACCGCGGCGTAAAGCGATGCGATGAGGCAGGATAGCCACCCAATGAGGCAGCTCACGAA
Organism: Sugiyamaella valdiviana; assembly: GCA_030570555.1. Lineage (NCBI taxonomy): Eukaryota > Fungi > Ascomycota > Dipodascomycetes > Dipodascales > Trichomonascaceae > Sugiyamaella > Sugiyamaella valdiviana. Next base: position 386,739 of record JAJLWF010000006.1, read on the forward strand.
TCACCAATTGGCTCAATGTTAAGGAGATATCTATAGATGTGCCTAGTATTGAAGAGTTATCACAATTTAACGTTAGGTCCGAGTGTGCTTGTAATCGACTTGCTCACAGCCTTAAATACCAGGCTTAGGTCTCAAGATCACTCCATCTTATCTGCATGCATCTTTCTGAAGCGCCAGAAGGCAAACGACGGGAATCAGGACGACCAGTCATACACATAGAGAGCATCTGAGGGCACTGTGAGGAGGCGGAGCATCATTAGCTGAAGCTGACTCTCTTGATAGTCCGCGGTGACGTCTAATCTCCCCATGGCTGGCGTGCAGGTGTTAACTACGCATTGGCGAAACCGGCAGATCTACGAGCACGTCAACAGCCTGCTGGAATCTGGAATCGTCGTTGGCCAGGGCAAATCGTGGCACGTACGAGAAGCCGGTCACTACGCAGTTCACATTGTAGACACCTTCACTGCCGGGCCCGTGTCGGACAGGGCTCTGTTCTACATGCTAGCCGAGACATTTGGATTCCCTGAGTACTATGGCTTCTCATTATCGGCTATTTACGATTGTATGACGCAGCCCGGAACGCTCAATGCCAAATACACGATTCTGATGCTGGCGCTGCGGCCTGACCTCGTACACTACACTGAGCCTCTGTGTGCCATGATGTCGCGGGTGTCTCAGTTTTATGCCATGCGTGGACTGTCCTTTTCGACTTTTATTATACAGGGGCCCCTCGCCGCGAGCCGGTCTTCTCTGTGACATAACCGTGGGCCGATGAGGTCTCGACGTCACTTGATCTTGTCGGCATGGCTCGTTGAGGGTGCCCAGGCGACAATTCTACTGTAGAAGTCGGCGGTGAGCACGAGTGGAATGACGAAAGTCGGCAGGTAGACGGCGAAAAGGTTGATGCGCTCTGGTGGTGTCAGCCCGTCAATGAAGGCCACCTCGGCCAGGCATGCGAGAGTTGTGATGGCCGCTTCGACGCCATAGATGAGCACCGCTGGGTAGATCTTCTTTGAGCCTGTGTTAGACCACAGATTAGAGCAAAGATACTGGACTCACCTCTCCACAGGGCAATGGCTGCTACGAGGAAGAAGGGCGTTTGGAAAATGAGCTCGACCCACACAAACGTCTGGAGCCATACTGGGCGCGCCGCGACGAGAAGATCATTGTTCTGGGCAATGTGGAAGTCAGCTAGGAACTGCTGGAATGGGAACAGGTACTGTCTGGGGATCGCAATAGTCGCGTCTATAGCCAGTGTGATGAATAGATGGAGGGTGCTGCATTAGATGGCTTTGAAGCTGAGCTGTGTCACCTACAAGTAAACGGCATAGACGGTGTCGCGGGTAGTTCGAGCCATTGTGGGCTAATTGACCTAACGGTATTGCGTATAGACAAATACGAGTGAGAATAAACCGCAGAGTAGTTCCCAGTTAATCCCAGTAAATCCTGTAAACCCCAACGGTGAATCGGTTGAATTGGCGCTGTTGAACTGTGCTGTTGAACGTTTGAAAGGCTGTTGAATGCTGCAGACGCATGTGCGTGGGTTATGTAAGTATGGCCCTGTCTGCGTCGACCTAATCGATCTAATTGAACTAACCGACTTAATCTCCGCTGCAAATCTTAGCCAGCTACAAATACTAGTTGGCGGACGGTTAGTTGAGGCCATTACGGCAGAGCCTAGAAATACGACAGCGCGTTACGTGGAACAGCAGCGGTTATCTCGTGTCTCTTGCTGTACTAACCATCATTGTGGACTGATCGCTGGATACTTAATCTCTCGACTTAATCTCTTCACTGCAGATTATATTGTTTGCTATTGAGTGTGCCACAGACTTCTCAGCAGAACAACAAGTCCCAGCTAAACAACTCCCTAATGCCCCTCCAGACGATCGTGGTGGTTCGCCATGCCACTCGCCTCGACAAGATGGATCCCGTGTGGAAGAGGACTTCGGCCACTCCGTACGACCCTCCACTTGCCGAACCAGCAGGCATTCGCGGTGCTCACGAAACTGCTCGGCACATTGCGGCCCAGCTGAGAGCTGCGCATTCAGTGCCCCAGGATATGGGCTCGACTCCGTCGGAACAGGGGGTATTCATGTTCCACAGCTCGCCGTTTCTTCGGTGTGTCCAGACAGCAGCTATCATTGCTCAGTCGCTGGCGTCCGAGGCCTTTGAGCTCCAGATCCGCCTCGACGCTGTGTTTGGCGAGTGGCAGACAGCAGACTACTTCACCGAGATTGCACCTCCGCCGCCAGATGGGCACCTGTCTATAGCCGAATCGTCGTCACAGTGGTGTGCTGCCAGCCCACGAGATTCGTTCTCGGGCCAAGCAGTGGCCTCGCGCGGTCTCGACACAAAGTGGCCGCTGCACAGGCTCGGCGACAGCGGTGAGTACGGGGAATCGTGGGCTGCTATGCACGAGCGCTTCAACAAGGGGCTGCACGAGCTTGTACAGCACTACGACTCGGATCCTCGCGACATCACCGTTGTTCTAGTGACCCACGGAGCAGGCTGCAATTCACTGCTTGGCATCCTATCCAACCAGCCGCTGTTGACCCGTGTAGGGCTCGGCAGTTTTGCTGTTGCCCGCCGAATCGCGGCACCAAAAGCGGACCAGGCAAAGTGGTCCATTATCCACAGCTCCAGTCCACTGGATCCGACTACCGGTCCCATCAACCTCTCTGCATCTTCCTCATTCTCCTCGTATTCGGACCTCTCCGAGATAGCAGGCTCCATTGCCGACACATCACTGCCTCTCCACTCGTTTGGCTCAACCGATTCATCACCAGGGCGTGAACCTCCTGAAGAGGGCTTTGTCGGACCCCACCAACCACGCAACGTCGACATGTCAGTGCCGCAATTCTCGACCAGCGAACCGGTGCGACGAACGGGAACTCCAGCACCTCTCGCTAGCTGGTTCGACGTGCCGCAGTCGGCTTCACCGGCCCCTAACGTCACCGAGATACCTGTTGGAGACCTCGTAGCGAAGTTTGATGCTCTCGTTTCATCAGATGACGACCTCAACCAGCCCATGCTACTCTCGTTTGGCAACCCGCCCGTGACGCCGTCGAGATGAAAGTGCGTAGTGCAGTGTAGCCCCTAATGATAATGCTGTGATGACAACCTCATAGAATACTGAGGATATATTGGACTTTTAGCTCTAACTTTTGCTGTGCCGTCGTGTATAGTGGAAGGCCGAACTCTGTACGGTACGGGTGATTTCCCCCTGCATATGCAGAGCCCTAGATCCCACTTCCCAATGTTGAAACCTTCCTACTCTGCCTAGAGCATACCATGCTATGTAATGGCACCCGATCCACCTCGCCTTAGTCGGCAAAACGCTGGATGGCAAACGTCGTCCGTGGAGGCATCGTACTTCTTGGATAAACTGGGGTCTGAATTGGAAAAGCCAGCGATCGACTCGAGGTTTCTCAATCTTCCTGGTGGTATCACGTACGAACAAGATGTCACCGGCGACTTGACGAATGTCAAGTATGGCAAACCATACCAATTCTCGATCCCCCGGTATAGACGCTCGACAAATCGCGTAGTCGGGCATCCGGGATGGAGGATTCGACAGACGGCCAAATCAGAGGTCTACATTGAGTCGAGCTCCATATCAAGAGACAGCTCCTTGCTGGCTCCTCACGCGATTCCTAAACTTCCAATTAAGATGATCGGCCTTAAAAGTGACGAGAACCTACTGGACACCGTATTCTCACTCGACGACAACGACACGGATCAGAATGCCTATCTATCGGCATTACTTCAGCAACGGGCCACCGTGCAGCGGCATCTTGACCACGATCCACACGACGTCGACTCGTGGCTTCAAATGGTGAGCTGTGAAAGGACTATTCAAAGATACTCCAAAGCAGGCAAACGAGAGGAATACGATGCTGTCGAGGCTATTTTCGCCAGAGCCCTTTCAATCAATCGTGCCAACGAAGGACTCATGACTGCTTTTGCGAGACACCGCTCATTTAATATCGCTCCCGAGCACACAATGAGCTCCTTCTGGAGAGAAGCAATCACAATTGAGCCTACTGAGAACCGGCATTGGCTGCGTTGGGTTGATAGCATTATCGATGAATCGCATCGTCTCCACTGTCTGGATATTCTCGAGCTCGACGTTCTCCGCAGTGGCATATTCGACCTGCTCAATTCAAAACTTAAGTCGGCGAGTAGTGGAGACGCGGAAGTCATTGAAAGTATTTATGTTCAGCTTCTCTTCAGAGTCTGTCTCTGGCTGATGCAAAGCGGATACACCGAGAGTGCCTTTGGCGCCTTTCAAGCAGCCCTGGAGCTGACATTCTTTTATCCCGAAGACTCTGAGAATCTGGAAACTGAGGAGCTGCTCAGCATGTTCTCCCGCTATTGGGAACTTGAAACTCCGCGAATTGGTGACCCACAAGCTAAAGGCTGGAGGAATACGACTGAGAAGACGCGTGTCTTGCTGACGGACCTTCAACACAGAGTTCCGGGTTGGCCGCTGCGAACCACAGATGTCGATGGCGAATCTTTGCGAAGCGATCCGTTCAGTGTAGTTCTATTTGATGACATCAGACCAATGCTTCGCCGTGTCAACACTTCACCCGCGAGGGAGGACTTGATGTGGGCGTTTGCTGGCCTTCTGGGCTATTCAGTGCCTGGTCATGAATTTGTCAGACCGACGGCCGCGCACATATGGAACGAGACATCAGACACTTTGTCATTCGACTCTGTTCTTGAATGCAGTCTTAATCTGCTGCTTAGATCACCGGGGTCGCATTCTTCCAAGTTTTGGCGATGGGCTATTGTCTTCTTCGGTTCAAAGGTCCCAGAAAAGCTGGCATCTTTCTGTAAGAGGCTGTTGAAGATATCGGAAAACAGAAGCAATATGGTTCTATGGGGGCAATACGCTGCAATGGAGCTAACTCGAGACTCATCCAAGGGACGCCAGATTGTTGAGGGTGGCTTTCAGATGCTTGAAGGACGGGAAAGCTCTCCAGACTACGTTGCCTTCTGGAACAGCTGGGCGTTAACGCTACTTCGCAGCTGCTTTGCATCTTTCAACGATGTGAAGTTCCCTCTGGATCTGAAACAGCCTCTAACAGAACAAGAAGTCAAGTCTATCCTTGACCGGAAGCCAATGAGAGTTGGCACTGTTGATGAGTCTGCCGACGAGCTTCTTCGAGCGCTTATAATACGGCTTCTTGAAATGGAAAACATCGCCCCGCAACTGCGTGACGAGGTACTCGAAAGGTCACTCTCACCTTTAAAACCGATATGCGGTGATGACGCGGAGATCCTCCACAGCACAAGGCTAGTTGTCTTTTACTACGCTGCTGTGTATGGGGCAGTTGGGTCTGGTATTCGAGTTGTGAGGAACTTTCTCAATTGGGCTGTGCGTGGTTCTGATGGTGCTGTGGATCAAGAGATGGTACACATGTTGGCTATATTTGACAACAGATATGGCCGGAGTATTTCTGATAGGATTGTCCGTCTAGGTTCTGAGGAGCCTGGTAACTACTCGTGGCTGGTGTATGATCTGGCAACGAGCCAGACGACCTCAGGACAGCGCCGGGCCTTTGAGGACTGCTTAAAACACTGTGACTTGCCCCACGTCTACGAGGCTTACATTGACTTCGAACTGAAGTCAAAAGATGGAGGCGACGTCCGTGCAAGATCCATACTAAGGAGAGCTGTGACGAAGTGCCGGTGGTCCGTTGGTCTAGGTAAATATCTTGGTATGCCAGAGATCCTGGACGGGTTTGGACCCCTTGAGAAGGAGGGGCTTCTCAAAAGCGCTAAGGAACAGGGGCTAAGAATGCCAAATATCTTAGTCGAAGGCTAGTGACTCAAAAATGACTGAATGTATTTATGACCATGACTCGTAAAGTTGGCTGCACAACTGCTGCTTACAACTTGGCTTTAGTCTTCTTCTCGTCCAAGAACTTGGCAGCAATAATACGACGCTGGATCTTTCCAGTGGCAGTCTTAGGCATGACCTCGGTGAAGAAGATACGCTGGGGGATCTTGAATTTGGAGATCTTGGATGCGAGGAACTCCTGAATCTCCTTCTCGGTGGCCTTTGCACCGGGTTTAAGCACGATTGCGGCATTGACCTGTTGTCCATACATCTCGTCCGGAGCACCGAAGGACACGGCTTCAGCTACCGCAGGGTGTTCGAGCATGACTCCGTCGAGCTCAATGGGACTGATCTTCTCACCACCACGGTTGATGAGCTCCTTGATACGGCCAGTGATGATGACAAATCCGTCCTCGTCGAGCTTTCCCTGGTCACCGGTGCGGAAGTAGCCGTTATGCGTAAACGACTCTTCGTTGGCCTTCGCATTGTTGATGTAGCCAGGGGTGACGTTGGCACCTCGGATCGAGATCTCACCCTCCTTTCCACGAGGTAGGATGTTTGCCTTGTCGTCGAGGATAACTACCTCCACACCTTGGCCGACACCAACGGTACCGGGCTTACGCTGACCAGGGGGCAGGTTGTTCGAGGTCATCTGGTGGCATGCCTCGGTCATGGCATAGGCCTCAAGTACGGGAGCGCGGAAGGTCTTTTCAAGAGCATGGAAGGTAGACGGGGCCAGCGAAGACGAGCATGAGCGGATGAAACGAATGTACGGGATCTTCGTGGGCAGCGGCGACTTGAGCAGGATCTGGTGGATGGTCGGGACGGCCGTGTACCAGGTAGCCTTGTGGGCAATGAAGTCAGCCCAGAAGGCGTGGGCCGAGAACTTGGGCGGGATGATGACGGCACCACCGGATCCAAGAGGGCCAAGGAAACCGCACAGAAGACCGTGGACGTGAAAGAGTGGCATCACCAGGTACGAAGTGTCGCTGGGAGTGAGCTTGTAGGTGTTGATGACGTTGGTGACGGTGGTGGCCATGTTGTTGTGGGTCAATGGCACGGCCTTGGGACGGCCCGTCGTTCCACTGGTGTGCAGCACAAAGGCTACCTGTGAGGGTGATGGAGGCGGGGGCACCTTTGGCGAAGCTTTGGAAGCAGCCGTCTGGAAGAGCGAACCCAGGCTCTTGATGTCAAAGCTGATCAGCCCCGTGGTGGAATTGACTTCGACCTCGACAACAGCAGCATTGAAGCGACGGGCAGCAAGGACGGCAGCGTAGTTGCTGGCGACAGAGCCCTTGGGCACAATGACGAGCTTCGACCCAACGTCCTCAATGTAGAACGCAAACTCCGACTCCTTGTAGTTGGGGTTCAGAGGAGCAGCCACGAGGGACGACGAGGTGACGGCCAGGAAGGCCACAGCAAACTCAACAGTGTTGGGCAGCGAGATGGACACGGCATCCTGGGCCTTTAGACCCAGTAGAGTCGACAGATCAGCCTGGAACTTGGCGACGGTGTCAATGAGCTTGCCGTAGCTGTAGGTCAGCGCTTTGTGCGACTTGTCGGCGGGCACGACGACAGCAGTGTGCCGTTTGTCCTGCGACTGCAATTGCTCGTAGAAAGTAGGCATTGGTGTAGAAGTGAAAGTTCAACAGACGCAAAGTCACAATCACTGAAAAAGGTGCTTTATCCCAATGACGCAATCGGGTCTGTGCGTCTAATACGAGAGTACTGGATGGAAAGACAGGGAGGAAGTGAGGAAACTGACAGAACTGGCAGACAACTAACGGTGGCAGCGAACAGTTTAAATAGTGAACACTAGAAGGACAGGGCCGGTCGTGAGCCGAGAAACTATGACCTCACCTTGCTGTAGCCGGATACGCCGTGAGCCTCACGGGTTTCTCCGTATTGCCGGCTCAGGGGTAAAGCGACATGCTCGGTCCGAAAGGCCGGGCAGCCCGCGAGCCTGCTATAATGTAGCATGCACGATGACACCACTGTCTAGTCTAGCTAGTATGGCTGTACTCGTGATAGTCTGATACCACGAACAATGTGGCCTGTGCTACTCTTCCGCTAACTACACCTAACTATACTGCAAGATAGCACATCTGCACATCTGCACATCTGCACATCTCTGTAGGCGGCCAATCAGAAACTAAAGCAATCTTCCAATTATGGGTCCCTCGACATCTGTCTCTTCGAATTTAAGTCTTTTATATATAACTCCTGAATATAGCTCCTTGAATATAACTCCCTGAATATAATTCCCTGAATAATACCACAGGCTAACTAATACCCAACATCCCAACATCATTGTGTCTCACTCTAATTTACTAGCCTGATCTCGATGTAGCAGACTTTAAAACTCCCTTCCTTTCCGTCTCAAACTCTTCTGGTACATCTCGTCTTTCAACATATACAGTGCACACTTTACTACTGACTGAGCCTGTCTACGGACTCCTCTGTCACCATCCCGTCCATCCACGGCTGCTATCGGACTATAGTGGTAAGGGTTGGGAGGTTGCTGGGCCAACCCACGAGGCGACACCTCGGACCCAGCCTCCTCCGTTTTTGTTTTGATAATTTGTGTATCCACTCCAGATCACTGGTCAGCCGTTATTTTGACCGACCGCGTCGCATCCGCGTCCTGCCTGTATTTGCTCACTCGTCTCGGTTGTCCTGTTACTACTGTTTACTAGGTTCCGCCGTCGCCCTGGCTACACCCCTGACCCCAGCACGAAGCTCGAGCCAGCTGACTACCTGCCACCATCCGGCCAAGCTTCACCAAAGTCAACACTCGATTCTGTTTGCCAGTGCATCTGTGCGCCTGACCACTGGGATCTGATTCCGCCAGCGTTCACCGCCAGCGCTCACCGTCATGGCTTCGCAGCCCGACAACGGGCCTGACACTGAGCCGGCCGTTGCCTCCACAACAGCCAAACCGGCTCCAGAAATGGAGAACCCAAAGACACCGCCGCCCAGCGCAGACGCTGCTGTGTCGCTTCCGACTCCGCTGCCTTCCGGGAGCGTCTATAAAGAGACGTCGAGCCATCACAGCGCCAACCAGGCCATCGCACCTGTACTCCCTATATCCCCCAGCAAACCTCCCCGCTCAACGTTCCCTGTACCATTCCACGACACGAACGACAGATCACCAACCAAGCATGACGTCTTTGCTTCAACGAGCTCGTCCAGCAAGGGCCACAGACCCACCTGGAGCACCTCTTCGGACTCTTCGCACCACCTAGGCAGCTCACCGAGCAAGCCGTCATATGCGCCAACGACAGTCCCTTACTCACCGTCCAAGGCCCCCGCCAGCTTCCCCACCTCGATGTCTCCTCCAGCGACATTGGTTGCACCAGCAGCTGCTGCTTCCCGTGGGTCCTCTTCGAAACCTGTCAAGCCATATCTTCCTGAAGCTATCCTCAAGCTTGGGCAAGAAGACATTGAGAAGATGTCGTCTGAGGATGCCAAGGAGAATCTCGTGCAGGCTGTGATGGCCCTACAACTCGTAAACAAGTCAATGTCCAAGTTTGATACGCTTGTGTCTCAGTACGAACTGCAGAACAAGCTACTGACCATTGAGGCGCACGAGTCGGCTCAACGATACGAGGTCGAGAACAGCATCGTCAAGCGCGAAGTCGACCGTCTCCGTATCGAGACGATGGGCACGAACGAGTCGCTCACAGAGGTCGAATCATACAAGCGTCGACTGCGTAAGATGAAGTCGCGCCTCAAGGATATGCTCGAGCGACTCGAAATAAAGGATGCAGAGATTGAACGACTCCGCCGACGCCTGCAGGAGCGGGTCATTCTGGAGCCCATTATCACGCCGGGCCCCTACGGTGGTGGCAGCCCTGGCTACGGCCAGTTCCCACAGTCACCCTCGCACGCCCAATTCACCCCCCACCATCAGACTCCGGGCTATTCACACCCACCCCCCTCGGCACATTCCGCACAGGCCCAGCAGACTCCGTCACAGTACACTCGCATGCCGCAATCACCCACGAAGCTGCCACCCATTAATGGCGCATCGGGCCGCACTTCTCAAGAGGACACTGGCCTCGAGGCCCTAGAGATGTTGGCCAGCCAAGTGCTCAGCCAGCGTATCCAGCCTCAGCACTCGCCAACAACAGTGGCAACGCCGACTGCGTACAGTCAAGCTACGTTGTCAGCCTCTGCGTCAAAGGGCCTGCTTAGCCCTCTCGAGTTCTCGAACGAATCGCCCGAAAAACGTCGCCGCGAGTCGTCGGCATCAACTATCACCGTTGTTAGCGACGAGGAGGGCACTGGCGAAGCGGACCGCAGCTTCGAGGACTCGTCGTACCAGTCTCCAAGCCGTCGTAGTCGCCACGAGGGCTCATCAGCCAGCGGCCAGAGTAAAGGCACGTCGCCGGGCTCGCCCAAGAAGTACGTGCGCAAGGACGATAACAAAATGGCCGTCGGCCGCCTCCTCGACTTCTCCCCGAGGAAGTAGCACACTGACACTCGACTCAACCAACAGACACCTCAGACACTGACTGACATTGTTGACCACACGTGATGAACTTAATGATACATGACTTGATTTTCTACAATAATTTCTACAGAATGCATTTAATACCGGAGTTAGCGGCAGCTACAGCCAGATAATCAAACTACAGCAAGGCTACACAGTAGGATACAGCCTTCATGGAGAGGCAGTCATTAGCTACTGCTTGTGCTTACAAGAGCGTCGCAGGCATGTCCTGGCCAGCCTTGCGGATGTTGTGAAGACGGTCGTAGTCACCGCTGATGATACGCTCGACAATGAGCGCATCGAGGCGGTCACGGTCCTCACGGCTAGCATCGTTCTTGTTGAGGGTGTCCATGTCGTCGTTGTATCGCTCCTGGGCACGCAGACGCAGCTCCTCCATGGCCCAGTCACCAATGTTCTCCTTGTCGAGGAAGAGGGCAAAGAACAGCGCAATCAGCATACCAGGCACGTATCCATAATAGATGAGTCCTTCCCAGCCTTCCTTCTGCTTCTCGCGCACAACCGTCCATGAGACCTCGCCAGTGACAGGATCCTCGGTGGGGATCTTGTCGAGGATACGCAGACCGCTCGACACATACTCGTCTAGTCGCAGGTTATTGCCCTGGAAGATCTGTCGTTGCTCGGTAGACATGCGCAGCTGGTCAAACAGCGAGGCGCGCTTCTCGCTGCCAGCGAGGGCACCAAGAGCAGCGACCGACTTGAGCTCGGCGTCCGAGGGGTTTCGTGTCGTGCCATCCGCGTTCTGAAAGATCTTGCTCGAGTTTGGTAATGAGCTCAACCGATTGTGAATTTCCTGCTCCAGCTCAAGGCTGAACTTGGAGAAGCCCGAGGTGGCAGCGTACTGCTTTGAGTCGAGCTTGAGGCCGCGCGTGAAAGCCCGTAGGCCCGAGAGGGGCATGCCCCGTGTTAGTCCTCGCGACAGCATGTTTTCAGTTCACAACAATGTCGAAAGAGCCGCGGTCAGATTCGGGCAGCAGTTGAGACAGGATCACAGGATGCACCAGTAGCAATTGAGGGGTCCAGTCCGAGCGATTGCTAGACTGATCGATTCCAAGCTGGTGAGTCTGAGCTGTGAAGTCAGAAGTAAGCCTAAAAATCTGTGTACCGTGATTGGTTGTGGAATGTACGGAGTACGCAAATATGCCAGTAACCGCCATAGCGTAAGCCGTGCGCAAGTCGTTCGCTGCTCCAAAGCGTCTACTCAGCGAACGGTAGTGATGGATGAAGTGTACAATTGCGGTTTAAAGTGTTTACATGGTTACATGGCGAGGGATCAATGATTCTCGTTATAGCCAATTACCGTGACGTTCCGCAGGAGACTAACAACTATTAGCCATCGTGTAGCGTTGAGAAGAGTAGGGAGCATTCTGTTTTGGTTGAAAAATGCGAGGGACCTTGAATGGTGCCGGCTTGAAGACCACAATCTGTAAATGTGCTGTTCCACTCCCGATTTCCCAGCGCTGGGTACTCCAACTTTAATGGTGTCGGCAGCTGACAGGTGCTTGGAGAAGCAAGGCTGACGTGTGCGGCTAAAGCTTAAGACAAACGGCTGACGCTCTTACGCACGGCTACGCGTGACTGGTCCTTCCTAATTAGGTGTGAGTAAATGTGAGACTGGATTTTTCACTCAGCTCAGTGTATAGGTTCACGATCTAGGCATTGAACCAGCTCTACAGCATACCAAAAATGAAGTTCATCCACACTGACGAGGTCCTCGAGATCCCCTCGGACGTCACTGTCGAGATCAAGGCCCGTCTTGTCACCGTCACCGGCCCCCGCGGTACTCTGTCCAAGAACCTGCGTCACGCCCATGTCACGTTCACCAAGCTCTCCGACAAGCAGGTCAAGCTGACTGTCCACCACGGTGACCGTAAGCACGTTGCCACTCTGCGTACCGTCAAGTCGCTCGTGAACAACCTCATCATTGGTGTCACCAAGGGTTTCAAGTACAAGATGCGTTACGTCTACGCCCATTTCCCCATCAACGTCAACGTCCTTGAGGCCGGTAAGGTCGTCGAGATCCGTAACTTCCTGGGTGAGAAGCGTGTCCGCACCATTAACGTCCTTGAGGGTGTCAGTGTTGAGATCTCGTCTGGACAGAAGGACGAGATCGTCCTTTCCGGTAACTCGCTCGAGAACGTGTCGCAGTCTGCTGCCGACATCCAGCAGATCTGCCGTGTCCGCAACAAGGATATCCGTAAGTTCCTCGACGGTATCTACGTTTCCGAGCGCGGTAACATCGAAGTGGACGCTTAAGCGTCTGGACTGTAATATTATGAAAAGTTTCGTTTGCAATGCTACAGTAATGACATGTACAGTTATGTTAAATATCCGAATTGGTGGCAGATTGTTGAGCCATGACAATGGTAGAATTTGTAAAGCCAATGACCGTACGGTTACTTCTAGGTTGCACTGGCACGGTCTTGATCTCATTGTGTCATCGTACTACACGTCACTCCTTGAAGAACTGTTCCGGGGTGTAGAACTTGAGACCAACGCCCTTGGCGAACCCAATGTCAGCATCACTATGATCTTGATGCCGGCCAGCAGCATCGCCGACATAGAAGGACTTACTCATGTCAATTGGCGTGCCGAGATCCTCAGCGAGCTGTTCCCACATGCCAATGTCTGGTTTTCTGTATATTCGCTGCGATACACCTTGGGCCCTTGCTGCAGCGTAGTAACGCACAGGCACATCAGCGTCGGCGACAAACTGGTTAACACGGCCCTGGAGATTTGTCAAGCTCTTGCGCCCGGGAATGGGAATGACAGCACCCTGGTTGGAAAAGATGACGATCTTGTATGCAATAGAGGTGTCGATATCTTCATGGACCTGTCCATCAGGTACCGAGCCTGCGTGCAGGTGTCGAAGTACTTCGGGGACGCTCGAATAGAGCCATTTCCAGTCATTGGGACCGCGTGAAAATTTGTAGCCCGACTTCGTATCTATAAGTGTTCCGTCCATGTCGAAAGCAGCGACGATCACGGGTTTCGTACCTGACTCGTCATCTGCAGAGTGCTTCACAGAGTCTGGATCCTCAGAACCAGGCTCATCCTTGATCTTGGATTCTTCGCTGGCAATGGGATCTTCACTGGTCTTGGATTCTTCAATAGTCTTCGGGTCTTCACTGCTCTTGGAGTCTCTGGTCTCCGACTCTTTGGTCTCTGGCTCTTTGGTCTCTGACTCTTTGGTCTGTGACTCTTTGGTTTTCTTTAGTGCCTTTGCCTTTGGCTCAGTTGCACCAAAATGATGGGTGAGGCCCGTGACGAGATAGTTGTCGACAACATTCCATTCGAGCTCATCTTTTTTGGTCTTCGCGGCTGCCGGTTTGGCACCGAAGAAGTCTGGCTGAGCGGGGCGTTTTGGCGGCATGGCAAAACGCGAATCTGATGCGTTGCTCGAGATGCGCGCAGCAACCTACCCGCGCCCTAGCAGACCCAGCGAGTCCATGGTCCCACTCGTAGCCATTACGCTCAACGGCATTATGTACTGTAAGATATCTATGAGGTCTAGACTTCACGCCAGTGTTCTTAAGGTATATGCCAGTCCGGGGCAAACTGCTACTCTTCTATGCTGCCCTGCTACTGGACTCGGTTGTAGCTGATACACAGGCGGGTCATAGCGCATACACACGCCTTAACCCCACGGTCCCATAGGGCAGGTAGGGGTCTATTTTTGGCCATCCTCTACAAGCTCGTATGGGTGTTATGCTGCTTGGTTCTCGTGATGGGCCCATGACTGGCTGACGAGCTGACGGGCTCATGACACACTGTGCAATTGCGTCTACCCCTATATGTTTACCTCGTCAAACGTCAAAGTGCAGCTGCTTGCAGCCGCCGCATCTCATCAACCTTAAATGACGAAGTATCAACGAGCCAAATTGACATCGCAAAACTAGACATGTCCTCCTGAATGCCCTCGCATCAGTCAGCTGGCTGCATTCCATGGTGTAATTTTCAGGCCACACCGTCTCCGCCACCCCTCACTCCACACCATAATGCCGGTCCATGCGGGACCCGTGCCGCCGGTGCCTGATCTGCATAAATCGTAACCCATCTGTCGACCATGGGCGCCGCGTCTTTGCATTTGTCAACTTCCCTACGTGTCTGAGGTTTGAAGTACAGTCGCCATGACCACTTCTCACTTGGTGAGTGCAGTGCCAACAGCTCTCCGAGAACCAGCTAACCCAGGGCGGCCGCAAGCGGGCCTTGAAGAAGATCCAGTTCACGATGATGGTGTGCGGGGCTTCGGGCGCCGGTCGTACCACTTTTGTCAACAGCCTGTGCGAAAACAAGGTCCTCCAGACGGCCGAGGAATCGTTTGAGCCGGCAAAGGCGCACATTGAGCGCGGCATCGACATGCGCAACCGGTCGACGGAGCTCGAAGAACCCGACGGCACGCGCATCTCGCTCAACATCATTGATCCGCTCGGGTTTGGCGACGCCATTGACAATTCCCTGTGCTTCGACTCCATTGTCGGCTACCTCGAGAGTCGCTTCGACGAAGTTCTCGCAGAAGAGTCGCGCATTCGCCGCAACCCGCGGTTCACCGACAGCAGGGTCCATGTGTGCCTCTACTTTATTGACTACACGGGACACGGACTCAGGGAACTCGACTTGGAGATGATGCGCAAACTTGCTCTGCGCGTCAATGTCATTCCGGTCATTGGCCGCGCCGACAGCCTTACCCCCGTGGAGAAGTCGGCCGCCAAGCGCGTCATCATGGAGGACATTGAACACCATCGAATCCCAATCTTCACTTTTCCTTATGATCCCGAAGAGGACGACCCAGAGACGGTGCGAGAGAATTCGGAGCTCCGAGAACTACTGCCTTTTGCAGTTGTTTCGGGCACCGACACAAAGACGCTGGGGTCAACTGTTCACTTCGGCAGAGCCTACCCTTGGGGCTTTGTCGACAGCGACGACCCGCGGCAGTCGGACTTCCCCATACTGAAAGCGGCTCTGTTTGGTACACATCTGGCCGACCTCAAGGACATCACACACGACTACTTGTACGAGAAGTACCGAACCGAGAAGCTGTCGGGTTCTGCAGAGAACATCCGAGAGTCTCGCTCGCTGAATGCTGAAGACCTGGCAAACCAGTCGTACGCACTCAAGGAGGAACAGATTGCACGCGATGGGCTCAAATTAAAGGACAATGAGGAGCGTGTTCAGCGAGAAATTGAACAGCGCCGCCTCGAGCTCGTTGCGCGCGAAAACGAGTTGCGAGAGCTCGAAGCTCGCATCTCGCACGAGCGATCACGTTCCTCGGCTATCACCGAAGCATCCTCTCTTCCGTCGTTATCCCTTACGGTTGTCGAGTCGGCTGTCTCAGAAGCTCCAACGTACGACACCCAAAGTTCGCCCTCGTTGCGTCCCTTTCAGACGGCCGAATCAGTAGCGAGTGAGACCATCACAGAGAGCACGCACGACCATGCTGGCGAATGATCGCAAATAGCTCGGACTAGCCCTTTAGCATAGAAAAGACACGCATTCGTTATATTTTTCAACCCAAGTCGTATGAGCCTTTGTCAGGAACCTCAGTCCCGATTAGTTCTATCTCCAGTTATGAATATCTACAGTCATCAACTATGAATTAGCCGTTCAGTCGTCCTGATCCCAGTTGCCAGTGGTGGTCTGTTTTGGCATAACGGGTCCACCAGCGCGCTTCGCCATGATGATCTGGTCCACTGAAAGGACCGTGGTGGCCGCATCGGTAGCCAGCTGCACGGCCGATTTCTTGGCCGCTAGCAGGTCAAAGATGGCATTGGCCTTGGCATCGAGGATTCCAGTTCCATTGTTGTCGTCGACATCAACACCCTCAGTGGCACCGCTCTTCTTCGCATGTGCAGCGTATAGTCGTGACACGACTTCGGTAGCATCGAGTCCAGCGTTCTCGGCAAGGGTGCGAGGAATAATCTCCAGAGCCTCACCGTACTTCTTGATGGCGTGCTGGAGCAAGCCAGGAGTGCGCTCACCGAAGGCCACAATCTCGCTGGCCAATGAAATCTCAGCGGCGCCAGCACCGGCCAACAGCTGCGAGTCCTTGGACAATGCCTTGACAACATTGACACCATCATCAATGGCACGCTCAACGTCATCAAGAGCGTTCTGGGTAGCACCACGCACGATGATCGTGGCCGTGCGAGTAGTCTCATTCTCCTCTTGTCGGAACACAGTAACTCTGTCACCACCAATCTCGATGGTCTCGACAACATCAATGGTTCCGAGCTCCTCAGGCATGGGCGCGCCGAGACGCGGAAGAGGAGTGGCGCCAACCACACGGCACAGACGACGAAGGTCGAACTTGCTGCCGACTCTGAAGACAAGAATGCCGTGGCGGTTGAGGTAATGCAGGGCGAGCTCGCCAACACCGGCTCCGGCAATGACGACACGCAGACCAGTGGCAGCGAGCTCCTTGACGGCAGCCTCAAGCTGGGCCTCCTCGCCCTTGGAGAACTCAAGCATCTCCTTGGCGTTATGCAACAAAACGGTTCCCTTTGTCTCGGTGGACGTGGTGTCCAGGGGACACGAAAAGATCGCAACCTTGGACTTACCGTGGATCTTCTTCAGGTTTCCCTCGGGCTCGCGGTTGAAAACCATACCGCGAACAACGACAGAGCTCTCGAGGGATGCACCGAGAATCTTGACCACGCGAACGTTGTCAACGTTGAACTGCTTGGCGTTCTTGGGCAGCACGTACGACACGGCCTCAGCTACGAGTGGCGCCAGTATGTCCTCGTTACCGTACTGCTTAGAGGCAATGGCAGTGCGAACAGCGCGCGTGAGCAGCTTGGGATCGTGCAGATCAGATACATTGTCGGCAACCATCTTGTCGAGAGTCTCGAGGGCAAAGTTCTTGGCCTGTTCGTAGCCCTGGGCAATCTCCGTAGCATTGAGTCCTAGACGCAGCAGCTCCTCGGCCTGGTTGAGTAGCTCGCCGGCAAGGATGATGACGAGGTTGGACGCGTCGCCCATCTCCGTCTCCTGCTGCTGGCTCGCCATAACGACCAACTTAGCAGCTGGGTGAACGATCTCAAGCTCACGCAGAATCGTCGCGGCGTCACTGGTAAGGAAAATCTTCGAGAGATGGTTGACAACAATCTTGTTCCGTCCACAGGGTCCAATTGACGTACGCACCATGGACGAGATCTCGCGCACCGCGGCAATGTTACGGTTGACGGCTCCGTCCTCGGCCTGGTACGTCTGGTACCCTTGCTTGAACAAGCCCGCATTCGGGGCGCTGGGGAGTTTGAGGGACATTCTGCAAAAAGCTTACTGTCAATAGGCGCCGGATGTTACCGTTGGAACCTCTTTACTCGCAAGCGTTGCACAGATCAAAAGTTCAATTTCACCGCGTGGATGCTGAGCGAACAATTTCGACGGTAGGGTAAAACGTAGCCGCGCGTTTAGTTGGCACCGCATGCTTAGACTGTGGGGCATATAACCAACTACCCAGTACCTGCTCTTTCAGTGTAATATTTTCAGTGTAATTGACGATCTCGGTGTAATTGGCATTCACGAGCTGTGCCACGGTTTATTGGTATATCTGGCATCTCGTCTCTTGTCCAACTGAGGCCCCAGTGCTGACCCCTGTTTCATCAAGGCACTGCGCCATGGACGCGCCAGACTACTCGCCCGTCGAGCACCTACAGGCTCTGTTTCCGTCAGTCGCCAGTCTCACGCAGCTCGAGGCTACGAAGCAGTACCTGGCGTTATATGCATCGAGCCTGGCAGTGAAGCAACAACACACGACGCAATTACAGGATGCGCGAGGAGTCAATGTCGATAATCTGGTGACGGCCTGCGACAGCGTCGGGTCCATCTCGGAGGAGATTGACGAGCTGCGTTTGCACGCTCAGAAGACTTCGCAAGATATCACTACCATTACTCAAGATATCAAGAAACTCGACAATACAAAAGCGAACCTCATTCAGACGATTACTATGTTGAAACGTCTGCAGATGCTAACGACTGCCTACAACCAGCTCGCCAGCCTCGTGGCCAAACGCCAATACCGCGAAATGGCCCAGACGTTACCGGCTGTTCTCGAGCTAGCGATGCACTTCCGCCAATTTCGCAGCATTGACCAGATCGCCAAACTGAGCCGACAAATATCCGATCTGCAGACCAAAATCACCGACCAAATCTTCAACGACTTTGCCACGGCCATTGAGCGTCAAGGCTCGGACCCAGACCCCAAAGTCGACGGCTCACTGGCAGATGCTTGTATTGTACTCGATTCACTTGAAAGTAGTTCCACGGAACGGGACCGTCTCATTGCCTGGTATTGCAATGTGCAGTTGAAAGAATACAGGACCATCTTCTCCACCAACGACGAGGCGGGTTCTATTGAGAACATCTCTCGGCGTTACGGATACCTCAAGCGTCTCCTCAACACACACGGAGAGGAGATCTCGCACTACTTTGCTCCCTCGTGGGATGTCGGCAACGAACTCTGCCAGAGATTTTGTCAGACAACTCGGGAAGATATCCACAGCCTCTTCTCGCAGAAGAACGGCATGTCTGCCACTGAGTCGGAAGTTCAAATTTTGCTCAATGCTCTCAATGAAACCCTGGAATTTGAGCAGTACCTCGACCGAAAGTTCAAACTGCCCGCTAAAAGAGAAGATGGAACGGTCAGAACCTATGCGAACTCCATCTCTTCAGCATTCCAACCGCACCTAAACATATGGATCATGCATCAGGACCGCATTCTTACCTCTAAGTTTGCCCAGTACCGTGCACCGGCCCCTCCTTCGAACGACGAGGATGGCGATGCCAGTTCACCCACAGTTCTGCCCTCATCGGCAGACTTATTTATTTTCTATAGACAGCTGCTGACTCAGACGTCGAAGCTGTCCACAGGCCCACCGTTGCTCGATCTAGCAAATCTTTTTGGAAAGTGGCTTCACGTGTACTGCACGCAGGTTCTTCGACCGCTCCTGCCAGAACGCCTTGCCTCTGAAGATGATATTCGCCTGATTTGCTTTGCCTTAGCAACAGCCGACTACTGCTTCACTACTACGACCCAATTAGAGGATCGCCTTGTGGAGCAGATTGACGCTGACCTGAAGGAAAAGGTCACTTTGGAGTCTGTGAAAAATATGTTCCTGGAAACCATCAACATGTGCATCAGCAGTCTCGTTGCCAAGGTTGAATCTTCGTGCGATTTTGCTTGGAGAGAGATGGCCAATACTAACTGGGCAAAACTCGAAACTGTCGGGGATCAGAGTGGATATGTCAACGAGCTCACAACCAATGTTGAGCGTAACACGCGTACCATATTGGCCTTCATGGCTAAAGAGCTATATTGCCGCATGCTATGTGACAAGGTTGTCGAGGTCATCTCCAATGATTTCCTGAAGAACGTTGTTCGCGTCCGGCCCATTTCAGAGGTCGCTGCTGAACAAATGCTTCTCGACTTGTACGTTGTTAAAGGCTGCTTTTTGAACCTCCCCTTACTGCGTCCAGCTGAGAACGATAATGCTTCTGGTGACTCAGCTTCCCTTCAAGCAGGCCGGGACGAGCACTCGGATGCTCCGCAGGTTTCTCAGGCATACACGCGACATGTCAACAAATGTCTTGGCAGAGTGGAGACCATCTTCAAGGTCATTCTCACCCAGAGCGAGCCTTCTGAGGGCCTCATCCAGAACTACTTCTTCCTGATTGGCGACAAGTCGGCGGAGAACTTTGGCAAGATTTTAGAACTGAAGGGCGTACCACGGTCTCAGCACAGCCGATTGCTTGAAGTGTTCTACTCCCACCTGAAGGCTCACGACAACCTCGTCGAAGATTCACCACTTTTGAAGAACTTGAGCCTCCGACCTACAACGTCGTCAACACCCACTATGACATCCGGTCTCGGCTCAAGACAGGCGAGTGGGCCGTTCCTGCAAAATGGGTCCAGTAACCCACTGGCATTTGAACCGAAGCTGCTAGGGTCGTCTCTACTATCCAAAGAGGGACTTGAGCGCTTCGCTCATGGAGCCGAAGCGCCTGTCAATAAGTTCAGCGAAAACTTCCGTAATAACATTGGACGGCTGTTCCGTCGTGATGGCGGTACGCGATCCCCTGTTGGTAGGAACTAAGTTATCCATTGCCAAACGTTGGCTCGGATCACTACACAGTTGAAATCAAATGCCTGCATTTCCACTTCGCATCATTCATACACCCTTAAATAGAATTAATATCATTGTTATGTACATTACAAGCCTGACATGAAGACATACTCCATCTTATCTCCGCCAAACTGTAGAACATCCTTGCTATGCAACTCAATATACCGACTCGTGGGCACTGCCTCGAAATTAAGTTTTGTTCCATGCGAAGACTCGAGATCAATCAGGTATGGCTTAGTGATTTTGTGAGTTTCTCCATACTTATCACGGGAGGTGATCTGACGATACTGAATGACCGCGTGCTGTTTGGACGCAGAGCGTATGTCCAATGGAATATCGCAGATCTTGACATCTCGTCCCAATAAATAATGCTTCTTCTGGTTGAGCTTGATCGTGTCCAGAACTTGCCCATCTGGACTGAATATATAGAGCCGGAACTGAGGGGCCTTGGGAGGGTCAGCTGCCTCTAAAGGATCGTGGTACTTGAGCACATCTCCCGTCGTGATCCTCTTCGACTCAGTCGCCAAGACTCCAGACTGATTCAAGTTGGGTTTAGCCGGAGGCTTCTGCGGTGCTTCGTCATCACGATCATTATCTCTGGGTGACACTTCACGCTTAACTCGACTTTCGTCGTAACCTCTTGACCTGGAACCAGGCTCGCGCTCTTCTCTCTTTACTCGCTCACCCCTGGTTCCAGGACTACGGGACCGTCTAGTGTGCCGATATTCGTCCTCTTCTCGCTTCACAGATCGATAACGCTCATGACGATCATCCGAGTCGTAACCTCGTCTGCCACTTGATCTGTAGCTGTCATCCAACTCCTCCTTTTTGACGTATTTGACGTCTTCGCTCAACCTCGAACGCTCAACTCCATCCCTGCTCCGGCCACGATAACTACTGCCTGTGGAGGGCATCTCATGCTGTAGTTCATCTCCAAGAGAATGCTAGGCTCAATATCGCTAATCGTTACCGCATTTACCCTGCCTGGGCTCCATTCAACCTGACGGACAGCTGCCCCTTGCACCTGGCCAGGTAAATAGTTTTAAGGAGTTTTCATGTATGTCAGGCCTTCCATGACCTGTAATACTCATCCATTGGACTTTGCTGTACTCCATATCGGTGTGGGGACAAGATGTCAGAGGTAGAGGTCGTCCGTCTTGGGTCAGGGTCCTGCCGTTTTAGGAAGTCAGCGTCCCTGACCGAAAATGGAAGTAGTGAAAATCAATTTCAAAAAAAAATTGATCCGATACCATACCGGTTTTGTCTCGGCAAAGGGGTTATTGTAGCTTGGCCATCAGAGTCCTGGAATTTATCGGGACATACTGGGACGCCAGGATACGTTGACCATGGCTCGTTCAAATTCCGTGAAGCAGAAGAATCGTCCTGCTAAGACCAACTCTCGCAAGGTCAAGTCCAAGTCTGAAGATGCTTCCATTGAGGACCTGAAGATCCGGGTCGAGAAGTTTGGCCGAGAGGAGGGTGATGTCAAGCCAAAGAGCGCTTCAGAACTTACCAAGTTTGAAGAGCTCCCTCTCTCAAATGCTACTCTCCAGGGACTGCGTAGCTCACATTTCGTCAACATGACCGACATCCAGAAGCACAGCATTGTACCGGCTCTTCAGGGAAGCGACATTCTTGGAGCTGCTCGTACCGGATCGGGAAAGACACTGGCATTTCTGATCCCTGTATTAGAAGTCCTCTACAGACAAAAGTGGACCCAGTACGACGGTCTGGGTGCCCTCATCATTTCGCCGACTCGAGAGCTGGCTATGCAGATCTTCCAGGTCCTACGTAAGATTGGTCGTTCCCATAGCCTATCAGCTGGTCTGGTTATTGGAGGTAAGGATGTAAACGTTGAATCTGAGCGCCTTTCAAGACTCAACGTTTTGATTGGCACGCCTGGTCGTCTGCTACAGCATTTTGATCAGACAGCGGGCTTCGATGTGTCCAACCTTCAGATGCTAGTTCTAGACGAAGCCGATCGTATCTTGGACATGGGATTCAAGTCCACGATTGATGCTATTGTGGGTCACCTGCCTACAAGTCGTCAAACGATGCTATTCTCGGCAACGCAGACTAAGAGTATATCTGACCTCGCGCGCCTCAGTCTGACAGAGCCGAAGTACATTTCGGTCCACGAAGATAAGGTGGCTACACCTAAGGGTCTAGAACAGTTCTACATTGTGTCGCCTCTCGATGAAAAGCTTGACAACTTGTACGCTTTCATCAAGAGCCACATCAAGACCAAGATCCTAGTGTTCTTCTCGTCTTCAAAGCAGGTCCGATATACCTATGAATCGTTCCGAAAAATGCAGCCTGGTATCCCCCTTCTACATCTCCACGGCAAACAGAAACAACAGGCCCGAATCGATGTGACGGCCAAGTTCTCGTCTGCCCAGCAGAGCTGCTTATTTGCTACAGATATTGTGGCCCGTGGTATCGACTTCCCTGCTGTCGACTGGGTTATCCAAGTCGACGCTCCAGAGGATTCGGCCACTTACGTGCATCGTGTGGGACGATCTGCTCGGTTCGACAAGAAGGGCCGGGCTCTCATGTTCCTTACGCCCAAAGAAGAAGAGCCGATGATCCAGGCTCTTGAGAAACGCAAGATCCCTGTCAATAAGCTGACAATCCGCGAAGCAAAGAAGAAGTCGATTAAGAACGATCTTCAGGCGCTTTGCTTTAAAGATCCTGAGCTGAAGTACCTCGGCCAAAAGGCATTTGTTTCCTATGTTCGATCGGTCTACCTGCAGAAGAACAAGGATATTTTTAAAGTTGAAGACCTGCCTTTGGAGAAGTTTGCCATCAGCTTGGGACTACCCGGTGCTCCTAAGATGAAGATCCGAGGCGGAGAGGGTTCGAAAGAGGCCAAGAATGCCTCTCGCCGGCTGCTCAAGCTTTCTAAGGATGCGGCTCTTGATGATGATAACGATAATGACGAAACGAACAAGGCTGAATCACAGCCCAAAGTACGCACAAAGTACGACCGCATGTTCGAAAGACAGAACCAAAATGTCCTTTCTGAGCACTACAGGAGCATGACCAAGACAGAGGAAAATGGCGACGAAGAGGACGATTTCCTATCTGTCAAGCGCCAGGATCACAACATTGAAGACGATCTGCCCGATCTGGATGTTAACAGCTCTAAGCGATCCCAGAAGAAGGCTCTGTCCAAGAAGCTGTCGCTGAAGACCAAGGGTATGCCCACCAAACTGGTGTTTGACGACGAGGGTAAATCGCACGCCATCTACGAGTTTGAGGATGTCGAGGACTTTAAGAAAGCTGGCGAAGCATCCAAGCAGATTGAAGAGTTTGTTGAAAAGGAGGCCGCAGTTATGCAGGAGCAAGATCTCGAGGATAAGCAGCTCGTGCGTGAGAAGCGTCTTGAAAAGAAGCGACGTCGCCAGGAAGTTGAACGACAGGCACGTGAGGACGAGCTCGATGATGGGCCTGCGCAGGTCTACATTGGCGGTGCTGACGACGCTGAACCCCGCATTGAGGATGATTATGAGTCCGCGAGCGATGCTGAGCCCGAGCCTAAGAAGCCTAAGTGGTTCCAGAAGGACGTTCCCAGCAGGGACACGAGAATGCTCGAGGTCGAGGAGCCTACCACACTCGAAGATCTCGAGGCCCTGTCCAGTCGCCTCATCCACGGTAAATAATCCCCCATGTAAATATTATTGCATTGTATTATTAATTTTATTTCCATCTATTAACTGTCACTTTAATCCCATGCATACCAATTGGGCAGTTGTGCCGCTGAAATGCACGTGCATATATGCACCCCTGACAGCCTTGCAATTAAAGTAGACGATTCGGTTGGATTGAGCTTAAATTCGACTTGAACCATCATCGAAATGCATCTTGGGGCCTGACAAATTCTCAGAAATTTACTATATGCTTGATGTCTCGTCGTGAGCTGCTGGCGGAGCCCAACATGGAGGGCCAGACGAAGCGTCCTAGGGCCGTACGTTTGAGCCTATTGTCGGCGGTCATAGCCATGGCTTTTCTCATGGCCTTCATTGTGAACAGGGCATTCCCCATATTCACACGACTCACGCCTGATTCTGCCAGTCGCCACGATCCGTGGCGTATATACCCCAGTCTTGAGGCCATGCTTTGGCACGACGATCAGAGTACCGACGACCGAACAGTATATGGATCGAAGTTGGAACCATGGCAGCTCGACACTTCACGAGAGTACCACCTTAGTCGAAATGGCCCATGGAACTCGTCACAACCGAAGACTACACGAGAGTACACGTTCACCATCTCTCAGGTCGAGACATGGCCAGCAGGCGTGAACAAGACGATGACACTTATCAACGGTAAGTTTCCAGGACCTGTCATTGAGGCAAACGTGGGTGATCGCATTGTGGTACATTACGTAAACGAGGCAACTCTAGCCTCAACTCTGCATTTTCATGGCATGTTTCAGAATGGCTCAAACCACATGGACGGAGTCCAGGGAATCTCCCAGTGCGCCATCCCTCCCGGCTCATCCTTCACATATGACTTTACTGTCAACGATCAGTGGGGAACATACTGGTACCACTCTCATTATAGTACCCAATACTTGGAGGGGATAGTGGGACCAATGATTATCCATTCTCCAGACGAAGATGCTATTTTTGCAGATCAGTATGACGAGGATGTCATCATCTTTCTCAGTGACCTCTACTTTGAGAGCTCATATGCACTTATTGAGAGTTACTTGGCTCCAGAAGTGGGAAACTCGGAACCCGTTCCTGATTCTGGGCTCATTCAGGGAGTAGGTCGGTTTGATTGCTCATCTCTACCTTTGGACTCTTCCTATAACTGTTCCGAGGGCCCTGCGAATTCAGAAGCAGTGATCCCCATACATGAGAACAAGACGTACAGATTCAGAATCGTGAGCGCAGGCGGCTTCTCTGAATTTGATTTCTCCATAGATAACCATGTTTTGACGGTTATTGAGGCGGATGGTACAAACACGAAGGGGCTGGAACTTGACGTTTTACGAGTTGCTAACGCCCAAAGGTACTCTGTGCTCGTTGACATGAACCAAGGCGATATCTCGGACGGTTTTTGGATGAGAGCAACCATGAATACGTACTGTTACGATAGCGATGAAATGCGTTTGGATCCTGACTTGAAAGCCGTCCTTGCCTATCCCGATCTAACGAAATCAATCATGACCAATGGCGGTTTTGTTGGCAGCTATCCGAATACTACATCGCACAAGATCGATAACTCTGAGGGTCGATGTCTTGAGCTTGACGAATCTCTACTGGAGCCTGTGATTGTCGAGGCAGCTCCAGATCCGCACACTTTGATCTCCCTAGACGCATCGTTTCAGGTGCGTCGGCTCCAGATTTCATACGGTTTCTTTAATGACTCGACTTACCATCATCCGCCCAACAATTACTCGACACTCAAAGAACTGTACTATAATCTCGACAATGGTAACGAAGAGGTTTTTGACGAGACAGCTGTCACACCCAGCTGGGCGAACAATGACATGGTCGTCACTATCAATGAAGATGTAGTGGTGGATGTTCTCATTAATAACTTTGACGACGGGTGAGTGATATGCATCTTGATCCCTGTCTCTAACGCAGAGCACACCCGTTCCACTTCCATGGACTCAAATTCTGGGTCCTCGCTTCGGGCCAGGGCTACTTTGACGAGTCGATGTACAAGAACATCAACACCACCAATCCCATTCGGCGGGATACGGTCCAAGTCAGTAAGTACATGTCCATTTGTGAGGCAACGCTAATGCAGATGGCTACGGATGGGTTTTGGTACGCTTCATGGCTGACAACCCGGGCATATGGCCCATGCATTGTAAGCTAACCCATCTATTCGGGACCAAACTAACTAAGGCCACATTCTTTGGCATACGGTTGCTGGAATGCTCATGCAGTTTTCAATACTTCCCGGCCGAGTCGCAGAACTCCTCAGGCCTACGGAGGAGTGGTTCTCTCTATGTAACCTTTAAGGTGGAGAACTGCAAAAGAAGATGAAAACGTATTTAACAAAATTCGGACTCATACAGTCCGTCACAACTCATATTACATTCAATACATAATTAAGCGACTCGATGCCACCAAACGACAACTTCCTGATTAAGAAGTAATGGGTTCTGAGCCAGGGACAATCGTCTCCATTACCTGATCATCAGACTCGGCAAACTGGCGCTCGCTAGTTGAACCTGGACCGTCCTTGACCCATACCATGGGTTTATTGTTCTGAAGCGTTTCGTCTCGCTCGGTGGGGTGCTGGTACACGCACTTCGCGTTTCTGCAGTTGACGCCAAACTTGCATTGCTCGTTGACAGGGTGCGTGAACATGCAGTCCGCGCGGTCACAATCGGCACCATTGCGACACACGACATGCGATCGCGGGTGTCTGTAGCGGCACCGTGGGTTCGTGCATCGGTCAAGGAACCGGCAAGTCTCAAGTACCTTTTCGGGGATCGGCTCGGGGGCTCGCACGAGAGAGCCTGACGCGTGTGCCTTGGCACAGCCCGCATCGGCGCACGAATCTTTACTCGGACACCATTCGAGGTCTGTTACGCGAGCCTCGTTATTTGCCGGTGTCGGGTGACCAAACGCGCACTGCGTGTTGGCGCATTTCGAGGTAAACCGGCATAGCTTGATCTGAGGTTCAGCGAACCCTTGTGGCTGCTGCTGAGTCTGCTGGGGCCTCTGAAATGCACCGAAGTCACGGTTCTGATTACTGTTGTTGTTCGTGAACTTGTTGAAGCCGCCCGCGGCAAATTTTGCTCGGTACTGCTCAGCAGCACCCCGCATCTGAGCCTGTATCTCCTCAGGAATCATGAGTCCGGGAGGCAGTGGGTCCTCGCCAACGTGCAGGAAGGTACAAGTGCCTACCGCATGTGAGCATGAAGGGTAGTAAACACACGGCTTAGTAGGGTGAACATAGTCGCAGCTCGAACCCTTCTGACAGTTTGGCCACTGCGAGCACCTCTCACGAATCAGCTGCTTACGACCCAAAGCATCAAAGCCCGTGTTATTCGAGTCCAAATTCCTGTCACCCTGGCCGTCCTGACCTAGGCGGGCAACGAACGCATCAGCGCCGCCGTTAGCGAAGTTACCAGGTATCCGACGCTTCTGGTTTGCGTTTTTCCCAATTCGCGAACCTAGACTGGAAGATGGTACGCTTGGTGTTGTAGACTCAGTAGACGCGGTCGATCCAGGCTTCGATGACCCACCAAAGCGAGATATTCTCTGGCGAAGTTTTTCCTCCTCAGTCATATTGCTCGTCGGCAACGCCCGTGTCGGCATACTGGCTGTGTTGAAGCTGACCTGATGCGTGTGACTCTCTGGGAAGGCAGATTTAACTTCCGCAATGGGAGCTACATCGCCACTGTCCTCTTCCATAGCCTGGTCGTATGTGCTCGGGCCTTGGCCGTTTTGGATTCGAAGAGCTTCTTCAATAGCCCATTCTGAGAACGAGTTGTCGAATTTGTCGCCAAAAAGTCCTTGGAGCTCACCGCTGATGTTCTCAGGCGAGTTTCCATTAGAAATCATCACTACAATGTACTGAGCCACGAAGTTGAGATCCTCATCGAGTCCAAAAGTGCTGATCCGGTTTCGCACACTCTCCTGCAGTGCAAGACCCTGCTCCGACTCGGCTGTGATTTGGACAGACATGTTAGTTTCGTAAGTTTGCTTTACACCTGGATGGATCCAAAGTGTTAATGGGCAAGTTTGTTTGCCTACTGAGAAACTTGCCATTAGATTTTAACCCTAAACATGATATTCCCAACTTAGTCAGAATCGGTTCCGCCGCGCGACTTCTTGATCCAGCCAGTCTAATTGTAGCGAGAACGAAAACCTAATAAGTTTAATAGCGATATCTTAACTTTCAGTATAGTCCGTATACCATACGGGTTTTCGATGCCTTGAAGTCCATTAAGCTCACCGTCACCGGGTTTGCTCCATAATCGAGTGAACTCGAATGATCGATTTTGTGTATGCCGCATATGTACTATGCCACGGTGAGCATCTCCTGTTCAATAGTTCCAAAAAGTTCCTGAATGCAGATGGCAATCTTTGACAGCTCCTCAGTGATCGTAACAGTGACAAGAATGTAAGAGTAGAATAACACAAAGTCCTCCTCGTCGAGCTCCTCGTTGCCCTGCTCCTCGTCATGTAGCCACTTCGAACGGAAGTCGCTAAGCTTCAATAGCATTCGATCTATGGCATGCGTTGTAGACGGTAACTTGTCCGGGAGAGGGAAGCCCAACTTCATGGCAGCAGATACTAGGTAGAAGAACAGGAAAATACGCGAGCATAGTTCTCGTCTCTCGGAGTTTGTGTGCTGAATGAGTTCAAGCTCATGTGACGATGGCTTGGGATACTTCGCCACAAGAACACCAATATTCTGGAAACCATCGAGGATACGCTGGGTCGCGTGTACAATTTCCTTGTACTTTTCAACGGGAAACTGACCCTTCAACCGCCACTCATTTGGTGCATGTGTGAGTAGTGACTGAAGATGCACCATCGTACGTTGCAGGTCATGCTCACCCTGGATGCCGCTGAATCGAGGTTCGTCAGCTGAAGATTTGCGTGGAATTGTCTGAAGACAATCTGCTCGCCAAATTAGTCCCATTCGAAACCACTGCACACACAGTACGTTCCTCAGAGTGCGACGTGCACTTGTTGGCATTATAACTGTAACCATAAATACCGCCCACAGTACACCGACAAATACAGACACGAAGCGATGAAACGCGATGTCTCCGACAATGGGATTGGTACCACCTTCATCGTCGTCATTGTCGTCGTCGTAGACCGAGAGTGAGTACGAATAAAGCGCCGTAAGGTTGTATGTCAATAAAATAAACCGACCAAATGGGTTCTTTGAGCCCCAGTTCAAAATGATATGGAAGCATCCTAGTGCCATAGCAAATCCCAGGAACCCCAGTACGTATTGGTTTCCTGGGAAAAGTGCCCATGCGACATAGGCAATGGCTGCACCAAGGAACGTGCCCACGAAGCGAATTGGGATTGTCATAGTCGTACCCCCTTCGTAGCGGTTCATTATAATGGCGTACGTGATCAGTCCCCATTCCCCTCTCCAGCGACTGAATGTGGGACGTAAGCTCGGAGCAAACGCAGGTATTGCGAAGATAATAGCACCCACGCCTACCTTGAACCCGAATTGGACATCTGATCGACGAAACGCACGCAGTCGGCGCCACAGCCGTAGGCCCAGATGAGGTTTCTCCTGCTTGTGAGTACCTCCAATGGTACCTAGCTGGTTCAGGAGCTCGACGGGGCTCTTGAAGACCGGTTGCCGATTCACCACCTCGGCCTCAAAGAATGGTGGTTGCTGGTTCGACCAGAACTTAGCCCAGTTATAAGATCTCGGTAGGTGAGCGTCCAATATCCTTTTGTATTCCTCGAGGACGTTAACAAAAACCGTTAGCTCGCGTCCAAAATCCTCGAGGACATACGAAAAGTTACCACACATTGCAGCAACTCCCTCCTGGTCAGCAACGTCATCAACCACATCAGCCTTCTGGAACACATCCTGTGAGTATACTTCATCAAGTGCCTTCTCACGCGCAATCGAATAAAGCTCGGTGGCCAGTGACAGACTCGACTTGTACTGTGGATTGAGTGAGACAGGATAATCTGATCCATGTTCGAACGGCAGATCGTCGAGGATATCTTTGATAGTCGTGTAGAATGATACCATGGGAGGACCTAGGTGAAGGACAAAGACTTTGAATAGCGATTTCGCGAGGTTGTCCTCACCCGACGTGTTATTTGTGTTCTCCTCGAGAGTCTGGTGCGAGTGATGCATTTGCGCGACGAAGTCTTCGTCAAATGAGACAACCGAGTTAGCCGAATTAGATTGTGTTGACTCTGTATCTGAATCATCGTACAACAAGTGTGACTGAATCTTGGCGCTGCTACTGAGTCCGCCGAGTGTTAGAGTTAGAGAATGACTTGACTCAACAAGCTGACGCAGAAGGTAGTATTCGCTTTCACGACCCGAGAAGAACAGCTCAAGTTTTGCCTCACTGAGGTTGGATTCAAGTGAGCGATAACAGCTAGTCAGATCGCTGTTCAGCTTCTCAAACTCAGCATTGTGAACGTCCTCGCCATTGATGAACTTGCTGGACAGAAAGGTTAGCAGACTGCTCTGAAAGTCCATAGACTTGTTTAACGATTCCTTAAGTTTTAGTATCGCGCTCTCGGGCCATAGAAAGTACGAAATAGTCGTGGATAGAACGACACCGGATAACACGAACATGAACGACTGCAGTAGGCGTGCCAACGACATTGATCCTTCCTGGACATTTCCTTCCTTAGTGAGGATGGTGACGAGGAATATAGAAGCCAGTGAACAAGCCTGGTTAAACGACGGCTTGTTAATCTTTTGCTTGAGAAATGCAATGGATCCAAGACCTCCTCCTAGGAACACAATTAGATCGATGAGGTACCCCACGTATACGAGATCGAGGTTGTAAAAGACAGCTGATACAGCCATGCTTGATAGTGCCATTACGAGTGAGAAGACAAGAGAGAGAGCAGCGAAGAGAATGGCCTCCGTCATGCCACCGGCAGTGCGTGCAGGGTGAAAGTACACAGATACAGTTGCAATCATGTGCTTGTTATCGCTGTGGCCGTAAAGCCAAGTTCCAATTGGCGTGTAAACGGCAAGAGAGCCGATGAAATACGCCAATGAGCATTTGAGGACGTTTTTGAACGATCGAGATGTGAGAAACTCGAGCGTCTCGCTGGACCACGAGCGCCAGGGAGGGACTCTCGCATTGACGTCTTCTATCAGCGGGCTGGACTCGTCGAGATCCTCCGAGGTGCGGGACAGCCACACATCACCATTTCCCTCGTCTATCAGCTCCATCGGCAGCGCCCGGTTTGGTTTTGGTTTGGTTCTGTGTTAGCTATGTTCGCCATATACTGATTGAAGCTTACCCCAGAGAGGCTCGGATGCGCTCGCCCGTGTCGGCCACAATCATGGAGCTGCGGCGCATGAGCCGGAAAGGCACGCCCTTTTTGTTGTCCTTAGCGGAACTCGCCATGGTGTTTCATTCCGGTGTTGTAGCGAGGGTGCTAATCGCCATGGCTGGAACTAATTTCCAGGCACAAACGGGCCAGGGAACTGATCGGCGGGTTGGGGCGCGGGAACCCTGCCCTGATAACGCAGGCGCAATCTGGAGAAGACCACACCTTAAGCTTGACACCTTAGCTTGACTGGTCATCTGTGTTAAATACACAGCAATTGGTGGCATAGAGACTGCCACGTAGCAAGCGATCAACGGGCAACTGCACGATGTCCGACGAGAACTGGGACCAGGCCAGCTCGGGCAAGATGAAGGACAAATCGCCCATGTTTGAGGAGGACTTGATGGATCCGCAGGAGGCGGTGGATGAGCCGACAAGCAGCTCGGCAGCCGACAGAGGCTCGCAGGTCCACTTCCATTGCACTGTTGGTGAACCTCAGAAGGAGCAGGAGGGCTCGCAGAACTCGTACATCTCATACCTCGTGTCTACAGAGACAAATAGCCCTAGCTTCCCCGTTCCCGAGGTCAAAGTGCGCCGACGCTTCTCGGACTTTGTGTACCTTTATGAGACGCTGGTGAACCTATTCCCGGCATGCGCTGTGCCTCCTCTGCCCGAAACGTCGCGGCTCGAATACATTAAGGGTGACCGATTCAACGACGATTTCACCCTCAAGCGAGCATCGTCTTTGGCCCGCTTCTTGACTCGCATCACCAACCATCCAGCACTTAAGCGCTCCCGCGTTCTCTACACGTTCTTGGAGAGCGACGACTGGAACACGTTCAAGAAAAACAAGGGCGGTTCGCGAGCTTCCACAGGTGCTCCAGGCTCGGCGCTAGTTGGCTCCATCAGCGAGGGGGCAGCTTCGACGGCTTCAGCAGTCGTTGGTGTCGTCACCAGCAGCGTTGGTTCCGAGGGCTCAGGTGCTGGTGTGCTTGAAGGCATTTCCGACACGTTCCTCAATGCCTTCTCCAAGGTGAACAACCAAAGCAAGGAGCTGATCGAGGTCAAAGAGCACGCCGACAAGCTCGAAGACAACCTTGGCAATATCGAGAAGACATTTACTCATGTTGTGCGACGCCAGGGTGATCTTGCACACGATCTCGAGGAGTTTTCATCGCAGACGCTGAAGCTGTCCAGTCTCGAACCGGGGCTCAGCCTCGAGTTCAGTGAGCTGGCTAAGGCTATCCAGGGTTATTCGAGCGGTGTCAGTGCTCTGCGCCAGCAGATTGACAGCGACTACATTGTATCTCTACGTGATCTGGAGAACTACATTGGCTCTCTCAAGGCGCTCATTCGCATGCGTGATCAGAAGCAACTCGACTATGAGGCACTCACTGATTACTTGAACAAGGCAGAGGCTGACAAGGCAACGTTGCTGAGTGGTGGAGGCGTGAACTTTCTGCGTAACAAAGTCGAGGATCTTCGCGGTGTGAACCATGATGTTGCCCGCAAGCAGCGTCTCAACAAGCTTGATGTCAAGATTACAGATCTCAAGCGCGAAGTTACTGAAGCCCAGGAGACATCTGTGAGATTCGAAGAGTTCACGCTCAACGAGGTTGCCATATTCGAGCGTATTAAGACTCTCGAGATGAAAGACACACTCACAGGCCTTGTCGACAGTCACGTTGAGTTCTATCAGAACATGATCCGTGACTGGGAGTCCATCTACAAGACTGTCAGCGGTGTCAGTCGTTAGTCATCATACCTTCGGCTGTCAGATACTGCCAGTAGACTATTTATCAATAAATCCCGTCTTTGAATAATCTGTAGCCGTGGCTTTCCATGTCTCAATGTGGAAGTGTCATAATCTATTCGATATATGCTCTGAATGACAACCATGGCGGCCATCACAATAAATATGTATGCAATTTTGGGGTGTCTGTGCGCTGGTCATACCTTGAGAGAGTAGGTGATCTCGGGCTTTTCCAAGCCGTCGACCTCGATTGACATTTTGCGCTTTTTGGCGTGCAGATTGAGCTCATCGTTGAGCTCGCTCGACTTGGCCGAGTTGGCAACAGAGGCTCGATATACATGCAGCTGGTCCTCTCCATAGAGGCTGACAAACTCCTGCTCGGACTGGATGTACTTTGAGTAGTCGAGCGGCAGGAACTCCGTTTTGAGCTCGCGGCTCTTCTTCGTTTTGGGAACGGGTGCCTTTTCGTTCTCTTGGATGTAGAAGCGGCGGAGCAGCATGATAGCCTCTTCACGGTAGAATCCGGGGTATGCTCTGTAAGGAGGTTCTAGTGCTGGATCAGTGTTAATGCTGAGAACACTACCACACCCGCCGAAGCGGTCGTTTGCGCAGCCAAAGTAGACGGCCCTGATGCGCAGCTGGCGCAGAGCAGACGCACACATGACGCAGGGCTCGACAGTCACGTATAGATCGATTTCTCTGAAGATTTCGGGTGTGTGAGACTTGAGTATCGTCTCGATACCGAGGAACTCAGCGTGTCTATGACCGCACAGTGAGCGGTTTGTGTCATTCATGCCTCGGGCAATGATCTGGCCGTTGTGCACGTAGACACAGCCCACGGGCACCTCGTCCGCGTTGAATGCCATCTCCGCCTATGTTAGCATGCGTTTGTACACCCGAGTCGGTTGACATACCATTTCGAGCGCACCCTTCATGTGCTGGTGGTGCACAGTAGCCATTGTGTCTGTGATGGTAGAGAACTTTTGACACGCGGCTGATAATTATCGATTTGAATTTCGGTGTCCAGTCACGTGAGTACGGAAAACAAATTATGTACCCCTGAATCTGACATTACAAGTAAGCGAGCGTTAGGCGAGAGCATGCGAGTGGAACAGCACATTGGCGAGTTGATGGAAGTCAGGCTTAGTCGGGAGTTAGCGCGTGAAAGCGAATGGATATGTTTTCAGGGTGATATAGTGTATAGTTCAGCTGGTTTCCAACACTCAGTGGATGTGTGGTGAGACATGGTTTACACAGTAACAGCTGGGTCTCTGTAGGTAGTCCTGATTCATTGGCGACTGTTAGGTCTCTGTAGTAATTCTGCCGAATTCTTGTAATCTGATTTATTTCGTTCTATTTTATTGTTCCATTTCATTTAATCCAGGAACCAATATGTCGTCCTGTACTATGCACGTCATATCTCCGGTGTAGGTGGATTTCTCGGAGAAGGCTGGGGTTCTCGAAGTTTCGGTGGGTAATGCGAACAGGCCAGCATGGGAGAAAAAAAATTTAGGTGGCAACGTAAAATACGCCACTGACAAGTTGAAGCGCCACAAATTGCCACTGTCGCCACCAACGGCCCCGCTGCAGTTCCCCAGAATTCTCAGACAGCTTTGCTCCTCGCTTGGCTGTGCCAGTGCACCCACCCATTAAGGACACCCTGGCAGAATGGAGTGGAACATGCGCGGCGGATGCGATTTGCCGCATTGGGAAACCGAGTCGCCGTTCCTTGGGACGTGGAAATGTCAAGATGATCTGTTCTCTTCTCCTGTATAAATAGCGTCACATCCCCCACCAGCGACGTGTTCTTGTGCGCACACCAGTACCCGGCTGTTTAGAAAGTTACGTGTTGGATACAATGAGACCAACCACAAAATTTGTCTCGGTGACAGCGCTGCTGTACACCCTGGCTGTCTTTTTGCTGCCACTGTTTGCTGGCCAGGCTTCTGCTCAGGACAACAGCTCTGATGTCGAGAACTATGGAACCGTGATTGGAATTGATTTGGGCACCACGTACTCGTGCGTCGGTGTCATGAAGGGTGGCCGTGTCGAGATTCTTGCCAATGACCAGGGACACCGAATCACCCCGTCGTACGTGGCATTTACCGAGGACGAGCGTCTCGTTGGTGACTCTGCTAAGAACCAGGCTGCCGCCAACACTAAAAACACCGTGTTTGACATCAAGCGTCTCATTGGACTCAAGTATAAAGATAAGACTGTCCAGAGCGACTTGAAGCACCTGCCCTACAAGATTGTCTCAAAGGATGAAAAGCCCGTCGTCAATGTCAACTACCTGGGTGAGGACAAGACCTTCTCGCCCGAGGAGATCTCGGCCATGATCCTGCAAAAGATGAAGGAGATTGCCGAGGACTACCTCGGCACGAAGGTCACCCACGCAGTGGTCACTGTCCCCGCCTACTTCAGCGATGCCCAGCGTCAGGCTACCAAGGACGCCGGTACCATTGCTGGTCTGACCATTCTGCGTATTGTCAACGAGCCCACCGCTGCTGCCATTGCCTATGGTCTTGACCGCACCGACGGAGAGCGCCAGATTATCGTCTTCGACCTTGGTGGTGGTACTTTCGATGTTTCTCTGCTGTCCATTGAGGACGGTGTGTTTGAGGTCTTGGCCACTGACGGTGACACCCACTTGGGTGGTGAGGACTTCGACAACAACGTTGTCCAGCACCTGATCAAGGTGTTCAACAAGAAGAACGACGTCAACATTTCGCGAAACGCCAAGGCTGTCAGTAAGCTGAAGCGCGAGGCCGAGAAGGCCAAGCGCGAGCTGTCGTCGCAGATGTCGACCCGTATTGAGATTGAGGCTCTGTACGACGGCATTGACTTCTCCGAGACCCTGACCCGTGCCAAGTTTGAGGAGCTCAACCTCGACCTTTTCCGCAAGACGCTCAAGCCTGTTGAGCAGGTGCTCAAGGACGCCGGCGTCAAGAAGAGCGAGATTGACGACATTGTGCTTGTTGGTGGTTCGACCCGTATCCCCAAGGTTCAGTCGCTTCTGGAGGACTACTTCAACGGCAAGAAGGCTTCCAAGGGTATCAACCCTGACGAGGCTGTTGCCTACGGAGCTGCTGTACAGGCTGGTGTTCTGTCTGGTGAGGAGGGAGCTGAGGGCATTGTTCTGCTCGATGTCAACCCTCTTACTCTCGGAATTGAGACCTCTGGTGGTGTCATGACCAAGCTCATCAACCGTAACACTCCCATCCCCACCCGTAAGACTCAGACCTTCTCGACCGCTGTGGACAACCAGCCCGTTGTGTTGATTCAGGTCTTTGAGGGAGAGCGTACCATGTCTAAGGACAACAACCTGCTTGGCAAGTTTGAGCTGACCGGTATTCCCCCTGCTCCCCGTGGTGTTCCCCAGATTGAGGTGACCTTTGAGCTTGACGCCAATGGAATCCTCAAGGTTGGTGCCACCGATAAGGGCACTGGTAAGAGCGAGTCGATTGTCATCACCAACGACAAGGGCCGTCTCTCCAAGGAGGAGATTGAGCGCATGGTTGAGGAGGCTGAGAAGTACGCCGAGCAGGATAGTGTGCTGCGTGACCGTATTGAGGCCCGCAACTCGCTTGAGAACTACGCGCACTCGATTAGAAACCAGCTTTCCGACACCTCTGAGAACGGACTTGGCTCCAAGATTGACGAGGACGACAAGGAGACCCTGCTGGAGGCCATCAAGGAGACTGTTGAGTGGATCGACGAGAACGGCTCGTCGGCCACCAAGGACGAGATTGATGAGCAGAAGGAGCGTCTCAGCTCTGTTGCCTACCCCATCACGTCGAAGCTTTACGGAGGAGCTGCCGGTGGTGACTTTGAGGAGTCTGGCGGCAGCTACTTTGATGATGAGGATGACTTCATTGACCACGACGAGTTGTAGATTATCTTTATTACTAATTATTCATGAAGTCGTTCAGCTTGTTCTCGCCCAATAAAAGAATCAGTGAAATACGGAAACCTAGGCCAGCACCAGCAGAGGCTAACACTGTAGAGGCCGACACTGTAGAAGCCACGATGGTTTAGCTGAGATCGTGTCGGATGAACCAGTCATTGCAACACATACTGTTGAGAAACCCGGGCGCATATCAGCTCAAGCGTCTCCTAGGCTGTAGGCGACCATGGCGTCGATTTTATGGGTATCAGTGGAGAAGCTGCGCAGCTGTACCTGCTCCGGGTTCTTGACGTTCTTGGGATCACTGTCGGCCCACTCCACGGGAGCCTGGACATCGCCGTCGGCATATACAAGGA
Organism: Sugiyamaella valdiviana; assembly: GCA_030570555.1. Classification (NCBI taxonomy): domain Eukaryota; kingdom Fungi; phylum Ascomycota; class Dipodascomycetes; order Dipodascales; family Trichomonascaceae; genus Sugiyamaella; species Sugiyamaella valdiviana. The sequence goes on from JAJLWF010000006.1 coordinate 424,231, forward strand.
CATTGAAAGTGTGGTCGGCATCGAGGACCGGGAGGAATGTGACGGATGCAGTGATCTGGCGGATAATGGCTTGGATCTCTTTCTGGATTTCATCCTGAGACTTCTCCACATCAGGAGCGTCTGATTTCTCGGCAGATTGTGCGAGGATCTTGACATCGAACTGCCATCTCTCGACAACCTCGCCTGTTTCCTTGGATGTGATGGCTACAATGAGCTTCGAGATCTTGCCGCCAACGAGCCACTTGTGAAGCTGGCCCATGATCTTCTTGATGTATGCCTTGACCTCGCTGTCAATTGTCACCAGCATGTTGAGATCGTATTTGCGCACCACCTGGAAGTCATCCGACGGGTAGATGCCGCGTTGGTATAGGATGCTGTTGATTGAGTATTCTCAGTTAGCAGGGAGGATTATCAAGATTCTCAACTTACCAAAGAACTCGGCGACGAGACGCGCGGATCCTCTGAGCGGCAGATTCGAGCGGGTCGGAGCCTGGTCGCCTCGCTGGCGCGGTTGAGCCACAGACATGTTGTGGTGAAGATATGTAAACACGGTTGAGATTCAGGGGGTAACAGATGCGCGGCTACAAGCGAGCAGAAATGGCGACACAGTAATAAAATGAAGAAACTAATAAAATGAGGAATGTAACGAGCGACTATAAAACTCACGAGCGATTATAATAGATCAAGTTTTTGTTAGCGGTTGTGTTGTTGTCTTCAATGGTTTGTTTAGTGGCTATTTGAGCTCATCTGTAAGTCAGGATTCAGGTAAAACCCCATATTCCGTGGCGCGGCTTGTTCTCTCACCATGCACAGCGTTAAGAGAGTGAAGTCGACGGCGGAGCAGGCTGCGCGCCGGCGGCGTATCGAGGCTGGCCAGATCAAGGAGTACCGGGCGTTGTATTCGCAGTATCTCGAATCCCGAAAGGCGGAGCGCTACGACGTGGCGGCGTTTGATCTCACTACAAAGGTTCTGGCTCTCAATCCGGAATCGTACTCGGTATGGAACTATCGCCGCGAGATCTTCGACAAGGCGATGCTGGTCGGCACCGACGACGAGGAGACCCAGAAGCAGCTCAACGTTGAGCTGAGGTTCATCGAGGACCGCCTTCGCGAGTTCCCAAAGGTATACTGGATCTGGAATCACAGACGGTGGTGCCTCGAGAGAGGCAAGAATCCGGACTGGGCGCGGGAGCTAGGACTCGTCACGAAGATGCTCCAGCTCGACGCCCGCAACTACCATGGATGGCATTACAGACGGTATGTTGTGGGGAACATTGAAAAGGCCACTGGTAAACCAATGACAGAGGCCGAGTTCAACTTCACAACTACCAAGATCAACAACAACTTCTCCAATTTCTCGGCATGGCACAGCCGGGCCAAGCTCATTCCTCCGTACCTTGAGTCCAAGAGCCGACAGGAGCGAGCAGACTTTCTCAACAGCGAGCTCGAGTACATCACGCGAGCGCTCTACACGGATCCCGACGACCAGTCTGGCTGGCTCTACCACCAATGGCTCGTCTCGACAGATGTGATTCTGCCCGACATGACTGTTGAAGAGAAGGTCACGATGATCGATGCGGAACTCGCCTCGATTGAGGAACTTTACGACCTCGAACCCAATGGCAAATGGTGTGTGCATTCGCTTGTGTTTCTCAATCAGGAGAAGTTCAAGGCAACTAATACGCCCTTGGATGACAAGACGCTGGCTTCACTGCGGTCCATGCTGTCGAAGCTCGCCGTCATTGACCCCATGCACAAGAACCGCTACGTGTATCTGCGCGAGAACCTGACAGCCGCTTGATCCGACTGTAGCATTATTCACCGTGCACTGTCACCAGTTCATCTAGTCACCACCATCAAGGTCATACTGTCGTCTAGGCATATTCACAGGCATCTATTAACAGGTACGCTCATTTATTAACGCATCCAGCTATTGCTGGTATAAATATCAAACTCTGAGGTATCACACCCCATAGGAAGCCCCCTCTGGTAGCTATTTTAGTGACCAGCACCGGCCTGGACGAGCTCCGATGCAACATGCTCCATCTCCCAGTCGAGAACGTACCGAACGGTTCCTTTATCGGACAATCGAGGGTCACGAAGACTTTGACTTTCAGATGGAGGTTCTTGTATCGGTTCCCCATCAGCCAGTTTTCGGGTGATGTCCATTCTTAGCGACATGAACGTACCCACATTTGAGTTGACACTTCCGAGCTGTGACAAGTTGAGGTAGTGGATGTAAAAATCGAGCAGGTCGCTGAGGACGAGATTCACTGATCGTGGATCAGAGTAGAGGTCGTCCAGCTTGGCCCTTGGCAGATCGACTTTAGCGCCTCCAGTTTGGCTGTTGTGGAGCTGGACAGCAAGCTCGATGCATGCCAATGCCGTCGTATGGCTAGGGAACTTGAGCGGACTGTCGGTGAGAGTCAGGTCCGATGCAATGACCCATGCTGTCTGGGCTATCTCCTTGTCGGAGATGTCGAGAAACCGGCACATTTTGGTGACGTATGAGTGGGCATGACGGATGCGGAAGTCAAAGCCAATGGTCTCGAGGATCTGGCGCTCGAGGCCCACAACCGTCGACTTGACCTCGTCGAGCTGAGTACTCGACAGTGCTAGGTTGCGAGCACACTGCATAGCACATGACGCCAGATTTTTGGATCTCTTGGGCGTATCTTCAGCTTTCGAAGCCACAAGCATGCTCGCTACTACTGTTTCGACGAACGGTAATTTAGGCACGTTGAACAGCACTGTTCGCTTGTAGATAGACATGGCAGTATCTAGAGTGCGCACAGGACTGTGTTAGAGAATCGAGGCATATAGAGGTGTATGTGGAGAAGATTGGATACGTACAACTTCATTGTCAGCGAAATGCTCTTCATGAGATTGAAGGCCTGGACGCGCTGCTGGATGGCAGCCGATCCCTTGACACCCGTCAGGCTCTGAAGTTCGTCGATCTCATGCTGTGTCAAGAACGGCCGTGAGACCTTAATGACCGATGGGAACTCGGGCATCCTGGGTGAATGCTCAACAGTTGAGTATAGATCAAAACGTATAGATCAAAAGGACATTGCGTCTAGAGTTTAACCGGTGGAGGACAGCCGCACGCGATGCCGACATCAGTCCACAAAACGGAGCTGACTTCTTGACACAACCTGACATATACACAGTCGTAAGAACTTCGCTTAATCGCGGTTCTAGTGAATTGACTGGCAAGCCAGTTTGTGACCTGTATATGCCATGAATGCGCCTGAAGAGTCCGGTGGTAATGTCCCTCGCCCGACCCTCTCTATAGCTCTCACGAAGACCAGACCAAGCGAGCCAAAGGTGCCTTCACGTCGACCCAATGTGTTTGTGTTTGAACAGGATGGATTACAGAAGCCAAAAGACCGAGTAGACGACCCAGACAGCGATGGCGAGTATTCTGATGCCTACGACCCCGAAAAGCCGACTTCACCGTAGTGGTTAGCAGTGCACCACATGACTCCCAGATTCAATTGCATATCGGTAGAACTCTTCCTCCAACATTGCAGGAGTATGCCGTATATATATCTGTGTTTCGGATTGTGTCGGTGATTTGCCATACTATTTGCCTTCATCATACATCTGTAACACTCCGCTACTCTCTCGACGATGCACTTCACAAACGTCCCTGGCAGTTCCGTCCATGGCCTTTCCCTTTCCATCCACGGTTCTACGACTTAACATCAACTCATTATGATTGCACTAATAACAAAACGACTTAAACGACCATGACAGTGCCGTCTGGCTGAGGATTCCCTCGGCTTGCTCACCAGATCAGCTGGGTCCTATACAGGACCGCTTGATTTTTTTCTTTCAACGAGATATGAATGACCGAATGCTTAGAGGGCAGCAGCGGCCTGGGCCGGCTTCGAGGCACCAACATCGGGGCCAAGAGTGGGCGTCTTGCGCTTGGACTGGTAGTCCTTGATGGCAGACTTGATGGCGTCCTCGGCCAGCATGGAGCAGTGCAGCTTAACAGGAGGCAACGACAGCTCCTTGGCGATGACGGTGTTCTTGATCTTTCCGGCCTCCTCCAACGACATGCCGCGCACAAGCTCCGTCACATACGACGACGAGGCAATGGCGCTGCCGCAGCCAAACGTCTTGAACTTGACATCCGAGATGATTCCATTGGCGTCGACCTTGATCTGCAGCTTCATGACGTCTCCGCAGGCGGGAGCTCCGACAAGACCGGTGCCGACGGTGGCGTCGTTCTTATCGAGCGATCCGACATTGCGCGGGTTGTTGTAGTGATCCAGCACTTTCTCGTGATAAAAGCGGGCCGGGGCGCGAGCCGGGACGCGGGCCGCTAGCGGCAGAACACGGGCCGTGGAAACACGGGCCAATGAAGTCCTTAATGATCGAGTGACGGCAAACATTGTTATAATCCAACGAAACAGCAGTCAAAACTTTTGATTGTGCTGAAGGATGGGTGGCTGATATAAATATTAAGTGCAAAGACTGAAGGCCTAGCCCAGGGGCCGTGGCCCCCTCTTACTTCAGCAGGGTAAGGGTGTGCCACCAGCCAATCAGCGCAGCATCCGGTGACTCGGCCCGTCCTATTCGGGATTATCAGATGGACCGGGGCCCGACGTTGCTGCTTAGCCGCGCGGGGTTACCAGTATGCGCTAACGGGACCCGTTCCGGGGCCTGAGCCGATCCGGAGATACCATAGGCATGTATCAACTGGGGAAACTCTGTTGTGAGGCTACGCTTTCGGGCTTTCGGTGACGATGTGGATAGACCGCTCAGTTGATGTGGACAGTCACAGTGATTAAGTCACAGAAGGACGAGAATTTCTCTCTTCCTCGTGAGATGTCTACATGGGTGTATGACCAGCTGGCTGGCTATCGACTGGCTATTGGTGCTTAATCGGGTTCCTCTGTAATCCCGCTCATTCTACCGTGGTCTTCTCTGCTCTATGAAAATATGGCATAGCAGTTTATTGTGACCTGTTTCCATTTATCGCTGCTCTATCTCGCCATTCGATGAACATGCCCTTACCACCGTATCAACTCTGCCTAATCTCGTCTATCATCTGCCAAAGCCAACCTGTCAAAGCCTGCAAATAACCTGCTAGTCAACCTGCTAGTCAACCTGCTAATCAACCTGCTAATCAACGTCTAATCAGCCTCGAATCAACCTCGAATCAACCTCTAAGAATCACCTTTGGATCACTAATAGTCTACCCTAATCGTCTACACTAATATGTAGCTCCATGCCACTCAGACAGACATCAGTCAGACATTACATTGGTAACTAACAAACATATACATATGCCACCATGTTTTTTGGCTTGCAAGCAAACCAGATAATAGAACAAGCCGCTTAACGGTACGACTTCTGGTAGCGGGCACGGGCACCGGGACCACCAAACTTCTTGGGCTCAGAGTGACGCGAGTCGGCAATGAGGAGAGTACGGTCGTAAGCGAGGAAAGCCTTCTTGAGGACGTTCTTGCTCTGCTCATCGACGAACTTCTGGTGGTAGGCAACGAGACCCTTGGCGATAGCCTGACGGATGGCGTAAACCTGCGAAACGTGACCACCTCCGGTGACGCGGACGCGGATGTCGACGTTGGCGAACTTGTCGAGGCCAACAATGAGCAGGGGCTCGTAGACCTTGAAGCGCAGGATCTCGGGCTGCACAAGGGTGATGGGCGATCCGTTGACCTTGATCAGGCCCTTGCCGGCCTTGACGTGGGCAACGGCGGTAGCGCTCTTCTTCTTGCCGAAGGTCTTACAGTTAGCTACGTCGTTCACTAGACATTCGCGATGGATTATTCACACAGAAGGGTTTCTGGCAACGGAGAATCACATCGTGGGCTTCGTTCTACTCACCTGGACACTGGGGGCAGCAGTCTTCTCACTCATTTTGTCGGTGTATCGTCAAGACAGTAATGTTGAGATTTCATATTTCACACACACAAGTTTGAGTGGCTGGGCAAGGTTAGTACTGTGACTGGCATTTTCACACATTACCTGATTAGGATATTGGCTGAAGTGATCTGCCCTATCAACATTCCTTGCCCTGATATACACCCCGACCTGCCCCACACTGCGATGAGGGCCAAGTTGAAGCTTAGCTATAAACTATGTGGTGGGCATCATCTATTGTAATACGAACGACGATTTGACTATGTATATCGAAAGATTACTTGCATGAGTTCGTTTACTGGTTTTACCTGTTCTGTACCTATGCCGTCACTGTTCATTGGCTCGTGATTGAACAGTAGTAGTAAGCTCCAGCAGAACCAGCCAGCGTACACTACAGTGCTGTTCAAAGTAATCAGGTCAGGAGAATCAGATGTAAGCACGTTTGTATTTGCCACTTCATAGTATAGCGGTGGCCCGAGAGTGCGGGTTATTCTGTATAAAGCACTCTGTAGACCTCGCGTAACCGAATCATGTCTAGCACTCTACTTCGCGTTTGGACTCTACAAACGTCGTCTACTTGTCACTACGATAAACTGGCATGCTTCCGTGGAGTATCCATCGGGATCCACTTGGTGGGCATCAGTCGAATGTATGCTAACGTCAATCGCATCTTGACGGTTGGCATCTCGCATTGGCGTCGTATCGTCCATTAGGAGGTGCATTCATTACAATACTTTATACAAAGCAACGTGTATGTTGGATTAGTCGAAAAGACTGGGTTTAGTCGAAGAGACCCATTCCCATGTCCTCGTCGGACTCCTCCTTCTCCTCCTCCTTCTCCTCCTCAACGGCGGCGGCGGACTCAGAAGCACCACCGGCGGCAGCAGCAGAGGCGGAGCCGGCAGCGGGGGCAGCGGCGAAGTTGAACAGGATCTCCTTGAGGTCCTTGCCCTCGACGGCCTTGGCGAAGACGTTGGCCCAGATCTGGCGAGTTAGTTTGATTCATAAGACTAGCGGTGGTCAACTTACGGCCTCGACCTCGACACCGGCAGCCTTGGTCAGAGCCAGCAGCTTGTCGGAGGTGATCTCGATGTTGGCATCAGCCAGAATGAGCGACGCGTACGAAACAGCGCTTTCCGAAGACATTTTGTGTGTGATGAACAGGTAACCGTGAACGTAGCAGGGTGAAATTCAGAGTCATGAAGCAACTTGAGTGGTATTTCCGTTTTGGGACGCCGGCGTATTTCGTGGTATGGGCTGTATAGGGGGATACAGGTGATGGATACAAGCATATCAGCCAGTATGTTACCAGGGCGGCATCACACGGCTGGATACCGCGGAGCTGCCTCGAAGTACAAGAGGTGTGAGCACCCAACATCCACTTGATCCTCGTGAAATACACCTTCGAAATAGCTCTATCTTTGTATTTCATACGGGACTGCATTTTACGACTGGCTACAGGCACGTAAATGTCCGCGACGTCCCGATGCCGCGGTTAAGCAGCAGCCTCGGCAGCCGACTCGATAGCCGGCGCAGCCGTGTGGGGTACGAGCCCAGGCATCGACTATATAAGAAGCCGCCACGACGGCTAGGTTGGGCATTCCGAAGGACTCACCAGCCAGTCCTCAGAAGACGTCATTCACGCTGACGACCCTCAACCGACTTCATACGCTCAGCGCGCACTTGACCCGTGCCGCCATGACTCCCAGGTAAGTGATGTCCAAAGCAGTCAAGCAGGTGAATCAGTGAATCAGTGAATTGATGGAACAAGTGGGATCAAGGACTTAAGGGAAACAGGAAATCAGGGATATGAAGGAGCTGGGAAATGAAGGGAGGACAGGGAAACCAACACGGTCTACCAACACGGGCTACTTCGTGTACTACAGGGATATCAACCTATGACCTGGGCTTATGCCGAGCTCGGGCGGCATGCCAGATTACAGGCCTACATGTTGCGGCTGCAGCAGCTGTTGCTAAGGCTTGGCTGGGCGTCAATTGACAGGGGTTCTCGGCCAATTGATCAGTTCTCGTCTATTGATCAGTTCTCGTCTATTGATCAGTTCTCGTCTATTGATCAGTTCTCGTCTATTGATCAGTTCTCGTCTATTGATCAGGTATCTCATCGATTGATCCAGCTATCTGGCCGCGGCATCGGCCTTGACTAAGCCGGACTCCTCGTGCAGCCTCGCCGGCATCGGCAACAGGCCATTTCGACCTCAACATCCGCGACTCGGGCTGCAGAGGATCAGGGTTGCGGGTTGTGGGGGTTGGGGTGGGGCACGAGCAGCCAAGCGCGCACAGCCAATAAAACGGCCAGCTGCGAGATTAGTGCGGGTGTGGTAGGGCTTGTATAGGCTCATATGGGACCTATAACATTGATTACCTCCAATACCTGCCCATCCAGTCATGTTCACCCTTTGCTGACAGGCCTCCTCGTCCCCCCAACTAAAGGACCCCCACAGAATGCCAGCGAAAGAGGAGGCACCCGTGCCCTACCGGATTGCATTGACCCGCAACTTCTCTGTTGGTCCGTGGCCCCTACCCTCGCAGTTGGGATTTCCAGGGGCTGTATATAACCCCATGGAACCCCCGACTTTCTTCCTCTTGTATCCCAGGAACCACACTCCCCCTGCGTTTGTTCTTTTGACTGATTTGTTCAATTGCACAATTGATTCGCCTGGTTGACTTTCTGCACAACCCTTAAAAGTCTCAACATCACTAACATGTCTTCTCCTAGAGGCGGTAAGTTTTAGTCATTACAAAGGGCCTGCCAGCAGGGCAGGCCATCCACTGGCAAAGGCCCGTGGCCGCCAGTTTTGGCGGCTGTGGTGCTAAGTTCCCCGATTCGCGTCAATTGATCTCAATTGCTCAGCAATTGGCCCTCGCGGCCGGCTGTGCCCCGCTGCCGCGGACCCCGGTTGCCCGCAACCTTTTAGGTGCCCAAAACGCTGTTTATCTGCCTGGGCCCGCGGTGAACCGGGCGTCACTGGATCTTGCCTGCCAATTATTATTATATTTTTTTTGGACGGAAACTAACGCCAGATATCGGCCTCATCGGCCTGGCCGTCATGGGTCAGAACCTGATTCTGAACGCGGCCGACCACGGATACACTGTCGTTGCCTACAACCGTACTGTGTCCAAGGTCGACCACTTCATGGCTAACGAGGCCAAGGGTAAGAGCATCATTGGTGCCCGCTCCATTGAGGAGCTGTGCGCCAACCTCAAGCGCCCCCGCCGTGTCATTCTGCTTGTCAAGGCCGGTGACGCCGTCGATGCCTTCATCAACCAGCTGCTGCCCCACATGGACAAGGGCGACATCATCATTGATGGTGGTAACTCGCACTTCCCCGACTCGAACCGCCGCTACGCCGACCTCAAGGAGAAGGGTATTCTCTTCGTTGGCTCTGGTGTCTCTGGTGGTGAGGAGGGTGCCCGTTACGGCCCCTCGCTGATGCCCGGTGGTCACCCTGACGCCTGGCCCCACATCAAGGAGATCTTCCAGGACATTGCCGCCAAGTCTGACGACGAGCCGTGCTGCGACTGGGTCGGAGAGGCTGGTGCCGGTCACTTCGTCAAGATGGTCCACAACGGTATCGAGTACGGTGACATGCAGCTCATCAGCGAGGCCTACGACCTCCTCAAGCGTGGTGCCGGTTTCACCGACAAGGAGATTGGTGCCGTGTTCGAGACCTGGAACAAGGGAGTCCTCGACTCGTTCCTCATTGAGATCACTCGCGACATTCTCCTCTACGACGACCCCGTCGATGGCACTCCTCTCGTTGAGAAGATTCTCGACTCTGCTGGCCAAAAGGGAACTGGAAAGTGGACTGCCATCAACGCCCTTGACCTGGGTATGCCCGTCACTCTGATTGGCGAGGCTGTCTTTGCCCGTTGCCTGTCGGCCCTCAAGGAGGAGCGTGTTCGTGCCTCGAGCTTCCTGCCCGGCCCCACCCCCAAGTTCAGCGGCAACAAGAAGGAGTTTGTTGACAACCTTGAGCAGGCTCTCTATGCCTCCAAGATCATGTCGTACGCCCAGGGTTTCATGCTCATCCGTGAGGCTGGTAAGGAGTACGGTTGGGAACTCAACAATGCCGGAATTGCTCTCATGTGGCGCGGTGGATGCATCATCCGCTCCGTCTTCCTCGGTGAGATCACCAAGGCTTACCGTGAGAACCCCAAGCTCGAGAACCTGCTGTTCCACCCCTTCTTCAAGGACGCTGTCACCAAGGCTCAGGAGGGCTGGCGTGATACGGCCGCTCTGTCGGCCAAGTGGGGTATCCCCACCCCTGCCTTCTCCACCGCCCTGGCCTTCTACGACGGTTACCGTTCGGCTCGTCTGCCCGCTAACCTGCTGCAGGCCCAGCGTGACTACTTCGGTGCTCACACCTTCCGTGTGCTGCCCGAGGCTGCCTCGGAGACTCTGCCCCTTGGCCAGGACATCCACATCAACTGGACCGGCCGTGGTGGTAACGTGTCTGCCTCTACCTACCTTGCTTAAGGTGTGAGACGAGTCTTTGCCTGGCAAAGATTTCTACTGTAGGAAATGGATCTAGTGTTTGTTAGCTGTATCATGAAGTACTAGTGCGCTTGTGCTATAGAAGAATGAATAATAGCAAAGGATGCTCAACGCCGCCAATATTTTAAGGCACATTTAGTTTCATGCATCACTCAAATGACAATATCTACAGGGCGTATTCTTCCCCAAATTCAAGGCGCATATGAAGAATGGCCGACATGACCCATTCGGCTTCGTAGACGTGGCTAGCACGGTCTCCATGGTCCATGTCCCTGAACCACTCAGTGAGACTAGCATGGCTAGTCGTCGTGATGAGGACGACGTTGTTTGACGAGCAGGGCACGAACCGACGTGGCTTGCCGGCCTTGACAAGTTGAGAGGGCCCGGCACCGTGAGCCTGAACAATGCGGTCAAATACAGCGAAACCACCACGAACATCTGGCGTTACGTTGAAGACGAGACCATCGAGAAGCCGGCGACCTTCACGGCGGAGCACACTGGCAGCAGTGATGGCATCGCTGAGGATATCATGCTGGAAGATATGCTCCGGTGGAATAGGGAAGAGGAGCTGGCCAGCAGCAACACAAGCCTCGAGGTAAGAGGGCAGTAGGATCTGGCGGGCTGTGGCCAGACCCTTGAGCATCTTCTCAGTACGTGCGAATCGTGATGTGACAATGTAGGTTGCCAGCTCAGGCTCACTCACGTCAAAGATGCCCACGTCGGCGAGCTGCTTCGCTCTAGGGATGCTAGTCTCATCGATGCCAGTAATGACGACGTTGATGGACTCTGTTTGTTCCTCTGCTGGTGATGATGGTGGAGATGATGCAAGGGTGGTGGGCGGGAGTGCAGAGTGCGGGGACTGTGGGCTCGTGGCCCTTCGAGGTACTGGTGATGATGGAGGCATTGGGCTGTTGACTGGCTCAGACGCCTTGGTTTGGCTGTTCTCCTTGTTGCCCTCGTTGATGTCAAAATCAGAACTTCGCTGCTTCTTAAGCGTTGACGGCGATCTGTTTGATCTCTGCTCAACCTCGTCAGCAAGTGGTGGTAATCCACGCTTGTTGCGGAGTTGTTTTTGGAACTCTGTCTCGAGGATCATGGCATCGTGGAGCTTGCTGTTGGCCTTGTCACGAGCAGCGCGTGGCGTGCGCGAAGCTGGCGACGGAGCATCTGTGAGTGCAGACTTCTTCTGGTAAAACTGTTTAAGGACGTCAAGGCGGAGGACCGTCTGGCCAACAATGCAACCAAGGTCGACGCGCGCAGGTAGGTGCGTGTACCGAGGGTGAGTGATTGACTGTTCAGCCCACAGCGCATACGATTCCTCGAGCCATAGGTGGTTGACAATGTGAATATTCCACTTGCGAGCAGCTTCGTACTTGCGACCGGTGGGACTTGACACGATGAGATGGCTGATCTGGGGCGTCAGCTTTGTTGAGTACTGTGCACCCATAGCTACGATCAGCTCTTCGAGGAATGAGCGCGCGTCGCCACGATAGTTCGTGATGGCAATGGTCTTGCCATGCATAGAGTGGAGGCCTCCTTTGACGAGGGGATAATGCAACAGCTTGCGCAGTGGTGACGTCCACTTGCGGTGCGTCAGCATCCAGTTCAGCCACTGAGGGCTGCCGACAAAGCATCGTTTGCGCGCCGCTGCCAAGTACTCGTCACCAGACGCCCACCTGCCAATGTAGACGTTTGCGTCACCCACGGTAGTCACTACAGAGCCGCCACTGTTGACGATGATTTGCTCGAGGTTGTGTCTACGGGGTGGAGTCAGGTCGAGGTCAGATCCAAGAAGCACGCGCTTCGACGTTAGAATGGGAGCCAAGTCACTAGACTGGCGGTCACTAGGCACCTGGACGGGTGACAGAGAGCTGTCGTTCGCACCGAGGTCGATGTCGACTCCCTGGGGAGCCAGGATTGGCGGGTTCGGCAGCATATAAGGCCTCTCGTCGACACGGCGTGCAAGTTTGAGGCAGTCGTCGATCCAGTGAGGAAGCACTATGCAGATGTCGATGTCGGCCTGTAGAGCCATTTGGCACTTGTCTTCGTTGATATCCGTGGCCACAATATGAGTCGTCACCGAAGTAAGCGTGTTCGAGAACTGGCCGCCATAGGCACGCACACCGCCGTAGATGGCCTCACGGTCGCCCTGGGTGAGGCCCGTAGCGCACACCATGACACCAGAGAAGAAGTTGGCCGGGTTGGGCGAGTACATTTTGAGCAGCTGGATGCGTTTCTTGGCTATCGAATCGTACACCCAGCGCGGAGAAACAATCGTACCGAGGCCTTCTTCAATGGACGGGTATTCGGGAAAGTCGACATTGTCCGCGATAATCATCGTCGCATGTGGCGGCATTTTGCCGAGCTCTTGCGGGTCGAGCACAGTGCCACCGTACTCAGCCAGCAGTCTCGATACCGACTCGTACTCAGCACCGTCAAAAGTCGGGCTGCGCACGACGATGAACTCGAGCGACTCAAACACGGTTGGCTTCGCAGACGTGTCGACCTCGACGGCCGCGGCCTCTTCGGAAGTCACGATCCGCATCATCTGGTTTGCTGGTATTGAAGTGGGTCGCGATTGAGGCGCGAAAATGACGGGAACCTAATTTACGGACGCGCCCAGCCGCGCATAGAAGGGTAGGGGTGAATATCAGGGTAGGAAGCTCGGTCACGTGCTCGACTCTTCGTTCGGAGTTCCTGGCGTTAAACAGATTATGAAGAGAGGCGATAAACAGTGACAGCAGGCTCTCTATAGCAGCTAGTAATGTAAGCACTTGATGGCTGTAGTTGTCAAGCCGTGCTGTAAGTTGGAGTTGTAGCCGGTGAGTACAATGTCATGTAATGCTCAGCGTGCAAGGGTCTAGAAGCTCGAGTAGGAAAGGTCCAAAGAACTGGTTGAGTTGCCACAATAATTCTACGTACCATCTGCCGTTACTTGAACTGAGCTCTTAATTATTGTGGAATATACTGTCTGATGAGGACTTGACGTTAGTCGAGCAGTAGGGCAACGGCTGGCCACGGCTGAAGTACACGCGGCTGTGGCGAGACGCGTTGCGTGCTTATTATCAGTCAGATCTACTCTCAACTTGACAAGCAACTTTCTCGACCTTTCGTTGCCTCAGTTTTCCCTTGGTTATTTACCTGGAATACCTTGCATACAACACTCCTCGCATTTGTGGCTTATCTGAATACCGCCATGTCGCCTATTGCCGTGGAAAGGCCCGTCGTGACGGCGCCCAAGGGCATCAAAGGCGCCAGCCAGAAACCGAGCCAGTTCGAGGAGGACCTCGGTCGGCTGAGCCAGGAGATCCGCGAGCTCGAAGGCGGTGGTGCCGAGACGGACCAGAAATGGAACCGTCCGGCTCTGGTCGGTTTCAATCCTGCCAAATCGGATATCTCCTTCCAACAGATCGATGCCGAAGAAGCCATGATCGGCTCACAAGCAGGTGTCAGGCTATTCGGCGTTACAGAGGAGGGACATTCTGTCCTGTGTAACATCACTGGCTTCCTGCATTACTTCTATGTCCCGGCCCCCGTCGGGTTCCGCAAAGAGAGTCTCCCTGAACTGGAGAACCAGCTATCACGATTATGTCCTCATACCCTGCATCACATTGAGATAGCCATGAAGGAGAGTCTGTGGGGATTCAGTGGAAACACGCAGTCACCGTTCCTCAAAGTTGTGGCCAATGACCCAAAGGGCATCAACCGTCTACGCGGAGTATTTGAACGCGGCGAGGGCAATTTGAGCGGGTTCTCAGGTGTACCTCTGACGACCTTTGACAACATCGCCTACGTCCTGCGTCTCATGATTGACTGTCACATCACAGGAATGTCGTGGGTCACGCTACCAGCGGGGAAGTACACGGTCAGCGAGTCGCGCATCTCGACCTGTCAAATCGAAGTTTCCATTGATTACCAGCATCTTATGCCCCACGCCCCTGAGGGTGAGTGGCTCAAGGTGGCACCGCTGCGAGTTCTCAGTTTCGATATTGAATGCGCGGGTCGGAAAGGTGTCTTTCCCGAGGCCGACAAGGATCCCATTATCCAGATTGCCAATGTCGTCCAGCGCCAGGGCGAACAGAGACCTTTTGTTCGTAACGTGTTTACCATTAACACTTGTGCGCAGATTGTGGGTACGCAGATATTTGAGAACTCCAACGAGCGCGACATGCTGCTGGGATGGCGTGACTTCATCACTGAAGTCGACCCCGATGTCATTATTGGATATAACACGGCCAACTTTGACTTGCCATATCTGCTCGACCGAGCCAAGGCACTCAAAGTCCACGATTTCCCGTACTTTGGTCGCATTAAGACGCTCGCACAGGTAGCCAAGGATTCTACGTTCTCGTCCAAGGCGTACGGAACGCGTGAGTCCAAGGTTGTCAACATCGATGGCCGTATTCAGATCGACATGCTACAGTACATACAGCGAGAGTATAAGCTGCGAAGCTACACTCTAAATGCGGTGTCGGCAAATTTCCTAGAGGAGCAAAAGGAAGATGTGCATCATTCTATCATTACCGATTTGCAAAATGGAAACGCCGAGTCCCGTCGTCGTTTGGCTGTATATTGTCTAAAGGATGCGTACCTGCCGCTGCGTCTCATGGACAAGCTGATGACACTCGTTAATTACACAGAGATGGCCCGTGTTACTGGTGTGCCGTTTTCGTATCTACTGTCCCGTGGTCAGCAGATCAAGGTCGTTTCACAGCTGTTCCGTAAAGCCCTCGAGGTTGGTCTTGTCACTCCCAATCTCAAGCAGGAAGGCTCGTCTGAGGAGCAGTACGAGGGAGCTACGGTCATTGAACCTAAGCGAGGATACTACGACAAGCCGATTGCAACGCTCGATTTCTCGTCACTATACCCGAGTATCATGATGGCGCACAACCTCTGCTACACGACGCTGTTGGACAAGCCAGCAGTGGAGCGTCTGAAGCTAGTTAAAGATGAGGACTACACCTTGACACCCAACGGAGACATGTTTGTCAAGTCGTCTCAACGCAAGGGTATTCTCCCCATCATTCTGGAAGAGCTGCTGGGGGCGCGTAAGAAGGCGAAGGCAGATCTCAAGATGGAGACGGACCCATTCCGACGGGCCGTGCTTGACGGTAGACAGCTTGCTCTTAAGATCTCCGCCAACTCAGTGTACGGATTCACTGGTGCCACAATTGGTAAGCTGCCGTGCTTGGCCATTTCCTCGTCGGTGACGGCATTTGGTCGTGAGATGATTGAGCAGACGAAGCAGGAAGTGGAGAAGACGTACAGCATTGCCAATGGCCACGAGTTTGACGCAGTTGTCGTGTATGGAGACACAGATTCGGTCATGGTGAAGTTTGGCCACGACGAGCTGTCGAAATGCATGGAGCTCGGTCATGAGGCGGCAAACTACGTGTCGACAAAGTTTCTCAAGCCCATTAAGCTCGAGTTCGAGAAGGTATACTATCCATACCTGCTTATTAACAAGAAGCGCTATGCTGGGCTGTACTGGACGAGTCCCGACAAGTTCGACAAGATGGACACCAAGGGAATTGAGACGGTGCGACGTGACAACTGCCGGCTAGTTCAGAATGTCATTGATACGGTGCTGCGAAAGCTTTTGATTGACCGGGACAGCGACGGAGCACAGTCGTATGTGAAGCAGGTGATCAGTGATCTACTGCAGAACAAGATTGATATGTCGCAACTTGTCATCACCAAGGCGCTGTCACGGTCGGACTATGCTGGCAAACAGGCACACGTGGAGCTTGCGGAGCGAATGCGCAAGCGAGATGCTGGATCGGCGCCTGCTCTTGGCGACCGAGTCGCGTATGTCATCATCAAGGGTGCAGTGGGCGGCAAGAACTACGAGAAGTCTGAGGATCCTATTTATGTGTTGGAGCACAACATTCCGATTGACACAAAGTACTATTTGGAGAACCAGCTGGCGAATCCTCTGCAGCGGATTTTCGAGCCTATTCTTGGCGAGGGCAAGTCGCAGCAGTTGCTTGCGGGCGACCACACGCGGACCATTTCCGTGGCTACCCCCACGACGGGTGGTCTAATGCGGTTTGCGGTCAAGACCGAGTTGTGCAAGAGCTGCAAGCGGCCCCTTAAAGGAGCCTATGCCAAGGGGGCGGTGTGTGAGAACTGCACGGACCGTGCCGAGGACCTGTACCTCGACACATTGGGCCGGGTGAACCAGCTGGAGGAGAAGTATGCTCGGTTGTGGACGCAGTGCCAGCGGTGTCAGGGATCGTTGCACCAGGACGTGCTGTGTTCGTCCAAGGACTGTCCTATTTTCTACATGCGCATGAAGGCACAGAAGGATCTGAGTACTGGCGTCAACGAGCTCAAGAAGTTTGACCACACCATGTGGTAGCGCAAAGTTGGTTGTGCTGCAGGGCCCAGGGACCTGGCCCAGGAACTGGGTGCCCTGGAGATGGGCCTGGCAACGGCAACGGCAACGGCAACGCTGCAATGATGAAAAATTGCAATGCAGCCAAACTTTGATTTAGTCTAACCAGTTGTATCTTGTCATCTAGTGCATTTAGAGCATTTAGAGCATCTAGTGTCATCTAGTGTTGGTTGTTCTAGTGCATCGTAGTGCATGTTTGTAGTTGTACTGGTTGCAGTGGTAATTGGTATTGAAGAAGCACCGCATTGACCAATTGCTGAAGTTGTAGCATACTTGACTTCGAGGTGAGTGAGTTGGCTTCGAACAAGGTTGGGGGTATTAAGTTCATGGCCAGCCATTGAAATCACCCCTGAGCTGAAGCCCCTGAGGCGTGAGATCGGCCTGCCCAAACGAGAGGAGGCATTTGTCCCGTTTGGGCCAGCGGCAGTTTGACACCCGCTAACACAGATTCAGCGACGACTAGTGTATACCGTCAGCTTTGCAAGTAAAGGCAACCAATTCTACCAACTCTACGTTACCTGCTGTCTCACAACGGCTTAATTGAATTCCTGTCGAGCCGAAACGGTGCAGGTTCATCGTGGGCACACTGCTGTTCTGCCATTCTGCTGTCCCAATTGGGCTTAATTGGTATAAGTTATTGGCGCTTGCTTTTTCAGCTCCTCCAACTTTGGTTCGTCAATCCCCCTTAGCAGCAGTTTAGCAGCTCAGCTCGGCACCACCGGTACCGCTGGTTAGGATCTCGAGGTGACCGAGTATTGCCCCTTTCTGAATAGACCGGGCCTCAATATCTGCCATCTGCTATTGTGCTACAGCCTACTTGGTTCCACGGCTCTCACTACTGCCTGCACGCGCGTAACGCCTAGTGTCCGCCCCTGCCCCAGACGCGTCAAGCCTGGCACCCCCTCGTCCCCTCCCTCGCGACGTGACAAACGCCCGCACTCCATCGGGAACTGGCGCCAGATCTGGGATTGCTAGTCGGCGTTTCATCTCCAGCTAGCACGAGCCCGAGGTTCAAGCACCTTGCACCCAGCTTCCACCAAACAGCTTCCCCCTTAAACAGCCGCCGGTGAGCCTGCGCGCCGCCAAATCCAGCCCTCGCAGCTCCAAAAGCAACCTGCCAAAGTGGCCCCGGCCCCACACTTGCACAATTAAGCAGCCCGCAGCTCAGGTTGGGCCCAAGTTTCCTCCCACCCGTTTTCCTCGGCCCTCCCCCCTGGCGCTGCTTTGGTGCCAGCTGCAGTTGATTTTTCCTAAAGGCCGTGGCCCTGGATTTCCCTTGAATCGGCCACCTGCAGGTTACTTTTTGCGCTATCTGGCCTTTGATTTCGCCCTACCATCATATCAACTTTGTTGTCTACCAGCTAACCAGCTGAACGCTTCTGTTTGCCATTTGCCCAGTTTCGTTTCACCCATCGTTTCACCCATCGTTTCACCCGCCGCTTCACCCGTCGTTTCCGCCCATCGTTTGCTCTTTCT
The DNA here is from genome assembly GCA_030570555.1 of Sugiyamaella valdiviana. Lineage (NCBI taxonomy): Eukaryota > Fungi > Ascomycota > Dipodascomycetes > Dipodascales > Trichomonascaceae > Sugiyamaella > Sugiyamaella valdiviana. Next base: position 442,519 of record JAJLWF010000006.1, read on the forward strand.
TCACTGCCTTTATCTGGTCCTGCTTACGTTTGGCTGCCTTAAGCGGTCTTTCCTTCTTGTCTTTCTTTCAGCTTCAAACGTCTACAAAGGTACAACGCTACGAAGGTACGACGTTACAAAGGTACAACTACAAAGGTACAACGCTACAAAGGTCCTTCCTACACAGCTCGACAAAGGTCCTCCTACTGGTTCACAGTCTCTCACATCTCTCTTTCACACCTTTCTTTCACACACTTCCTACTGTCTCTCTTTTCCAGATCTTCCACTGGCCCTCTTTCTACGTCTTCCAGGTCTTCAAGGCTTTCTTACATCCATACAGGCTTTCCCCCTCTCTCGCTGCAGTCTAATCTTCTGTTACCAGGACCAACATCATGAACAGGTATGTCCCTTTCTCCCCAGTTTGTGGCTTGCGGCACAACATCCCTCATGTGGTGAAACATGCCATGTAGCCCCATTCACTGCACCGCCCTATACCGCACTCCATTACTATTCTGTTTCTCTTACTAACTAAGAAAACACAAGTCGCTGACGTTTATTCACGACGGCATCACCTCGACGACGTCGGCCGATTCGCTGACTTCGACTCGAGTGCGAACGCCTGGCCGCACACCGACCCGCAACTCAAAGTCAGCAAAGACTCCAGGATCGTACCAGTCACCGCTCGACACCAGCTCGAGTCCTGCCTTGGCCCACAACTGGTCCCAGCTACCGCCTCGCTCGCCAATGTATTCGTCGCCCACCGACCATGGCCTGCCCAATGGCCGCCCCGACGAACCTCAGCTGCCAGCACTCGGCATGTTCTCGTCCTCGCCGGTCATTGAGTCGCCGCAAACCGTCACAAAACCTCCTTATATGAGCGCAGACCTCACAGCACCCATGCAGTCGCTAGCAATGCGCTCGGGGTCGCAGGGTGACGCCTCGAGCGCTGCTGCTGCCGCCGCTGCTGCTGCCATTGCAGCCTCGGTCAATGACGGCGACTACAGCTCGCCGCTCCACCAGCGTGGAGACCAGTTCCCCCAGCCAGAGCTCATGGGCTCGTCGCCGCTGTCCGAGTGGAACTCCATGGGCCCTCCCCGGTTCTCGCGCACCGCCTTCCGCGCTCACATGTACGAGCTCAGCGGCACTGGGCAAGCCGACGCTTCGTCGTCCAAGGCCCCCATTGCTGTAAAATATCATGTCCAGGCCCCGCCGCAAACCGTCTCGATCCCGTCACCAGAGCATGCCAACATGGCATTGTCGATGACAGATCGGTCCGTGTCCGTTCCGCAAGACCTCAGCTACCTCATGGGCCCGGCATCAGCGCAAGAGCGTGTTGCCTCGCCGCTGACTGACTCGGCTCCGCTGAAGCGTTCCTTCTCAACACTGTCGGATCCTGAGATCTTCTCGCGCTCACGCCAGCACCGCTCGAGGCGTATGCTGCCGCTGCAGCTCGTCGTCACGAAACACGGCCGTGCCGAGATCTCGGTGCCCCATGACAACCGGCCTGGATCGCGAGGCTCGGACTCGGCCAACAGCATTGTGTCGGCGTGGGCCGAGGACTCGGACTATGAATCGGACTCGGATTCTGAGTTCAAGCTCGACGTCCACGTCAGCAGGGGCGACGCCATTGCTGCATTTGCACGCACAATTGTGCGCAGTGGTACGGCCGCATCGCGCAAGGCCAAGGGCATTGCCAGCTCAAAGTCAAGCCACCGGTCAGTGGGAACTCCTCGCCTCTCAGGACCAGCACAGACAAAGGCAACGCCACTCATCCCCGGTGGCATTAATCTACTTGCGACCCCCGGCCGCCGGCCTCCGGGTGGAGCCCACGGAAGTCTGTCACCTAACCTGTCATTTTTCCACGACTCACAGACGTACCAGAACTCACTCATCAAAAACGGCTTCTCAGTTCCTGTGCGCTGTGTTTCCCCCCCATCTTCTCCCGTTCACCAGGCTGGCCGCCGGTCTCCTGCTGCTGAGGCCTCCACTCCTCCTGGCTCCGTCATGCTACTCGAGGACATCACCATGGGTATTTACGGTACTGGCATGACCCCGTACCTGCCGTCACGGTAGCCCTCAAAACCGTCCATGCGGTTCACCATCCAAAAGACCCGCTTGCATTTTATTATTATTATTAACGTTGTAGTTTAATCTATCTTCTTCGTCTTTCCTGGTAGAGACTTTCCTGGTAGAGAATACGCGTCGTTTTGGCGTCCCGCACGGCAAGGTTCAGTCTCATGTCAGGCTGACTCAGAGTGAGTCTAGGGTACACTGCAAATAAATTCAGGGGAACTTCAGATCAACTTCTCCACTATCAAAATGGCAGAACCGGAGATAGCCCATACGGGCGAAATACCCACGGGCAAACCAGCCGCGGGCGAAATAGCTGATCATAACGACAAGACTGAAGATGTGGCGTCCGACGCCGAGTCGCTCACGTCCGAATCCGACCCGTACAGCTCTGACGACGACGGCATGCAATACATGGATCTGGCCGATATCCTCACGACGGAGATAGAAAATGGAGAGTACACATGTCTGATTTGCACGGGAGAAATCGGCATCAACTCGGAGATCTGGGGGTGTAACGTGTGTTACCGTGTGTACGACCTCAGCTGCGTCAAGGACTGGAGTCTGCGAGGTCTTCGCGATAGCACAACGGTGCCCAAGGCGTGGAAATGCCCCTCGTGCAACTCACAGTACAACGACGCAGCCTCTGAGTACCTCTGCTGGTGTGGCAAAGTCCCAGAACCCATGTACTCGGGGGATATCCCTCACAGCTGCGGCCAGACCTGCAACGCACCGCTTGGCTGTGTTCATGGCTGTCCTTCTGCGTGTCACCCAGGCCCCCACTCTGAGTGTACCGCCATGGGTCCTGCACTCAAGTGTCATTGCGGTAAATCACATCGTCAGTGGCCATGTGTTATCACCCCTTACGAGCAGGGCTGGTCGTGCAGGACTGTTTGCGGTGAGCTGCTTCCGTGTGGTGAGCATCGCTGCCAGAAACTCTGCCACGGCGACTTATGTGGCCCGTGTCCCGAGCTCCTCGAGTCACGGTGCTACTGCGGCAATACGACTGAAAATCTGCCGTGTTCGGAGCGACGTCCAAACTGGAGCGAGGCAAAGACTAATGACAACTCGGTTGATAAATGGATGGGCTACTTTTCTTGTGATACGCCCTGTGACGAGTGCGTATATCTCCTGTTGATCTAACATGAAACTAACCCCAGAATATACGATTGTGGTATCCACAACTGCACACGCAGATGTCACCCTAAAGAGATTGGCAGCCACCAATGCCCTCGCGCACCACAGGACGGCGAGACGTGTCCGTGTAGCCAAACGCTGGTTGCCGAGATTCTCGGTACACAGCGTGACAGCTGTCAAACTCCAATCCCTACGTGTGAAAAGCAGTGCAATAAAACACTTTCGTGCGGCCACACTTGCTTTTCGGGCTGTCATTTTGGCGAGTGTCCACCATGTCTCCAAATCCAACCTGTGAAGTGTGGCTGTGGCTCTCAGGCTTTTGATGTTCCGTGTCGCTTTCTCCAGCAAGGCCAGCTGCCCAGCTGCAGGCGCAAGTGTACCGCTCTTCGTGACTGCCGCCGTCATAGGTGCAACCAAGTGTGCTGTGAGCACGAGCAGAAAGCCCTTGAAAGAGAGCGGCTCCGCAAGAAGCAGCTGCGCGGAAAGGGCATCGGCGCTTCTGTTGATTTCGGCCCTATTGAAGCTATCCATCGCTGCGATGAGGTCTGCGACAAGGTGCTTTCATGCGGAAAGCATCGCTGTCTTATGACATGCCATACGGGCCCCTGTCACCCGTGTCTAGAGTCATCTCTCGACGACTACATTTGCCCCTGTGGACAGACTATCCTCCGCGCACCCATCCGGTGTGGATCCATTCTGCCCAAGTGTAAATTCTTCTGCATGCGCCCAACGGGATGTCAACACTCTCCTGTCGAGCACGAATGCCACGATGACAGCGTTCCCTGTCCCCCCTGGTAAGTTCATTCAGCAGTACCGCCGTTGCGTACCTAACTCAGCCCTTATTTATTGGAGAAGCGATGTGTGTGTGGAAAAGTGGAAGTTAAAGGCGTCCAGTGTTGGCGAAGCAGTGTTTCGTGTGGCAGGGCCTGTGGAAAGCCTTTGGCATGTGGTCACCTGTGTCCAAGTGTATGTCATCCTGAGGGAGAATGTATCACGACCTGCCAGGCATTTTGTGGGAAACTGCTGCCATGCGGACACAGACACAAGGTGGTCTGCCATGGCACTGCCGAGTGCAACGTCAGCGATTGTGCACTGAAGGTTGTCGATATATGCGCCTGCAAGAATTTGTCCCGCGAACGTGTCTGTCACGGTGTTGCTGTCGGCGAACCCCTCGAATGCGATGAAAGCTGCGCTATTGCGAAGCGAAACGCCGAGCTTGCAGATGCACTGGGTGTCGATGCTGAAGCACGCAAGACTGTTCAATCGAACCACGACTACAACGAGGACCTCTTGGACCTCTACTACATGGAGCCAACCTGGGGTGACATGATGGAGGCTAAGATTGTCGAGTTTGTCACCGCCACGACCGAACCGCTGCCGCGGGAGCTCGAGATGCCACCAATGAATTCTCAGCGACGTATGTTTGTGCACCTTCTCGCAGAGGAGTTCCACTTGCAAACGCGGTCTCTCGACCCCGAGCCCCACCGCCACGTTATTCTCACCCGTACAGCAAAAACTGTAGCACCCGCGGCTCCACTGCGCAAGTACTACAAAACCAACACGATCCGCTGGGAATGATCAAGATATCGGAATTCCAAGATAATCAGAATCAAACCCGTTGGATGAGCATTATATACTTCATTTATGTATATTATTTCTGTATTTATATCTAAAATGCCATTTCAGACCTTTCGGTACATTGTTCATGCAGGGTGTGCATCAGGGGGAGAAGGCTGAAATAAATTTAATTGGGCTCATGAACAGAAAATCCAAGCATTCGGAATAATGAGCCTGTACTACGAGGCGGCCTACTTTCTCAATCAGAAGGGAGCCAAGCCTGGGTCTCTCAAGACCCTGGTGTTTGACACGTATGAGTCTGGCGTGAAGACACCGAAAGGCCCCGTGCCGAAGGATCGGCCTAAGAAGTTCCAATGCAATCCTAGACAAGTTTTCGGACTGTTGTCGTCAGTTATCAAGAACAAGCCTCTTTTGACGGCTACCATCAAGTCTTCGGGGATCTTGAAAGTCGAGAAGAAGGTAAGCACCCCTGGTGGGACTCTTTGTAGTTCTTTTTGGCTAACTCAGCTCGATATGTCGCTAGCCCTTCTCATGGTTCACGACCTGCTCCTTACCAAGACTGGACGCATCAACTGTGGGAAACTACCCATCAAGGATGCCATCCTTCGACACAAGACTCGTCTGAAAGCCGAATTGGCGAAGTACAAGGTCAAGCATAAGATAGAACTGTCGGACTCGGCTGCCACTCAGGATCAGAGTAAGTACTTCTAGGCTCGGAGGCTCACCACTAACGCAGCTCCTGTGCGATGGATTCGTTTAAATCCCATTCTGACGAAGGGAGAGCTGGCGGATCTTGCCGGACTATCAGCTCTTGAGCGAGTCTCGGAACTCAGTGAGCTTGTTGACAAACGGAAGATCTACAAAGACGTGTACATTGACAACCTGTACGGATTACATCCTACATTCAAAGTCACTCAGCTCGAGGCCTACAAGACGGGCAAGATCATCATCCAGGACCGCGCTTCTTGCTTCCCAGCTGCTATTCTCGACCCGAAGCCGGGAGATCAGCTCGTGGATGCGTGCTCGGCCCCGGGAAACAAAACGACACATCTTGCAGCGCTTGTCGCAAACACACCATCCATCACAGCTTTTGAACGTGATCCACGACGAGCCAAGATCTTGCAAAAGATGACTCAAACGGCGGGGGCCACCTGTGTCAAGATCCAACAGGGTGATTTCACAGATAGCGACCCTGAGAGTAAGGAGCTACGCGACGTGACGGCCCTACTTGTGGATCCGTCGTGTTCTGGGTCCGGCATCTTTGGCCGCAGTCTTGACGAGGACGAGACAAATGAAAATGGCGACGATGGGATCGAAGAGTCGCAGGAAGCGAGGTTCCGTCTCCACAAGCTGTCCGAGTTCCAATACCGCATTGTACAACACGCTCTTTCATTCCCTTCAGCGCGGCGCGTCGTCTATTCGACATGTTCGATACATGCCGAAGAGAACGAGCACGTCGTTAAAAAGCTGCTTGAAACTCCCGAGATATACGCTCGGGGTTGGAGACTGCGTGAGCGGAAAAATGTTCTGCCAGACTGGCCCCGACGCGGTATCGAGTCCGAGTTCGACGGTATGGAGAATGCTGCCCAGCTTGCTGACAGTTGCATAAGAGCACTTCCCATCGTTGATGGCGGCATCGGGTTTTTCGCTGCTTGCTTTGAGAGGCGGCCATAGTACGTAACCATCGCTAAATTTCACATTCATTGCATGTTCAGGCTGGCATATCCAGAGGGTCGGGGGTTATTGAAGGAGCCGTCGCAGCAGTAGTAGCAATAGATGTACGTCGGTTAGCTTGACCCGGTCTGGTTCTGCCGTCGCCCGTCTTCTTGGTATCCTTCTTGGTGCCCTTGACTTTGGTATCACTGCTGTCACTGTCAGCTTTGTTACTCGTTGTCGGGGCCAACCGCATTTCCAGAAAGACAACTCGTGAGTAAGCGACTTTCTTTCGGCAAATAGAGCACTCGCCACGCTTCTCGGTGGCTCTTCCGGTGGATGAGAGTGCTCGGAAGACGCAGTTGGAGCAATAAATATGGCCTGTGTTAGATCATGCAAGCACACAGCTGTTAGAGAGAACCTACCGCATGGCGTGACAGCGACTGTTTCGGGGGCTTCCATGCAAATGATACAGATGGTATCGCGAAGAGCTCCGCGGTCCTTGGGCACCTTGGGGGCCTGGTCTTTGATCAGGTCACTCGTTGCAGGTGAATCTTCGTCTAGGTCTTCATCGGTGATTACCATGACATTCGTGGCCGGTGAGTGTGGATGAGCTTCATAGTCAGCATCGTCTGTTAGGTCAATAGCTTCCTGGATGGCCAGATCTCGCGCCCTATCGCCACGACTGCGATGCTGTGGGCGTGGAGAGCCGTTGTGTGTCTGCCTCGAGCGGTCTTGCTCAGCGATATGTGGACGCTTGCGAGGGCGTGAGTTGTCGTCGGAGGCGCTGCTCGACGCCTCGTCGTTCGAATCGAGAATGATCCTCCTTGGTGGACCTTTAGGGCTGCTCATGATGAAGGGCCATGGATGGGTGGTTCACAGGAGCAAAATGGAGCAGGAGCAAAATGGGGCAGGAGCAAAATGGAGCAAGTATGATCGAAGGGAGATAAATGCGGTTTCACGTAGCTTGTCAATAAATCAAGTAACGCAGTCACGCAGGGGCGCAAATGCCAGTAGCAGGCAGTAATTAGAAGCGATTTGGACCAAGGTTCATTTTATTGCATAAGCAGGTATGGGTCGGGGTGGCCCTCCACGGAGAAGTGTGCTAGGGTCGGCAAATAATGGCAACAGTGATTTATAAGGTGCTCGGAATATAAAAGACTTTGATAGAAGATTTCCATTTGTCCAAGTACATTGGCGAGAATTAACGAGGGTCCACCGTGAGTGGTGGATCCGTGAAGTATGCAAGCTAATTGTGTTCCATGTAGGCGAGCACTGTGTTATGACTATGCATTTACCACGGAAAATATTGAGCAAACTGGTGCAGAACCAAGCTATCAACAATATCAAAGTCGCTCAGCAGACCACCATCTAGATTAATGGACCTTAACTTTTTTATGGATTATCCATAGTAGTAGTCGCTAGTTGGCCGAATTTAGAGACAACCAATCGGAGAATCTAGACACAGGACCATACTACCCTACGGCTATTTACAGACGGGCAATGACGTCGTTGACAACCTCAGTCGTCGACGACGAGCCACCAAGATCGGGCGTGGTGATCTTGCCCTCAGCGAGGTTTGCATCGACGGCAGCATTGATGCGAGCAGCAGGACCAGGGTGGCCGAGGAACTCGAGCATCAGAGCAGCCGAGCGGATAGTGGCAATGGGGTTGGCAATGCCCTCTCCCTCAATGTCGGGAGCACTACCGTGGCAGGGCTCACCAATGACGAACTTGTCGCCAACATTGGCACTGGGCACGACACCCAGCGAGCCAACGAGCGCAGCAGCACCGTCGGACAAAATGTCACCGTACAGGTTGGGGGCCACGACAACGTCAAAGACTTCAGGCTCACGGAACAGACGGTAGACCATGGAGTCAACAATCTGCTCATTGAGGTGCAGGTCTCCGTAAGACTCGCGCTCCTTGTTGTACAGGTCCTTGATGCTCTGGCGGAACAGGCCGTCCGAAACGCTCAGCACGTTTGACTTGTGGGTGATGGTCACAAGAGGCGACTTGTGAATAGACAGCTCAGGGTGCGCTTTGCGCGTCTCCTGGCGCTGCAGGGCAATGCGGAACGCCATCTTACCAATGTTCTCCGAGGCCGTCTGGGTGATGCGCTTGATGGCCTCAGCAACCTTGGTGCCATCGGGTGCGTCGTAGATGCGCTCCTCCTTGATGTACAGGTCCTCAGTGTTCTCACGCACAATCACGAGATCGACAGGGTGCGAGGCACCGGCCACCGACTTGACAGGACGTACGTTGGCGTAGAGACCAAGCTTCTTGCGAAGAGCGACAATGGGCGATGAATAGCCCTCGACCTTGACCGAGGGAGACGACACAGCACCAAAAAGACCACCGTCACACTCGTTCTTGAGAATGTCAACAGTTGCATCGGGAAGGGCCACACCAGTCGACTTGAACAGCTCGAAGCCGGCGTCGAGGTCGACAAACTCGAAGTTGAGGTTGTCCGACTTGGGCAAGCTCTCGAGGACCTTCTTTCCGGCCTGTGTTAGACTAGAATTAGACTAGGAGACAGTGGAATGTCACCATATCAAAATACGTACAGGGATCACCTCGCGGCCAATTCCATCACCGGGAATGAGACCTATGGTTAGAAGGGTCGGAGGCATTGAAAGGTCATAGGCATGCCATGTCACATACCAATTTTGAGGGTCTTGGCGGCCTGGGAGTAGGATCGCACACACGAGACTCGAGCCCGCAGGTTGGACACGTTGGCTCGCAGCATCTCGGTCAATGGCTGTGTAGGTACAGGTAAGTGAGGAATGACCGGTGCAGACCTGTAGTTCACGACTTTTCATTGACTCATGTATGCCTAACCCACGTACAGCAGTGACGTGATGGTGCGTTGACGAGTGAAAGTCGAAGGTGGCTTTGAGCGGGACGGATCCATCATAGTGGTAGTTCCAATAGATCAGGAAGAAGTAGAGTTCCCTGACGTATATTTGATACTTGCTTGCCGTAATACCTCCGGCCCTAACTGCCAGGCTTAAAGCTGTTATGAGCACATGCATGCAGTATTAGGATTAGACTAGAGCTCTGCAGTCAACATCTCCTCAGTATAAGTAGAGATAGCTGGACTGGGTTATATCTTCCCCTGTTATCTCTTCCCTCGTTAATCTCTTCCTTGGTGTGTTCTCCCTAGTATCCTTTCTGATTATAAATTAAAGGCTAATTCTGACAGCTGACTCTGGTACCCACCCCGCACGTTCCCGTTTCGAACCGGATATAAGCATTGTGAGGTGCCTTGAATGTCAGGAACCGCCCACTACGAGAGGCATACGAGACTAGCTACAAGCCATCGAATACGCCGGGAAATGCCCCCGCCTGATCTGTGAGCTGGGTGTGTAGGATTCCAGCATTCCCGCAGCTCCTGCTCCGGCCGTGTTCCAGGTGCTGAGCCCCCTCCACTGCACGCACCCGTGGCCCTCATTGTCATCACACAGCCCCCTCTATGAAGCCCACCGCAGGTCTCGACCCTCGTATGAGGTCGACGCCTCTAGTGGGGGGCGAACATCGCCGCCAACAATCGGTGTCGCGTGACCCGCGACCGGTAGTAAGCCAGGCCGTCCCTCCACACTCTTCTTCAGCCATTGATCTCCGGTCGTTTGGTTTTGGCACTGCCACTGCTTCAGCATCGCCCCGACACCCGAGCACTGCCGTAAGTCCCGACGTACAAGAACGCCCTCTTCTCGCCCCCTTCAAGACATTTCCCTTGCCGGAAGATGACAGTGCAAACACCGCTGTGACGATGTCGCCTCCGAGAAAGTCACATCCTGGCTCGTCTGAGCTGGGCCCGAGCAGCCCGTCACAGTCGCCATCAGTGTCGCCGCTGACGCACCCGGTATCTTCGTCACCCGTCCACTCGTCGATCCAGCTGTCCGCGTCCAAGAAAATGGCCCTCACGCCCTTGTCGAACCTGAAGCTCCCCATCAGTCATTCGGCCACGAACCTTGATCTTCCGGCGCCGCTGCTGCCTCCAGACCAGCGTTCCAGCGCCAAGAGCTTGTTATCGCGACAGATCAGCGAGCTCAATACGCGCTCACTCAACGGCAGTCCCACCCGCTCGGCAGCAGCAGCCTCGACACCGAACATCGTCCTCGACACATCTTTTGGAACAAACTCACAGAACTCGTCGGCGCCTTCGTCTCGTGATCAGTCGAGTCCTCCCTCTCCCCTGTCGACAGTCCCCAACATCTCGTCGGCACCTCCCCACATATCCCTCAATGGCGTTCCTGTGACCGGAGGCTCCCTCTCTACACCATTACCCTCAGGGCGCTCCAATTCAGCTACTTCAACATCACAGCCAGACGGTACTTCGGATTCTCCGTCGGCTGCTGCCTCACGACGTGCTAGCGCCCTACAAGACATCACTGCCCCCGAGCACGGAACCATCTCTGTAGCTCAGAGTGTACTAACTCTACAGAAAAGTCTCGGCAGCGACGTAGTCGAGCGCCTTGATGACATCGAGGGCGACCTCCGGTCGCGAGTGACCAGTTTTGAACAGCACCTGGCTGGACTGCGGTCGCTGCAGGCGCGCAGCAATGAAATCATTTCATCCTTTGAGAACCGCTCGGGGCAAGTTCACCTTGATGTGGGTCAGCATCTCGACAAGGTTAAGAACGTTGACTTTTCGGGGTTTGACAATCTCGAGAAAAGAGTATATTCAGCCCGTGATAAGCTCGACGCTTATTCTGAAAGACTCAAAACTGTTAACGCGCGAATAGCAGCCCAAGAACTAGACGCGACGGCCCGTGTCAAGCGCTGGCGCTTCTTCCGTCGGTCCTTTCTGTCTGCGTTTATCTTCTTCTTCGCCTTATCCTTCATCGTCAAGAACTGGAGCTTTTTCTGGGCATTCGTCAAATCCATTTACGGGTCTACGCCCCTTCCAAGTCACGAGGCAGATCAGTTTGCCGAGGTATTGGACTTCCTTGAGAATCTGGCCAAGGCTCCTCTTGTGGTCCTTGGCCGTCAAAACTCTACACATCCCTCCCCGCAGCCAGACATTAAGTCTGACCTATAGGACCATTTGCATATCGGACAATCTAAATTATATTCGTACCGTGAGATTACTACAATGTACATTTGAAAGAATGCCGAATCACTAGTAGTATCGGTACTGCCAGATTCATTAACTATTATATATTACAATGCCCTAAGACAATTTTCAGACCTAACGAAGGGTCAACTGGACAGCAGCATGTACGCGGTGATGGACGTAAACCGTTCAACAGTCAAGCGGAGGGCTATGACAAGAAGTTCGTTTGCAATCTCGGGGCCGTTTGGTTTGGCTGCCCTCAACTTCTCCCAGTTTTGTTTGTCAAGCTTCCACACAACTGCGTCCGCCTCAACTGTTACCGTTGCAGTACGCATGGTTTCAGAGAAAAACGGTAGCTCACCACAGGTTGTACCTGCCAAAATACTTTCGTATAATTTTCCCTGCTCAAGATCGTAATCTGCTCGTAGGATGCCAGATTCCACGAGGTAGAAGCCTTTAGCCTCGTTGTCCGAGTGGTACAAAACAGTACCCTTTTGGACTTCCTCTCGTTTGAAATACGGTGATAGCTCCATCCAAAACTCCTCAGGTTTGTCCGACAAGCTCCTAAATACCTGCATCATTACAGGTAGCGGTTGCTGGAAATTCTGCCAACTGCCGGCTCTGAAGTCTTCTTTGGCCGCGTTCTCTACAGCCTTGCGGAACGAAATCGCTCGAGGGGAGGCCCCATAGCCTGTGTCGTTGGCCAAAGAGCTGATGCGAGGGTTCTTGATAGTCTGTCGAGAGGGTATTTGAAGCCCATGAGGGATACTCGAAGACGTGGCAGTGGATACAGATCGTGATTTGAATCTGTCACGTTGATTGTAGTAATCGCTGAGGAACTCGTTTTCGCACCACTCTAGAGCCATGTTGAGATAGGGGAAAAGACGAGCAGGATGTTCAGAGTCTGAGTCGAACTGCTTGAAGAGCTGAATCGCTTGCAGGCCCTGAACAACACTGACGTCCTCTGTGGCACCAGAGAACAACATGTAGACGCTCTTCGAATCCAAAAGACGCTTCATGCGAGCAAAGGCTTCAGAAGCAGAAAAGTCAATGTGTGTAACGTTCGTAATATCCAAAATGAGGTACCGGATGGGTTCCTCTGTAAAGTGTCTCTCGTCCAGGAGATCGCGCACCGTTTGCTCCACCTTGACAACAGTGCCAAAAAAAATGTGCCCAGCAAGCTTGAGGACATAAATCTGATTTCCGACCTCACTTAAAAACTTCTGTTGAGTGAAATGGCGTCGAACGGTCGAGCGAGCGATTCTACCCGTATACGCAGCTTTTATGGCCGAGTTCTGTGAAGCCTGTACGACAAACGACATGCAGGCCAACACGATACCAATGAGGATACCGTATACAAAGTCCCATGCGCCCATTGACACGACAATTATAACAATTGTCCAGTACTCAAACCTGCTCAGCTTGCCCCAAGTATCGACCAGTGCCTCGATGAGGAGCTCGAACCCAAGGAGAAAGATGAGGGCACCAACAACCATAACAGGAATGAAGCCAATCACAACTGGACCCGAAATCATTACAATGGTTGTAGCAATGGCAAGCATTACACCAGCAAGACGGCTGTTTGCGCCTCCGCGAATGAACAGAAGTGAGTTCGTATAAACGAGGTAGTTCTGGATCGAGCCAGCCAATCCTGACAGGAAGTTGGATAGTCCGTGGGCAACCAGCTCCCGGTCAACGTCGATATTATCGGAGCGTGTTGCGACAGCTAGAGCTGGAACGTTGATTGGAACGTGAAGAAGCCCAAAAAATGTGAGAGCAAGCATGGCAGGGAAGACATCGAGCAAAGTCATCCAGTGTACAGCGCTGAGATCGTAGAGTTCGTAGAATCCCCACCAGGGCTCCGAGATGGACGGAGCTGCAAAAGCCCACCCAGCATCGCGGGCGCCCTGTAGGCTCCAGATCGGAATGATCCAGACCAGCAAATGAAACACGGCAAAAATACCAATGAAGTACGATGGCAGGATAAGTGGGTGATGGAATCGTCGCTCGATAATCATGAGTGCTGTGGCAAGGAGCACAGGAATACCCCATCTGAGAAGTACTGAGAATTCAAAAAGATGCCGCAGCACCGGCAATGAATACTCGAGAGATGATTCCAGGCGTGAGGAAACTTCGATTCCCGTTACGACTAGGAACCAGCCGACACCTCCGACGCATCCCACTAGAATGTGTCGCGGGAAGAAACCCACGAGCGACCCCAGACCAGTGTACCCCAAAAGGAAGAAAACGAGCCCAGTCAACATGGAGCTTAAAGCAAATGACAGAATGGTTGTGGCAATGACTTCCTTCGGCTTGTCCTCACCTATTTGACTCATGATGGTAAAGGCCATGGTGTGGAAGAAGGGGACGACTTCGATCATTTCGGAGCCAACTCCAGCTTTGAACTGACTGCCTCCCAAGGAGTAGACAAGCTGGGACACGATGCAACTCACGTAGAACATGGACAATCCTGCCGGACCCAAATGACTGAACAGCGGTATTCCAATTGGAAAGAGGATCATACCGTATGATAGACCATCAAGGACATTTAGAAGCGTACCTAGAACAACGGCTGGGAGGTAAGAGACAGGTTTGTCAAATAGCTGATCCTTCGTGAGATATGTTTTTGCCCATGAGTTTAGAGTCACCTTGAGAGACTCGTTCGACGGAAAGCCGTTGCCCGGGGTGGAGACGGGTTGTGTGTATACAAACGAGCTGTAGTCGGGATTCGACTCAGATTCGCCTTCAGTCGCAACGGATATGAGTGGAGTAGTTTCGCGGTCGACAACTGTTCCAGACAACTGCGATGGATAATGCTCCGAGGCTGTTCGATAATGCGACGCCACGCTCTTGTCAGAAGTTGACAGTTCGTCAATTGGGTCAATGGGGTTCCGGTGGTTCCATTCGGCTGAGTCCACCGACGAGATAGTATTGACACTTTTGCCCTGCGATCTCAAACCGTCACCGAGGAACGATTTGCCGTAGTCGTCAGCGCTCTTGGAGATGGACTTGCGCTCAAAGCGGGCCATTTCATCTCGGATGCTCGAGCCTCCCCGGCTGTCACCGCTAAGAGATTCAGGAAACGGTCGCGACATGCCCTCCTCGAGGGCCATCGACGACAGGCCAGCAGTTTGCTCGCGCAGAGAGCCGACCAGATTTTCTCTTTCTTCAGCGTCATTGATTCGATCTGAGTTAGAAAAGAGTACAGGGATTCGAAGGTAGAGAAATGGACTCGGGAAAGAAGTAGATGTGAAGGAACGGGGAGAAAGGAGGAAGGGAGCTGGGAATGGAGCAGTAGAAAGTGTTGAGGAGATACCACTGACAAGGCGGGATCAGAAGATTTGCAAGATCAAACAAGACCGCCAAGGTAGCACCTCGGAAGAGTGTATAACCAGAGCTCATGGGAATAACAGCACTAAACACAGCTCGGATCACAGCTCACGACACTCCAATTGGGGACGAACTTACCGAGAATAGGCGATCCCTGGTAGAAGACTCGAGCATAGGAGCCTACACTAAACTGGCGCTCGCGCTCAGTGAATTTTGCACCAGATGGCCGAGGCCATTCGTCCTCATCGACGACATCGGACCCGTGCGCTGTGTGGCCAGGCGAGTCCATTTAGTGAGTGGAATGCAAAGCAAGTCAAATCAACAAACGCGCGCCATGGAAACCAAATGCCATTCCCGTGGGTCCAACCGATTCGACCTGATAAGACAGAGAGGCTGAACTGGCAAATGGGCACTGACAGCCTAGGAGATAAGCATGCGCCCAGCCCAGAACGGGCAGTGGCTGGGCCAATAGGGCTACTGGCGTGCAGCAAGGCTCAATCCAGGCCGTGCATACCCCGGCAGCCCTAACTGTGAGGCCGAGGATGAGAGAAGATGACAGAAGATGAGGCAATTGAGGGGGGGATTGAAGAATCAAGTGAAGAGACTCACGAGTATATTGCAATGGCACGGGTGGTTAATTATTCAGCCGGCTTCCTATGAAATGGATGCTCAATGGCCCTAGCTCTACCTTAGGCTGTAGTAGTGTTATGCACCTCGGCAGTCGGTGGGAAGCCAACAGTCCCAAGTGTACAAGCACATACAGTTGACGGGACGCTAAGTCACAACTAGTGATGCAACTAGAGTACAAGCAGTTTTAACCAGGTTTAAACCAGATATAAACCAGACAGTCACAACATCAGGAATGTTTGACCGATTGAATGAGTGAATTGTTACCAGTTTGAAACTGTACCCATCTCGGTTAGTTAATTGACTGTTGTAGTGCGCTAGTATATTGGACTTCGAATACTGGCTAGAGTGTTATAAAATAATACTCTTAGGACCCTACTAGATTTCGGATCTCTAAATAGCAGATGAATTAGTGTATGTGCTATTTCTCCGGGCAATCCCCTCTGCTGCCACTGCAGCTTAGGATGACAGCTTAACATAGTGACAGCTGCCCATAATCGCGTTCCTCGAGATGACCGGTCCTTGCCCTGGGAGTGGAACGTCTAAGTTAGGGTACGGGGCCGGGTAACGGGGCTAGGGTTAAACCTAGCAAATTCGTGCCATTTGGCCCTGGCTCATTGTGAATTTTGACTCTCAATCCCCTTCTGTATTCGAGCCCTGGTGCTTTCCATACTCGTACTTCTCGGACCACGAGCAGACCTGTGCCCAGATTTCCTCCCGGCGCTGCCTCTCCTCTGGTCGCTTTCTCTGCTGACTGTGCAATTGACGTGGTAACCTCGCTTGTTGCACCACTTGCACCCTCTTCACCAGCTCTGGTCCCCCCAACTGGCTCCATCGGACCCCACTTTGTCCCCCCCGCGCATCGCGCCTCATTCGCTGTGTCGCTCCTCCTCACAAACCCTCCCGTCAGCGCGCATCTTGCTCAAGCGGCCGTGCTCGCTCGGAAGTATTTGGATCAGCCTGCCGAGTCTGCTGCCGCTGCTGTTGCTGAGCTTGACGCCCTCATAGCCGCTGATCCGGCAGTCCTTCCGGCTCTTGTATCTCGACTGCTGGCCTGCTCGGACAGCACCCCCAACTCTCCGTCGCTCCTGGGCCCATTTCTACAACGCCTTGCCTCCGATCCGTCCGTTAAAGCTCGTGACACACTCGTTGCTTGCTTTGAATCAAAGGCCAATCTCGACGACGACGGCCAGCCCCGTCTTGTACTCGAACACCTCTTCACCTCGACTAGCCTAGACACTGTCCAGCGTCTTGTTGCCTCGTGCCATCTTCTCGAATCGCCCGCTTACAACCCGCAGGCCTCGCGCATCTTCAAATCTTGCATCCCTCTCGTTGTCGACCTCGTCTTGACCGGCGCGTGCCCCATCGATTTACGCCAAAACCCGGTTCTAGCTGATTACTTGCCTCCTCCCCTATACACTATGGATTCCTCGCTGGCCGACGCGGTCCAACGCGTGATTGAAGGCAGCTCTCCACACTCATCGCAGAACTCGAGCATCTCGAGAATCGTTAGCGACCATCCCAAGTCTCCCGCTGCTCTCGCAGGCCTTCTTTCGGCCGTTGCTGCCCACCCTCAATGGGCATCACGCGGACCTAGCATAGCCGCATCGCTCGGTGACTCGATCCCTTGGGAGCCCGTGTTCAACATCCTTGCCGGCTCAGCGACGCCCGAGTCATTCCCCATTACGTCCCTTGCATCATTGACGGCTGTACTGCGGGCCCTGGGTCCCAAGAATGCCGCTGCCCTCTTTTCATACCGCAACTGGCCCCTACCGATTCTCAATGACATTGTAGCCCAAGCAAGCCTGCTGGTCAACCCGGAAGACTCAAATGCCGGCTCTGAATTGCGTGCGTTGGGCTTGCCCCCTGTACTCGACGTGGCAGACTTCAAGGATGCTCCGCCTCACATCAAGACAATTGTGCAGAGTCTCACCCATCACCCACTCAATAATGCACCGCTCATTCGTCTAGCTCTAGACGGTGTGTGCCGCGACGAGTCCTCTCTCGCATCCACGGACAGTCTGTCCGTTACCCGAGCGTACCTCGACCAGTACGCAAAGCAGGTTCCTGAGCTGTTTCTCATTGGCGGTGCTCAAGTGCCGCGACCCTGGCCGGCCTTGCAGTCTCGCATCATCTCGAGCTTGTTTGACATCTTCGTTGTTGGCGGTCACCCTTCGCGTGTCATGGTGTGTTATGCTTTAGTGAAGATCCACGCCCAGCCGCGATTTGTTGCTGAGTCGTTTGCAACTATGCTTGCCCACGATTCTGCTTTGGCTCCACACATTGTGGGTCTATGTCACGAGGCTGACGTCCTCAAGGACCTCCTCAACATTCGCCTGGCTGCGGGTGAGCGCAAAACCGCTCTGTTCATGCTTGAACTCGCTGCTCTCGGCGAGAAGCAAGGTCTCGTGCTCTTTGAGACGTTCCTACGAAAGACGCTCGACAGCTGCAATGGCTCGTCGCTTCCTAATGGACTTCAAGTGATGTCGCAGTTTGAGTTTATCGGTGCACTCTTTGATTTCTTGGAGGAGAAGGCCACTGCCGATTACTCCCAGCCGCCGTCACCTAGTGGATTACACCTCCGCACAGTGGCAGCAGCGCTCAGCCTGTTCTCTACGTTGGAAATCTCACCAGACCGTATTGACCAGCTGAAGAGCATCCAGATCCAATGCCTGCAGTCCTATCCTCGTCTTATAAACTTCGGCCAGGGATACGACACTGCCATTCTTGCCCACTCGGATGTTAATTCTTTCAGCGCCGATGTTGAACGGGAGATGAAGCTCTACTACCAGCGCATGTACGAACACAAGCTTGAAATTCGGGACATCATTACCATGCTTCAGAAACTCAAGAAGTCCGACGAACCTCGTGACCAGGACGTTTTTGCCTGCATGGTACACTCGCTGTTTGACGAATACCGCTTCTTCCCCGAATACCCGCTGAATGCGCTTGCCACCACAGCTGTTCTCTTTGGTTCTCTCATTTACTTTCAGCTTATCGAGGGCCTGCCGCTCTCAATTGCACTTCGCTTCATTCTCGACTCTTTGAAGCAGTCTCCAGATTCAAACATGTTTCGCTTTGGCCTCCAGGCACTATTTGAGTTCCGCCAGCGCCTTCCTGAGTTCCCAAAGTACTGTGCTATTTTGCTGGAGATTCCTGGTCTTGCGAGCCATCGCCAGTTCTTCCAGCAGATCAAGGACATTGTGAATGGCGCGAACTCGGGGAATCTGACTGGTGGAGATGCAGTTTCTCTGGCACCCGCTACTGAGGAGCCACTGCCCCCGTCGCTATTCAAGTCTATGAATCCCCAGATCTCAGTTGCTGACGAGGTTTTGCAGGAGGATCCCGCCGAGGCAGTTAGTGACAAGGTTCTGTTCATTGTCAACAATATCTCTCAGGGAAATGTGGCGGCGAAGGTGCACGAGCTCAAGCAGTTCCTTGAGAAACGGTACTTCTCGTGGTTTGCCCATTACCTCGTTGCTCAGCGTGCTATCCAAGAGCCGAACTATCACAGCTTGTATATTCTTATGCTGGAGCACCTTGGTAGTCGTGAGTTGGAGCAGCAGTGCCTGAGGGTGACATACTTCCAAATCAGCGCCCTTGTCAACGATGGTGACACACTCAATGTATTGGAAAAGCGCACGCAGCTCAAGAATTTGGCACAATGGCTGGGAAGCTTGCTTCTTGGCCGCAACAAGCCGATTCTGCACAAAAATGTGGACTTCAAGACGCTCCTGATTGAAGGATACGATTTGCAACGACTGCCAGTAGTGATCCCGTTTGTTTGCAAAACTCTGGATAAGGCGTCTTCGTCAACTGTGTTTCTGCCGCCGAACCCTTGGCTTATGGGTATCATGGCGGTGCTTTCTGAGCTTTATCAGTTTGCCGAACTCAAGCTTAACCTAAAATTCGAGATCGAAGTGCTCTGCAACCAGTTCAAGCTTGACATCACTAAGATCGAGCCGTCAACCATTGTGCGACACCGACCCGTTGAGAACTCCAACGGCGGCGAAGCAGTTGAAAGTGGTGCTCCTGGACTTTCCACGGACATGCAGCGACTCCGTCTCGAAGAGTCAGCTGCCGCTCCTGGAGCTGTCGATAACACCGCGACTTCAAGGTTCGGTGAGAGTATGGGCACTTCGCTGGCCCTCGTGGGATCCACGGTGTTCGCAACTCACCCGACGCTCAAGCGTATCTTTTTGCTTGCCGTTGAGAAGTCGATCCGAGACGTGCTCCAACCTATGGTTGAACGTTCTTCCACCATTGCTGCTGTGGCGACGCGCGAACTTATCGTTAAGGACTTCGCTCTTGAGCTAGATGAACACAAGTTGAGATCTGCTGCGAAGAATCTTGTACGTGTACTGGCCGGCAGCATCTCACTTGTCACCTGCAAAGAGCCGCTCCGCGACTCGATGGTTGCTAACACGCGTGACATTCTCATTGCACATGGCTATGCTGAGCATACCACGATGGAGCAGCTCGTTATGGCTGTTAATGACAATGTTGAGAATGTTTGCCAAGTTGTCGAGGCAGCAGCAATCGAGAAGGCATATGTCGACATTGAGGAAGCTTTGGCACAGGCATACATTGTGCGCAAACACCACATTGAGTCTGGTGCTGCAGCCGACACCTTTGTTGATCCGCAGCTGTCCTCACCCTATCCGTTCCAGCTACCGGATCCTTTCCGCCTCAAGACAGGCGGTTTGACTCCTCAGCAGTTTGCGATCTACGAGAGCTTTGGCAACTATCGATCAGAACCTGCTCCGCCGACTGCGCTTGTGGGCTCTGTGGATGATCAGACTGAGTCGTTTGGTGTAGCTGCCGGCGTTGAGGTCAGTGGTGCGCAGTTGGACCAGCTTATCTTGCAGATTCAGTCTTGGGTTGATTCGCTAGAGAAATTGCTCGAAGAGGCTTCTGAAGATCAATTTAGCGATTTGCCTGCAGAACACCCCATCCAAGGTCTTATTTCACGCCTGCTCTTGGTTGTGACGCGTTCGCCGTTCCAGGAGGAACTCATTCTGAAGACTTCTCAGATGACGGTCAGTGCCTTGTTCACTGTGACCAATTCCCAGCTTGGCCGTGAGACTCTCTGCTATCTGCTTGAGCGCCTCTGCAAGCTGTCCTCGACGACCGCCAAAGAGGTTGTCTTGTGGCTTATCTATTCGGACGATGAGCGGAAATACAATGTATCTGTGATGGAGACACTCATCCGTTGCGAGCTTATCACACCTGCAGAGATTGACGCCAACCTTGCCAAGCAAGTTCTCGCTCGTCTTCCAGCGGCTATAGAGTTTGCCTGTGGTCTGATTCGCGCGCTGGTACTCGGTGCTGAGCCTCTGTGCCTTCGCACAGAGTTCACTGGAACATTGGAGGCTCTCGCTGAGGCAGTATCTGCTTCTGCCGATGAAGCTCCAAAAGAAGAGCTAACTGTGGCTACCATGAGTGCTAAGGAGCTGTTCAACGATCTGGCTTCGCTCTCGGCCTCTGCTCTAGCCGTCTCTTCTAAGGGTTCTGGTGCAAATCAGGGAGAAAATGGCTCGCCTCAAGCAACAGTTTATTTGGCAAACATATTTGCTGAATGGGTGCGTCTTGTCCAACATCCTGCCGCAACCCAACGTCTTATCCACGTCTTCGTCCACGACCTTGCCACACGAGGTATTCTTGGAGACCGGGATCTGTTACTTGGTTTCATCCGTGTCTCTACAGAGGTTGCTATTCGCACTGAAGGTCTGGCTGCAGTGGACTCACTTGCTAAGCTTCTGGCCACAATTGCTGTGACAAACTCACCTGTGGACCGCGGCCAGCGTCTACAGTACGCACAGAACATCTTGTCTGTTGTGATTCTTATGCTTGCGTCGGACCATGACAAGAAGCAAGAGGAGTTTAACTCGCGCCCCTATTTTCGACTTTTCTCGACATTCTTCTGGGAGCTGTCGGAATGGTCCGGGGAGCTCACAGCTAAGGACGATGGCGATGCCAAGGCCGAGGACCAGGGATTCCTGGAAGATCTCTATATTCTGCTGGCTAAATTGCTGGATACAATTCAGCCCCTGGCACTTCCAGGGTTTAGCTTTGCTTGGACGACGTTGATTTCGCATCGATTCCTGCTACCTAAGCTTATGGAATTGCCAGAGAAGCGTGGTTGGCCACACGTGGCGCTGCTAATTGAGTGCCTCGTGAGATTTGAGGGCACTTACATTGAAGGTAAACACTTCTTAGAGCCAATCACCGTCATGTACAAGGGTGCTTTGCGGGTGCTCCTGGTGCTGCTTCACGACTACCCAGAGTTCCTGATTGAGAACCACTACACATTGTGCAATGCTATCCCCGCCAGCTTTGTTCAACTACGGAACCTAGTGCTGAGTGCATTCCCCGAAAATATCCAACTACCGGACCCTCTTACGCAGGGCCTGAAGGTTGATCGACTGCCTGAAATCCGCGAGTCACCCAAGTTGGCGGTCGACCCTGGTGCTGACCTGCAGAAGCGAGTTGGGCTGCGCAAGCTTGTCGATACTTACGTCAAGTCCCCGTCGCAGGCCCTTGTTAAGACCATGGTGTCGTCGTTAAAACTTTCTGCATCGGAGCCCATATCCGGTATCGGATTCTCCAAAGTGACGTTTAACCGCACAGCTATCAATGCACTTGTGCTGTACGTCGGTGTTGAGGCCGTTGCAGATAAATCTCCCAGCGGAACAACTGCAAACAGCAACGACGAATCTTCATCGGCGCACTTCAATCGCGATTCGGTACATCTGGCGCTGCTCGCTCAGCTCATGGTGGAACTTCCCGCAGAGGGTCGTTACTTCCTGTGCGAGGCGATGGCAGATCAGCTGCGATACCCCAACGCACACACCCACTTTTTCAGCTGTGTCGTGCTATCACTATTTGGTAGCTACGGCACGCAGGCTCTTGGGGACGAAAAATTCGACACGCAGCATATCATCACACGCGTGTTACTGGAGCGCATCATTTGCAACCGCCCCCACCCCTGGGGACTCATGATCACGTTCACGGAGCTTCTCAAGAACTCCAACTACAAATTCTGGGAGCTGCCGTTTACGCGAGCCACACCCGAAATTGAACGCATGTTCGCCTCGCTGTACAGCCACATCTCGAATCGCCAGGCCGAGACGGAGCGAGGAGCCGAATAGAAGGCTGGTACGTTTGTCATGTATATTATTGATTAATGAGACACGATTATCATTTTATTTGTAAAGACGACTTGTACGTAGTTGAGAAATGTCCCTGCGAACTTGGCACTCGAGAACCTAAGCCTGAAGGCAGATAATGGCAATCCTCATTCTTACCACTACCAAACATGAGTGGGACACCTTCAAGTAGGGATTATACGGTGGACATTGAGACGTGAGTGGATATGGACTGTGGATATTGCTGTAATGCGTCGATATACATCTAGTGGCTCTTCTATTCGTGTCATTTGGATCTTTTTCTCGATGCTGTTAATGGGCCAACTAACCCAGTGGTGATGAAGCCGTCTTCGACAAGATTACACGCAAGGCACGAGAGCAGCCATGGGTGCCTCTAGGTGTCCTTCTAACCTGTGGAGCACTGCACTTGTCTGCACGGGCACTGCGAAATGGTGACTCTCGTCTTGCCAACCGCATGTTCACATGGCGAGTGATTCTACAAGGACTCACCGTCGCGGGTCTTGTGGCTGGTGGATACATGTATGGAAAGCCCCAGCGACCCACTGATCGCGATGCCATCCTCCACCGTGTGTCCAAGGAGCGTGAGAAGCTGTGGATCGACGAGCTCGAGCGACTCGACGCTGAGGCCAAGCTCCGTGCTGACCGGGCCCAGGAAGTGGTGCGCGATCGTAAGGAGGAGCTGCGTCGTCAGTTTGAGACTGCTCGTGCCAATTCCGGAAAGCCGGGCGAGAGCACTGACGATTCGAGCAAGGACTAAATGCCAAAAGGCGATTGTACATAAGACTGAGGGTGTGATTACCAAAGCTATAGGAACGAAGGCTATAGGAGCGCCAAGCAATGCGATGTTGAGGACTTCTTCCATAGGCAACAGAGCGCCAAAACGACATGACTGCAAAACAACGCTACTCTCCAGCTGTATACTTGATTTTTACTTCAAGATCAGACTTGCGTTTCCGGGATCAGCTCCAGTCGCTCCAGACCCACAATAGATAGCCGTGCACGAAATTCGGTTTCCTAGTTCGTGTACATCTCACTTGCAAGACCTCGATAGTCCATACAGTCACAATGGCAAGTGCTGCGATCGTAATTCCCGTACAATTCTAACCTCAGAGTCGGCCATATATTGCAACGAACTCGGCGACTGGTGAGCTCGACTGACTGCTACTTTATGCCCAGCTAACCTTAGCCCATACGTCGGACATCTTCGCGCTGGCCACTGGTGAGGCCTACACCATTACCAGTGGTGGAGACGGGCAGATCCTCCTGTGGAACAACAACGATGCAGAGCCAACCCCAGCACCTCTTAAGACCGACGCAGCAGGCGTACACCATCTGAGCATTGACCGCACCGGTAACACACTTGTCAGCGTCACCTTCACTGGTGTTGTGACAGTCTACGATCTCAAGACCCTTGAGAGCCGAGGTATGTTTGTTTTTATTCTCTGGGTCCCGTTATCTCTAGATCCAGCTTCTGGATCCAGCTCTCTGTGATTGAGCTCTGGATCAAGTCATATCTGGACCCTAGTGATGTAAGTCCGGCGGTGCTAACCTAGTGCTTGACATCGACAATGTCTGGGCCGTTGCCATTTCACCCGACGCTACGCGACTTGTTGCTTCGACTATGGATCCCAAGGTTGTTGTGTATGACCTTGTCGAGAACAAGGTTGTTTCGGTATTTGCTACCGACAAACCACTGGCTATTTCTGTTGATTTCGTAAGTTGAGATTCCTGTCAAGGCCGTTGACCGCGTAGTTCGCACATTGAACTCCGTCAAATGACGGTTCAGCTGATACACATCGTGCTGAACACAATAATAGTAGTGCTAACAAGTCGTCTGGTAGTTTCGTCGCCGCAGGTTTCTCGGACGGAGGTATTCAGATCTTCAATGTCGACAAGGACAGACTCATGTTCTCTCTGCGTGGACACTCGAGCGCCATCCGTGCCGTTAAGATCTCACCCGCTGACAGCCTACTAGCCGTTGCCAGCGATTCGGGTCTGTTGTCGCTGTACAGCGTACAGTCGGGCGAGCATGTCGCCAATCTGTCCACAGGCACCAACGTAGCTGACTCAGCCAGCTCGACAGGGCCTGATGCTGTCTACTCGCTTGATTGGAACGAGTCGGGCGAGTTTCTACTATCGACGTCCTTTTCTGGCCGTGCGCGTGTGTGGTGGATGGAGAGTCGCGCTTGTGTGTCGACGCAGGCTGATACCTCGCAACCACTGTTTGCCGGTCGATGGATTCGCAAGGGATGGGGCAAAGGTGTCATAGGCGGTGTCAATGAGGGCTTCGTTGCCGCCGGAGTCGACCGTACCGTTCGTTGGTACCGGGAGGCTGCCGGCAACTGATCGTTGAGTGCTACGTTGTGGTCTGCTACAACCAGCATACACTCTACATGAATACTCCGTTATGATAGCGGAGTACCAGCATAGTATGATATCCACGAGCCGCTGTGTTTCCTGCCGGTTGTTCACTCGCAGAATTATACCGAGCTCTGCCGCTGGCTCTGCACCCCTGAGCTGCAGGCAGCGGGCAGCCGCGTTGCCCGTACCCTGGAAAAAATTGGTAGATGAGATGAAAGCATGATAATTTCGATTTTCGCTAGTTGCGTAAAACCAATAAAAATGTCCAAAAGACAAGCGGAGCAGGAAGATGAGCGGATAAAGGCGACCAAGCTGACTGAGGACGACACCGCTGGTCGCGAGGCCACTCCTGACGAGGAGGTGGACGCTGAGATGGGCGAGTTTGAAGATCCGTACGGAGATGACTTTGAAAGCGAAGAGGAGATCTTCGAGGCTGGAGATGACGACGCCGAGGAGGACGCCGAGACCGGTGACCGCATGGAATCAATTGGTGAGGAGGCTGAAGAAACTGCCGAGAAAGAGCCGTCCAAGGGCAAATCAAAGCCCCAGGTCTACCTTCCTCACCGTGCAGGCCCCCTCGGTCCCGACGAGACGATGGAGCCCGATCCCACGACGTACCACATGCTGCACAGCTTCAATGTCAAATGGCCCTGTCTGTCGTTTGAGATCCTCGAGGACCATCTCGGTGACGAGCGTCGTGGATACCCGCAGACAACCTATCTATTGACCGGCACACAGGCTCAGAAGTCGCGTGAGAACGAGATCAGTGTTATGAAAGTCAGCTCGTTGAGCAAGACTCTTGTCGGAGACGACGACGATGAAGAGGATGATGACGACGAGACTGAGGAGGACCCTATCCTGGAGAGCAAGTCGATTCCTACGCAGCACACGACGAACCGCATTCGAGCCAGCCCTTTTGCTCGCCAGACGGGCGAGTACTTGGCAGCATCCATGGCGGAGTCGGGAGATGTGTACATCTGGGATGTTACCCAGCACCTTCGCTCGTTTGACACGCCCGGAACTGTCATCTCGAAGCAGATGAACCGCCCTGTGCACACCGTCTCCGTACATGGCCGCGTCGAGGGCTACGCTCTCGACTGGTCATCGGTCATTCAGACGGGTGCGCTGCTGACTGGTGATATCTCTGGCCGCATTCACCTGACGTCACGCACTCCCACAGGCTGGGTCACGGACCGCACGCCGTTTGTAAGCCATAAGGGCAGTGTCGAGGAGATTCAGTGGAGCCGCAACGAGAAGTCGGTGTTTGCCTCGGCTGGTACTGACGGAAAGATCCGCATCTGGGACACACGCAGCAAGGAACACAAGGCTGCCATTGCCATGCAAGCTGCTCACAACACTGACGTGAATGTCATGTCGTGGAACCCCAAGGTGCCGTACCTGCTCGCTTCGGGACACGACGATGGCCAGTGGGGAGTGTGGGACCTGCGATCCTTCAAGCCAGCCTCGAGCGGCTCGCCGGCTCCTTCGCCGGTTGCATCATTCGACTTCCACAAGTCGCCTATCACATCGATCGAGTTCCACCCGTCAGAGGAGTCCATTGTGGCCGTTGCTTCCGAGGACAGCACCGTTACTCTGTGGGATCTGTCGGTTGAGGCTGACGATGAGGAGATCAAGGCCCAGAAGCAGGATGCCGCTGGAGATCTCGATGGCATTCCCTCACAGCTACTGTTCGTGCACTGGCAGCGTCACGCCAAGGAGGTTCACTGGAACAAGCAGATCCCCGGGTCGCTGGTGTCGACTGGCAGTGACGGCTTCAGCCTATGGAAGACCATCAGCGTCTAAGGTGTGTTTTGCACACGAGTAATATATTTCGACGCTGGCAGCCTGAAAGCAGACTGGCAAGCTCATGAATCATGCACTGCATGATAGACATTTACATAGAAATCCAATGTAGCATCAAATGGACTCTTAAGATAGATAGAGGCAGTCCAACTGCCAGGATAGTGACATTCGATAGATGGCTGCCCACGGCCAGAGAATGACAGCTCAATCGGATGCGAGAAGAGGAGCCGTTTCGGTCGGTTCAACTGTGTCTGATGGTCCTACCTTACGGGTCAGCTCAAAGAACGACGCCATAATAAGCAGCACACACTGGAGACAGGCCGCTGTCAGGTAAGGCAGCCACGAGCTCCAGGCCGTGCCAGGTCTGGCTGCAAGCGTCGCTGCCCAGACGAAACCACCAGGCGTCTGCATACACATCATTGGGATGCTCAGCGAACCGGCATGTCGCAGAGTGGCCGTCATGTAGATCTGAGGAAGGTACTGAACGGTGGCCAGAGCAGCGGCTAGAAGGCCCATGATATCCGCTGTAAACGAGACGTGATGCGGGTAGTAGAGTGCCGTGATTATTGACCAAGCGGCGGATAGCACGAAATGGGCGGAGCACACCTTGGCGACAGTCACGATCTTGACGTAGTCGTCGTGGGTCGTAGCCGCGACGCCTGTAGACGTCAAAACGGGCTCATCTACTGCCGGCGGAACATCAACACATGTGACGGCGAGAACGAGACTAGGTTAGAACCGAGGGGACAAGGAGTGCACGACTCACATCAAGCCAGCCATCAGCGCCTGGAGGCTGATCTGGACAATACCGAGTGTTGACGAGAAACACTCGTACTTGGACTATCGTTAGAGGAACCAGGTAAGTTTTGTGATTATACACACCACTTTCGAACAGCAGTTGACGATTGGAGATGCGAGCAATAGGATGTTACACAGTGCACAGGTTCCCGATGTCACGCCTAGCAACAGGAACCACGGCGAAATGCCCTCGGAACTGCGCCGCTGGACAATACGCAGGTGCTGTGGAAGATACGACACAACGATTCCTATCGCCAGGGTCAACGATAGCACAAAGTTGAGCCTTGATGGCTCGCGGAAGTCGGCACACGTCTCCATAGCGAGTGTGGGGAGAAGGAAGGATCGAAATGCACAATACGGCGGCTTATGCAGGGACCTGCAGAAGTGGCCATGCCTTCACATTTAACGGTAATATGAATTTGACATAGACTGAATTTAATAATCTGGGTTTATGATTACTCTAGTGATTACACAGACTCGTTATAGACTCGCCAGAAGCTTGGTGACCTCGGTAACAGCGTCGTCGACCTTGCTGGGCTCAGTACCCGATCCCTGGATGGTGTTGCCCTTTCCACCAGAGCGGCCACCAACAATCTGCGAGACAGAGGCAGCGACCTTGGACGCCTCGGCACCCTTGCTCGCCAGACTCTCCGAGAAGAAGCAGCCGTGGGCGACCTTACCATCAGCGTGGTCGACCGCAAATAGGTAGACCGACTTCTCCGGCAGCTTCGTCTTGACATAGTTGAAGGCCTCTCCCAGCGCCTTGGAGTTGGCGCCAATGCCGGGAATCACCAATGCAGCGTAGTCGGCCTTGTCGTTGTCCGCAAAGTACGTCTGAACGGCATCAACAGCCTTCTTGGAGTCAGCCTTCTGCTTGGCCTTGATCTCGTCCTGGATGCTCTTCTGGATGCGGTTGAACTCGGTAGTCAGCTTAGCCTTGGAAATGACAGACACCGAAAGCTGCTTCAGCTGGACACCAATCTGCTTGGCACGCGCCTCCTTCTCAGGACCCAGAGACATGGCGTCAAGGCTGACGAGCTCAGTCTCGTACTTGCTCGCCAGCTGCTGGACTTCATGGGCAGCAGTTCCAGTGACAGCCACAATGCGGCGGATACCCTTGGCAATACCGCTCTCCTCAATGATAATTAGCTCCTTGATCTCACCAGTCTTGCCAACATGTGTGCCTCCGCAGAACTCAATCGAGATGTTGTGCCACTCCTTGTTGTCAGGGTTGGCGATGAGGTCCTCAACGGACACTCCAACACTAACAACACGAACTGGATCGGGGTAAGTCTCACCAAACACAGCACGAACACCAACAATCTTATGCGCAGTCGCGAGCTCAACCTCCTTGGTGTACACCTTTTGGTTCTTCTTGATGTGCTCCGAGCAGATGTTCTCGATCTTCTCAATCTCAGCAGGAGCCACGGCAGCCTTGTGAGAGAAATCAAAACGAAGTTTCTCAGGCGCAACCAGGGAACCCTTCTGGTCAACACCATCACCGAGCACCTCCCTCAGCGCAAGGTTGAGGATGTGTGTACCAGTGTGGTTGTTGCGGATGGGCCAGCGGCGCATCTCATCGTAGCCAGCAATCACCTTGTCGCCGACCTTTAGAGTACCATACTTCAGGAATCCACTGTGCAACACGTAACCAGCGTAAGCCTGAACGTTCTCCACATCAAACTCGGCTTCGCCGTCAATGACAATCTTACCAGTGTCGTACTCCTGGCCACCCTGCTCAGCGTACATGTTGGTCTTGTCAAGGATAACGCCAAATGGAACAACCTCGGAAGAGCCTTCGGCAGCAGCAGAAAAGGACTTGACAAACTCACCGTTGACATAGATGGCAGAGACGGTAGCCTTAACGTCTGAGGGAAGGTACTTAGCAGAGTCGTCAGTGACCTTAATCGAGTCCGAGTCCAACTTGGCCAAAGCATGGACGTCAAGCTTGACGGACTCAACACTGTTCTTCGAGGCAGCGCCACCACGCTTACCACCCTTGGAAGCCTCCTTCGACTCAAGACGCGCCTTCTCAAACTCGGCCTCGTCAATGTCAAGTCCAGCCTCCTCGGCCATCAGGCGGGTAAGATCAACAGGGAATCCGTACGTGTCGTACAACCGCCAGACATCCTTACCGTTGAGCTGCTTCTGGCCCTGCTTGTGGGCCTGTTCGGCATACTGCTCAAACAGCTTCTCACCGCGATCGAGAGTACGCGAGAATGACTCCTCCTCTTCGTTGAGGATTTCAAAGATATCGTCAGTCTTCTTGGACAGCTCAGGGAAGATGTCCTTGGTCTGCTCGATCAGAGTAGGGGCGAGGCTGCTGAAAAAGGTGCCAATGGGCGCGTTGAACTTCTTGCGCACGTAGCGAGCACCACGACGCAGGATTCGGCGCAGAACGTAGCCACGTCCGTCGTTATTGGGAACACCGCCGTCAGCAAGCGCAAAAGTGAGAGTGCGAACGTGGTCGGCAACCACACGGTAGGCGGTGTCAATGCCATCGGAGCTCTCGTCAGCGCCAAACTTGCCCTCGTAAGGACGAGCACCAGTGAGCTCGCGGATCTTCTCAAACAGAGGCACAAACACGTCGGTGTCGTAGTTGGATGACTTGTCCTGCAGCACCGAGACCAGACGCTCGAAGCCCATACCAGTGTCAATGTGCTTAGCAGGAAGCGTGCGCAGCGACGCATCGGGCTCACGGTTGTACTGGATAAACACAATGTTCCAAATCTCAAGAACATTAGGGTCATCCATGTTGACCAGGTGAGCAGCGTTGCGACCACCGCCAATGCGATCGTAGTGGATCTCGGAGCAGGGTCCACAAGGGCCCTGGTCACCCATCTCCCAAAAGTTATCCTGGTAAGATCCGGGCAGAATGTGGTCCTCGGCAACACCCATGTCAAGCCAGATCTGCTTAGCCTCGAGATCAGGCTCAAGGCCAGAGGCCTCATGGCCGCCAAAGTAGGTGACGTAGAGTCGCGAGGGATCAAGACCGTAGACCTTGGTCAGGAGCTCCCAGCCCCACCCAATGGCCTCCTTCTTGAAGTAGTCACCAAACGACCAGTTACCGAGCATCTCAAAGAAGGTGTGGTGGTAGCTGTCGCGTCCGACATCCTCGAGATCGTTGTGTTTGCCACCAGCGCGAATGCACTTCTGCGAGTTGACGGCACGCGACAGCTTGGACAGGTGCGAGGACGGATCAACGGTACCCAGGAAGATTGGCTTGTACTGGTTCATGCCCGCGTTCGCGAATAGAAGGGTGGGGTCATCGTAGGGAATGACCGACGACGAGGGCACAAACGTGTGCTTGTGGTCCTTGAAGTAGTTGAGAAAGGTCTCACGGACCTTGGCCGCAGGCCACTCTTGTTCAGTCGACATTAGGCGCCAACTACGGAGGAGGGACAAGCGGGGAGAAACTGAGGGACGGGACGAATCAATTAAAAGTGATGCCAGTTGTTTACCTCTAAATCTCATCCGTCAGCAGTGCTGCGGATCTAAATTACAGAGACGGGAATGGCGGATCAGGAAGCAAATCGCGGGGTACTAAATGCCAGCCATGAAATTTTTGGGCCACGCGCCCTTACCCTCGAGATAACGCGTATGAGTCAATGATAAGTGGCATTTTGTCAGTAATAGTCATCGAGGAGAGCTGGCGGACCTCAGTAACGCTCTGTCAACAGAGGGGAGCATGTTTCGTTGTGCTGAGGGGCTGGTTAGTTTTCCGCTTTGCTTCCCCGAGGTATATGTCGCGTAAAGGCTGACGTGAGTATAGTCAAGATGGTGCACAATCAATGTGTACTCGACGCAATCTATAAGTACAGCACAATCGCTCCAATCTCTCAATGACTGTCGTCGTGTCTACTTAGACTCTCGTCCTTTAATTAGATAAATAATCGCTGGTTTGAAGATCAAATCTTAACGATGCGCTGGCAGTACAGAGCCACGAGCCACAGGGAATCGATAGCCAGGATGAGGATACTGGCGGGGGTTTGCACAGCATATTTTCACCCCATTTTTCCACCCCATTGACCCCCGTTTCACTATACAACTAATGCTTTCTGTTTTATGTATACCGGCTTACTACTCAGTCTTATAGACACCGTTGATAGCTCATCATGCCTGTTTCGGAGGCTGCGGGTCTCGAGCGGCTGAATGCAGGGCCATGGGGTACGGGTATCTGCGGTAATATTTTTTTTTATTTTACACTCGGTGCTGCTGTCTTTTCCCTGTTGCCTTGTCCATATCCACCAACGATGCCCCCCAAGAATTTCAAATCGTTCAAACCGGACGAGTTCAAACCGGACGCATCCAAGCTATTTATTCCTCAGGGTGGCCACAATTCCGGTGTCGGCAGTGGATACCAGAGCCCACGTGGGTACTCCAACACTAACACCCCTTCTCGCAATGGCGGAATCACCACGCCCGTCCTGAGCACTACCACCTCGTCGTCGACGTCGCTGGCCTCGCTCTCGTCGGCTCTCACCGACATGGAGCTGTCTCCTGTCTCTGACTACTTTGCTGCCATCAAGCAGGCCAAGTCGCTTGCTGAGGTCCGTTCCGCTGCTGCCTTGATTTGCGAGGCTCTCTCTGCAGACGGCATTGCCACGATCGAGACTTACAACATCCATGACCGCCTCAAGGCCCTTGTCAAGTCAAAGACCTCTCCCGTGACCCGCGAGGGCGCTCTTGTCGTCCTTTCGGCCATTTCGCGCCAGTTTGCTTCGGACCACACCATCCAGGCCTATCTGCTGCCGTCGCTCACGCTGCCTCTTGATCTGTTGGCTGACAAAGACAACTCTGTCAAGCGTGCTGCCCAGACCACTATTGACACCCTTGTCAACACCTATGGCGATGAGGCTAAGGTCTCCGCTCTGCTTTCCGTTGTCCTTGCCTACCTCGACTCCTCCGCGAAGTGGCAGAGCAAGATCGGCGGTCTTAAGATCTTCGAGAAGATCTTCACATCCGTCCCCCAGGACTACCTTGAGTCGACCTTTGTCAAGGCGATCCCCGTTTTGACTAATATCATGCACGACATGAAGCCTGAGCTGTCGACTG
Organism: Sugiyamaella valdiviana; assembly: GCA_030570555.1. Classification (NCBI taxonomy): domain Eukaryota; kingdom Fungi; phylum Ascomycota; class Dipodascomycetes; order Dipodascales; family Trichomonascaceae; genus Sugiyamaella; species Sugiyamaella valdiviana. The sequence continues at coordinate 475,138 of JAJLWF010000006.1, forward strand.
CTGGAACCAAGACCCTGACCGAGTACGCGAGCAAACTGGACAACCAGGACATTGTACCGCGTATTCCCATCATCGTCAAGACCCTCTCCGACCCCAAGAACGTCCAGGAGTGCCTCAAGACCTTGTCCCACGTCACTTTTGTTACTGAGGTTACCGAATCGGCTCTGTCGGTTCTCGTGCCCATTCTCAACCGTGCTCTCAACCTCAGCTCCACTTCGCAGGACTCGCTGCGTCAGACAGTCATTGTCGTTGAGAACTTGACACGTCTCGTACACAACCCCCTTGAGGTCAAGGGCTTCATCCCTCAGTTGGAGCCTGGTGTGAAGAAGGTGGTCAACACAGCTGCCCAGCCTGAAGTGCGTGAGCTCGCCGCAAAGGCGCTCAAGGTTCTCGAGGATGCTGAGAATGAAGACATCAGCAAGACGCGCATCACTTTTGAGGAGGCTTATCAGAAATTGTCTGCCGCTGCTGAGGTGACTCCTACCGTGCTTTCGTTTGTCGCCGATCTCGTGACTGTCGCCGTTAACACCCGTGAGTTCACCAAGCTCGGCAAGATTTACACCGATTATGGTGTCTTCTCTGAGGAGAAGGCTCAGGAGCAGGTCAAGTTTTACCGTGCTCAGTTTGCCGATTCGGCTGTCGCTGACAGCAGTGAGGAGGGCATTGAGATTGTGAACTCTGAGTTCTCGCTCGCCTACGGTGGACGTATGCTGCTGAACAAGACCGTTCTGCGCCTGTTCAAGGGCCGCCGATACGGACTGTGCGGTCGTAATGGTGCTGGAAAGTCGACCTTGATGCGCTCCATTGCCGATGGTAAGCTTGAGGGCTTCCCAGACAAGTCTGAGCTGCGTTGTTGCTTCGTTGAGCACAAGCTACAAGGTTCTGAGACTGATTTGGACCTCGTGTCGTTTATCGCCTCGGACCCCGAACTGGCTCACGTGGCCAAGGAAGATATTGCCAATGCTCTGGCCGAGGTTGGATTCAACGAGGAGCGTCGTGCTCAGAATGTAGGAGCTCTGAGTGGTGGTTGGAAGATGAAGCTTGAGCTGGCCCGTGCCATGCTGATGAAGGCTGATATCCTGCTACTTGATGAGCCTACAAACCATCTCGACGTTTCCAACGTCAAGTGGCTCCAAGACTATCTGATTGAGAACACGGAGATTACCAGTCTGATCGTGACACACGACTCTGGATTCCTTGATGCCGTGTGCACTGATATCATTCACTACGAGAGCAAGAAGCTTGTTTACTACAAGGGAAATCTGGCAGCGTTTGTGAAGGTCCGCCCCGAGGGTAAGTCATACTACACACTGACTGACTCCAACGTGAAGATGGCGTTTCCTCCTCCCGGTATCCTGACTGGTGTTCGATCGAACACCCGAGCTATTGCTCGTATGTCGCATGTCACCTTCGGGTACCCTGGCGCCGCTAAGCCCTCTTTGACGGATGCTTCGTGTGCCCTTACTTTGTCTTCTCGTGTCGCCATTCTGGGACCTAACGGAGCTGGTAAGTCCACACTCATCAAGCTTCTCACCGGAGAGCTGATGCCGCTCTCGGGAACCGTCGAGAAGCACCCAAACCTGCGTATTGGATACATTGCACAGCATGCTCTGCAGCACGTCGAGCTCCACAAGGAGAAGACCGCTAACCAGTACCTGCAGTGGCGATACGCCAATGGTGATGACCGTGAGGTTCATTTGAAGCAGACGCGTAAGATGAGCGATGAGGAGAAGGAGGTCATGAGTAAGCCCATTGACGTTGGCGATGGTCGCGGAGCCCGCAAGGTCGAGGCCATCATTGGACGATCCAAACTCAAGAAGACGTTCCAATACGAAATCAAGTGGGTTGGATCTCTGCCCAAGTTCAACTCTTTCCTTACCCGTGAAGACTTGATTGAGCGCGGCTTCAGCAAGCTTGTGCAGGCTTTCGATGACCACGAGGCTTCGCGCGAGGGTCTTGGTTACCGTAACCTGTCTCCCCCTGTTATTCGCCAGCACTTTGAGGATGTTGGACTCGACGGAGATATTGCTGACCACACCCCTCTGGGAAGTTTGTCCGGAGGTCAGTTGGTGAAGGTTGTTATTGCCGGAGCCATGTGGAACAACCCCCATCTTCTCGTCCTTGATGAGCCTACAAATTATCTTGATCGTGATTCGCTTGGAGGTTTGGCTGTTGCCATTCGTGACTGGACTGGAGGTGTCATTATGATTTCCCATAACGAGGAGTTCGTTGGAGCTCTCTGCCCCGAGCAGTGGATTATCAATGACGGTAAGATGGTTACGAAGGGCAAGGTTACTATTGCCTCGGACCGTTTTGAGGATTCGTCGTCGGCCCCGTCGACGGCTGCCAACTCCGCTGCCAACTCCGACGTCGATACCGAGTCGCCGCTCAACATCAAGATTCGCCAGAAGAAGAAGAAGATGACTCGTAACGAGCTCAAGGAGCGCGAGGTCCGTCGCCGCAAGCGATACCTCGAGTGGTTGAACACTCCTAAGGGTACTCCTCGTACTCCTGACACTGACGACGAGGATAATTAAAAACCAGGCAGGTGCTGCGCATAGATAGAGTTATAGAGTAATTGTGCATTATAGATTGTTTTTGATGTATTCGCGTATTAGGCTTCTAGATGTGTTAGAAGGTAGAGACCTAGTCTAGCTCAGCTTCCTCGGCAGCGGACAGCTCAGTGCCATTGACATTCTTCTCGACGTCGGCGACAATCTCGCGGAGCTTCTCCGGCATGCCCTTTGGCCCAATGATGCTGACGGTGACCTTGCGCGACAGTAGATGCGGGTAGCTTCCAATCTTGATGTCGAGGCCCTGTTGGTCGACTGATGCCTGAAGATCACGAAGGTAGGATGCAATGACGGTTTCGGGAAGCGTTGTAGACACGAAATGCCTTGCTCGGATACTATCACTGGACAGACGGGGTTGGATATGGAGTTTGAGAGCGTCGAGTAGACGTGCAAAGAGGTGGGGTACTCCCGGAAGGATGAAGACTTTCGAGTCAATCGAGACGATGGGCACCCATGAATCTTCGAGGAGGAACAGATACTCAACGTTGTGTCCCACCGGCAGCGTCGCCATTCTCATCTGGGCACTGTATGTCTTTTCATCCATTTTGGCGAACTTGCTCTTGGACAGACGTTTCATGCGTTCTGCTGTTGGTTCGTGGAGCTGGACGTCGAGTCCAAAGGCTTTGCCAATGGCATCGTAGGTGATATCGTCATGCGTAGAGCCAATGCCGCCCGAAGTGACGGTGAAGTCATAGTCCGATGCCAGCTTGCGGATTGTCTCGACGATATCGGGCTCTTCGTCGGGAACAACAGCTATGCGTTTGAGACCAATGCCCAGCTCAAAGCAGGAGCGCGCGAAATAGGACGAATTGGTATCTGTGACTTTGGCGTTGAGGATCTCGTCGCCGATGATGAGGCAGGATGCAGTGGAGATGGGAGAGCTCATGATCCGTGGAGATAAGCGCAGTAGCCTGGTTGTGCCAAGACGACTTGCGCTATTAACTGCGGGAGTGAAATTGAGAATGCGGAGCCGAGTCCTCGAAAGCCAAAAGCGAGTCATGGAACAAATCGCTGGGTTCACCGGTGTGGGGGAAGGAATCGCGGGGTCAGGGGGAACGTCCCAAACGGGACGGATTTTAAATTTAGCTGGCGGGAGATCTCGACGTTAAAACGCAGCCACTCTCCCAGTAGAGCGCGTGGTTGTACAAAGTGCATTTGTAGAGCCAGCAGTGGGCGTGAAACTGCCAGCTCTCTACCTTATCTCCTCCTCAGCTGTTGCTGGTCGCAGTGAGCTACTTTCGTTTTGACCGTTCGCTCGCCAACCACGGGTTTCTTCTGGCTGGTCCTTGCATTTCCATATTTGGCTCTGAGATCCACGACGAGATACGACTTCAATTCAAGCTATCTACTCCACCGATTCAGCTGTAATTTCGAGTGTCGTACATTTGATCTATCCTACCGCTTGTACTTTGGTTTCCTGTGCACTAGTACACTCGTTATTGTGCCTCGGCTTCTTCACAGCCCCTCATTTTGGCATCAGTCTGGATCCAAGTTTCTCAGTTTGATGACGGAGGAGACTCCAATGACACCCGGGCCCTCGACAGGTCGTCGCCCAGGGCCCATTCAGATCCCTACGAGATCTGAAAATACGCCGGTATCAACGCCGTCTCCACGAGCTGCGCTGCTGGCAGGTTTACGGCAAGCCACCGATCGTCGCCAGCGGGATTTTCTGGCTCGTGAGCGTGACATGCTAGCCGGACTGCCTCAGCCCAGTCAACCTTACAACCAGTCGCCGGGCTCGCGAAGCCCGGTGGCCGCTCCTCAATCTCCGCCAGTGAGCCCTGCTCCGTTTTACCCAAACTCAGTCGACCCCGCAGTCGAGCCGCTGTACTCGGCGCTCTACGCCAAGCAAAAGGAGCTCATGGCCACAAGCATGATGATCTCGCAACAACAGCAGCTCATCCAGGCAGCCATGACAAATGCTGCAGCCATGGCCATGGTCAACAATGGCGGTCGCTCAGACGAGTGGGCGGACCAGAACCAGCCGGGATCGAGAGGATCATACGGCCACGGCTACTCGCCGAGCATGTCAGGTCAGCTGGGATCTGTAGGCCTCAATGACCTATCGGGATTCTCCAATCTGTCCTTGTCGTCGAGTCCGTCGTATCCACAAGCTGACTACCTTTTGGAACGCTCAAAGTACTCGGGATCGCCTGGCAAACTGCAGCAGCCGCCGCGGCTGTTCAACCGCCCTGCAAGCCCGTCGCTGCCAGTCCGCCCTCTCTCGTCGGCGTCTATGAGAGGCTCTTCATCCTTCTTCAACACCAACTCGATGCAGGGCTCCAATGCAGGCCCGCCAGGACTTGCTTCTCCAGGACAGTCGTTTGAATCACCGACAGCACCTACAGCTGGTGGATTTCGCCGAGGTCACCGCAAGGCTTCAAGTCTTTCGACGTCTACAGTGTACACGGGATCTACACTTGGATCAGGACCCAGTGGACTCTCAGGACCTAGTGCCATGGGCACACCCAGTAGGAATCAGCCAGGCCGTGCTGACTACGAGATACCTTGGCGCCAACCCATGGGCCCACCTCCACTTGATGACATTAAGAATCGTCCAGAGATGAACTTCCGCTGGGCCTGACAGTCTGTCGGGCCGCTTGAATGTTCCTGAACCATACTGACCCAGCGATAGTGGCAAGGGTTTGATTTTCCGGACCGATAAGCGTGACATTTGATGGCCACGACTGCATTCTTGCACTGGGGCTTGCTACCGAACATTGCTGGCATAATTTTAGGGCTTCATCCCGGCGGTGAGGGTGGTGTGAGATCGGTTAGCGTACGCGATGTGCACAGTACAGCTTATGGCACCCGTCTGGACGGATGTGCCGCCAATGCTGTATTGCCGAACGCACACATCAGCAAGCCGAGCTGGAGCTCACACTCTGTACAAGACTGTACTAAACGCATTCTGCTCATGTTTTCTGCATTGTATGATTAGGTGGTGTAATTCTGAAGAAGCACTTTTGAATCAAAACTCAAACCGTGTACTTAAAATATGTACTTAAAATAGATTGCTTTATATGCAGCTCATCTGGCGAGTACCCGCTATATAACGACTAAAATGGCATTTGACGAGGTAGTACCCTGAAAGATGGCGTGTAAAACTGCATTGAGTATTTTCGATGGGATTAGGACCGCATTGAGTATTCTTCCCGTTGTGGCGGCCCGGCTGCTCCGACGCTTCTAGTGACAGCGGACGCTCTTCCCGTTCGAGTAACCTACACGCTGCGGCCACCAAGCCATTCGAACAGCGGAGCCAACTCAAGCGACCCAATCGGTTGGCTCTCACCAGTTGCCCGTCCATCCGCTCACCCGCTTTGACTCTTCCTTTCAAATCAACTCCTCGGTTATAAATCGAGCGACCTCACTGACTCCTACAGGCAGGGCTATCGGCCTAACATGCATACGCATGCACATTAGATCCGCGCCAGCAACTTCGATTTCTCTTTAGCCTTTATACGACTGGCTCTTGCTTCGCCTTTGACTCATTCGCCCTCTGTACCGTTTAGAAACTTTTCAGAGTCGTCGTGAAGTGTTAATAACGCTCATCTGTAGGGCTTGCACATCGGCCCGAGTACTTCGTTCAGTTCGTCTTTGCGGCCTGCAGCATCAGTTGATCCCGCAGCTTGCGGACTGACGGGCTCTCGAATCATCCTGGTATCTTCATATTGACAGACCGCTCGAATGTCGGCCAAAGACCCGTCTGGATCCAACGGTAACTCGCCCTCGAACTCCAACTCGAGGGCTAGTACGCCCACGAAGGAAGAGCCCAGCAGCGACGCCAGCTCTGAGTCGTCGCGGCCTATACCAAAACAGAAACCCCAGCGCGTGCGATTTCCCGCTTCTAACTACTCTCAGTCGTCACGCATCTACTTCCCCAATGGCGAAGACGGCAACGAAGCAGAACTCGTCACGAAGCCGGGCACCCCAAAGTCGCAACCAGCGACCGCACCAGCTTCTGGAGGACGAGTTCGCTCAGGTACGCTGTTTCCTGGTCGACCCGGCGGTTCCTCTCCGCACACAAAGTCGCCGCTGACGAGTCCTCCTATAGCAGTGGACGATGTTCATGCTGCCGCGTCGTCAAATGAAGTGGATTACTTCACTCTTAAACCTCCCACGTACATCCCATCTTCTGCAGAGTCGTCTAGCACACCCCATCCAGCTATATCTCGCGACCCGCAGGATGCTGTAACGCTTGCAAACACACTATACAACCGAGCATACATCAACTCAGCATCTGGGCCCGAGATTGAAGAGGAGGATTATTACGGCAATGATGGCGAGGACCCGGCCAGTAGCCAGCCTGACAGCCGAACATCGCATGAATCCAGCCGCCAACTACTGTCTAGTTCCATCCAAGGGCTCCAAGAAAACCGTCTCAGTCATATTCTGGACGTGGGCCTACATACAAGCGGCGGGTTGGCACCTGGAGCCGCCTACAGTGACAGGCGCAGCCTCTCTCCAGAGACGCGCGAGACTCTACGTCGTGCTCTCAAGTCCCATTCAAATCCTGGAAGCGCATCTACATCGCCGATCCTGGCATCTCAAGATAGTCCAGATTATGGCCCGTACGGTAGGGGTCTCGCAGATGGCGACATCTCCCTCTACGATCTAGACCGATCGCTTCGAGATGTCAAAGAGCAGTCTGATGAGAAGGAAGCCGCCGATGTTGCTGAGAACCTCGTACGATCGCACACTCGCCATCAGCAATATGGTGAGCAGTCTTCTTCTGCTGACAAAAAAGATCATCCAGAACCGGGATTTGTCGTCCCAAATATCGACTACGTCAATAAGCCAATGAGTGCAGGCATTGATAGCAATGACTTTGAAAACTTCGATCTCGACGATCATATCCAAACTCCGCGTCACGAAGATTACGTGGCTCCTCCTTCTCATGTCCGTCTCGGCGTCTTGGGAAGTCTGCTCAAGCTGTACGGCGAGAGTGAAGCGTCAAAGAGCAATTCTTCATTGGCAACACGGTCCTCGTTTGCTCCTACACTCGTTTCTAAATCAGCACCTACATCTCCGCTTCTTTCACCCAACGAGCCCCCAAGTGGATTGCAGTCTCCTGCTACGAGCCCTCCGCTTTCCGGCTCAAAGAAGCGTCCAACATTGATTCGCTTGCATTCTGACGACTCTCGATCAAAGAACCAGAAGTGGTACAAGCATAAGCACACGGGATCCACTGCATCGTTGGGTGGCCTAATTATGAGTGCTTCTCAAACATTCGCGGCGCCTGCTATTCATGGAGAGTTGGGAGGCGCCAAGGCACGCTCTCAGACGGCAAAGAAGAAGAAGAACAAGGCCCGAATAGCAGAACAGATTCGCATTACAGTGCATATTGCTGATGTGCTACAGCGACAGAGGTTTATTCTGCGTCTTTGTCGCGCACTGATGATGTATGGCGCACCTACGCATCGTCTGGAGGAGTACATGAAAATGACCGCCCGAGTATTGGAAATTGATGGTCAGTTTCTGTATATGCCTGGCTGTATGATCACATCTTTTGGTGACCCTACTACGCATACATCTGAAATGCATCTCGTGCGATGTGTCCAGGGTCTCAATCTCAGTAAACTGGAGGTTGTCCACACTATCTATAAAGAGTCGGTACACGACATTATCAGTGTTGAGGAGGCCTCCAACCGCCTTGAAGATTTGCTCAAGTCAAAAAATATGTATCCCCGCTGGCTCTGCGTCTTGATCTTCGGTCTAGCTGGTGCGTGCTTTTCTGTTTTATCGTTTGGCGGACGTTGGATCGACTTCCCTATCTCCTTTGTACTGGCTGCATGCGTTGGGTTTCTTCAGATTTGGATCGCCCCGCGGTCAGACCTCTACAACAACGTGTTTGAGGTGACTTCTTCAATTTTAGCAAGCTTCTTGGGGAGAGCATTTGGATCCATTGGACGGCAGCAAAACTTGTTCTGCTTTGCCGCTATAGCTCAAGGATCCCTGGCTCTGATCCTTCCCGGTTATATCATCCGTGAGTGTTGCTTGCTGTTGCATTGAGAACGATCGTACCTAACTCAGTGTGTGGTTCCTTGGAATTGCAGTCGAAAAGCATAGTCGCCGGCTCGGTCCGCATGTTCTATGCGGTTATTTATTCGTGTGAGTCCGCCTGGAAAGTTTCTCAATGCTTAAAAAGCTAACGAAGTATTGCTTGGATTCGGAATAACTTTAGGAGCTGTCATTTACGGCTGGATTGACAACAATGCGACGTCAGATGTAACATGTCCTGAATCACTGAGCCCATGGTGGAAGTTCCTGCTGCAGCCTTTGGCGACGACCTGTCTTGCACTTGTGAATCAAGCGCATCCGCGCCAACTACCTGTTATGCTGTTCATCTCGGCTTCGGGTTATGTGGTAACGTACTTTATTAACAAGCGGCTTGCAGGCGCTTCGCAGGTCTCATCGGCCATTGCTGCATTTGTCATTGGCATTCTGGGAAACGCCTATTCTCGCCTTGGTCATGGACTTGCGTTTGCTGCCATGCTTCCAGCGATTTTTGTTATTGTGCCCTCGGGAGTTGCATCCCAGGGAAGTCTTGTATCCGGAATTCAAATTGCCGACGATATCATCGCAAACAAAACTTCGACGGACGCCGATATCGCGCTCAATTCGAATAAGGCTATGTCGCTAGGTTTCACGATGATTCAGGTGAGTATCGGCATTACCGTCGGCTTATTCGTTGCGACTCTATTTGTCTATCCGTTTGGCAAGAAGCGTTCGGGACTATTCACTTTCTAGTCGTCATAATGTACATTTACCTGAGACTATCAGTTTGTTATACAAGGGAGTTTCAGTCTCCTTCTTCTCCTTCCAAAGACTCCTCTACGAATTCAATTGCCTCCTGAAACCTCTCCTCGACAATTAATGGGAGGCTTTGCGAGTCCGACCGTAGCACACGTCCAAATTTCTTGCGAGGTCTCTTAGGATTGACTCTTACATCCCAAGCGGGATGGTCGTGAGACGTGAATACAAGTGACGTGCGATAAAACCACTCTGTCATGTACTCATCAATGACAGGGGTAATGGCCTTCAGGCTAATGTTTCCAATAAAACACAAGATTGCATCAGTTCGTTCTCGGAGATCTGGGTTAGCCTAATATGTAAGACCGGAGTATGTACACACCTCTGTGTCCCACGAGATGAACAATTCCAGCATAAGCGTCACCGGATCCAACAAAGACAATGTTCTTCGCATCGTAATAACTGAGTTAGACACCACGGAACTTCCAAAATAGAAAAGTAGAACTTACTCGATGTAGTTATCCCACAGGTATGTGCAGACCTCTTGCGAGCCGGCTATAGTCGAATACCCGCTGTCGTCCCAGATATCTGTCTCGCCGGGAACGCATATGTCAACAACAGCAAATCCCGATTTCAAGCCCCATTCAAGAAATTTTGCCGTTGGTTCGACCACGAGTGACTTATTCGCATTTATAGACCCGAGGATAGGATCTCTGTCTGCCCAGATGTCGGCGACTTCGTGGATAATCACTATGAGCTTTTCAGCCTTATGAACATCGGGGGATGCAAGAATCTGGCAGTCGTAGACAATCTGCGGTGCCGACTCATTGAGAATCGGCAGGGGTGTAAAACCATGCAACGCAATAAGCTTCTTTTGACCCGAGTAGTTGATGGCCTGCGCCAATCGCTCATGTTTGTCCGCCTCGCCCAGGTTAGCCACAGCAAGCTCAGGCTTAAAGCACTGCCAGTATTGCGAGTGGACCTTAATGACATCGTCTATGACACGAATAACTGACGCACAAGGGAGCTTCGTCCGTGGTACACCAGGAGGTTCACCGAGAAGAACCTTTGTGACAGCGAGCGCGGACGCAGCAATTGCAGATAAACTGTAACCTCCCTCGAGGGCAACGACAACGTTTCCGTTGGATAGAGACTTAAGCATATGCGTCATTTGAGAGTATCCAGCGGGCGATACGTGGCATCCACCGAGGAGATCACCATCAGCAGCATCGAATCCTGCCGAAATGATCACCAAATCTGGGTCATACTCGAGGGCGACAGGCATAATAACCTTGTTGAAAGCATAAAGATAGTCTCCATCACTCATCCCAGGTACAGACCAAGGGATATTAAGAGAATAGCCCTTACCTGCCCCCTCACCAACAACGGTGTGGGAACCAAAATCTGTTCCTGGGTAGAAGCGAGCATTCTCGTATCTATGCAAAGAGACATACAGTACACGGTCGTCATCGAGAAACGCGCGCTGGGTGCCGTTACCGTGATGGACATCCCAATCCAAGATGAGGATTCGACGTACTGACTCTGGATATCGTTGTAACATTACCTTTGCGGCAACAGCAACGTTTGAAAACAGGCAGAAACCGCCTGGAGCGTACGGTTCGGCATGGTGACCAGGCGGACGCACAATTGCAATTGAGTTCTTGACTTCATTCTCAATGACTGCTCGGCATGCCTCGATAGTACCTCCACAAGATAACTTGGCCGCAAGGTAGGAATCGTTGTTAAGGTAGATGGAGTCACCCTTCTCAGTTTCTTCGATGAGTCGTTCACGAGGCATAGTCGTGGTCGATTCAATAAAATCCAAATGCTCTTTGGTGTGTACTGCCAGAATTTCGTCATCGGTCGCTTCACGAATAGGGATCTTCTTGATAAGCGGGCCCAGGTCCTCAACGCCAGCCAGCTCTGGATCCGTGATCAAGCCAGCTTCAGCAATAGCCTTGTAAACGCGGTAGATTCGACGTGGATCCTCGGGGTGTGGATCCACATAGTCGTAGGGTGACGTGACGATACGACTATGATAGCGCATACGGACATCGTAGCATAGGCCTGTCTTGAGCGGGACGTATGTCAACTGTGGAGGAATCACAGGCGCAGGCGTTCGCACGACAGTCTGTATGATGCTCCGCGTGTTACCGTTTGATTCAGACGCACCATTTTCTTGGTCATCGGGCTGGCCAGAATCGCTGCGCTTGCGTTTGTGGAATACAGCAGGATGGAGTGGAGTGATCTCATTGAGCATCTCACCATTCTCGTGCATGGGGGGTTCTGATAGGTCGAGCTCCGCATCGAGCATCTCGGCGTCGGCCAGGGTCATTGATGACACTGACTGAAGCGATACCGTCGTGGGCATCGAGTGGTCGGGTGCGGGCACATCAACTCGGCCCGCTAGTTCGGGGTTCAACTCCGTTCCCACGTCGTCCAGTGTATCTGGAGCTGAGATAAGAACCACAGGGTTCACGGGGATATCAATGGGCTCGTGTGCCGCCTGCTCGCCCGGCGGAAAGCTCATTTCGAGGTGCATTGACACATTGAGGTCATCCCGTTTGTCCTCGTCCGCGGCAGTCACTACTGTTGATGTACCCGACCTCTTCGCGTCTGGCTCAGCCAACGGCTCGGCTGGTGGTTCGCGAGTTGTCGAGTCTTCAGTTTTCACCGGACGTGGAGTTGGATCTTGATCATCTGCACTGTGCACCTCCGGCAGTACTGGTCGCTCGTATTTGAGACTCGCGTCCTGCGCGGGGTCGGGTGTCTCAAACTTGGCCTCTGGCGTGGCCGCAGTGGTCTCGGATTCAGAGCCCATGGCAACAATGAGTGGGGCCAATGGACGCGTCTGTATCAGCACGACTACGCGATCCGAGATCACAATAAAAAGAGCGATGTGCACGGATCAACTGTTAATCAGGACTGAGACTTGCCGACTTGCATGCAAATGTCACAATCTCATATCGCGATACGTAGGGTTGGGGTCTCTACCGGCCGGGTGGGGTCGTTGCCATCTCAAACGTCTACATTATAGTTAGCAACCGCTTACAACCTTCGACACAGTAGTGCGACCATTGACACACGTCGGGCCTTGCTAGCGGACTTGTTTGACTCTGCGATCTTGACCTGAACTTGACGCTGGCTCTGCTGACCTCAGTACTTGGACCGGCAACTCTGCGGATCATTCGGAACCGAAGGACTTTTGGCTGAAGTATCGACATCGCCTCGGGCAAGATTGTTCTCGGTATCAGATTGATCACAACATCTCTGTATATTCCAATTGCTACCTCAGTTGAGACCGCGATTGGCGTGCACAGATCTCGATGTTGCGACACAAGTTTGAGATAAAGCTCCACATCAAGGAGTTGACAAACCTACCTCACACATCAGGCCAGGCATTCATCAAATGGTTCATCAAGGACTCACCTAAGCCCGATGCTCGAGGCCGGACTCCTCACGGAGATGTCACGGACCACAAGGTGACGTGGGACTATAACGCTCTAACAACGGGACGTATGGGCACAGATAAGCACGACGTGTTGCGTCCATCACACATTGTGTTCGACGTTATGTGGGATAGCCCTACGTCGGGTCGCATCAGCGTGGGTCGCTCAGAGCTCAATCTATCTGAGTACGTTGGCCATGATGGCTCCATTCATGCGTACCTTCTCAAAGACAGTAAAGTCAACTGCATCCTTCATGTAAGTGGGTCAGCTTGAAGACGAACAAGATGCTAACACAGATTGGGCTCACCCTCAAGCTGATAAAGGGACCATCAAACTTCACGGTGCCCCCGTTCACAGCACCGCAGATCATATCGGACTTAGCGGGTGTCATTGACGAAGAGCGCAAAAATGACGATGTGTTCAGCGATGGCCTTGTCGGTCGCCTGCACAATACGTTTTCCGTGGACTGGGACCCTCGCCCGTGGTACCTGTCTCCTCAGGCTTGCGTCGAAGATATCTTCCGCGGTGGTGATGGATTTAGCAAAGACTACTGGCAGAAGGCTGCGCAGGCAGCTGATGAAGAGCCGGCTGCGAAGTCTTTTGTGCTCGATGAGGCCAAGGAGCGTGAGAACCTACAGTCGTGGAATCTGGACATGGGTTGATGTTCTTTAACCGAGAAATAGTTTGGTATCGGAGCCATTATTTCGGACGCGCCCTTCTTCACATCGCCTGTCGGTCTGGGGTTCTTGAAAAGTTGCGCCAATTGCAGCCTGATGGCTCGCTGGACACCCTTTGAATGATTGTACTATATATTTATTGCTGATTTGGTTTCATATATGACCGGCTCACTGAGCTTCAATCCTGGCTTGGCATGGCTGCCTTCATTGGCAATCTGCTCTCAAACAAATCTTTAAGCTAAGCTGAAGTGTTAGCCATATTGAATTAATAGCTTTACATTATAATAATACAAGGGCAGCCTCCAATAGGTCGATGCGGACATAGAAGAACGGCAGCTGGATTAGATCAGTAGTGTACTGACCAGCAGAGCAACGAGAGCAGAAGATCCTAGCATAGCACTTCGAGAGGCACTAGAAGTTTGATTAATGGCCCAATCCTCGAGATCAGCGTCTCCGTGCTCAAAGTCAGCGCCAGCTCCAGAATCAGAGCCACCAGACGAGCTGTTAGGTGGTGCACCACCAATCGGTTGCTTCACATCGGTCGAGTCTTCGAGATTGGCATCTCCGTTCTCAAACTCATCGCCAGCGCCAGAATTAGAACCACCAGATGAACTATCAGGTGAAACTCCCGCATTTGCTGATCCCTGAAGCGATGAGTCTCCAGGGGATCCATTACCGTTTGTATTAGCTCCAGGCGAACCACTCACAACAGCATTGCTGTCAGAAGAACCGCTGTCAGAAGAAACACTGGCAGGATAGCCCGAGGGAGAACCAGTTTCTTCAACTGTCGGGGAAGAGGCGGTAGTTGCCATGGTGGTCAGCAAACTCTTGTATAGCGTAGGCATGACTGTTGAGTGCGGAACAAACACCTCCGTGCTAATACCCTCATCAGTATGTATCGTCGAGCCTACTGTCAGAGGACTCGCAGATGTCTCAACACCATTCTTTGAATTGGCAAAGCCTGTAGTACGAGCGACAGAGCTCACTGCTGATGATTCGTACAGACGGCTTGACACACCAGCAGATTCAACACTGGAGTATACTCCTGCTGTGGCAGTACTTCCAGAAATACCAGAGGTAGCAGTATTACCATCTGAGGGACCGGAAGCACTGGGTGCACTGGGGTTACTGGAGGCCCCAGGGACACGAGACGTACCGGAGACAATCGAAGCAGCAGGAGACACATTTCCAGCCGATGTAGCAGTGCTAACATCAAACGAACCAGAAGCGATCGACGCACCCGATGCACTGGAGACACCAGAGAAATCAGATGCACTCGAAGCAGTAGGAGACACATTTTCAACAGAGGTAGCAGTAGCACCGGACGTGCCTGAAGCGTTAGAAGCATCAGAGGTAGCAGAGCTAACACCGAACGTACCAGAACCGCTGAAGGCACCAGAAGCACCAGAGGTAGCAGCGCTGGCATCAGACGAGCCAGACGCGGTGGAGACACCAGAAGCACCAGAGGCACCGGAGGTAGCAGAGGCATCAGACGAGGCAGAAGTGCTGGAGGCACCAGACGAGCCAGACGCGCTGGAGGCACTAGAGGCATCGGACGAGCCAGACGTGCTGGAGGCACTAGAAGCACCAGAGGGAGCAAATATACCAGACGAACCAGAAGCGCTGGAGGCACTGGAGGTAGCAGAGGCACCAGACGAGCCAGATGTGCTGGAGGCACCGGAAGCACCAGAGGAAGCAGCGCTGGCATCAGACGAGCCAGAAGCGCTGGAGGCAGCAGAAGCACCAGAGGAAGCAGCGCTGGCATCAGACGAGCCAGACGCGGTGGAGGCACCAGAAGCACCAGGGGTGGCAGAGGCACCAGACGAACCAGAAGCACCAGAGGCATCAGACGAGCCAGAAGTGCTGGGGGCACTAGAAGCGCTGGAGGCACCAGACGTAGCGGCGCTGGCATCCGATGAGACAGACGCGCTGGAGACACCAGAAGCACCAGAGGTAGCAGAGACACCAGACGAACCAGAAGCGCTGGAGGCACCGGAGGCACCAGAAGCACCAGAGGTGGCAGAGGCATCAGACGAACCAGAAGCGCTGGAGGCACCAGAGGCACTAGAGGCACTAGAGGCACCAGAGACACCAGACGAGCCAGACGTAGCAGAGGCACCAGACGAGCCAGACGCGCTGGAGGCACTAGAGGCATCGGACGAGCCAGACGTGCTGGAGGCACTAGAAGCACCAGAGGGAGCAAATGTACCAGACGAACCAGAAGCGCTGGAGGCACTGGAGGTAGCAGAGGGACCAGACGAACCAGAAGCGCTGGAGGCACCGGAAGCACCAGACGCACCGGAGGTAGCAGAGGCATCAGACGAGCCAGAAGTGCTGGAAGCATCGGAAGCACCAGAGGAAGCAGCGCTGGCATCAGACGAACCAGACGCGGTGGAGGCACCTGAAGCACCAGAGTAAGTAGAGGCGCCAGACGAGCCAGAAGCGCTGGAGGCACCAGAGGCACCAGAGGCACCAGAGGCACCAGAGGCACCGGAGGTAGCAGCGCTGACAGAAGAGCCAGAAGTGCTGGAGACACCAGAAGCACCAGAAGCACCAGAAGCACCAGAAGCACCAGAGGTAGCAGAGGCATCAGACGAGCCAGACGCGCTGGAGGCACCAGAAGCACGAGAGGTAGCAGAGGTATCAGACGAGCCAGACGCGCTGGAGGCACCAGAAGTGCTGGAGGTGCCAGAAGCACCAGAGGTAGCAGAGGCATTAGACGAGCCAGAAGTGCTGGAGGCACTAGAAGCGCTGGAGGCACCAGACGTAGCGGCGCTGGCATCAGACGAGACAGACGCGCTGGAGGCGCCAGAGGCACCGGAGGTAGTAGAGGCATCAGACGAGCCAGAAGTGCTGGAGGCACCGGAAGCACCAGAGGTAGCAGAGGCACCAGACGAACCAGAAGCGCTGGAGGCACCGGAAGCACCAGAGGAAGCCGCGCTGGCATCAGACGAGCCAGACGCGCTGGAGGCACTAGAAGCGGTGGAGGCACCAGACGTAGCGGCACTGGCATCAGACGAGATAGACGCGCTGGAGGCACCAGACGTGCTGGAGGCACCAGAAGCACCAGAGGTACCAGACGAACCAGAAAAGCTGGAGGCACCAGAAGCACCAGAGGCACCGGAGGTACCGGAGGTACCGGAGGTACCGGAGGTACCAGCGCTGACAGAAGAACCAGAAGTGCTGGAGACACCAGAAGCACCAGAAGCACCAGAAGCACCAGAAGCACCAGAAGCACCAGAAGCACCAGAAGCACCAGAAGCACCAGAGGTGGTAGACGAACCAGAAGTACTGGAGGCACCAGAAGCACCAGAAGCACCAGAAGCACCAGAAGCACCAGAAGCACCAGAGGTGGTAGACGAACCAGAAGTACTGGAGGCACCAGAAGCACCAGAGGTGGCAGACGAACCAGAAGTACTGGAGGCACCAGAAGCACCAGAGGTAGCAGAGGCATCAGACGAGCCAGACGCGCTGGAGGTGCCAGAAGTGCTGGAGGTGCCAGAAGCACCAGACGTAGCAGAGGCATTAGACGAGCCAGAAGTGCTGGAGACACCGGACGCACCAGAGGAAGCAGCGCTGGCATCAGACGACCCAGACGCGGTGGAGGTACCAGAAGCACCAGAGGAAGCAGCGCTGGCACCAGACGACCCAGACGTAACAGAAGCGCTGGAGGTACCAGAGGCACCAGAAGCAGAGGAAGTAGAGGCGCCAGACGAGCCAGAAGCGCTGGAGTCACCAGAGGCACCAGAGGCACCGGAGGTAGCAGCGCTGACAGAAGAGCCAGAAGTGCTGGAAGCACCAGAAGCACCAGAAGCACCAGAGGCATCAGACGAACCAGAAGTGCTGGAGGCACTAGAAGCGCTGGAGGCACCAGACGTAGCAGCGCTGGCATCAGACGAGCCAGACGTGCTGGAGGTACTAGAAGCACCAGAAGCACCGGAGGTAGCAGAGCTGACAGAAGAACCAGAAGTGCTGGAGACACCAGAAGCTCCAGAAGCGCTGGAGACACCAGAAGCACCAGAAGCACCAGAGGAAGCAGCGCTGGCATGAGACGAGCCAGAAGTGCTGGAGACACCAGAAGAACCAGAAGAACCACTGACACCAGACGTAGCGGCGCTGGCATCAGACGAGACAGACCCAGACGAGCCAGACGCGCTGGAGGCACCAGAAGTGCTGGAAGCACCAGAAGTGCTGGAAGCACCAGAAGCACCAGACGTAGCAGAGGCATCAGACGAGCCAGATGCGCTGGAGGCACCAGACGCATCGGAAGCACTAGAAGTACCCAAAGCACCTGAACTGCTTGAATCTCTCAAGCTACCTGAGGAAGCAGACGTACTGGATCCAGACGCACTGAGACCACTGGAGACGTCGGAGGTACCAGAGGATGCAGTAGTAGACCCAGATGACCCAGGACCACTAGTACGTGAAGCAATGGAACTGGAAGTGAAACCACTTGCACGTGATGCAGTTGAATTTGTATGCCGTGTAGAAGCAACATCATCAGCAGATGGTAAACTGGTGGGGGACGAAATAGTGTCTGTCAGTACTGAAGATGCAACTGACGAAGCACTTGACGAAACTGCCGATGATAAAGCCGTAGACGACGGACTTGTAATAGGCGATGAGACAGGCGATGTGCTGCAGACAGAAGAATCATTGCTGCAAAGAGAAGCAGGCGCACATGAAGGAGTGTATGCACCGAGATCTGGTCGTGAGGTCTCAGTCAGCTTCTGAGTCCAATTGATGCGGTCGATCAGTTTGTTAATTTCGATGGCAACTCCATCGTCAGCAGAGCCACCATAGCCACATGGGAACAATAGGTTTTGAGTGACATAATTCTGGAGGCGAGTGAGTATTAAATCGAGTTGGTCGTTGATACCTGGGGCGTATTTCGAGGGGATATATAAAAGAAGCATGTCGTCTGACATATGAACAACAGAGAAAATGTTTTTAACGGTACTTTCAAACTCTGAAGACAGTGTTTCAAGCTCGCACTCAGTAGTGAATGTGAAAGTGTTCTTAGGAAGGTCGAATAAAGCATCCTCTATGCCACCAAAACCCATGTAAACGTCGAAAAGAAAAGAAGTATCCGTCCTCGGGTTGTCAAAGAGGTTCTGTAAATATGCCACTCGAGGATTGACGGCATTTAAGGCATCAATCAGCGACTGAGCAGCATCTGAGACGCTTGTGCACCCACAAGGGATAATGGGTGGAAGGCAAGCAGGGGCCTGAGCAGAGGCCTGAGCTGATGCCTGAGCCGAGACGGAGGCAGCGAGGGCGCAGAGCGTGGTCCAGGCAAGCAAGTGGAAGAAGCGCATTTTGCGTATTGATGAGTAGACGCGTATTCAAGATACAGAAACAGCAACTGCGACGAGCCCGAGCATTTTTATATAAAGATCGAGCTGGATCTACGACCACCACAGGTAACGGCTAATTCATCCCGCTTCATCAGGTGCGGGTAGATCCATGCAGGGCTCGGCGGGGGGTCTCCGCGTGGGCATTATCTGTAGGATAGGTGCATACATTGTGCAGGCTACGCCGCGTAGGCTGGGCCGATGTGGAGGCCAAAGAGCACCCAGCACTACTATGCCATGAAACAGAATCGGACGATACAGAGGCAGCCCAAACAGAAGCAGATACGAGAGCGCATTCTGTAAACTCATCTGAACTGGAGCCATTTCAGTATACAGAATCTCACATCGAAGGGCATCTGCGAGAATATGTGGGCGGATCTGCATTTCCGCAAAGTATTGGGGTGTATTTCTCTGCGTGAAACATAGCGGCAATTGTCCCGTTCGTGGTTTTCTTGGCGTTTAGTAAAATTCTTCCGGCCGTGCAGGATACGTCAAGCGGCTCGCGGGAGGTATCGCCGAGACGGATAAATAGGGTTAGGATCAGCGCTAGCTTTTCCCGCATAGGAAACTGTACGGGTCCACCAGATAATGAAGAGGGTTAGGAAGGGTGCCATACAGGAACATTAGGCGGTCTAACATTCGAGACGGGCAGTGCCGGAGGAACTATCCGGATACCTGCCCAGTCTTTGCTAGAGCCAACAGCCTACTTCACTTCAGAAGGCCAAGAAAGGAAACAACCTGCCAAGTATCACGAGACGCCTGTAGTAGTGTAACGTAGAAGTGGCCTGACATGCATCTTCGGCCATGGCCGTGATTCCTGTAAACGACTGCAAGCGGCCATGGTCCACTCATTTCAACATACTGGCGAGCTTCTGTGGTTCGATTTGGTGATGTCGATAGGCTTGTCTGCCTTCCTCTGGTGCTACCTGAATCGTCGTCGGGTTCTGGAGTCGGGCCTGGGCTCTTAGTGCAACATCCCGTACAGCGTATAAGTTTCACTATGGTTTATGGCTCCACATCCGCTGAATTGCAATTTAGCCGGATAATTAGATTAGTAGTGGCGGCCAGATGCTGATGTTGCCATTTAGCCGTCGAACAAGCTCGCTGGGCAGTTTCTCAGTGGGGCGCCGGTCGATCGATAGATATTAAAATGCCCACAGTTGAAACCCACATGAGGAAGACCTCAAGTTGGACTAGAGGACCGGAGAGGATAGCTTACGACACCCGGACTTTTCCTCGAATGGAGCCGTAGGTATCAGCGTATCTCTTTGCACACAAACCGGTTGTAACGTGAAGAAGACCCGGCTGATTGGCGCCTTACTACTGTAATAAATTACGTCACCTAGCATCGTGCAGCTGTCTTCGTCACCTGACCCGCCAGAAGTTAACGTGCCAAGTGACAAGCCAGCCATGGACGACATTGGGCTTTTTGTGACTGACTGGGATGAAACGGTAACTACGCACGACACGATGGCTGTGGTGGCCGGGGCTGCCTATGCCCACAAGGATCAGTTCGAGCCGCCGTGGAACTACTTTGGCGACCAGTACTACGAGGATTACCAAAAGTACTGCGACAGCTTCACAAAGACGAGAGACTGCCTCAGCGCAGAGAAGGAGTTCCTTGGCGGCATGGCGGGTGTTGAGATGAACAGCGTCAAGCGTGTCGAGGACTGCGGGCTGTTCTCTGGTGTACCGCACGAGGTGTTTCGAGAGCAGGCTTCAAAAGTGCACATCCGAGACGGATGGTGGCAGGTGCTGGCGAAAATGATCTCTCTAAAGGTGCCTGTTTTCATCTTAAGTGCCAATTGGGGATCTCTCGTTATTGAAGAGGTTCTCAGGATCCACGGCTTTGCCTGCTGTGAGCAGAACCAGCTGACTGTCATTGCCAATGATGTCCGAATCACCAACGGCACGGCCACTGGTGAGCTCATTGGCCATTTTCTCACTGAAAACGGCATCCGAACATCCAAGGACAAGCTCGAAGTCCTCGAACACCTCCGGAAGCGCCATCCGGGCAAGAAAATTGCATACTTCGGTGACAGTTCCACCGATACAGAGGCTCTACTAGGTGCCGACATCGGTGTTGTCATTCATAAGCGGAAACTCGCCGACAGTCTCGGTAACTTTGGCGTAACAGTCACCGACTACGTCCAAGGGCGCAAACTAAAGCATGGCGTGTATTTTGTCCAGGAGTGGACCGACTTGTTATGATCGGCCAATGCAGGATGCTTCCATGTATGTCTATATATGAATGCTGTTCTAAACAGCAACTCTATCGGCGAGCGGCGCTGACTTGTGAGGTATGTCGACCACTTCGAGAGCAATACCGGCTACAGACTCGCCCTGTGGTTTCTTGAACCCCTTCTTTGCAATAACCTTGGACGAGATGACCTTGCAAGTCCGCTCGTAGTTGGCTTTGAGATGGGGAAATCGGGTGAGCCAGTCCTCGACAACAGTGTCCCAGTACCCGTACTTGTAACTGAGGCCGCGGTCGTACACTTCGCCCAGCTCTGAGTGGTCGCAACTGGGGAGTCCGACGCGGGCACATAGCTTGGCGTAGCCTCCTCCAACACGGCCAATGTCTTCGAGAATCTTGGCGTACTCGGGATACCAAGAATGCCACTCGACTGCAGAGGGCCGTTCGCGGCGGCGGGCCGTTTCCCACTCAAGACACTCCTGTTTGCTAGGGAACCGCGAGCCGGGCTGGTTGCTCCACAGAGCAGCACTGGCCATGGCTTGTACCTCCATGGCCCTCCAGGTGACACCGTCGGTAAAAATACCAGAAATCACAAGACTCGGGTCTTCGTTCCACCATGTAGTCAGATACATGTTTGCCAGCACATTGTCGCGCGTAACACCACCGTACTTAGAAACATAATCATGCAAAAAGGGATACGACATTTTGTATCCTGTGCCGAGCAGCAGGCGATCAATGCCTTCGATGGTCGAACCATCATCAAATGTCACGTCGAGCGACTGTCCGTCTGCGTTCACTTCGACGTGGTCAATCCCATCGTGTGCTTCTACAAATGGTTGGCAAAATGCTCCACGCAGCGCCGGTACGACCTTGCGAAGAGACATGTAGACGGGGATCTGGGCCACTTTGCTGACAAGATGCACAATGTCGGCAGATGAGATGGACGCACCGACGACGAGCACCCTGCGGTCAGCGTAGTCGTCCTCTTCCCGGAAATACTTGAGGTGCTGAACGACTCGCTGCGGCAACACTTCGACTGCTTCCTTGAGGCCCCGGATGTGCGAGACACGCGGGACGTTGAACCTGCCTGTAGCCACATAGAGCCCGTCAAATTTCTCTGTCCACCACTTGTACTCGTCTGTTTCGGGCAGGTATTGGCACAGCGTCAGTTTCCACTGGCCGCCAAGCCCGTCGGGTTGTTCCGCCTTTTCCACAGTTGTGTTGTAGGTGATATGTGACGCTCTGTCTCCGCCCAGAAGCTCTAGGACATAGTCACGAATGACCTTGTGAGGCCGGAACGTGTCCTTGTCGCCGTACCGCTGTACAGACGTCGGAGTTGGCACCACAGGCACTGGCTTTTTGCGAAACGACATGAGTCCTGGCAGCACATTTGTTTCTAGCTGTGGATACAGCGGTGTTTCAGTGAACCTCGGCACTCCGCCGTCGTAGCGATGCGACGTAACAAATGGGCTGGTGGCAGTGGCCGTCTCGGCGTCTGGTGGGACGGCAATTGGCTCGTCCACGCGTGGCTCGTCTATAGGAGGCCGTACGTCCGTGATAGGCAGCTCGGCCTCGACGTCGTTGATCCAGCAGCCGCCGCCAAGGGCCCTGCGCTCAAACACCTGCACGTCGGTAAAGCCGTAGTCGAGAAACGTGTCTAGCGCAATGGCGCCACCAGGCCCCGCGCCTATAATCGCGACCCGCTTGTTAGACATGTAAGATGCTGCCAATCTGCCAATCTGCGAATCTCCGGAAGTGTCACATCACACCCTTATATCTGGGGTATGCCTGGTGCATGGGCGGTTGCGTCATTTGCAGCGCCTGTGAGCTGGTTCTTGCATATTGGCAGTCGGAGATTCCGTACATGGCGGCTACTCCGGGACGCACACGAGCCAACGACCAAATCGGCCAAATCGACAGGACCAATCGAGGGGCCCCAAGAGTCTGATCTGGTGAGGCCGTTTACTCGGCAGGTCGACCATTTGGTACTTCTGCCTTTATCTGGCCTGCAATGGCCCTGCAGGGTTCCGCGATTAGGGCTGCTCGGGTTGCCTCGGACGCGAGATAATGACAGACTAACAATATCGCTTCAGGCCTCTTTAGTATATTATAATACAAAGTTAATGGCACCAGTATAGAGCGCTGCAGTAGCAGTGCTGTACGGGTAGGAGTACTTGGAGAGCTCAATCTGCAGAACTGTTCAATTCCTCCGGTTAAATCAAGACTGACGGCTTACTGGCTTGGTGCCAGCGCTCGGCCAGGCGTCCATAAACCTTGATGGGCAAAGGCTCGTCGGTTTGTGTGTTGTTGAGATCGCTGCGTCCAAACAGCCGGCCCTTCTCGTCGTCCCACTGACCATAGTTGATCTTGTCCCATTCCTGAGGGCGTAAATAACCTAGGCGTTTCAGCAGCGGTGAATCAAGGGCCTCTGGATCAATGACCGACCGGGCCGAGGGCTTGCAAAAGTAGATGATGGACAATCGCTGGTGATGCAGCTGGTCAGCAGGCGGCTTGACGACGCGGTGGATCGTCGATTTGAAGTAACCACCAGTGAGAAACTCAAACGCATCGCCAATATTGACGACCAACGAGTCGGGGTGGTACGGAATATACCTCCACTTTCCTGTGTAATAGTCTCGGATCTGCAGCGAAACCATTGGTTGCGACGTAATGAAAGTGAGGGCTGTGCTGTCTGAATGGCCCCGCAGCCATGTATCGTCGGTCTTGGCCTCGTCTTCGGGGCTCATGCCATGGTAGAGCATGAACCTACCGAATCCTCCACCCGACAGTTCATTGTTCTCTGGAACGACCTTGAAATTACGCTCCCACAAAGTGCCCTCGGGAAGCTCAAGCACAATGTCACACAGAACTGTGAGCTTGTACAGAATGTCGTTGTGTAACAGTCGGTAGTACTCTGCAATCTCGTCGAGGTATGTTTGGGCTACTTCGGGGTGTTTCTGCTCGAGCTTCAGTTTGTCGTGCAGTAGGTAGAGGAAGTTGTAGTGCTCAATCTGGTCCCTGACGCCGTTCTTCATTGCCCAGTACTGCCGTGGCTTGTATCCACCTCCCCGCTCAGCTCCTAACGATACAGATCGGTCTTCCTCATCCGATCTCAGTGCTCCCGCTAGATACTTGAGCTTCTCCTCCTCTGGTAGCTCGAGCACGCTCTGTGCAATAGCCTCGATGCGCGCAATGCGCTCTGGCGTGATTGCTGGCGTCTTTAGAAAGAAGAACCCGTAGCTGCTTAACGACTTGTGAAGCTGGTCTGCCAGTTTCTGTCGTGACTCGGCTCCGTCTGGACCTTCCCGATACGTCGAAAAGTCAAGAGCATCGAGATCCACGAAATCAAGGTCCTTTGCCGCTGTGGGCTCTACATGCCGGAATTCGCGAACATTATACTTTTGGTCCGTCATGTTACGATAAGAGTCATGACGGTGGACTCGACTGCTCTTATATACTTGCGTCGAATAGTCAGGGGACATTACGTGCTAGCCCTGCAGGCCCTGCAGATTCGTGCAGGGAGATCCGGGGAATCGGAATTACGCTGCCGCATTAT
This sequence comes from Sugiyamaella valdiviana, assembly GCA_030570555.1. NCBI lineage: Eukaryota > Fungi > Ascomycota > Dipodascomycetes > Dipodascales > Trichomonascaceae > Sugiyamaella > Sugiyamaella valdiviana. Next base: position 499,697 of record JAJLWF010000006.1, read on the forward strand.
AAAGTAGACTACAAAGTAAACTGCAAACTGCTAGTAGCTGAGTAGATGCGGGACTGGAAGTACCTGAGTAGTATGGAACGACTAATATGGAACGAGACAATGCATTGACTAAGAAATGTCTAAACCCACTATACTAGAGCCATACTGAACTACCTGCTGCGAGGATTGCCTGGTGAATGCAAAGTGTATATTTTTCCAACCACTCCTAATAAATACTACTTGACGTACTTGTCCATGAACTTGCGATGAAAGTCCGAGCGGATAAGATCGTTGATGACAGAGAGCTGGTTACCGTTGGAAGCACCCTTGGCTTGATTGCGGAACACCGTATCCTCGGTCCAGTCCCTCTGTACCTGGAATCCACTTGATTCTGGATTCATAAGCGGATTACTGTATGCAATTTGCCGTTCACGCTCCTTTCGTTCCATCTCGGCCTCCTGCTTCTCCTTGCGCTGCTTCTCCAAAGCCTTTTCACGCTTGATCTTCTCAAGCTCCTTCATCAACAGTGCTGTCTCGTCCTCATCCTCGTCCTCGCTGTCTCCGTCACTCGAATCATCGTCACTCCCGCTCCCTCCAACACCGTCGTCATCGCTCGAATCGTCTGAAGCATCGATATCGCGTGTCTCCTCGAGAATTCGCCGCTTCTTCGCTTCTAGAGACTCATCTTCCGGCGCAGCTTCCAAACGCTTGATCTGCGCCACTCGCTCATCAGGTAGATGTTTCCGCTTCTCCTCATTAGCGGCTTGCTCTGCAAGTAGAAGTTCGGCCTTGAAGTCGCGATCCGCAAAACTGTCGGCAGCTCCTCCCTGGCCCTTTTGTCGGAACTTGAGCTTCGCATGGGCAGGCAGCATTCGTGTGTGTACAATAGACCCCTGCATCTGCGAGTTGTCTCGACCCCGAGCGGGGTCGAATGTGGGGCGATGTGCCGTTGTCATCGTGTAGCGGCGAGAGTGTGATCACTAAGAGTCTTCACCAAAGTTGTGACATCTTGACATTCGCTTCACGAGTTACCCGGATAAAGAACGGCTGGCTGCAGCCGCATGCTATAGCCGCGCCATGCATGCCGGCATTTAGGACTCGAAAACACCAGTGTGTAAACTTGCCCGATGTCTGTTCCATCGTAATGAGTCCTGGATGTCTCACAAAATCGACCCCCCTGATGGCCGTGCCAATGGCGAGGCTAATTCCAAGGCGTCAGGTCCCACAGATAGCGACATCAATGGACTGACGTTCTACAACCCGCACCACACGTCTGACGAAGACGCGACGCGCGACATCCGCGTCAACCGCGCGGACTTGAATAGCGAAGATAACATCACCGACGGTTATCTGGAACATTTCAGCGACCCTGATACGTCACAGGAGTCGGATGATGACGACGCACATGAGCTTGAACTGCCAGACCCGGCGTGGCTGCATCAGAATGCCTCGAATCACCGAAGCTCGCTCAAGCGGTGCAAGCTGATCGACAAGGATATTGAGCTTCTACGGTTGGTTGTCGCTGCTGCTGATCGTAAGGTGCGCCAGTCTGAGCGCTCTGGCCGAGGATCCCCATTCTCTAAAGGCGACTTTGCTGATCTCTTCCAAGTCTTCAAGAGCTTCACAGCTCGCAACAGCCTTGCGCCCGATAACTATCCAACTTACTACCAGTGCATGAATGCCATTGTGCATCTGTGCACGTATGAAGATGAGCCAACGTGGACTGCTCGGTTTGAGACTCTGCTCAAGGACCATTCGATCCAAGAGGCGCGACGCGTCCACCAACGGCTTCTCCACGACAATCTCGTGGTCTATGAGCTCGAGAGGATGCGGCATCACTTTCGGAATTGGAGAGGCCTCTACACTACGCGTGCCATGTACGACCAGAATGTGATGGCCGTTGCTGTGACCCACGATAAGACGCTTCTCAAACGTGATAGTTTCAAGCACTGGCGAACCCATTTGGCTAACAACCGGTGGAGATTGACGTCAGCTGAGACTAACTATGAGCATGCACTCCAGTTTCGTACGCTCAAGAAGCTCTATCAAAAGTTATCTCTTATTCGGGATGACATATATCTGTCCCAAGAGTTCGTCGCTGTCAATATTCTCCATAAGTGGCAGCAAGCTGCTGCTGATGTCCAGAAGGCTGGTGCACGCGCGAACAAGATCTACGAGCAGAACATCACTTCCAGGGTTCTTCGTGATTGGGCTCAAGCGTTGCGGGAGAAATGGGTTCAGCAGAACTTTGACAGTCGTCTCGCTCAAAGTGTGCTTCAAGGCTGGCACCGTGCTGCCATGCACGCACGGACAATGGAAAGCGTTGCTGTAGAGAAGGACTACGAACTCACTCGCCGCTCGTATCTACGGAGATGGGTCGGTGCCCGACAATTGCGCCTCCAAGATCTTGAGGTGGCCGACGTGCAATGTGCTGATCTCCAAGAGCGCAGAACCCTCGCGTACTGGCGGAAGCAGCTCAATCTTAATAATCGTCAGCTTCCTGCAGGGTCATTGTCTAGTGGAATACTTGCTCAGCGAGTTTTGAGAGAATGGTCCCTTCGTGCGCTGAGGATCAAAGAAGCAGACAACTTTCGACGGTTCATGTTGCTGCGCCAGTGTGTCGTTTCGTGGAGGCTTGGAACAGGCTATGAGCTCATGACACAACGTATCAATAGCCGGATAGCATGGGAAGTATTTCGCACTTGGCAGCTCGAGCAGCGCTTGGTTCTTTTCCAACGGCATCAGGAACGGCGCGATCTCGAAGGGGTCATATCCCGATGGAACCGCAAAACGCGCAAAGCCCACAGACGGGAGAGAGCATTTGCAAGTGAGGCCGCGGAGTATCACGAATGTACGCTCAAAATGCTGGCTCTGACGGCGTTGTTTAAGCGGCTCCAGGTGATGGACGCTGACGAGGCTATGGCATTGAAGTTCAGGAACGAAAGCTTGTTGAAAAATCACTTTCATATCATGAAAGAACGAGCTTTATACATCGAAAAGCTGTTCATTGCGGCGCAGACACTCCACGAAGAAAACACACTGCGCAAGCACTTGCTTCGCTTGAGAGTAGAAGCGCGACGACAAAAGGCACTTCGCCTCCAGAAATCTCTGAGGATGTATCAGCTTCGAAAGGAAGAGGAGCGAAAACGGCTCGCGTTTGGTACTTGGATGGAGCACCACGATGTTGTCATCGGCGCCAGGCGCGATGCAGATTCGCTCTGGCTGGCTCATACGCGCAGTCGATGTCGAGGCATATTACGGAGTATGAACTCGTTTCGTACGGCCATGGATGCCGCGCGCGATAGAGCAGCGTTCTTGGACAGTGAATCGACGCAGTCGGCTGTCCTCAGCCGGTGGGTGGAGCGTTTCCGGGCAGTGGCCGCTGCTCAGGAGGAAGCAAGTTTCCTGGCAGATATCAAAGCACTGCAGCATCAAGAACGAATGTTCCGATCTTGGCGTATGAAAGCATTCAAGATCGTGTCGCGGACTCGCGAAGCCAACGAATTGTATAATAGACTCCAGGGATCAAGGCTCCGCAAAACTTGGATCCTCTGGCGAGCCAAGACTAAGGACGAGAATATGCGTTTTCACGCTGCTGGCAACCATGCGCACACCGTTGGGCACGCGACTACGAAGGTAGCGCCATGGACGACGGACAGTCTGATTGAGACGCCAACTCGCGTGCGCTCGAAGAAGCTCGTGTCAGTCACATCTGTGGATCGATGGCGACGAATGAAGGAGAACTCCACCCTCGATAGAAGTCCAATTAAGCGGCGGACGCGCTTGGCCGAGATTCTAGACGAGAGTTGACGAGCGTTTATGTAGATTGACGATAACTAATGGATATGACTTACGACTTAAGGGGCAGAGTGATTCTTAGTGGAGCCAATGTCAGGCAAATATTTTACGGTACTGCATACGTCTCATTACGCTTCATTACCATTAAGCATCCTCAGTGAAGGCCGTGGCAGGAACCTTGTAGAGCTTAACGGCCTGGTTGTTGGGGTCACGCATCAGCACGTACTTGCCATCAGCAAGCTCCGAGCAAATGTTGATCACGGAACGGATGATACCCCAGCTGTTCTGCAAGTTGAGGTTGATCTGCGAGGCGAACTGCGCGGGCTCGCGGCCCAGAACGCCAATGATGGAATGCTGCGTGTTATCCTTGGGGTTGACTCGTGACACGAAACCAATCTTCATGAGGTTGATATCGGCGAGCAGAGCCTGGGCCGTCCACTGCGAGAGTTTGCACAGGTTGTTCTTCATCTCAGCAGCAACAATGGCACCACGCTGGTTGACAAACTTGTTCTTCCACTCGAGCGAACCAGAGCTTCCACCGTATTCGTTGAGGGCGTGGATGGACACGAGCGACACTTCGCCGTTGGGGTTCGGCTGCACGGCATCAATCTCGGTGCGGATGACCATGTTGATGGGCTCATCTTCCGAGGACTCGGCCACGTTGAAGGTGCGGTATTTATAGGCACGGGCCAGCAAAGGCTCGCCCTGCTTCTGCTCCTCCTCGGAGTAGAACGGGTTGGGCTTGCCAAAGTCGACCTTGGACGATGCCGACTCGACAATGGCGTTGGCGTTGAAGTTCTGGTTGATGTAAGTGGCTTCGTAGGCCAAGCTTGACGTGCTGTTGATGTTGTCCTTGTCAGTGCTATCGGCAGGCGGCTCGATAGCGTTCTCGTCAACTGACACGAGGTCCAGGGGACCACCCTCGCGCTTGTCGAGGAACACCTTACCGTCGGCCTTTTTGATGACAATGTCCCACGGGTTGATCGACTTGGTCGCGCACATGAGCAGAGAAATGATGCTATCAGTCGCAAAGTAGCTACCGGCGTCGTTCTTGGCGAGGTCCTGGATAACGGGGTCTTCTGATGTGGAGATGTTGTGGATCACACGGTCAAGAGGCTTGAGCTTCGTGTTGACAATGGGCTTGTCGAGGCTACGGTCGTAGTAGTGGGCATATCCGTATGAGTCGATGTCGGTACCGGTCTTGACCTCAAACGACAGCTTCTGCAGCTCGTTGAAGCCAATAGTCTGGATAAGCTCCCAGTCGTCGCCAATGGGCACACTGGGGTCACGGTTGCGCTGAGGCTTGTCATAGTCGCGCCATCCACGACGGTTGCCGTAGTTGCCCTGATTACCCCAGCGCTGCTGGTAGCCTCCGCGGCCGCCAAAGCCTCCGCGAGCGTTGCCTCCACGCTGGGCAAAACCTCCCTGTCCACCCTGGCCGCCCTGACCTCCCTGGCCTCCCTGGCCACCGGGTCCGCCACCGCGCTGTCCTTGGCCGCCACCGCGAGACTTGAGGAGAGCCGTCTGGCCTCCACGCGTCTTGGGTGCACCTCTAGCAGCATTGTCGACAACCGAGAACGTAGCCACGCTCTCGTCGTCCTCGTTGGTAAAGAACGAGGCTGCGCTGGCTCCGTAGGCGTGGTACGGGTCTCGGAATCCGCGTCCATACTGCTGTCGCTTCTGATCCTTGCCGTCCTTGACGTCGGCAGCCCAGTCGGCTGCTTTACCGAGCTTGTCGCCCTTGGAGAAGGGAGCATACGGGACGTTGTTGAACCGCAGCGATGTGGGCACCTCGGTGGGTGGGCCCCACGGGTCCTGTGTAGATGCCAGCTGAGGGAGTCTCGGAGCTGCCATAATCTTTTCAGTTGTAGTTGACTCTGGCACGTCAAGTTAGAGATCAGGTCAATTTTTCACTGCTGCGTACAAGTGGGACCGGCTGGGCTGGGGCAGGGTAACTCAGCCGTGCGCCTCTCCATCTGCCATATCGCTTACAATACACTATCACCAAACACCACACCGTCTTCACCCTTGACTCGTCATTTGCCACTTGCAAGATGAACGGAATCAGTGTCGACGTCAATCACCTCAAGAAAGGCGAGGTCAAGTAGGTTCCTCTTGCCGCGTCAATTGCCCGTCTAACCCAGCCTCGGTACCTCTATGTGAGTGGCGACCAGTGGACTGTACTCCACGAATGCTCTCCCTCATGGGGCCAATTGCACCTTCTAACGCAGTATGGCCGTCAAGTTCAAAGACGGAATCATATTAGGAGCAGATAGTCGAACGACGACGGGCGCGTTCATTGCCAACCGTGTCACTGACAAACTGACACAGGTTCACGACAAAGTGTGGTGCTGTAAGTGAATGAGAAACAGTCCACTACGGCCACTAACTCAGGCCGATCTGGCTCGGCGGCTGATACGCAGGCCATTGCAGACCGTGTGCAGTACTACTTGCAGGCCCAGGCCGCTGAGAACAGCCGACCGCCATCGACTCGAGAGGCCGCTTCGGTGTTCCGCGTGCTGTGCTACGAGAACAAGGATAACCTCACAGCCGGCATCATTGTAGCCGGTTACGACGACAAAACTGGTGGAGAAGTTTACAGCATTCCTCTAGGCGGCAGTTTGCACAAGCAGCAGTACGCTATTGCTGGTAGTGGATCGACGTACATCTACGGATTCTGCGACAAGAACTTCAAGACCGACATGACGCGCGACGAGGCAGTGAGTTTCGTCAAGACGGCTCTTTCGCAGGCTATCAAGTGGGACGGCAGCTCCGGCGGTGTTATCCGTATGGTTGTGCTCACCAAGGGCCCCACTGACCGTCTCATCTTCTACCCTGACGAGTACCAGGGTGCGTGATTCAAGCTCACCGAGTAACCAGGTCGTGTTTTTACGACAAGCACATAAGTCGTGTATGTACGACTCTGCCCAATGTATTCATTGGGAACCGAGTAGACTATTTTATACAGCTCTGTACAGTGCCTAGTAGACTCCATCAGGACTTGACTAGACCTGCAAGTTCAGCTGCGATCCTGAGCTGCGAACTTGACTATCACCAATTGCCATTAAAGCTGATAATCAGAAGTGATTTACCTTACGTAACCTAGTAACTGCGCTCGGCTGTCTCTTTTCGTTACGCTGATTCTCCTATACGCAATACTATATACTATGAATGCAGCCGTGAACCCTCGATATTTCCCCGCGCGTATGTCGTTCTCGCTTGACAGATGCACTTTACCGTGATTAGCTGCATTGTCCGGCTATAAATCAGCCCTCTGTTTAGGCAATTGAGGTTGTATCTTCAAATTGAGATTACTGTTTCTGTTTGAGGTTGCTGGGAACTGAGCTCCGGAACTGAGGCTACAGTTCAGTGAACTCCTACAATGCGCTTCGAGGCAGAGTTGGCTCCTGTGCTTCCCGCGCTGGAGCACCCTTTCGAACTTGCACACGTCCGCACAACACCAAAAAAGTGTCGGAGGCTTGTTTACGCGTCTAAGCGTGCCTCCAAAGGCACTCCGCTCGACCAATGCTCGACTCATCTGTTCGTTCTGGGTTACGACAATCTTCATGTGTTCGCGCTCGAGACAATCATGTACGAATCCATTGACAGCATGACGCTATTCGTGTCCAAAGCAGACACAACTGGCCACTTTTATGAAGACGCCGGACTCTCGATAATTGGTGTCACTACGGCTCTCATTCGTGGTCTACTCCGCTATTATGCGAAACCGGCAAAACCCATCCGCATCTGTCTGTTTGCTAAAGCTGAGCGCCAGTATCTGTTCCCGCTGTCGAGTGAGAATCCGAAGAAGCACGTGTTGAGCGACTCGGCATTGGTGAAATGGTGGCTCCGCGCACTGAATCCTCTGAAATCCGAGTTCAGCTCCATATCCCGGGCTACACTACAGATCCCCGGCGCCAACAAAAAGGACATTGAGCAGTTCTTTCCTCGCGACCATGAGCTTCCATGGTCCGTTGGTGACGTCTTTGGATCTGGGCAGTCGAGTGAGGACAGGCCAAAAGGGGCTGTCTATTACGTGCCTCGGTTCCCCGATGATCCCAAATGCCGCTTTCTAGATTACCTGGTAGCCGAGAAGCGAGCTCGACAGACGCCTATGGATCGATTCTGGCTCGAGCTGCAGTCTCGACAAGAATTCCGTCTAGGCAGTGTTGTCGGGATCATTGGACTTGAAGGTATCGTCAATCACAATTCGCAGTATCAACAGCTGCTGGAGGACGAACCCCACACTATTCCGGAAAAGCAGTACACATCCATCAAGGAAGGTCTGCTATCATGGAGTTATGCCACGAAGGAGACTGCGAAGATCTCCTCTTCAGACTTCTCAGAGCTGTTACCTGCATTCTGCATCCTTGAACTACAAGGAACGAACCGTGTGGCCAAACGCAAGCAATCGGAAGCTGCAGCGCTACCGGCCGCTAACGTTCTAGGAGGGATGCTTGTTCGCAAGAAAGCAAAGACCAAGTAGCCTGACTTCCCTAGTGTCGATGATTTATCACAGACAAGCTTGATCAGACTATGATACATGTACACAAATTGCATAGCATTAACATCGGCTACAGGACAGTATTAGCTACTCAACTTTCAAGCTACTCAACTTTCAAACTACTCCACTTTCTAGGTAGGCTTGTCAATGATACCAGTCGGGTTGTAGGGGCAGGCATCGAGCTTTCGCTTGATGTAATCGACCATTCCCTGGCCGGAAGCTCCAGCCAAGAGGTTCATCTCGGCCTTGAGGTTCATAAATAATCCGCGCTGAATCTCCTGCTTCCACTCATGGTACTCGGGATCGTTCATCCATGCCTGTCGGAGGAGACTGCGAGCCAGGTACCGTTCGGAAGCTGCTATTTCAACCCAGCCTTCCCGATACTCCAGGATCGTCACGCCCAGATATTGGAGTCGAGGTATACACATGGATTTGCTGCGTTCCGCTCCGTTCTTATAGGTGGCCATGATGCGAAACCCGTAGATATCTGAATCGACGACACCGTACATTGGGAGCTCGGGGTGGCACATTTCAATGGCCTTCAGCAATCGTCGCGTGGCCATGTCGGGGTATCCTTTTCCCTGTATTAGTTGGTTCCAAGCAGGATTTTGTTACAAACAGTGATGATAATGGCGTTAGGCAGTCTCTTATATAGAACCTGGGCAACAGCCTGCGTTAGCAGCGACTGGGAGTCCTGGATGGGACCCACCTCCTTCTCGACTACAAGAATGTACGAGACGTTCGTTTCAATGCGAGCCATTAGGATTTGAGTGTCGGACGGTATCGAAATCGGCTGAGTTAGGTATTCGAAAGTCAACTGTTGAAAGCTTACAGCTCGGTTTGCCGCATCAGCGTAAACGATCGAATCGTTCGCACAGAACACCGTCATATTGCCATAAAATAAGCCCTTTGGCGACGCACAAACACCCATGTCGAGACATTCCACATGGAGCCAGCTGCAGAGGCGGCGAAGGGCAGCTTCGACCCGCTTCTGTGACTTGAACAGGTGGACATCCCTATAGTAGAGGTCGCGCTTCGTCACTGTGCCCTTGCTGCGGAGCACTTCAGCCACCAAGCCCATGAGGCGCACCATTATCGCTCAGTTAGTTTGGAATGATTAGTAGCTGTGTAAGTTACCAAAGTCACGAGTATCCGCTGGACAGGAGCCAGGGAACTTGAGAGTTCGCCAGGTATCGAGGCGTATAGAGGGCGTGTGTCCTCTCTCAATGGCGACGCGAACATTCTGTAGAACATCTTCAATGCTCTTCAAGATCATCGGCCTAGCTGTTAGCACCGTTCAACTGTTTAATCATTTTGCTCACTTGATATTGTCTTGCGACATTGTAACGAGGTCTAAAAGTACGATAGTACAATTTCAGGGGTAAATGATCGGCCTGCATCTGCCCTAACAGCCGAGGAACTGCAATCACCCCGCGTCAAAGCATCTCCTCAATTTGTCCTCAATATCTCTTCCTTAAATAATGAATCAAGCGCGACACGCAATTGGTCTTTGCGGGAGATCTCGCGTCTTTGGCCGACGTTTTCATCTCGACAGCTACGATAAAACGGGGATAACGCTGTCGGGTTTAACGGCTGGCAGTCCAATCACCTTTCGACCGCTGTTCCTGCGCGACGCATGTACCTCGCTAGAGTCCGTCGATGTCTCCACGAAACAGAAAACGTTCTCGACAGGCGAGTTGTCGGCATCTGTGTACGCCGATAATGCGGTAGTCAAAGATGGCAGTCTCCATGTCAAGTGGAGCGACGGACATGCCAGCATCTTCACCGAGGAGTTTTTCAACACATACGCAGAGCCTCTGTCGAGGCGAGCAATGCGCAGTATTGACACGGTCAACGAATGGGCTCCGTGGAAAACAGGACACACGTCTGATGTTCACGCCCAGGCGTCTAATGTAACATTCGCCGACTACACGTCAGGAACTTCTGCAGTTGCTGAGACGGTGCTGAGTTTGCAGAAACTCGGTCTAGCATTTGTGTCGCACATTCCTCCGGGCGAAAAGGGTGACGACGGTGATGTTACAGTGGAGGCTATTGGAAAGCGAATCGGATACATCAAAAACACTTTCTACGGTCCTTCTTGGAACGTAGTATCTGTGCCAGATGCCAAAAACGTTGCCTACACAGCAGTGTACCTTCCCCTGCACATGGACCTTCTTTACTACGAATCACCGCCCGGTGTCCAGTTGCTTCACGTTATCGAAAATGCGGCCAAAGGCGGAGAGTCGTTATTTGCAGACTCGTATGCTGCTTGTCTTGATATTCTCAAGACTGACCCCGCAGCCTACGATGCCCTGACAGCTGTGCCCATCTCGTACCATTACGTCAACGACAACCAGCACTACTACTACAGTCGGCCCCTGATCGTTGAAGATCCAAACGGACCAGTCAATCCGGCTACCGGTAGAAAAGACATCACCTCGGTCAACTACTCACCGCCATTCCAAGCTCCTCTAGATGCTGTCGCGACAACTACCGACGTTTCGAGTTCTACACTAGCTGATTTCCACCGTGGCTTGCAGCTATTTGAAAAGTTCATCAGCGCTCCTTCCAACCAAATTGAAGTCAAGATGGAGGAGAATACCTGTGTACTGTTCATGAACCGCCGGATCCTTCACGGCCGTCGCCAGTTCTTGCCCAACTCGGGCCGTCGTTGGTTCAAGGGAACATACCTCGATATCGACGCTTTCCACTCGTCGGTGCGAACAGCAAAGGCATCCATTTGACTACTTCGACAGCGAGCTAATCGACCAAACCTACGTATGTCGCAATAACATGCATTCTATGTACACTGAAAGACTGTTTCTAGCAAATTGCAGACATGGAGAGTTCCCTTCAAAAGACATCGCCTATAACGCGGGCGGCCTCGCGGTACGTCTGCAGCATCTTGTGGCACTTCTCACGCTCCTGAGCAAGAGCCTCATCCTCGAACAGCAGATTATCGAACAGCGACTCCTTGTACAGCTCGCTGACAAGTCGGTTCTGTGCTGACTCCTTGGAGAAGTTAACCAGCAGGTGCATCACAGCCTTGGGCACCTGGTCCAAGATACTTTCGCGCACAATATCGAAGTACGAGACAATCAGGCGGCGGATGAGCTCGCACTCAAGGATCTCGCGGTCAGACAGCTTGACGTCCTCATCAAGAGCGTCCTGAAGCTCCTTCATCTCGAATCCAGGCTCATGGATCTGTCCGCGGTAAGAAACAGCAGGAAGCGAGTCTGACTTGCTGGTAAGGGTCGTGCCATCTTCTTTGCCAAAGAAATAGTTTAGGAACGAGTCCTTCTGTGAATGGTTGTTCTCTCCATTGACTGGAGTCTGCACGGAACTGGTGCTGAGACGAGCACGGTGCTTCTTTGACTTTGAGTCTGGGCTCTTGTCATTTTCTTCGAGTGCACCGTCGACCTCAGTGGCATTACCATTCATCTCCGCTAGAGCCCTCACTTCAGCTGCGCGCTGAGCATCCCGCACTCGCTTCTCACGTGCCTGCTTCTCCTCGAGAACACCCGCCATGGCCGTAGCTGCACCCACAAAGTTGGGGTGGTTTGTGTTGATATACGCACGTTGAATGTCAATGAGACTCGAGACATACGACGAAGTAGGTCCAAGGCGCTCGCGGAGCAGGTCCGAGATGACCTCAATAAGCTTGGCCTGCAACCGAGGGTATCGGGCAAGTTCAGGCGACGCGCAGTTATGGCACATCTTCATAAGCTCTTCGTAAACGAGCTCGACGCAGCGCTGTGAGGGGCCTTCTAAGAGCTTGATCTGGGGCTTGACAAGTAGGTCAAAGGCGAGCTCTGGCACGAAGAGCGACGGCCGCGGGCCCGTTGAGTTACGGATGGCCGTGCGCACGTCCGAGTACGAAAGACCCGAGATGGGGTCGATGTTCGTCAGTGACTGGCCAAACACCTCGTGGTAGATGTAGTATATCCGGGCACCTCCACACAGCTCTTTAGTCGAGATGTTGCTGGAGGTTCCTTCAATAGACGCAATAAATGAGGCGGCAAACTTGGTCATTAGCTGAAGAATCAGGGGCCCCCTGTTCTGTTTGTCAAAGAACACGGCACTGCCGTACGAGGCGAGCTCTTGCTCCGTCTGACCCATGAGTGTGTTGAGACGCGCCTTGATATCAGGCAGCTTATCACGAATGTGTGTCATCAGTGTCTGGTTGAGGGATTTGGCCAGGAAGGCGGTTCCACATTTGTGCGCAATGTTACGGTACACAGGGTGGTTGAGGAAGAACTGGCGCTCAGCCACAAGGGAGTCGTCGAGCGACTTGGAGTCCTGGATGTCCTGCTGCGAGCGGTTCACCACGCCGATAAATCCAAGCTTTAGGGGGTAAACGTGGCCAGAAAGAATGTCCAAGGCGTTTGTTCCCTGGTCCATCAGATCGAGCTTCGTGAGCACACCAATGGTGCGCCTGCCTTGTCCATCGACCTGTCGAGCCAGCTTCAGCGACTCCGAGTTGACGAGGTCGACATTGGCAGGCGACACAGCCAGGATGATACTGTTAGGCTTGGCGATGTACTCGAGGATGAGTGTCCGCGTCTGCTTCTCAATGTCGGTAGGCTGGTCGCCGATGGGGATCTTGGTCAATCCGGGCAGATCCACCAGGGTCAGATTCAGAACATGAGGCGAGTAGATCTTGAGATTGATGGGAAGTCGGCTGATTCCCTTGTTGCTGCCAGCGATACGCGCCGTCTCCGATTCGATTTCGCGGCGGATGTCGGCAAAGTCGTAGTACCGATGTCCAGGGATGTGGAGAAACTCTCCCCACTCGGCTTCACGCGAACCAGACGACCGAGGTGCGGGAGTGCTGGCACTGCTACCGTTCACATCGGCGGCACTGCCGTTGGCCTCGCCGTTGGGTGAGCCCGAGCGCGTGACGTCGTTCTGTGGCGGCGTGGGCGCGGAAGATGGCACATTGACGAGCTGTAGAATAAGAGGGCGTCGCGTCACGATACCAGTTCCTCGAGGGAGGAAGTCACGGCCGACTGAGTTAGTAAAAAATCATAGATTCTACGTGTTATCCAAGATCTCCACTCCAAACACCGCACACACCTATATTCTCCAGCACAGACGACTTTCCACATGATTGCGAGCCAACAACGACGACCTGGGGAAGATCCAGAGTATCCGAGCCAATGGTGTTGAACACCAGGTCCTGGAGCTTGTTGACAAGCGGAATCAGATCCTCAAGGCTGGCCATGGTACTTGATCAATTCGGTACAGTAATCCACTTCTGTATTCCACTTGAGGCTTGCCAATGAAGGGTGGTTTGTAGATTGAGCAGTGTGTGGCCAAGTAAGTTCACCAGGGCAGGGGTCGTGCCGAGGCGTTGCGATACCCCAACCGGCAGCATACCCTGTAAAGCGGATGATCACCGCGTAGTGGAGGTTGCGTAGCAAGGCACTAGTGGCGGTGGCACTAACGCCACAGTTCGGGTGACTACATGGTGACTACACGGTGATTTCACACTATCAAGGGTCGATTCTAAGATGGCCACGCCGTCTAAACCAGTGGCGCCATTATGGCTATGTCTTTTATTGTACAGTTTGGTAGGGTCTCTAGTGCGAGCAAGTCGCAACCTTCACAAACCAATTAGTACACCTCGAGAATATATCGTCCAGCCTCCTTGAGTTCCTCAATGGCACGGGCTGCATCGATCTTCTCTCCACGCGACGCAGCATCTGTAGCAACAATGTCGGCGAGAGCAGCCGAAATGTCGGGAACAGGCCAGGTAGGTCCGCACAGGTAGAAAGTTCCCGTCTTCTTGACAAACGCATCAATCAGCAAGGGCTTCGCCTCGTTGATGCGGTCCTGAATGTAGATCTTCTGCGGCTGGTCTCGAGAGAACGCAGCACCAATGTACGTCAAAATACCGGCATTCTTGTAGGCCTCAAACAGCTCTCCATAAAGGTACTCCTGGCGTTGGTGACGCGATCCCAGGAACAGGTAGATGTCACCAATCTCGTAGCCCTGGGCCTTTTGCCACGCCTTCTCCTCCAAGAAAGCCTTGAAAGGAGCGAGACCAGTACCAAGACCAGACATGATAATGGGTGCCGTAGTAGCAGCAGGCAGCTTCATCACGGAAGGCTTCACCGACACAACAACCTCGGCACCAGCTGCTAGATCAGCCAGGTACTTGGAGCACTGGCCAAAGCGCTTGCGGCCACGAGGGTCGATCCAGTCAACAACGACAATGAGCAGGTGCACAGCATTGGGGTGCACCTTCTGCGACGAGGCAATAGAGTACTCACGGCGCTTGAGTGCCGGGATAATCTCTACAAGCTGCTCAGCAGTGGGGCGGGCCGACTTGAACTCTTCCAAGATATCGACGAACGAGTCAAAGTTCTCCTCTGTGCGCTTCTTCAGCTCAGCAGCTCCTTCCGCAGAACCGAGCTTCTCCAGAGCTGCCTTGTCCTTGTCATCAGTAGCATACACAGCCAGGGACTCGTAAAACTTCTTGGGAGGCTTTCCGAACAGGTCAAGGTTGTGTCTCAGGACCTGGTACACCGTCTTTGTCTCTTCGTAGTCGTCTGCATCTCGGGCAGGCACTGTCACGAGGGCATCAGCGTCCAGTCCATACCACTCAATAAACTCACGAACAAGCTCCTCGTTGTTGGGAGCATGAACTCCGAGCGCTTCTCCAAGATCATACTTCAGGCCTGTACCGGTGATATCAAGCTCAATGTGGAAAATGTAACGGTCGTAGTCGTCAGGAGTGACACGCTCGTTAACCTGGACCTTTGCCACAAAGTTCTTGACTGGTAGGTCGGGGCGCAGTTCGTTGCTGGCATCGTAGGCCTCGGAGAAGACAATCTTCTTCGTGGCACTGACGAGTGAAAGGGACGAAGGAACAGTAGTATCCTCAGTTGAGGCACCCTCACTGGCACTAAAAGAGCTGGGGAAAACGGAGGATGGGAGATCCTCGGCCTCATCAGCCACCTTGGCCCAGTCCTCGGGAATAGCCGTGGAAACAAGAGCCTGCTCGATTACCTTTTCGATGAGATTGACAACTGTTGCAGCGACGAGCTCAGTGTCCACGCCGTTGGCGAGAACGATCTTGCTCGTGATCTCGTTGAGTGTGATCTCGGGGAATGCCACTTTCCAGAATGCAATCTGCTGAACCATGGTCTGAGTGCGGCCCCGTGTCTCGGGGTTCTCTCCGATAGACTCGTAGTCGACGGTGAAGACCTCGAGAGCCTTCTTGGAGATCGTGTGCTTGGCCGAGTCCGGTAGGATTTTCTCCAGCTCTTCGGCACCAGCCTTGCTGGCGATGAGGACCTTGGCATTCATTCTGGCAGTGGCAAATACGTCGAACTGCTTGAAGATTTTAGACTCATTGACAAAAACAACATCAGCACTATCAATGGGGTAGGGTGTGATAGCACTAGGAGAAATGCGAATGTCGCTGCGCACGACACCGCCAAGGGCCTCGTTGTCGTAGGTGGCTCCAAAAGTGATGGGACTGAAGGGGTCAAGCGACAACGTGTGGGCGAGTCTGGCGGGAGTGTGGGCCGACTCGGCAGAGTCGAGGTCCCAGAACACAACCTCCTTAGCAGCTGACTTGTTGGTGAAGTTGCCAATAGCGAGAAGGTCTGCGACGCTGCGCTGGCTCAGCAAGGAGCCAACAGCGTACTTGCAGTCGACAATCTGGGGTGTAGAGCCGGCACCGAAACCATACTTCATCAGAACGGACGTAGAAACGTCAGAGTACAGGAGCGACGAGACACGCGGGTCCTCAACAACAGCTTCGGACTCCACCTGGCCTAGAACGACGACCTTGGACACGGATGAGGGAAGAGCTGCTAGGAACTCTGCCTCAAGGAACGGACTATACAGGCGCACGTTGATAGCACCGACTCTGTGAGACGCAGGCAGGGACTCGACGAGCTCTGCCACGAGGGCCGACTCGACAGAGCCAAACGACACAATGACAGTGGCTGCGTTGGCAGGTCCAATGTACTCAAACGGCTTAAATGCAGTACCAAGAGCCTTGTTGGCGGCATCAAATACGTGGTGAATCTTGGTCGATGGACTCGCGGTCAGCGACAGAACAGACTTGACAGCGTCCTGGAACTTGTCAGACAGCTGAGGCGCGGCCACGATGCTCGACGTCGTCTTGGACGTCTGCGAAATACCGTGGACGCCATCGTAGACATGAAGAGTCGGCACAACAGTCGAGAGCGCAGCTGCGAGGAACGCCGTCGACTGCGCATCGTCCACAGACTGGGAAGCGACGAGCGCGAGTCCCAGGTCGCGCGAGGTCTGAAGAGTCGGCAGCAGGTTCGAGACGAGACGGCCCGAGGCAGCGTCGTAGTCGACAGCAGCCACGTGAAGCACGAGACCCGAAATGGCTCGATGTGCCAGCTGGGCAAGCGCAGGCTTCATGTACTCGAGCACGCCGGTCGAAGCGAGAACAGAGGACACAGCAGCGCCCTGCTGGTACGGACGGTTGGTGAGGTAGCCGAGGATGGCTGAAGCAGCACCGACACGGGTGTCGAGCTGGTAGGTGTTGGGCGCACCACCGCGACCAGACTTGACCCATTCGGTGATGGCACTGTCGAGGTCGATGGACGGCGACGAGTACGAGAAGATGCTCGTCGAGAGCGCGTAGGCCACCTGCTGAACGAGCAGCTGTGGAGTCACATAGACGGATCCCGACACAGACTGCACATCGCCAGGGACGGGGAACGGGCCCACGGGCGAGCGGGGCACCGAAACAACACGCTCCTCAATGTATGGGGCCATGGAAAAGACTGAAAGTATAAGTCCAAAAGTCCTTTCGGCTGGATCTGAAGAAATCAAAAAATTCGGCCAAAACCGCTGACTTATACCTGCAGCTAGCAGCCCCACTGCAGCCTCTTTTCAGGCCGGCTGTGGCTGAAAGCCGCCCGTTTTATTGGCGCTTTTCGCATCGCGCCACGTCACGTGCTGTGGCATTTTCGGCGGTGGCTATGGCATTAGACCGTGTCTGCGTCGCTCAGGAAGGCCGAGGCGAGGCGCCTAAGCGGGTGATCGGGGCTCAGGAGGAGGTGGAGTAGAGGCATACGGACGGGGGCAATTCCGTGGGACCGGGGACATGTCTAGTGGGAGTCGACATTCAGATATACGAATGACATCGTAGAAGGAGACTTAGTTACAAGGAGAGGACCCAGGCTGTTATATACTCCACAGGCTAGTATGAGGGCCAGGGCTGTAGAGGCGTATAGCTGAGGTACGGGCTGAAAGGTACGATAAAGTGGTAGCCGTGCGGTGTGGCGTGCCGCGACCGGCCGTGGCTGTGGTGGCACCAGTGGCTGCGCGACTCATTCGTGCCACTCATTTGGTTTAGGAAGAATAGGACAATGAGTCAAATTCAAGGGGTAGCAAGCAGAGAGGTCACAGGAAAGACGGTTATAAGGGGTGTGGGGAGCGAGGCTATCCAGGTAAGGATTAGACTAATGTACGGTTTACGTCGGACAATCGGTACTTAAAGAGGTCACGAAAGAGGTATATATTGATACAGATGACTCCAGGTTCCTCGATTTACAGAGACATATGTCAGATCACTGAGTCAAATCTCAGATAGCCATCATAGGTTCAGTTGTAGTTACAGTTGGTTCTTGACAGACAGGTAGTGTAGGATCGTCGAGACTGGTAATTTGAACGTTGAGATCTGTGGGCCGGCCATATCTCAGATCTCCCAACCTAGATTCATGGATACTTTCAGGTTGATCCATAGACTGGGATAGTGCGTATTCTGTCCACCGTTAGACATACATCTCTCTTATTTAGCTCCCGATGCCGCCCTCGCCCTTCCCGCTATCGTGCATGGGATCGGGACCCTGCATATCGGCACAACATTAGTCGAGTTGCGGTGTTCCTCCATTTTACCAAGCAGTGCAGTTAAACGACAATTTTGAACCTATCCGAAGTTGCAGATCCGAGTGTGGCTGCACGCCATCTTGCCAACGCCACGAAACTGGATCAATGGCGAAGCACTACCCTGTCGAGAAGTACTCTTACTGCCGCGATACTACGCGTACAGCGGGGTTGTCGCTGGCTCCGTCGCGTTCAAGAGACTGGACTCACTTCCAGCACCGGTCGGGCTTGGATCTAAGCATTGACTCGCGTGGCAGCGACAACGGCATCCCAGACCTCTTTCTACGCGTGACCTGGGGTTCCACCGTTTTGGTTCGTTGAAGACAGCTCTCTGTACAAGCTAACCTTAGGAATCACTCGATATCAAGGAGATTTGCACAAAGGCCGAGTTTCTGATAGGAGGACAGCAACCTCCGTATCTCGTCATCGCGAAGTCGCCCATGATAGGCATCAAGTATCTCGAGTTCGCCAACTCCACGACAATGGTGAGTACGCCGTTTCTTCAGATCTGTGCTAACCAGACCTTTCGATTCCAACTTCGCCTCAATTTGACACAATTCACCGCCGTCGTGTCCTGCCTCGCTGCTTCAGGATGCAATTTGCAAATGTTTCACGGTGTGCCTACTGCGCCGAAGCTTTCAACTCCTCAGCATAACTTGACCCGCCAACGTTCCATTGACCAGACGTCGCAGGAGTCTATCGTCTACGAGAATCTGTCGCAGGTCGCAGACGCGCGCTCCGTCGATGAAATGGAAGACATGTCGGGTAACATGTCAGATTCGCAGCCCCAGACGTATATCAGCCCCGGGAACCGAGGTACAAGCGCTGTTTCTCCCCTCGAGGGTATCCCGCTGTCGAGCCCTCTTTCGCGTCGGCTTGGAATGACCCACGACTGGCCCACGCCCTCATCGAACTTGAGACAGGTATCTCAAGGCAGCTCACTTCAGGATACCAGTGAGGGCAGTACAACCTGGACAACGCCAACATCCTCCCAGGTCACCAACCCAGTCATTGATCGGGAAGAGCTACTGGACAAGCTCAAGAAACTCTGTGAGGACCCCAATTTCCTCCTCATGGTGTGTAAACCATTGAATATTCTTCCCTGTCTACTAACTAAGGTTCAAGAGGTCGAGAAGTCATGGAGCTACCTTGCAGAGGGCGTGTAGACAGTCCTTCAGCGGCATGAGGTCGCCTTGGATGCCGGTCTTCCGGCCGATATCGGTCAATTATCCACGTGCATTGCATCTGGGTCTCTTTTGAGTCATTTAATCGTAATTGATAACGTCAAGCGACTATCTTTCGACCCCATTGGCCATACTGATATGCCGGTGGCCTGGCTGTCGGCGGCAATAGACGCATCCAATCGCGGCAGTTGGTTTGTGCCCTGTAAGCAGCTGCACGTTAGCTGTAGCCTCGCATTTCAGGATGCGGGGTACCGCCGAAGTCGGCGTCCACAAGAGTCGTGAAGAGCAGTTTTGAGCTGCAAATGTCATGGAAATCTCGTTCCGTATTTCGCCTCGTATATTATTACTATCTCCTGTCTTTAAACATATTCACACTCCTTTCGACACCATTCACTGGCAACTTCGTGGGCCGGCACCGGCCATGTGTGGGTTACCCGCCTGCGGACATGCACAAAAAATGTGTCATTTTGCACGGTGAGAGAAAAAGTAACAGCCATCGCAGTGACTAAAGAAGACTGGTGATCCACAACTCTCCCACCTTCCATCCGTTACATCATGCCTATGCTCGAAGACCCGTCGGTCAAATACAAAAAGTTCCCTACCGTGGACCTGCCCAATCGCCAGTGGCCTTCCCAGACCATTGACAAGGCTCCACGATGGCTGTCGACAGACCTCCGAGACGGTAACCAGTCGTTGCCCGACCCCATGTCCTTTGAGGAGAAGAAGGAGTACTTTCACAAGCTCATTGAACTTGGTTACAAGGAGATCGAGGTTTCGTTCCCTTCTGCATCTCAGGTTGACTTTGATTTCACCCGCTACGCTGTCGAGAATGCTCCCGAGGACGTGTGGATCCAGGTGCTGACGCCATGCCGTGAGGAGCTCATCCGTCGCACCGTCGAATCGGTGCGCGGTGCTAAGCGTGCCATCATCCACGTCTACCTGGCCTCGTCGCGTCTGTTCCGAGACGTTGTGTTTGGCATGACTGAGGAAGAGGGCCAGAGCCTGGCTGTGCGCTCGACAAAGCTCGTCCGCCAGCTGACAAAAGACTACAAGGGAGAGACGAAGCCCGCTAGCCAAAACGGCTCCGCCAACGGCAGCCACGCCGATACCGAATGGGGTTTTGAGTTCTCGCCCGAAACCTTCTCTGACACACCCCTCGAGTTCTCGCTCTCCTTGTGCGAGGCCGTCAAGAAGGCCTGGGAACCCTCAGTCGAGAACCCCATCATCTTCAACCTGCCGGCCACCGTCGAGATGTCGACACCCAATGTGTATGCCGATCAGATTGAGTACTTTAGCACTCACATCTCGGAGCGCGAAAAGGTCTGCATTTCCCTGCACCCTCATAATGACCGTGGCTGTGCTGTGGCTGCTGCTGAGCTCGGTCAGATGGCCGGTGCTCAGCGTGTTGAGGGTTGTCTGTTTGGCAACGGTGAGCGAACTGGTAATGTTGACCTGGTGACTCTTGCTCTCAACCTCTACACTCAGGGAATCACCCCAAAAATCGACTTCTCCGACATCACCAGCGTCGTCGACGTTGTCGAGCGCTGCAACAAAATCCCTGTCCATCCCCGTGCTCCGTACGGAGGCTCTCTGGTGGTCTGTGCATTCTCTGGTTCTCACCAGGATGCCATCAAGAAGGGATTCGCCCGTAACGACGAGATCAAGAAGAAGGCCGAAACTCAGCATTCGTGCTGGCAGATTCCTTACCTTCCCCTCGACCCTGCCGATATCGGCCGTACCTACGAGGCCGTTATCCGTGTCAACTCACAGTCTGGAAAGGGAGGTGCTGCCTGGATCATTCTGCGCAGCCTCGAGCTGGATCTGCCGCGTGGCCTCCAGGTTGCCTTCTCCCGAGCCGTTCAGACCGAGGCGGAGTTCAAGGGCCGTGAGCTCAAGTCTGCGGAGCTCGTTGACCTGTTTGAGAAGGAGTACTTCTTGGAGGAGGACACTGAGAGCCATGAGTACTCGCTGGTTGACTACAACATCTCGTCAGAGCCTCATGGTGCCAAGACCAAGGCAGAGCCCGTGCGTAACTTCACCGGTACTATCATACACAACAAAAAGGAGATTACCCTGAAGGGTACTGGAAATGGTCCCATCTCGGCATTCACCGATGCCCTCAAAGATGCCTTCAACATCAGCCTGGAGGTGCAAACGTACAGCGAGCACTCGATTGGCAAGGGATCCAAGACCAAGGCTGCTACCTATCTGGAGCTTGCCTACGAGGACCTGGCGTCGGGCAAGAAGCTCACCGAGTGGGGTGTCGGTATCAATGTCGATGTTTCAGAGGCCTCCATCCTGGCCGTTCTGTCAATGCTCAACCGCGTTGCCCAGAAGCTGTAAAATCGACAGTCATTCATTTGCAAACATGTATATATTCCTCAGAATGGTCGTCTAGTGGAAATAGCACCAACAGTATTTTTATCAATACGAGCCTCCGCTCGGGCCCGAGTTTCAAACTTATGCTCCAGTCGCATAACCGGCATCTTGCACCTTGGCCCACCCAAAAGTGGGCTGGCGCTTTTCCAGGAGTCGAGTTCGAAAAATGGAAACTCCGCTATATCACTTGGCTTTTGAGTCTTTTCGTTGACTGCGATGAAATAGCAGTTTATCAAGACCTATCAGTCTCCCACTCCCTCCCTCGCTTCCTGGGCTACCCCCTGAATCAATATATGTGCGGCGCAGACCCTTGCAGATCGCTTACCTCCCCCACTTCTCCCATAACCATCCCCATTCTCGCTATCTCTACTATAAGAACAGGCCATTCCTTCCCTGTTACTGCCATTTATCTGTTTCTTGCAACTTCCCTATAGGAACTCAATCGTTTGTTCCGTTCACGCCTCTCTTTACTGTTTATCCCACGTTGTTGACACTCTCTACATTGTGACTTGACAAATATGCTTCACACCTCATCATATATGGTCGGGCTCGACAGCCACGACTTTGATCTAGACGGTGACATGTCTCAGGTCTCTGCTTTCCTGTCTGGTGGCGGCGATGAGTACGCGTTCCTGACCTCCCTTCTGCCACCTATGGACGACTGCGAGTACAAGCTATTGGGCGACGAGGGACTCGACATAGAGAACCACTCCAATCTTGATTCGTCGTTGTTCATTTCACCTTTTCAACTGCCGGATGAAAAGGCCGATAACACTGTCTGCCTCATTCTGGGAGAAGGACCTGCCGACAACCAGTCCGTCGCCACGAAAGAACACCAGGCCGACGCCTGCCTCATCAAGGCAGAGGGTCAGGTCGACAGCTGCCTCATCAAGGCAGAAGTCCAGGCTGATGAATGCCGCATGAAGGCGGAAGGCTATGCCGGTGATTCTCTCAGTCTGGAAGAAGTTACGGCTGATGACCCCCTTATTAAAGCAGAAGACACGACCGAATATGAGGTCAATGACGACTCCCACGTTGTGGAAGCCAGTCCCGCTCTTGCCGAGGGTGATTCTCACTCTGAACTCTGTGACGATTCCCACGTTTCGCCTTCGACTCCACCCGCCTCAGGTTTTGTCTTGAAAAACGACTCTGAGCTGGATGTACCGCCCAAACTATCGCTGTACACTGACTGTGTGGGTGCTTCTGAGAGTATGCTGGATATCACAGAGACTTGTCGCGAAGATCCCCTGCCGATTCCATCTCTTTTTTCACGATCCATGTCGAAC
Source organism: Sugiyamaella valdiviana (assembly GCA_030570555.1). Lineage (NCBI taxonomy): Eukaryota > Fungi > Ascomycota > Dipodascomycetes > Dipodascales > Trichomonascaceae > Sugiyamaella > Sugiyamaella valdiviana. Next base: position 522,709 of record JAJLWF010000006.1, read on the forward strand.
TACCCCAGTACTCCGCAAACCCCGGGGCCTAGATCGTTGTTTCCAGGATCTGCCATGGCACGCATTGGCCAGCAGTTCCAACAGCCTCATCGGACCTACCAAACTCAAGGACCACACTCGGCGCCAGCAAAGTCTGGCTACAGTCTGTTCTCACCGTCCACGGTCGGAACGCGTCGTTCTTACGAAGATGATGACGAGGCCTGGACACCCTCGCGCAAGAAGACCAAGGTTGAGCCTGAGAGTATCCAGTATACTCCTGAAGGTGACACTATGATTCGCGTGGGCAGACGTCACTACAAACTGTCAGATACGCAGCTCGTTCTGCTCAAGTTGATGCTGAGTTTCGACTTCCCCAAGGAGGACGAATACGTTCCGAACTTCAAGGCGAAGCGCTTCGTGTCGGAACCGCTGGGCATCGATCCTGAAGATATCGAGCGGACCCCGGAAGGCGACAGAATTGTCCGCAGCTACGGTGTTCCCTTTGATACTATCAAGTCTCGCGAGTCATTTTTTCTCATCCCTCCTCTCGAATCTTACACCAAGGACGGTGTGAGCTATCTCGGTGCAGAGCCTACGGAGACGCTGTATGACCCTGTGTTTATCCGTCGTCTACCTACTGATGATGACAACCACGGCTGGTGCGAGGTTTGTGGTCGTTGGCTACAGCTGCGTAACCACACTTACGCTCATCACTTCAAGTCGGTTCATGGCATCTCTCAGCGGACCAAGTCGACGGTTAACCTTCCCCTGGTGGTTCGAGGCAAGCCTGAAGAAGGCAAGAAGATGCAGGGCTACTGTGGCGTTTGTCAGTGCTGGATTGACCTACATCATCGTCGCAATGGCCAGCGCTGGCAGACATGGTACATTCACCAGTTTCAGATTCACCACAAAGACCATGCACCCAATGAGGTGCAGCGGCCCGCGCCTCCTAAGAAAAGCCACGTTTCTCACCTTTTCTCGGGGTACCTCACTTAGGACCCCGCGCTCTTGACGGATACAGCTTGTATCACTGGAACGACCTTACGGAGATTGATGGAACAATGTCACATTTGCAGGCATTGAAGTACTTTTATGTATAGACACTCACAATGGAACGATTTTAATAGACTTTGAGTTGTGCCGGCCCACTTGGTACCAAGGCGCCGCGAAAGCATCACCAACGGCCTCTAATGAAACACCCGACAGCTCTGGAACGAAGAACCACGTGAAGACGAGACCACAAAGACAAATGCATCCAAAGAAGAGCATTGCACCCCAGTTGTGTGTAGTGACCAGGAAGACCGGTACAACTCGCGCGTTGGCGAATTGGTTGGCGAAGTGAAATGCCATAATGATTCCCGACGCCAAAGCGCGAAGATTTTGAGGGAAAATCTCGGCATTTATCAGGTACTGGATTGAGTTCCAGCCTATAGCCCACCCAATGCCATTCACGTACAATGCTGCAACCGCAGCAGTGTCAGCGGCCTGGGTCTGTTGTTGTCCAGCATGCTCAATTTCCAGAAAGGCTGTCACATAGAATATGGACACCATCTGCAGAGAGATACCCACGTAAAGCGCTTTCTTACGGCCGAGATAATCGATGATGAAAAGGGCACCAGCAACGGAGGCCACAAGCTTGGTCAATCCAAGCATTGACGTGGCAAGTAGCCTCTTCCGATGACCCGTGATGGATACCATAGCGAAGAAGTCGGGAGCATACAGTGTGAGAGCATTGGCTCCGCTCCATTGACCCAGAATCTGAATAGCCAAACATAGCAGGAGCTGGTACTTTGATCCAATGAGAAGGGCCTTGATCTTCTTTGTCGTTGGAATCCAGCTTTCTTTGTCCCTACATCGAGTCTCAACGATGGTTGAAATCTCGGCGGTGACGTAAGCGTCATTGCCCGCTGACCCGCGCAGCTTTTCAAGACATCTTACTGCATCTTCTGTCCTTCCAACATTGAGGAGCCATCTTGGACTCGCCACCACATAGAAAGAACTGACGATCCCAAATGCAGCAAACACAATCTCGACGCACGCAGGCAGCACCCACTGATTCCTGCTTGCCTGGCTCACCGTGCTAGTTGTTATCAGGTTCAAGAGGTAACCAAACATAATGCCAAAGTAGACACTTCCGGAGTAGAAGCACGCGCAAAAGCCTCGGATCTCTGCTGGAGCGACTTCGGCGATGTAAGAAGGGCATACTATTGAAGTCATGCCGATTCCAGTACCAGCAATGAGCCGACCAGCATACAATTGGTTAACCCCACCAAATGTTGTAATCTCGATGATAATCCCGATCAGCCAGAGCCAGCAAAGGAGACGCAGACAGTGTAGCGGCCCTAGACGTTGCGACAGTGTCGACGCTAGGACGGCGCCGGCAATGGAGCCGAGCTGAGCCATCGACACAATGTTGGCTTTTGTGTTTGCAATATCGGTGGGCGACTTTTGGGGATGGTTGAGGCCGAATTGTTCCTGAAAAGCTGGCTGCGTGATGGAACCCGCAATGGCACCCTCATTGTATCCGCGCGCGGTTCCCATTAGTCCAAAGAGCAAAACACCCTTGTACAGATGCCAGTTAAGGCACTCACGAGGAACATTCTTCAGCTGCTTCCACAGCATTGGTCGCAATAGAGACAGAGAAAATTGAGATCCCTGTAATATAGCGACTGTCCAGTTCTGGTACCATGATGTAACTACTCAACAGGAGTCCATACAGGATGTAGAGGGGAGGGAGATAAGGTACCAAGATGCTGGGTCCACCTGCTTAGGCCAGGATGTTCTCGAGCTTAAGCATGTGCACATGCCTTCTAGATCTCATATTGATAGGGTAGATGATGGTATACCTCATCTACGACTTGCGGTATCAACGTGCACGGGTAGTTAAGCAGTTGAGAAGGTATAGACCTAGGTTTGAGCAGAATACCCGGATCGAGTAATTCGAAGGAACTGGGCCGTAAGTTCTCCCGAATGCGTCGTCAGAGACCTGGTCAAAGCTTGAGAAACCTGCGCAATGAGGCTCCACCCAACTCAAACGGCGTTCATGGTCGAATCCGGCCGTCAGGCTAATGCCATCTTTAAGATTCAACAGCGGGGCGAGATGTAACTCGTGACGGCGCGTTCAGGCCATCCTCGGCGTATCGAATCGTGATACATTAACCGCACTTGACTGTCGTGATACATTCAACTGCAAACTGCAAACTGCGTTATGACATCGTTTCAGCCTAGAGTAAATGCTGTCGTCAGTGCTACCGATGTTGTACTTCGTGTATACATCCGCTTCTGTCCGTTCACGTCAACAGGGCAGTGTACAGCCGTGGACCGGAAAATCAGCTCAAGGTCTACTTTAGGCAACGGATTAAAAGAGATCTATTTAGATCTGCAGACGCGATGAGGTCAGAGTGCGGCAAAAGCAACGCCGTTTCAGGGGAAAGTTGGTCGCGACGTCATAATCTCATCTTGGAGAGTAACAGGGGTGTAATAGATGTTTGTTTACAGGATACAAGAGCAGACAGACGCGTAATCGGGTTACTACTGCATTGTTATGATCTCCTACGGGGTATTGTGACTGCCAAGAGTCGATCGCGCAAAAACGGGTCTCGGCAGCAGTTCTATATTTGGGGAACCCTAGAGTGGGTTCCAAACCTTCACGTTCAACAAACTGATCCACCGGTCAACTGTAGTATGGGAGTGGGACCAAGCGACAAATGGCTGTCGCGACAGGGAAGTGCTGTCCTTTTGACGGCGCGTTTGTTGCACTCGTAGCCATCTACCCACCTGGTCGAGATATGCTCGGGCCTTGATGCATGTCCCGTATCACTTGGCGAGATCTCTGCCAAGTATTTTGTTTTGGGCGACCCCCCGGCTGGTTGTACTGCCCCTAGAGGAGTCGATTTGCAGAGATGCTCGTTGCCTAAACTTGCGCTTCTATTCTTACATTTGTGGGGGTTCTCGACGGTACTTTTACTTCGTTCTCGCTCTTTCAGCTCGCTCAACTCCTGGGTACCTCTCGTTTGCCCGTTGATCTAATATGAAAGTGACTTCTTGGGTTCTGGGCCTCGGATTGGCCCTTGGCTTTGTCAGTGCCGACTCTGCTCCGACTTGTGGTGACGGCAAAACATGTCCTCAGAATGCTCCGTGCTGCTCGCAATACGGTGAGTGCGGTACTGGTCTCAACTGTCTAGCAGCCTGCGATGTTCGACACTCGTTCAACCGCACCTCGTGCGTGGGTATGCCCGTGTGCCAGAACGCAGACTACAAGTTCACCGACGACAAGTCCATCGGAGACCAGTCCAAGTATCTTGGTAACTCGTCTGAGTACGCATGGACTACCAATGGAAAGGTCGTCAGCTACGACGGCAATGTGCTGCTTACCATGGCAAACCAATCGTATGGAACGGTCATCTCGTCGACGAACTCCGTCTGGTACGGCAAGGTGAGCGCGACGCTTAAGACGTCTCATGGAAACGGTGTTGTCTCAGCCTTCATCCTCATGTCTGGCTCCAAGGACGAGGTTGACTACGAGTTTGTTGGGTCCAATGTCGACCAGGCTCAGTCAAACTTCTACTGGCAAGGATTCCTCAACTATACAAACGGAGGTACCGCATCTCTCTCGTCCACCAACGACAGCTTCCACACCTACGAGCTCGACTGGCAGGAGAACAAGATTGAGTGGCTCATTGACGGCCAGGTTATTCGCACTCTCAACAAGGCCGACACTTATAACGCGACGTCCAAAATTTACCAGTTCCCTCAGACCCCGTCCATTGTGCAATTGTCGCTGTGGCCAGGTGGTTCGAGTCTCAATGCTGAGGGTACCGTCAGCTGGGCTGGCGGACCTATCAATTGGAATATGCCCGAGTTCAGTGATCCAGGATACCTCTATGTGACACTTAAGGAGATCAGCATCGAATGCTACGATCCTCCATCTGGAGTTAAGATGTCTGGAAAGAGTACGTATGTGTATGCCGACGACGATCTCCTGGAGAGCAGTGTTCAAATCACCGACGACACTCACATTCTCGACTCTCCAGAGGCGGTTGGATTCAACCCCAGTAAAGGAAAGGGCAACAAGAGTCTTCTCGCTGTTTCGCAGATGTTGGCTACTGAAATTGGTGCAGGTCACGGCAGTGGATCCGCCACGAGTTCGGGCTCGCTGCTTGTAGCATCTGGTGTGCAAGCGTCGTCTTCCACGTCGGCCAAAGCCACGAAAAGTACAGACTCGACCGCGTCGACCGCTTCGACCGCTTCAACCGAAGCCGCGAGCACCGGCTCTGACTCTCAGACCTCTGGCAGCTCTTCAGAATCCCAGTCGGATGCATCGAGCACGTCGACGAACACTGGGTTTAAGCAGGGCAACGGTGCTTCGACGTCGGCCAGCTCCAATGGTGGCTCTGTGTCGCGCTCTGATATCGCGTCGGGCATGGCAGGACTACTGATGCTGTTGGGCATGTACATTGTTGCTTGAGCCTTAGACCAAGCTTGACATATAGTGAATCCATAGATATCAATACTGTTAGTCGTCAGACGTCTGTTAATCAACCGTCACAGTAGATTTCAGCTGTTAATTGTCATTGGAGTCTGTTAATCAACGTCTGTGGAATAACTTTCATGCAGATTACATTAGTCTATCATACACTCTAAATGCAAGGAAGGAATTTACAGGAGATAAAACAGGGAAGCACCAATGAGGGCCGGCAGAGTCCAGGACGGTAGGCCCACGGATACTGCCGCGTTATTAGAAGGTGCCGAGGTTGTCTTCTGCGCAGTGGGCGAGGTCGAGGTCGCCGACTGGGATGTAGAAGATGAAGTCGAGGAGGACGAGGCCGAGGCCGATGTCGATGACGAGTTGACGAAGCTCGAGCTGGACGGGGCCGCCACAGACGTGCTGTTTTCAGCGACGGGAGCTGGCACAGCCGTCACAGGCTGGGGTGGTGCCGGCGAAGACGAGGCGACACTGGATGTGGATGACGACGATGATGAGGTCGAGGTGGGCTCGGCGCTCTCGGCGCTCGAGACGTCGCTGTTGAGCGAGGCCAGCACCAGCGAGTTGGATGGGGTATCGTTCGTGGCAGTGGCTGTTTTGTTGGCGAACCCGATACGCTGGTTGTCCATGTCGAACACGGCGTAGACAGTCTTGAGGAAGGTGTCGCCGAGGATCCAGGTGTTGGTGTTCTGCAGTGACAGGCCCTGCACGTTGGTAGCGCACATGGACTGGTTGTTCTCGAGCTGGCCGCCAATGAAGTCGGAGCTACCAATGGGCCAGTTGTGACCGTTGAAGGCAATCTCGACGGTTACTTGCGAGTCGCACGGAATGGCAAAGTTCGTACCGTCGGTCTCGGAGCCCGGGATGGTGCCATGCAGCTTGAGGGCATCGGCGGGCGGCATAACCAGCAGGGTCGTACCCGTGTCAATGATGGCCGAGCGGTTGCCAAAGTCAATGATGTTGCCGTTCACCGAGGTGTTGTCGACGGGCAGAGTCCACAAGATCTGGTCAGACTCGAGATCAGTGTACAGGATGTCACCCGAGAACTTTGACGAGTCGGTGCCGCCAAAAGTGATGCTGCCCTGGTCCTGCGGGTCTGATGCGCGGCCGAGATTGACGGAGAAGACACGGTTCGAGATGAGCGTCTGGTTTTGGAGCGTTGTGAGCACACCCGGGAAGGTGGACGGGGAGAAGTCGTTTGCCGACAGTCCAAAGATGCCGTCAATGGGGAACGAGGCGAAGGTGTTGCCAGCCTGCTCGGCGACACCAAAGTCGACTCTCGTCTCGAAGCCGGCAAATGAAACCACGTCATTGAAAACAGTGCCGTTGACGTTGGAACCAGTGTACTGGATGCTGAAGGGCACGTCCAGCGCTTGGGCCGACGATGCCTTGGTCGGATCATAGCGCGAATGCGACGTGCACACGTCGAGTGTGCAGTTTGTGCCGTAGACCCATGTGTAGTAGGAGCCGGTGTCGACAATGACTGAGAAGTTTTGGCTCGGTGAGCCAATTTGTAGGTTGATGAAGTATGAGATGTCGTTTCCCTCCTGGCTGACGAGACCAGTGGCCGACTTTGCGACGCCAGTGCTGTCGTCGGTGTGGGCGATCTGTTTACCGGCCAGAACGTCAGCAACGAGGATCATAGGACCCGAGTTAGCCGACTTTGCCGACTTTGACACAAACTGCAGCGAGCTCGTTCCGTCCGTCTTGACCGAACGGTCCACGAGCAGCGGGTATGTCAGAGTATCCGGCTGGGCTGGAGCCGCGAAGCCGAGCGAGAAGCTGGCGGCCAGCAGTCCTGCTAGCGCCAGCATGGTGTGATGTGGTATGTGAAGAGGAAGTATAGGAAAAGGCAGTGAGAAAAGGCGCGGTGAACTAAAAGACAGAGCCGTGAGGCGAGCTCATCAAAGGAGAGACTTTTAGTAGTAGTAGTCGACTGTTTTCAGGCGGGCTCTTGGCGGATCGAGAGCTATACGGCAAGAATTTTGGTGACAGCCAGACAGGTATAAGTAGAAAGAGTGTGAAACTTTGCGAGATGGTAGGAGGAAAAGTAACAAGAGCAAGTCACAGACAGGTCAAAAGGGACGGGTCGACAGAGCCATGCACAAATAATGCAGGTAGCGACTCCTTGCTTCGTGCGCCGTCGAGAGTGGGTGAGTAGGGGGCTTCGTTGATTGATTTTTCGCCTATGCCCCCTTGAATCAAGGAGGTGTATGGCTGTCCCAAACGGGCAAAACCTAAAAGCAACGCACAGATTGGCTGCTGGTTTGGGGGCAGATCGCCAGTGTTGATCGACCTCCGGCGCTCGATTGGGCCCGGCGACAATTGACAGGTGGAGTCGAGCAGTCTATACAGCCCCGACGAGACGACTGGAGGCAGTAGATGTCAATGTTTTGATGCTGCAACGAGTGTGTCGTAGCAGTCCTTGACACTATTTAAGTTGGCGGGCCGAGCGGCTGCAGTGACAGCGTGTTTTACCTCTGGTCATTTTCAGGCTATTTATAGCCGCTTGGCCAAATAAAGTAGCATCCATACATGGCTCTAAAAGATGTCCACGTTTGTATGGAGTTGATGGGGGTGATAGGCGGGGTGTGCGGGTTGATAGGCGGGGTGATGTGCGGGCTGATAGCCGGGGGAGGGGTGGTAGGTGGGGTGTTTGGCCCCGCAATCCAGTATCGCTGTTGTGGTTGGCTGTCACTATGGCTGGCATCTGTTGACATTCAGTTGACTGACTACATTACTCCCATTAGTTTACTCGCTGCTACTACTTTACTACCACTTTACTGGAATTGACACTTGTTGTGATGCTATTTACAGCCTGTTATTGAGCATGGGCCAAGGGCACTGGGCCAACTTTAAGCAGTGATGGGACCTCAGTGGGCTGACGTCACGGTAGAGGGTTGACTCCTAGGAACTCCAACCTCCGCGCCTTGATTCCGATCAATCCCCTGTGTAGGACTATCTGTGGGATTTCTGTAGGATTCTGGATTTCTGTACGATTTCTGTATGATTTCTGTAGTCCTTTCGTCTTGATATGGACGTGCGTTGTGCATTTTTCGGCCTGCGGTTGAACTTCTCCTACGTCTGCTGTGCCTAAGCATGCACGGTGCCGAGAAAACCGTCGCGGATGGCCACGAACCCACTCCAACAGCCAAGTGTTATTTCCGGACCGTGACACTGGGCGCCACACACCTGTGAATCTGAAACTCGTCTCAGCCTGATACAGCGTTTCGTGCCCGCCTGACGGCCGGGTTCCACCGGTATGGCTTTAGCTCGGCCCCGCGCTTTAACTCGGACCCCCTGGCGTCAGACGTGCGGAAGTTCCGGTGCCTGCATCCCTGGCGCGTATTCGGCCTGTCCACGCGCTCCAGCTGCCTCCTACCCGCAGTCTGCTGTGTTTGCGACAGCGAGGGGGCATGCCGGGATAGGCAGTTCGCTGGAATGAGACCGTTGGTTATGTGCATTAGCGCCCTAGTGGCCCTGCAGGGGTACAGCTCGTTTCACGTTACATTAATTAGTCGGCAGCCAGGTAGCAAGTAGCTAGGTAGTAGCAGGTAGCAAGCCAGTTAGCCAGGCACTGCATTGGTCGATTGCGTCCATCGTACTGGCCCCTGCGATTCTGTCTGAGATGTTGAGATCATATAAACGAGATCAGATGCTGATCGACACCAGTCTTGCATCACTATACTAACTAAATTGCTGCCGTATTACAATACAGGCGTATATTGTGACATGCCAAGACTACAACGATATCAGTATAAAGTCAATCAAGTGCAGAGTGAAGAGTACAGTGAGCGAAATAGATGGTAATCCCATATACAGCGACCTTTGGCACTGACAACCGCTAGACCGGGTCCACCGACTTACTCGTCATCACGAATCTCTCCAGTTACTGAATCTCTCCAGTTGTTGCATATCTCCAACTACTCTAGATCCATTCTCTAAACCTCTACATGGCTTACGGGCTGGCACTGGCACTGACAGCTTCAGTGGACTCTCTAACATACCATTACTCTATGGAGTCTCGTGATTAAGAAGTCGTATTAACCTCGTGCTAATGAGTTCATAAAGAGCACTGGCTCTCGTCTTGGCTCTCGTCTGGGCTACCTCCTTAAGGTAACACCCATCTGTTCAAGGCGGTCACAGGATGGCAGCGGGATACGCATGGCCTCGTCGTAAGCAGCCACGTCCACAAAAAACCAGCCCTGAGCATCAGAAATCTTCTGCTCCTTCCTCTCGTACTCCTGATAGCAGTCGTTCTTGACAATCTGAATGTATGAGTTCTCGGCCGACTTGCCGAGATGGTGCAGCTTTGACGGACTTAGACGTGAGACATCTGCCTCCTTGACAAAGTAAGGAATGTTATGAGTCGGCGTGTGTCGCTCGACTGTGTACGGTGGGACCGGCGAGAACTTGAACTGCGGGGTGCGCGCCGACGACGAGTCGCCAAACAGCGAAAACAGCATCGGCACGAAGAACAGCAGCATCAGCGGCAGCAGCTCGAGGAGCTGTCGCAGCGAGAATGGCTCGGCCGGCTGTTGTCGCTGGCGCGTACCAGCAGCGCCGCGAGGTCCCTGGTTGGCAAACGACGCAAACGGAGACCCGCCGCCGCCGCCGCCAAAAGTGTGTACTCTGATGCCTGGGCCGCCAAAACCGCCAAACTGCATGCCGCCGCCACCACCTTGCATACCACCTCCAAAAAACATGTTGAACAGGTCGTCGGGCGAGATATCACCAAAGGGACTGCCGCCAGGGCCAGCTCCGGCCGAGCTCGCGCGACTCGACACGCCAGGGCGCGACTCGGGGTCGGAGCCGGTCTGGTCGTAGACTGTCTTCTTGTTTGGGTCCGACAGGACCTGGAACGCCTTGGAAACGACTTTGTTAGTTGATATATGCCACGTCGATCGCCTCACTTACGCTTGAACGCCTCGTCGGCGCCAGGAGCACCGTTTTTGTCGGGATGCATGATTAGAGCCAGCTTACGATAGGCCTTGCGGATCTCGCTGTCCGAGGACGGCGACTCAATGTCGAGAATGGCATAGTAGTCGGTGTGCTTGCATTTGCGCACGCGGTTGACGGCCGCTTTCTGCGCCGGCGTGAACGAGCGGTCCTGGCGGCCCTCGTTGTGTCCACGGTGCGAGGTCGAGGTCGAGGCTCTTTCGGAAGATGTCGACGACATGGCTAGATGTCGGTTTTAGTGGTATCTTTTAGTGGTATCAACCAGCAATGCAAAGAATGTACAGCCAAAGTCGCAGCAAGAGCTGGACAGCGAAGGGATATGGAAGGACAAAAAGGAAGCAAAGCGGAGCAAAGCGGAGCAAAGCTAATGGTGCAAATGGAGGCAAGCCAACAGGAAAGAGGTACAGAGCAAACTGTCCAGATTCCACGGTTGCAACACGAGGGCTTAATCTAACACGTTGCAGTGCTGATTGGAGACTTGGAGCAGATCAGCAGCCTGGCACGACGTGGCACAGACAGAACAGTCTACAGGAGGACAGGAGCGCCGGAGAACCCGCGGACAAACGGCGATGCAGTGGTTGTGATTGAAGTGCAACTCGCTGGGGTGGACAAACGGCCACCCATAGTTTTGTCAGCCCAGGCCCAGGGTTTGCGAACGGCTGTGCCCACGCCGCTCACCCCAGCCCTCAACGGATCTGGCCCAAGCCCCGCAGAATCTTCTATGCAACAAATACGAGGGGGCCAGGTGAGACCACAGCGGACAGCAGCGAGCGGATAAGCAGCGGATAAGCAGTTATGCGAGGTGTGGACCGGAACGCTAACTTTCAACTGCCGGGCCGACTTATCTAGTGGATGTTACGTGTCTCCATCTGTTGTAGGCTTAGCGCCTTGATGCCACGGCGTCCGTGTGCACCGTAAACGGCTGAGTCATCCCCGTTTTGGGCAGCCCTTACCTCGCTCTACGCTGGTAGTCTTTAATCCTGACTATAGTGGCCTGGGGTTATCCAATTCATGCCTATTCCACTTTGTATTATGTCAATGGTGTATATTCAGCAGATTTAACGCTTCGGCATTGAACCTTGGAAGCGGGTGCAGTATCTGCGTATCTGCTGCATGCCTATTTTGTACGCACTGGACCTTACAGTGATACCTAATAGGGTGATACGGCTGCTCGAGGTACAGATGATGCAATCAACAAAGCAACCTGAGTCAATCCCTATTTAGTCTCTCTTTAACAATGAACTGGAAATCGCTGGCGCTACTGGCGGCGAGTGCTGTCTACGCACTAGAGCAGGATGTCCTGAGTGTTGAAGCAGTCAAGCCCAAGATCAACCAGGAATTGCTTGACCTGCACCGCGACCTCATTCAGATCAACTCGGTTAGCGGCGATGGTAGGTCATGGATGCTCTAGTGGATTACTGGGCTCACTAACAACAGAAGGCCTTGTGTCGGATTACCTGGAGAAGTACCTCGAGGGAAAGAACCTCACTGTCGAGGTTGAGCGAGTGGACAATGCCAGCTCTCGGCGCAACATCTATGCGTATCCCGGCAGTGTGCGAGACACAAAGGTACTGCTGACATCGCACATTGACACTGTGCCGCCATACTTCAACTACAGCATCGAGGACAACCTCATCTACGGACGAGGCAGCGTGGACGCCAAGAGCTGTGTCGCTGCTCAGATCACGGCTCTGCTGCAGCTGCTCGAAGCCGGCGATGTTGGCGAGGGAGATGTGGCTCTGCTGTTTGTCGTTGACGAGGAGGTTGGCGGTGCTGGCATGATGTATGCCAGTGAGAACCTCGGTGTCGACAGCTGGGAGTCGGTCATTTTCGGTGAGCCCACGGAGCTGAAACTCGGAGTTGGCCACAAGGGCATTGCGCAGGCCGTGCTTAAGGCTCATGGTAAAGCCGTCCACTCGGGCTACCCGTACCTGGGACTCAGCGCCAATGAGGTGCTCATCGGAGCTTTGGCACAGGTAATTGCGGCCGAGTGGCCCGAGTCCGATCTGCTCGGCCTCACGACGGCCAACATCGGCACGATCCAGGGCGGTGTTGCTGCCAACGTCGTGCCTGCCGAGGCCTCGGCCGAGATTGCAGTTCGTGTGTCTGCCGACCCCGAGCGAGTCGTGCAAATCCTCGAGCAGGTGGCTGCTTCGGACGAGCATCTCGAGCTTGAGGTCCTGTTTGCTCGTGGGCCTACATTCCTCGACTACGACGTGCCTGGATTCGACAACATCATCCTCGCTTACTCGACTGATGTGCCCAATCTGGCTGGCGACTTTGCCAAATACCTGTACGGCCCAGGCAGCATTCTCGTTGCGCACTCTGCTGACGAGTTTGTCAGCATCGAGGACCTCCACTCGAGCGTCAAGGGCTACAAGAAGCTTGTCCATTTTGCCCTGGATGCGTGATCACTCCGACTCAATGTACATTATAGTGTAAGAACAGAAGCATTTCTTAGACAGGTTGTGCACCCACTGATCTAGTACTACCCAGGAAACCGAGGGGCATCCTCTTCCCTCTCATCATAGCCCTGTCATACCTGTCTCTATTTTACCTTAGTACTCTTCGTTATACGTTTGCGTCTTCTTTCGTTCTCCGTACGTACATTTGCGTCTTCATTTGTACCTACATTGGTGCATGATGACGTCGCCGTGCCGATCATGCGATTCTGATCCCACTCACTAAATTATCCACGCCTGAGTAATCCTGTAGTTGCATCCGCATATTCCACTTTGATCTTTATTCGACCCTTACTTGATCCCTGCTTGACCTGCTTGACCCTGCTTGCTTGACCCTGCTAATCTTCTGGCTCGTATTTGTGTCCACGTCAGCCCCGTCATCGAGCTGCATGATCTGGTTTTCGGGTAAACGAACGCCGTTCACTTTTCAACCAGATACACCGCGGGGATGACTGCGAGCCTACCATCCGTGGGCACTGGAGGGGAGTCAGACAGCTGGAGAGCCAGCCGACAACTGCCCATGTACAAGGACAAGCCGTATGGAGTCGATGCGTACGGTACTGGCCGGCGCCGAGCCAGCAAAAAGTCCGTTTTGCTAGGCGTGCTGTTTTCACTGCTGCTGTTTGTCGTTTATCGCACTGGCAGCGCTGCGGGATCCGACTCGTCGGCAGGATACTTTTCGTGGCTCTCTTCAGAGCCACCGGTATCGCCCGAATCATGGCCTGATCGCCAACAAGCCGTCAAAAGAGCCTTCCAAACGTCGTGGAAGGGCTATCGCAAGTACGCCTGGGGCCTCGACGTTTACCATCCCGTGACGCACACCGGCGAAAACATGGGTCCCAAACCACTTGGTTGGTTCATTGTTGATTCTCTCGACACAATGCACTTGATGGGTCTCGAATCGGAGCTCAAAGAGGCCCGCCGCTGGGTCGACGAGGTGCTCGACTACGACATGGACTACGCCGTCAACACATTTGAGACGACGATTCGCATGCTCGGCGGTCTTCTGTCGGCGTACTACCTCAGCGAAGACGACATGTACCTCAACAAGGCCGTTGATCTGGGCGACAGGCTGCTGGGCGCGTTTGACTCAAGGTCGGGCGTGCCATATGCCAGCGTCAACCTCCACACTGGCGTGGGAAAGAAATCGCACGCTGACATGGGTGCTAGCTCCACTGCCGAGGCAGCAACGCTACAACTCGAGTTCAAGTACCTCGCCAACCTCACGGGCGAAGCGCTGTACTGGGAAAAGGCCGAAAAGGTAATCAAGATCATGGAAGCGAACCACCCGGCAGACGGCCTCGTGCCCATCTACATCCAGCCCGAAGGCGGCCAGTTCCAGGGCGGCGTCATTCGTCTCGGCTCGCGTGGGGACTCGTACTACGAGTACCTCATCAAGCAGTACCTCCAAACGAACCAGCAGGAACCAGTGTACGCGGAAATGTACGACGAGGCGGTGGCCGGCATCAAGAAGCACCTCGTGCAAAAATCGTACCCCAACCAGCTCACGTTCATTGGTGAGCTGACCGGCGGGGTCCGCGGCAAGGTGTACCCCAAAATGGACCACCTCGTGTGTTTTTCCGGCGGCATGTTTGCTTTAGGCGCTACCGGCGGTATGCTGCTCGACGAGGCACGCAGGGAGCCCGGGTGGTCGACAAAACAGGAAGATGATTTCCAGCTCGGCATGGAGATCACACGCACATGTTACGAGACGTATCGCCTCACTCAGACAGGTCTGGGTCCGGAGATTGTATACTATAACACGGGCGCAGACAAGACCGAGGACTTTGTCATTCGCCCTGCAGACGCCCACAACCTGCAGCGCCCCGAGACGGTCGAGTCGCTGTTTGTTCTATGGCGGCTGACCAAAAACCCCATCTACCGCGAGTGGGGGTGGAAAATCTTTGAGTCTTTTGAAAAGTGGAGCAAGGTCAAAGACGACGCCGGCTATACGAGCTTGGACGACGTGCGCAGCACACCCCCTCGCCTCCGTGACAACATGGAATCGTTTTGGCTATCTGAAACGCTCAAGTACCTCTACTTGCTTTTTGACGACAGCGAACAGGAGCTGTTGCCGCTCACCAACGTCGTCTTCAACACCGAAGCACATGCGTTCCCTAAGATTCCGCTCGGAGACCACTTCAAGACGGGCTGGGCGAGAGTTCCCGTCCCGGCTGCTGACGACTCCGCTACTGCCGCTACAATTAATGGCGTGGCTCAGGTCGTGAATTAGCTGAAAAGCATAGCGCCTTCATGAAGTCACTGCTTCCCCGCTTCCATAGTTTGCATTCAATGAACTAGTATTACGACATTGCTCCAAGGTGACACTGGCTAACCGACGTTTCAGAATCTGCAATCCTGATACACTTGGCAAGCGTGTGCCTCCTGTCAATCGAGCCTTCCGGCCCGCGAGTCACCTATAACCACACTTATCTTATCCCCGCAACAATAGCTACACCCCCTGAGAAGTAAGTCGCAGATCATTTCCCAATGAAGACGTCTTCTAAATCTAGATTGATTGGCTCTTAAGCAACGTTTAATTGCTTTTACTGATATTTGCGCTTATCGGTATGACCCATTAGGCTAATCGCCGTGAAGATCCTTGTAACAGCTGTACGCTAGCCGGTGCCGAAGGAGGTCTGGCCGGCGGAAATGCCAGCTCACCACGCCGGTTTCTTGAAAACAGCTCCAACAACAGGTTATAAATTGGGGCTAATTTCTGTCAATTTTATCATCAGTTCCCTGCAACATTCTACATTTGCAATCACTTGCTCTACTCTTACCAGTACGCCCCAGCTTTTACAATGAAGTACGCTTTTGTCGCTGCAACTCTTTTGGCCGCCGCCGTTATGGCCTCTCCTATTGTCGGAGATCTCGAGGTTCGTGAGCCCGAGGCCGCTGTCGAGGAGAACTTGGCTCGTGATGCTGATGAGCTCGATGCTCGTTGGATCGTCATGCCCAAGATCGGTGAGCCTGCCTACAAGCGTGACACCGAGGACCTTGACGCTCGCTGGATTGTCATGCCCAAGATCGGTGAGCCCGCTTACAAGCGTGATACCGAGGACCTTGATGCTCGCTGGATTGTCATGCCCAAGATTGGTGAGCCCGCTTACAAGCGTGACACCGAGGACCTTGATGCTCGCTGGATTGTCATGCCCAAGATCGGTGAGCCCGCTTACAAGCGTGATACCGAGGACCTTGATGCTCGCTGGATTGTCATGCCCAAGATTGGTGAGCCCGCTTACAAGCGTGACACCGAGGACCTTGATGCTCGCTGGATTGTCATGCCCAAGATCGGTGAGCCCGCTTACAAGCGCGATGTTGACAACCTTGAGGCGCGTGATGCCGAGGACCTCGATGCCCGCTGGATCGTCATGCCCAAGATCGGTGAGCCCGCCTACAAGCGTGACACCGAGGACCTTGATGCTCGCTGGATTGTGATGCCCAAGATCGGCGAGCCTGCTTACAAGCGCGACACTGAGGGTCTTGAGGCTCGTGATGCTGAGGACCTTGATGCTCGTTGGATTGTCATGCCCAAGATCGGTGAGCCCGCTTACAAGCGTGACACCGAGGCTCTCGATGCTCGCTGGATTGTCATGCCTAAGATCGGTGAGCCCGCTTACAAGCGTGACACCGAATCTCTTGATGCTCGCTGGATTGTGATGCCCAAGATTGGTGAGCCCGCATACAAGCGCGACACTGAGGACCTTGACGCCCGCTGGATCGTCATGCCCAAGATCGGCGAGCCCGCTTACTAGTTGATCTAGTTGCAGTGCCCCATCTGCCTACTATATAATTTAGTAGCCTCTTTTTTTTTCTCAAGTTTAAAGGAATTCTATACAGTTGTTACCATCGGGTTAGATATAGGTCACGTGACATAAATTTCAAGCCGTACCTTCAACACGTCAATTTGGCGTAATTCACTTCTACACTCGTCACAGTTAAGCATGACTATTTATTCATTTTACCTCTTTGACCGGCATTGTGCGTAACTGGATGTTTGCTCGGTCTCTTCTAACTCAGGCGAGTGCATATACAGCAAGATCTGGCACGCCACCCCAGGACTCGTGTCAAAACGGTTATCGGGGCAGTCGACAAGCGAGTTTGCTCGCACAAAGACTGTTGCGTCGACTACAACTGCCGCCGACAATGCGAAGCTCATCTTTGGCGTGGTGTTCTCGCTTCGCAATATGGTGCGCAAGCTGACGGGCGAGGATTCTTTTCTATCATACAAAACGTCCAAGTACCGGTTACACTACTATGAAACTGCGTCCAACATCCGGTTCGTCATGGTTACCGATCTGAAGTCAGAGAATATGCACGCCATTTTGCATCAAATCTACGTGTCCCTTTATGTGGAATACGTTGTGAAGAAGTGAGTTTGGATCTGCTATTGTCTACACTGCTAACAAAAGTCCGCTGAGCCCAGTAGAGCATCCGAACGGTGAAGGGGTCAATAACGAGCTTTTCGTGCTTGGATTGGATGCATTTGTCGCATCTCTGCCTGGATTCTCGTAAGGGATAATTAATGCATTGGTCATGAGTTTATAAATAGGGCTCTATCGTGGGCCATCAGGCCTCTTGCCTCTTGGGGTCGGCCGTTCCCGCAGCCTCGGTTTCGGCCTTTCGCTTGCCGTTGCTGAGAACACCGTCAACGACACGAAAGTAGGGCTGGCAACGCCAGTATGGTACCTCCTTGTAGTATTCGTCAGTCTGGACAACCTCGTCCTTGAGCACTCCCTCCTCGTAGATCTTGGCCACAGTAGCCTCGACCTGCTTAACAATGTTCTCGTACTGTTCATACTCGCCCTTATGAATGGGTCCAATCTGGTTGCGAATGTCAATGTGCTTTGGCAAGAAAGAGTGGAGGATCTTGAAAAAGTGCGATTTCATGGCCGACTTCGAGGCTCCACCAGGCGTCGACTTAGCAATCTCAAAGTACTCGCGAAGCACCTTGTCGACGCGTGGAAAGGCATCATCTATGTCGGGTTTGTCGAGGTTGAACACTGCTGGGTTGTAGAGGTTTCCCTCAGCAGACATGATCGCATCAGTTTTGGTGGCCTCGAGACACCGGTCAATATCCTCTTGGTACAGAATGTTGCCGTTGGCAATCATGACCGTGTCGGCAGGAAGGTTGTCGCGCAGGTACTTGATATAGGACCAGTCGGCAAGTCCTGTTTTCTGGCCCTTCATCTCACGAGTACGTCCGTGAACAGTCAGGAACTGCGCACCAGCGGACAGCACCATCTTGGCGTACTCGAGAGTCTTTTCCTTGGACTCATAGATGCGGATCTTCGCCGTCACGGGGATCTCCAGTTCCGTGTGTAGAACGTTGATAAGCTTGTAAATGAGGTCCCAGTCCTCCATGAGGAAAGCACCATAGTGGCCACGGCGAGCAATACCCTGCGGGCATCCCAGGTTGAGATCAATAGCGTCACAACGGCCGACGACGTGACGAGCAGCAGTGAGCAACTCCTCGGGTTCGTTTGCACAGAACTGGACGACCAACGGACGGTCGACCTTTTCATCTCCGTCGAGCGAGCCAAACTGGTCGTTTCGATACGGCTCGCTCTCGCCAAACAGGCGTGCGTGGAACATGGGCGTGTAACAGAGCTGGGCTCCGTACTTGCGCGACAGCAGTCGCCAAGCCAGCTCACTCTGGTCCACCATAGGCGCCACAACAGTCTTTGGGCGGCCCATAGCTTCGAAGAGCTCACGTCCTCGCATTTTCTCAGAAACGGAAGCTGCCTTGACAGTCTTTGTCTCGGCCGTAGCTCCTACCTGCTCCACGACAGGCATAGTGGTTGTAGTCATCTTGAATAGCCACGAAGCAGCTGGACGCAGCCTGCTAATTACTCTGGACAGTTTGGAGAACCGACGCGATCGAAGAACAGCGTCAGAGGCGAGTGGCGGAGAGTGTTTTAGTGTTGGAGCGAGTTCAAGCGAGAAAATGACAGAAGCAAAATGCGGATATAACAAAATTAGACGGGATCAGGGCTTGTTATAAACGGTTTTGACGGGCCTGAAAAAAAACACAAAAAAAAAAGCCGTTCAACGCAGCGCTGATCTACGAGGGCTAGGGCAAGTATCGGGGTGGAGCAAAGACCGTTGAAATGAGGCCAGCTTCAATGGATCTGAAATTGTGAAACACACCATAAAACAATGTCTTACAAACTCATCGTGTGGTTAAACGGTTTATTATACGCTGTTGCTGTTTTCACAGTAAAAGCGCCTTCCAATGGCTAGCTTCATCCGTTCACGGCTTATGCATAAGCTGATCCAGCAACCTCAACTTTATCGTCCTACCTTGACGATGGCTAAAGACGGAATAGGCCTGTCAAGGATCCACGGAACGAGCATTCGCGAGAGGGATCGTTTCTTCGAGTCTCTGGATCGCAGTATGGCGCCGGATGAGGTGGATCAAGCCGGGCCTGCTAAGCGTCTACGATCGAGTGATGCTAAGAGGTCAGAGGCAAAGACGCCGGAACGCAAGCCAAAGGCTCAGCCAAAGGTTGAGCCAAAGGTTGAGGCCAGCATTGACTCTTTAAAACCCACTGAGATCCCTTCGCCTACCAAACCAAAGTCTAAGACCTCAAAGAAAGCACCAGCTCCGACCTCAGAGCTGTTTGAGAGTCTGAAGTTCTGTGAGTAGCTGGCGTCGCCTCTGGCTAATGATGGCTAACACAGTCTTTGTGCCGAACCGGGCGAAATCCAACGTTCTCAAGGTGAAGATTGCAAAGTTCCAGGAGCACGGAGCTGCTGTAGCGGACAAGCTTGACGGCTCTGTAACGCATGTTCTCGTGGATCCGTCCTGGACGCTGCAGATGGCGCTCACGTACCTTGAGCCGAACAGCATTCCCGATGGAACTGAGACTGTGCTCAATACGTGGCCATCGTCGTGTATTACCAAGAAGAAGCTGCTTGACGTGGCTCAGTTCCGTGTTCCTGAAGCGTCGAGCGAGGACGGTGAGGACGTTCAGACAGAGACAGCTCCGGCTCGAGCCAGCTCCCCAAAGGCGCAGGACGAGCTGGACGAGATCATCAAGCACAATAAACTGGGAGACGCCGCTATGGGCATGATGTCTGACGAGGACGATGCTGTTCTTACGGACAGCGGATCACCACCTGCTGTGAAGCGACGCAAGGCCAATTGGAACGCATTCCAGTGCATGAAGCCTGACGTCGGGGTTGAAGTGTCGAATCCCAACATGCCGGCCATCCAGGTGTTGTCGATGATGCTGAATCTGTATGAGACCGAGGGTGTTGAGGACTTTAAGATTCAGGCATACCGCAGGGCCATCAGTACACTCAAGAGGCAGACGGTGCCCATCAAGACGGCAGCGCAGGCGCGCCGTCTGCCTGGGATTGGTGGCCGGCTGGCAGACAAGATTGAAGAGGCGTGGACGACAGGCACGCTTCAGAAGATTGACTTCACCAAGAGCGAAGGCAAAGTTGCAGTTCTGGGGCTGTTTCAAGGCATCTATGGCGTGGGTCCTAAGACAGCTATGAAGTGGTACACTGCTGGGGACCGCACGCTGGACGACATTTCCAAGCGCACCGACCTCAGCGAGAACCAGCGGATTTCCCTTGAGCACTATGACGATCTTAATGTTCGTATTAGTCGCGATATAGTGAGCAAGCACTTTGAGGTGGTGCGCAAGGCCGTGGCCGGGATCGATCCGAAGATTGAAGCTACGTGCATGGGCTCGTACCGGCGAGGACAGCCCGACTGCGGAGATATTGACATCATTCTAACCAAGCCAGGAGTGGACAAGAACGAACTGCGCATTGTTCTATGGAAACTACTGGACAAGCTGTTTGACACAGGGTTCGTGAAGTACTCGTTTGGCGGCAACGAGGCCAACACGATGCGGTGGCTCGGGGCTACGGCCCTGCCAGACGGTATATGGCGACGCATGGACATTCTACTGGTACCGTGGTCTGAGCAGGGAGGTGCCTTGATTTACTACACAGGCAATGACCTGTTCAATCGGAGCATCCGGCTTCTGGCGTCCAAAAAGGGCTACAACCTCAACGAGAAGGGTCTGTTTCTGGCCAAGACGGATAAATCCAAGACAGAGGGTCCCCTCGTGGAGGGTGCTAGTGAGCGTAAGATCTTTGAGATTCTCGGCGTGCCGTACCGTGCACCCGACCGCCGCAACATTGGCTGACAGACTGTATTTATTGGTATATTTATTGGAATTAGTATTGTATAGTATTATTCGTGTTAGCGGTATAGTAATTGCTGGCATTTCCGATATTCGTTGGAATTTACTGGTATCCGGCATTCATTGGTATTTCAGGATTAGCGATTCATGTGTGATCTCAGATTGGCTTGCATGTGCATGAGTGCGTGCCTTTTTGTTGGCGTGATTGTCTAACCCGTGCCCCGACAGATTTCGCTGGGGGAAGACTATTTAAGCTAGCTTCCTTGTATCTTTGTGGTGTGAGCTTCTGCTAGACATACCATTGCGTTTATTCGAAAGTTTTATTGGAAATCAATCATCTCCGCCATGTCTCTGACCAACAAGCTTTCCATCAAGGACCTTGACCTCAAGGGCAAGCGCGTGTTTATCCGTGTCGGTGCGTAATGACTCTATGCTTTGTCGGCGATTCTAACAGTTACAGACTTCAACGTCCCCCTCGATGGCACCACCATCACCAACAACCAGCGTATCGTCGCTGCTCTTCCTTCGATCAAGTACGCCAAGGAGCAGGGTATGTTGAACCAATTGCGATCCATGGACGCAATTCACACTGATAGTGTTATGTGAACGCCATAGTTGCTGCCGTCGGAAAAACGCCAATTGGCTCAATTGACCAATTGGCCTTTGTTCAACTGCCAGCTCTGTCATTATATCACTACTGGACTAACAACAGGAGCTAAGGCCATCATTCTCGCCTCGCACCTCGGCCGTCCCAACGGTGAGGTCAACCTTAAGTACTCGCTGAAGCCTGTTCAGGAGGAGCTTTCCAAGCTGCTCGACACCAAGGTCGCCTTCCTTGACGACTGCGTCGGCCCCAAGGTCGAGGCTTACGTCAACAAGGCCACTGACGGTGAGATCATCCTGCTCGAGAACGTCCGTTTCCACATTGAGGAGGAGGGCTCGGCCAAGAAGGACGGCCAGAAGATCAAGGCCGACCCTGCCAAGGTCAAGGAGTTCCGTGACGAGCTCACCAAGCTCGCTGACGTCTATGTCAACGATGCGTTTGGAACCTCTCACCGTGCCCACTCGTCGGTCGTTGGTCTCGAGCTGCCCCAGCGTGCTGCTGGATTCCTCGTTGCCAAGGAGCTGAGCTTCTTCGCCAAGGCCCTCGAGCACCCTGAGCGCCCCTTCCTGGCCATCCTCGGTGGTGCCAAGGTGTCTGACAAGATCCAGCTCATTGACAACCTTATCTCCAAGGTCAACATCCTCATCATTGGTGGTGGTATGGCTTTCACCTTCAAGAAGACCCTTGAGAACGTCAAGATTGGTGAGTCGCTGTTTGACGCCGATGGCTCCAAGATTGTTGCCGGTCTCATTGAGAAGGCCAAGGCCAACAACGTCGAGATTGTCTTCCCCGTCGACTACGTGACTGCCGACAAGTTCGACAAGGACGCCAACACTGGCTCTGCTTCGGACGAGAGTGGAATTCCTGACGGCTGGCAGGGACTCGACTGCGGCCCCAAGAGTATCGAGCTCTACAAGGCTGCCATTGCCAAGTCGAAGACCATTCTGTGGAACGGACCTCCCGGTGTTTTTGAGTTCGACAAGTTCGCCAACGGAACCAAGGCTACCCTTGACGCTGTTGTCGACGCCGCTAAGAACGGTGCCACCGTCATCATTGGTGGTGGAGACACTGCCACTGTCGCCAAGAAGTTCGGTGCCGAGGACAAGCTTTCGCACGTCTCGACCGGCGGTGGTGCTTCGCTCGAGCTGCTCGAGGGCAAGGTCCTTCCTGGTGTTGCTGCCCTCAGCGACAAGAACTAAGCACGTCTCTGCTGGTTCTCTTAATAGTACTAGGTTTTGGTCGTGCCAAAGCTTTATTAAGTATGGTGTTCTAAGGAATAAATTACTAGCTAGACAGCCTGGCCGATTTGGTACTCGAGACGCAGAGGCTCGTTAATCTTCCATCGCTTATCAGTCTTCTTGTCGCCAACGCGCTGTGCGCTTGACTTGATGGTGTTCTTGATGACATCCTTGGACAGCTGAGGAAACTCTTTCTTGAGTGTCTCGATGAGGAAGGTCTGGTTCATGTCGCTGCCCTGGATGCGGGTGAGGAATTCCTTCATCGACTCACGCGGCACCAGTTTGTCGGCCAACGGGGTCTCCACTTTAGCGTCGGCTCCGGGCGTCTTTTTATCTTGCCAGTAGTCAAAGAACGGGTCGATGGGTCCAGAGTTGACTGTGTTAGCTGTGCATCGCGGACTAGATTATACATACTCAAAAACTCCATCTCGAGGCCGCCAAACAGAATGGGGTCGCTGCCGTCATTCCACTTCGTAATGGGTGTTAGAGGTCCAATGATGCGTCGTCGTGCCGTGTCGTCATTAGGGTCAACGAATTTGTCCATGCCTTCGTCGTCGTCCTCCTCCGATTCGCTGTCATCATCGCCGTCAAGATCCTCGCCGTCGCCATCGTCCTCCTGAACCCACTCCAGTTCCGAGTCGTAGTCGTAGTTGATAGTAGGACAGGCCCTCTCGCAGGGAGTGCAGGCGAAGGTGCACCTTGGCTTGGAGAATGTTCCCACGTACGGTGGTCGCACGTCGTCGCTGAACTGGATGTGTTTGCGGGGGAGAGCCATCAGCATGTCGAGGACGGCAGTGTCCGACACGTTGGACTGTTTGTTCATGAGGTCGACGATTTCGAGTGTCGACTTGGGAGGACTGAAACCGCGCTCAACCTTATGGTTCTTGAGGAACTCGAGGGCGTCACCCTGCTCTGGAGGCGCTGAGACAAAGGCGTTTCGCGGCACAATCTCCACATTAGCCTTTATGTGGAACGGCAAAAAGTAAGAGTGGAAGTCTGAGGTTTCGGTATCGGGCTTGGCTTTGACAGGGCTCTTTGGCTTTGGCTTCACGGAGAAGAACTTTGACATGAGGCTTTTCTGCCGTGACTCGACGAGCTTCTTTTTGTTTTCCTCCTCTTCTTTGGCGCGTTTCTCCTCGTCCTTTGCCCGTTTCTCCTCTCGCTTCCGTTCTTGTAGCTCGGCCTTTTGTGCCTCTCGCTCAAGCTTCTCCTGGACCTTCTTCTCCTTCTGCTCTTCCTTGATGCGGAGCTCTTCTTCCTTCTGTTTCTCCTTTATGCGACGTTCCTGCTCCTTCTGTTCCTCTTTAGCGCGGCGTTCCTGTTCCTTCTGCTCCTCTTTAACGCGGCGCTCTTCCTCCTTTTGCTGCTCCTTGAGCCGGCGCAGCTGCTCCTTCTCGGCCTTTTCGGCTTCCTTGAGTCGTTTCTTCTCTTCGCGCTCTGCGTCGCGTCGAGCCTGCTCCTCGAGCTTCTTGAGGCGCTTTTCCTCGACTTCGCGTTCGCGTTCTTCCCTGGACTTGAAGAGGCGGATCTTCTTGTCTAGCGGCTCTGGGGTCGAGTTCTCCTTATCTGGTTCGTCCCGTATCCGCTTGCCGTTGGCATTCACGTCAGCCACGTCAGCCACGATTGGCATGCTAACGGGCTCCATGGCCACTATCGGTGGCTGCTCGTTGGACATGTCGCGTGAGAAGTGAAATTCGCGAACCCCGCGCGTTATGCAGCCGTAAATGCAGATCCGCACAGGGTAAAGTACCGACGTACAGAAACGTACAGAACTAACGGATAGAAATAATAGAATTAGTTAATTAATGGAAGGAAATAATACAAATGAACTAATGATCAGGAATATCGAGTGAATCAATAGTGGTAATAAATAGAGATATTTAAGGTATAACGTACAAGTGTGTGAATATCTGGCACATCAGTGTGGCATGATAACAACGTTAGATGCAACGAGATTAGGAGTGGCAGTTATGCCAAAAAGGACCAGAAACCACTGGACCGCGCAGGAGAAGAGCGAGCAGGAGAATTATTGGCATAGCGAGTGATGAAGGCACGCTCAAAGAGGCGGAAGTCTGTGTGGAGCACTCTGTACTTTTGAGGCTGTCGTGAGATGGCTGTAGCCCATTCGGCTGGTTCAGAAGCCATGAATGAGGAGAAGACACGGATGAGAAAGCCTGGATCGGTGGATAGGCCTGCTGAAGCAATGAACTCGCGGAACTGATTCACAAACCGACGCGGATCCATGCCAGGCACAAACTGCTGTAGTGGTGGTGATGGGGCCGTTGCGTACGACAGCTGTGCGACCTGGCGCTGCAGATCGCGCACTGCTACGAGGGCCTGTTCGTGCGATTGCTCGAGCTGCTTGTAGCGGTCGGAGTGCCATTGGTGGATATGGCTCATGTAGTGCTCGACCTGTGCGCGGTGGTGATGGAGCCGGTTCTCCCAGGCGCGGTTGAGGCGCTGCATGGCCTGTTCGTGGTGCATGCTGACCTGGTGGAAGTTCTGGTCGGCGTAGTTGAGGCTCTTTTTGTACAGTTCGAGCGAGGTGTGGTAGTTGTAGGCGTCGTTGTAGGCTTTAGCCGCTGCGGTCTCGCGGGCCTGAGCAGATGTCTTTCCTGCCATTACACGGTGGTACACGATGTAGACTGAGTATGTATCGTGTAGTATGTGTCGTGTAGTAGGTATCGTGTAGTAGGTATCGTGTAGTATGTGTCGTGTAGTATGTGTCGTTCAGTTGTAAGTTCAGTAGACATGTGCAGGATCTGGCCTTCTTATACAGGCCATCTTATACTGTGAAGGTGGCACAGATTGGCACAGATGGTTGACTGCACCGCAGTTAAGCTGTTAAGCTACTCAGCTGACTGGCTGCATTCAACTGCATTCAATGACTAGCTCCATGCATCCACTTATCGCTCCGGTGACTCATGATTCTAGCTTTTGGCTTTCTACTATCTGGCGTCAGACTGAGTCAGGTGCACCTCGTGCTCTGGTGGCACCGCATTTCCACCTGCTTTCTCCACCTGCTTTCTCCACCTGCCGCTATCTCACATGCTGCGTGGCCCAAACCTAAAGCGGCTAATTCGCCAGACGCCACGTGACCGGTGCGTAATCGTGACGCAGCGAACGTGCGCGTTGAGGCGCGTAGGATGGTGGTATTCCAGCCGACTTTTCTTCCAGCCGACCTTTCTTCCGCCTGTGTTCCGGCTCCCGCGCCTCCCGCGGCTTGGACTCGCTTAGGCGCAGGGTCGCCTCTTGAAGCCGCGTCGCCGCGCCTGTCGCA
Source organism: Sugiyamaella valdiviana (assembly GCA_030570555.1). Taxonomy (NCBI): domain Eukaryota; kingdom Fungi; phylum Ascomycota; class Dipodascomycetes; order Dipodascales; family Trichomonascaceae; genus Sugiyamaella; species Sugiyamaella valdiviana. The sequence goes on from JAJLWF010000006.1 coordinate 548,884, forward strand.
TCACTACCAGGGCATCCCTAGCCCCGGCAGCCAGAAATATCTCCCCCATCATTGGACCCGAAACACACCAAAACACACTTCACACACTACCGTAGCTTGCGGGCTGTAAATTTGTGCCTGCTCTTCTGCTCGGTGTCCAGGCCAGTCGTGCCACGAGTAATCCCCAGTATCCTCGTCGCCCCTGTGTTGTGTACCTAGTATCTGTTTTATTGTGTCCCCCACACCCGTTAGTTGCTTGGAAGGGGGTGAGAGGTGACGGCAATTGCTTTCACGCCGCTGACGGCTTACCATGGATCCTGTCGCGTCTCTGGCTGCCAAATCGGCATCCCACGATGTCGAGGCGCTCCAACAAAGTCTCGTCTCGGTACCGAGTATAGGCCCGGCCCGGCCTGAACCCGACCGCCATCACGAAGATGCCGCGACGTCACCAATTTCTCATGGCACTTCGCATGTCACTACTGGCACTTCTGCCACTGGAGCTTCAGGCGCCTCGCATGCCTCGGCTGATTCAACGACCCCGGCCCCGGGAACTGCCTCCATACCCCAGTTCTCCTCTGCATTGAGCTTCGCGGTCGTGCGCGACTTTGCGTATCCCGATTTCCACCCTTTGCATTATGGCGTGCCGCGCGCTCCGTCGAGCCTACCCGCCGACGACATCGACGACGCCGACTACTACGACGACTACGACTCTCACCAACGAGAAGCGCGCTTCGACGACGGCCCGCCATGGCAGCAAGACTCGGATCTGGTTAGCCCTGTCATCAAGTCTCCGGGCACATCCAAGGAGTTCCAGTTCTCGGTCGGATCGGCCGACGAGATCAACGGTCGTGCCGTCGCTCTGTTTGACTTTACCCCCGAGAACGACAACGAGGCCCCGCTATATGAGGGCCAGATAATATGGATCTCATACCGGCACGGCCAGGGCTGGCTCGTGGCCGAGGATCCAGAGACGCGCGAAACAGGTCTTGTGCCCGAGTCGTATGTGCGTCTGCTCGCGAGCGACGGCTCGGTGCCGCCAGACGACGAGCCTCAAATCTACGAGAGCCCCGAGTCGGACAGCGAAGGCTGGGTCGACGAGGACGTCGTGTCTAATGACCATGCACAGCAGCCCGGCCCAGAAGCCGGTGACGAGCACCATTGATGATTACACAGCCTTGTCGCAGTACGCTGGGTCGTCTGCGGTAAGTTGATGATGTATTTATGCAACGCATTGTAGAATATAATAGTCTGCCGAGGTGGTACATGGTAGAAAGTGCCAGAGTACATCTATAGTACAGCGTGGGTCCTTGTGGTTGTCGAGCCGCTCGCTTGACTCTGCTAGTAGTCGTGTTGTAGTGCTACTCGACTCGTCGTAGCTGGAGTCGTCGTGGTCTCGCTTGAGTCCTCGTAGTAGCAGTCGCTAACGCTCCTGACACTACTCCTGATCACTGTCAAGACCCTCGAGGTCAACAGCATCTTCCTCCTCGCTGCTGGAGAAGTCGTCGTCGGCGACCTCGGGCAGGTTCGCCTGCAGCGCTGCAACGGCCTCGACCATCTCGGGATCCACCTCAGCTTCTCCATGAGCCATCTGCGTCAGCATGGCCCACGCATCGCGAGCACCGGCAGCATGGCGAGCAATCACTCGCTCGCTAGACCCAGCAGTTTGCCTCAGCTTCTCAAAGAGATTGTAGTGGGCAAGACCATTGAGGTAATAGGCGTCGGCGACCTCGTCGTCCATGCGGTTGATGCGTTTGGTGATGTCGAGCACTGGCTCCAACAGCTCCATCTCGAGCATGCTCTGGGATAGACGGATGAGTGACGGCAGCTGCTCAACCGAGACCGAAGGTGTGTCGGCCTCAAACAGCTGCCACGACCGCTGTAGCGCGTCGCGGGCCTCGTCGTTGCGTTGCTGGCTGATGCGTATTGAGCCCAGCACGCTCCACGACTCGGGCACGCTGTCGTCAATCATCAATGCCTCGGCAATGAGCTTGTCACATTCGGACTCGGCCTCGGGCTCCATGCACAGGTCCGTCATCCAGATCTCCACCATGCCACACAGCGCTTCGCTCGCCTTTTGCTTGGCCGTCTTGTCGCTGGCATTGTGGGCGAGAATCTGGCGAAGACCCGTCAAACCCGTCTCAAACCACTCGAGTCCATCGCTTCCGCCTGACAGCTGGCCTAGCCATAGAAACTTCTCCAGTCCGCCTCTTGACCCGTCGGGATCAAGCTCGGCACATGCAATGAACGCTTGAAACGCCTGTTCGGGGTTGCCTGCTTCGAGGTACGCCTCGCCAATCAGATGCAGCGCCTCGAGATTCTCGCCCTTTTGTACAATAGGCGTTAACAGTTCGATGCACGCTACGGGCTCCGAGCTCTCGAGCAGCTCACGCGCTTTACTCAGTTCGTCCATGGTTGTAGAGAGCAAATCCATATTTTTCTCAGGGTTGGGCATATCCGAATACCGACTTCGCTTACTTTACGGATCAGTATACTCCAAAGGTCAGTATACTCCACTTCGGACTCCAAGAAAAGTGATATAATAATAAACTGATAACATATAACACCTGTATCTGTTTGTAAACTGCCTGGTTTTTCATTGATGTGTTTATTTCGGTTGGTCCCCTCCATCGTCTCTTCAGTTCTCTACTGAGGTTCTACAGCCGTGCCCTGATATCCAGCTTCTGGTTCTTCACATCTACTCCACCCAAATGGATCCGCTCGAGGAACAGGAGCAGGAGCTCGACGTGCTCAAGTCGATCTACCCCGACGAGCTCGAAAGTATGCATTTCCTTCGTGCCACCACTTAAACTAACTTAGTCATTTCCCCTACCAAATTCTGCATTCACATCAAGCTTGACACCAATCCTTCACGAGTGCTGTCGCTGGATGTCCACTATCCCGCTGAATACCCACAGGTGGTTCCTGAGCTAAGCGTGCAGCCTAGTAATCGGAGCGCTGACTCGGACGACGAACAGGACCCCAACTCAGAACCCGACGGTGTCGAGCTCACATCGACTGATCTGAAGGATATCGAGGTGATACTCGAAGAATCTGCCGAAGAGAACATCGGCTTCCCCAGCATATTCACCCTCACCAGTCTCCTCAAGGACTCTGCTGAAGATCTTGTGGCCAAGAAAGTCACTCAAAAGGAAAAAGAGCACGAGAAGCGGTTGCTGGAGCAGGAGGAGTTGGAGCAGCAGAAGTTCCGTGGAACGGCCGTCACACCAGAGAGCTTTGCCGCCTGGCGACTCAAGTTCCGTGAAGAAATGAACCTTGACAAGCCTGTTGATACAAAGGGCAAGCTTTCAGGCAAACAGATCTTTGAGCAGGGTCTCAACGTGGACGTGGACGAGGACGACGACGACGAAGAGGACGTTGTTGCTGGCGTGGAGGAGCTTACCGTGTAGTAAGTACGATGGCATCTTAAGCTACGTACTCTGCAATCTATGGCTGGATATTCTAGCTACGAATTAATGGATTCATGGATGGATTATACGGAGAGCCTTCACGGCTACGGCTCAGCCTTGAGATTCGTCTAATGGGCCCCAGTGCTAGCATGTAATGACAGATTCAATGATATCGAGATTCTCTAGAGATTCTCAGCATAGGACTAGAACGACAGGAGATCGTCGACCTGGCCCGATCCCTGGGACTTTGACTGCGAGCTCTGCTGGCTGTTCTGGGACCCTTGTGTGCCCCACATGCTCTGCTGGGCGCTCTGCTGAGCCAGCGTAGCGAGGTTAGCTTTGCCAGGAGCGTTGGTTGGCTTGGGGGCCTTTTTGGATGCAGTGGACCACAGGTCGCCAAAGGCGTCGCTCTTGGCAGGCTTGGCCGCTGGGGTGCTGGCCGCCGACGAGATGCCAGGGGACGGGAGCGCGCCAGAGAAGCCCGAGCCAGAGAAGCCCGAGCCAGAAAAGCCCGAGCCCGAGGAGATGGGCTGTGACATGAAAGAGGCAGAGGGCGAGCTGAATCCAGTGGGAGCAGGCGATGGAGTGCCAATGGTCGGGGACGGGGTCGCGAAGAGGTCGGCTAGAGCAGCGCTATTGAGAGTTGACTTTCCGGCGGGAGCAGCAGTACTCGAGGGAGTCGCGCTCTGGAAGTCGTCAAAATCGTCGTCGTCACCGCCAGCAGGAGCACTCACTGCAGCAGGGGCATCGTCGTCAAACGATATGAAATCAGCCACAGGCGCTGCTGGCTTGGGCTTCTCTTTCTTGGGTACAGCCGGCGCCGAGGAGGAGTTGGTGCGACGGGACGACGAAGCTCGTGGGCGCTCGTAGTCGTCGTCGTCGTTTCCGACCTGGTACTCCTCAAACTCGTCGTCGTCGCGCGCATAGCCGGGACCATCGTAGTTGGAGCCGTCAAAGCCACCGCCGTCGCCAAACACCTTGTTGGTGTGGCCGCTGCCAAACTCGAGGCTTTCGCTGCCAAAACCACCGTACTTCTTGCCGCTGCCGCCGAACCCGCTGGCGTCCTCAGAGCCAATGCCACCATACTTGGTCTTGTTCGAGCGCGACTTCTTGCGCTCGGTGCGGATGCGCTCAATGTCCGACAGCAGCGTGTGCAGCTCCTTGGCGCGGTTGCGGATGTTGATGCCCTGGTCCTTGCCGGCCGCGTCAATGAAGTGGAAGTGCTTGAGCATTTCAATGACGGCCGAATGGGAGCGGGCATAGTCGACGACACGCTCCGAGCCGTTTTTGATGAGGAACTCGAGCAGCTGCAGTGCCTTGTATATCTGGCGCCACTCCTCGGCCGCCTTCTCGGTGAACCGCTTGTATATCATGGGCATGATTTCGTGGAATTGCGAGCTGTGTTAGCGAGCAAGCGACGGGGTAGGAAGGACATACTAGGAGTTGGTACCGTTGGCGATTTCCTGGGTTAGCATACAGTCTGTACTGGTTCAATCGTGAGTCTCACCTGCATCAGCGTCGAACTGGCACCCCAAGGCTCGTTGTTGGTGGCCTCTCGTACCTTGGCCTCCATCTCCGTGTAGTTCATGACGACTGCGTTAGAGCGGGCCGGAGCAGCAGGAATACGCACCATTCTGGGCCTTGCGCACGTACGCCTTGACGTCGTACAGAGTCAGGTTCGTGATGGTGTCCTTTAGATTGTCCATTTTTCACGGCGGTTGACGACGTTGTCGGTATCGGCCAAGTGGTATTGGGAAGCACGCGGCTACATTAGGGCGGCGAACAAGCCAAGGAGTCAAGGAGCAGTAGCCAGGGTGTACAAGTGTACGAAGGAAAGAATATAGAGGATGAAAGAAATATAAGAGGAAAGAAATATAGGAGAGAAGTAATTGAGATCAAAGATTGGGGAGATAGAACTGGGCATGAATTGGGCACAAGCTGAGTTATTTGGCTGCCTGGTTGCCAGGGTACTGGTACGGCAGTTCATAGTGGGGTAGAGGGGTGTATGTCAGTAGTGAGAATGAGGTTTAACATGCTATGCTGGTGTTAGTAAGGTTAATGAGGTTGGTGAGGTTAGTGAGGTTGAGATTTGAGGTCAATCAGGCTCCATGGTTATTGTTATTGTCTTCATTCTTATTGTCATTATTCTTATTGTCATTGTTTAGTTATTGTTCATTGTTTTATTGCACGGGTTTACGGGTTAACTCTTCCGATACAGGTTGCGGGGTTATCGGCCGGACCAGCCGGATGTTAATTAGCCATCGGCAATTGACTCAAGCTAACATCACAGCTAACCTGTTAAGCTTGAAGTCAAATTGTACATTGTCATTGTACTTCGCATTTGATTGACAAGCGTGACTTGTGTTGTTCATTAGTCCCTGCGTCCTCGTCATCTGCGTATTTACATTTGCGCCGCAGCATTTGTCTTGGCTACTACTTGGCAATGGTGGTACGCGATCTGACGACGGCTACAAAGCTCAAGGAAGAGGTCAAATACCAGGGCCTCACCTTCATCTACTTCTGGGCCGATGGAGCCATTGACTGCGAGCTGATTGGTCCTATGGTCCACGACCTGTCTGGCGCGCACGCCGACGTGCACTTTTGGCAGGTCGATGCTGGCCGACACCCGGAATTGGTCAGAGACCACGGCTTGAAGTCGGTGCCGGCGTTCGCCATGTACCTCGACGGCCATAGTCTCGGTCGGCTGGAAGAGTCGAGTGTGTCTGTGACGCGTAGTGCCCTCGTTCACGCCATCAAGCAGTATGGCCCGACCTACGTGAACCACGAGACTAAGTAACGAAACTACGAAGACCCCAAGGGGACGACCAACACAAGCGAGAAGGCGACACACAGAACTACAAATACACGACAACACGAATACACGACTAACTGGAATACTAATCGTATCGCAAATTGCTGGCAATTAATCCCTAATACGAGCCATAACTCTGCTCTGTTACTTGTACCGTTTGTACTGCTGTACGCTTGTACTACCTGTGGACCTAACATCTGTATTGACACCACCATAGAGTAGAGCGCATTGTGATCTGGTACAACAGCTAATCTGGTAAATATTGACTAGTGGATGAGCCGTTAGCTGGGTCTAGCCCTTGTCAATTGCTAATTGTAGTCAACGGCGGTTATGCTCGGCTCTTGGCCTTGGCTTCTACTGCCTCGTGCTTGGCTTAGCACCAGGGAAGTGGCTCGCCCGTGCCCAGTATCTGCCCTGTCCTTGCCCTGCCCCTGCCCAGCAACCTTAAGGGCCCTTGCCCCGATCTGCCGGCATCGCGGCCGAGCCTTCGAGGGGCATGTTACTGGCGCCATTGACGCCATTGACAGCCATTGCCAGCTACTACTAGTGAATAGCGCTGTCAATTGCGTTCAACTACCCGAGCCCCCTGGCTGCTTTCACATGTATGGTGATGTCTGTGTCTACCAGTGTCCTGCGCCTACCTGTCTTGCTTCTCGTGTGCCCAGATCTGCAGGTGACGTAAACGGTGGTCCATAGGGTGCCCTGGACCTGATTGTACGGGGCAATCGACGGCCATGGAACAAAAACAGCAGCAGCGCCCAATTTGTATATAAGGGCCAATCGGCGGAGCACGCATTAGCAAATAACCTTTTGTTTTTGCACGCTTGTTTCAATGCTAAAAGGTTGTGGCCGGGGCCTTCTGACTTCTTCTCTTTCCTCTACATCCAAGCGTTTCTTCACCAACTCCGCAATCAACATGGGTAACAAGGTTTACTTTGACACTTCGGCCGACGGCAAGCCCCTTGGCCGCATCGTGTTCCAGCTCTACGACGACGTTGTCCCCAAGACGGCCGAGAACTTCCGTGCTCTGGCCACTGGCGAGAAGGGCTTTGGCTTTGCCAAGTCTGGTTTCCACCGTGTCATCCCCGAGTTCATGCTCCAGGGTGGTGACTTCACCAACCACAACGGTACTGGTGGCAAGTCCATCTACGGCACCAAGTTTGCCGACGAGAACTTTGTCAAGAAGCACACTCGCCCCGGTCTGCTGTCCATGGCCAACGCTGGCCCCAACACCAACGGCTCGCAGTTCTTCATCACCACCGTCGCCACCCCGTGGCTCGACGGCAAGCACGTTGTGTTTGGTGAGGTCACTGAGGGTCTCGACGTTGTCAAGAAGATTGAGTCTTACGGCTCGTCTTCGGGCTCGACCCGTGCCAAGCTCGTCATTGACGCCTCTGGTGAGCTCTAAATGCGTACCAGGACTTGACGTGTGCTTAGCGTAAATATAGCCAATAAATTCAGTTTCTGAGACAATTACTGTATCAATTGTACTGTCTGATGCACTCTTTGTACTTGTAATTGCACGAATACGACCTCGAAGCCATTTGTCATCATTTGCTCTACTCAACAACTGCGATGCTCATCGCCTGTCACCCTGCAAGCCACAAACAACACACCACAAACCAACACAAGCCACACAAACCAATTCCGTAGCATCCGCCATTATCTGCGCTAGTTACTGGCTATAACACTATTTACACAGCCATTCCCTTGTTTTACTGCTTTTACGACCCGTACTCGCCGCCTCATCGCCCTCGTAAACTTCCTCGTCACGTGACGCTCGCCTATTTACCTGATCTTCAATAGCTCGGATCCGCAATGCTCGGCCATGGTTGACGGCTCAGAGCTGTCGTTGCTTGAGCGAATCTCGGGCCTGTCGTACGCGGATGCTGTGCCCGTACGGGCCGTCTCGGCTGAGCCAGTACCAAACCCCCGCAAACGGGCCAAGAGACCTGCCAAACAGGCCAAACCAGATACAATCACATCGCGAGTAGCTGCTCAGTATAAAAGGCGAAATGCCGTGGAGACGCCTGAACCTGTGACGGCACCAGCTCACCAGCAGGCCGAACTGGGTATGGTTCTATCTGGCAAAGCGCACAAACTGAAACGACGCCGACGGCAGGCAAAAGTCGCCAGTGCGCCAGCAGTCGTTGGTGTCGTCTCGCCACAAAAGGGGATCGAGCAGCTAAAGTCGCTGAAGCTGGCGTTCTCAGAATCCAAAAGATCACGCACCAGCTTAACAAGACGAAGGACGCGGTCGTCGTGCGATGACGAACCTCCGTCGCTGTGGAGCAGAGCGGCGTCTCTGCCATCGGACTTCAACTCCCAAGATGCCACGATCCTCTATGCGGACGCATCTTACGAGTCCAGTCAGCATGTTCCTCATACTGAGCCTTCGACTCCAACAGCAGCCGAAGCGACGCTGTCGGCCACGAGCGTTCAAGTCATTGTAGACGAGACTACTCTTGAGAGCGTCTATCCAGATACTCCCAGACCACTACAGTTTGATCTGTCTGGCAAGAGCAGTCTAGAAATCGAGTCGAGCGACCCAGAAGAGTCGATCCTCGTTCTTGAGCACAACACCGTCGAAGTGCTCGAGATCTCGGATTCTGACTGCGACGCACCCGCTGGCATCTCATCAGCCATTTTTATTACATCGTCGCCCTCAGGTAATGCTGGCCATCCTGAGGGTTTTGTGGCTACATACGAACACCAGTCGGACGAATCAGTCAATGAGTTTGATGTGTCAGCGGTACTTCACTCGAGTCCCCCAGACTCGGGGACCATTCCGTGCTCGGTACCTACTCAGTCAGTTACGAATTTGGCTGATTCGGTGCCTGGTACGCCAGGTGAAGCTGTCGATTCGGTCGATGAGCTGCGAATCGCTGGAGACGCCGACTTATCTGGCTCATCGTCCGAGTTACTGGAGGTTCCTGAATCACCAGGCCATGTGTCGTGTATCATATACGATGAAGCTCCGTCTCTCCGCAGTCCTACCACCAAGTATGAGAGCATGTCGATGGGCGAGCTGCGTTCTCTAATTGCTGAGTGGGGATTCAAGCCTGTTCGTGGACGCCAAGCGATGCTCGAGGTTATACGGCAGTGCGTCGAGTCGAAGCAGGCTGGTCCCGTTGCGCTGCCGGCGCCTACAGGTGATATTCGAGAACTGCTGTTTGATCGCATCAGTAGCGAGCTCCGCACCAAGACTGAGGCTCTCCAGTGGTGGGAGCGCATTCTGTGCTATGAACCGTTGCAGCTGGTGCCTTTCCACGCATTCCTCAAGTCCATAGGCCTCGATATTGATATGCCACTTGTGCGAGCATGGTGCGATCGCAAGGGCGTCGGCTTTACCGAGGCAGTTGGCGACACCGCCAGCCTCGAGCCGCTGTGAGTGCCAGCCTCAAGCCACCGTAAGAACCACTCCTATGGATGTAGTCCTAGGCCTACCAATCGACGAGAGCTCTGACTCAGGTCCACCACTTGTGCATGGATCTGCAGTGCTAAAGTCCGGCCGTTGATAGCAAGTGCCGTGCGATCTATCTGCCGTATGGTCGGCTCATAACACCGCCGTGTGGGCACTGGACAGCAGCCTCAATTGGCCTGTATATCTATCTATTTATTTGTAACGATAATTTATCCGTATTGACCTCTGCACCCCACCGATTGCGCTTGTCAACATCGGAGTGCGATCATGCATGATTTGACGTTATCGCGCCGTGCCTTAGGGGGGCAATTCCGACTATAAAGTCTGGTGCAGGCCCAATCAGTTTTGCAAGCACTTCTTGTTCGCTTGTACTTTAAGCTTGTACTTTAGCCTTCTTTCAAGCCACAATGGTCGTGATCGAGGTCAACGAGCGGGTCTCGCTGCTTCCAGGCGCCTCGGCCCGCGTGAGTAAGCGCAAGTCGGTGTGCGCCCGTTGGGCCCTCTACGCTGGTTTCGGTGTGCTGTTTCTGACCATTTACAACCTCATCTTCCTGCCTCGAACCTCGCTGAGCAGAGACTGGAACCGCATTCACCACACGCGAGTGTCGAGCGCTGATGTCGAGCGCACTCTGTTTGAGTCGGTGGATGGCGAGTCGCTGCGCGAGTGGAGCTACAAGTACACTCAGGAACCGCATCTGGCTGGCCAGAACTTTGAGCTGGTTCAGTGGACTCGCGACAAGTTCGAGCAGTTTGGTATCGATGCCGAGATTGAAACCTACCAGATCTACCTCAACTATCCCCGCGACCACAGTCTGAGTCTGCTGCACTCTGACGGATCGATCAAGTTCAATGCCAGCCTCGAGGAGGACGTGCTTGAGGACGACCCCACCACGAGCCGTGAAGACCGTGTGCCTACGTTCCACGGATACTCAGCCTCTGGCAACGTTACAGGCCAGGTCGTGTATGCCAACTACGGAACGAAGCAGGACTACGATCTGCTGGTTTCCAAGGGAGTCGACTTCAAGGATAAGATTGTCATTGTCAAGTACGGTGGCATTTTCCGTGGTCTCAAGGTCCTTTTTGCTCAGGAGCTTGGTGCTGCTGGTGTCCTGATCTATTCGGATCCCGCGGACGATGGTGAGATCACCCTCAAGAACGGTTACAAGGCGTACCCTGATGGTCCTGCCCGCAACCCGTCCTCGGTGCAGCGCGGAAGTGTGCAGTTCCTCTCTCTGGCTCCTGGTGACCCCACCACTCCCGGATGGTCGTCCAAGGACGGCGCCAAGCGTGTTGATCCCTATAACACTATCCCCAAGATCCCTAGTATCCCCATCAGCTACGTCGATGCTTTGCCCATTCTCAAGGAGCTCAATGGCCGTGGCCTCAAGGGCCCTGAGCTTGGCAAGACCTGGAAGGGAGGCCTCGATGAGTTTGACTACTCTGTTGGACCCTCGAAGCTCGAAGTGAACCTCTACAATGACCAGGACTATGCCATTCGTCCCACCTACAACGTCATTGGCCGCATCGAGGGCATTATCTCTAAGGAAGCCATTGTCATTGGTAACCACCGTGATGCTTGGATTGCCGGTGGTGCCGGTGACCCCAACAGTGGCTCTGCAGTGCTCATTGAGCTTGCCAAGGCTTTTGGAGAGCTCAAGAAGATTGGCTGGCGACCAAGCCGAACCATCATTCTCGCTTCTTGGGATGGTGAGGAGTACGGACTGTTGGGCTCGACTGAGTGGGGAGAGGACCATGCTAAGTACCTCTCGGAGCACGTCGTTGCCTACCTTAACGTGGACGTCGCTGCTTCTGGTACGCATTTTGGAGTTGGAGCTTCTCCTCTTCTCAACGATATCATCCTTAATGTGACGGAGCGCGTTCCTAGCCCGACCGGCAATGGATCTTTGTATGATTACTGGTATGACCAGAGCAAGGCTCGTATCTCGAACCTTGGTTCGGGTAGTGACTACACCGTGTTCCTCGACCGTCTGGGAATCCCCTCGGCTGATCTCGGCTTCGGCGCTAGCTCAGGTGACCCTGTGTATCACTACCACTCCAACTATGATTCATTTCACTGGATGGACAAGTACGGCGACAAGCATTTTGACAGACATGCAGTTATGACCAAGCTGTGGGGTCTGCTGACGGTGACATTGGCTGATCAGGAGCTCATCCAGTTCAAGGTTGCGCCCTACGCCGCGACCCTGTCGGACTACCTCGACAAGCTTGATGTTGACGAGAGTCTCGACCTGTTGAGCGACCATGCGGTGAGCGAGCTGCACACCGAGGTTGCCAAATTCGTTGACAAATCTGCCAGCTACGATGAGTACACGGCGCAGTTGCAGGCGGAGTACCTTGAGGACTATGCTTGGTACCATGGTCACAAGAAGTTCTTCTTACTGATCAAGATCAAGGTGGCCAACTTCAAGCTGTTCACTGTCGAGCGTCTGTTCCTGCACAAGCACGGTCTTGATGGCCGCCCTTGGTTCAAGCACGTTGTGTGGGCTCCTGGTCGCTACACGGGTTACGCTGGCTCCATCCTGCCCGGTCTTACCGAAGGCATCGAGGACCACGACTCGGAGAAGATTGTGAAGTGGACTGCCATTATCCGGTCAAAGGTTGCTGCTGTCAACGCTCTCCTTGGTTGAGTTCTATCTAAAGTACATTATGCGAATACAATTGTAAATGCTATTTCTCTCTGCGTCGTCGCAGTTTGCGCTGCTGTGTTGCTGTTGTAGTCGTCTCCTGAGCATCTGGGTCTACGTCCGAGTCGTCATCCTTCAGCTGGTCCTTGACTTCAGCTTCCTCGGTTGTAGAATTCTCCGCTGGAACTTTTTCGTCTGTGATGTTGTCTTTGTTGACCTTGACGTCACTCTTGATGTCGTTCTTGCTTTCTTGCTTCGTCTTTTGCTTCTCTGGTCGCCCGTTTGGCGCGCGGCAGAACGGGCACAGGTAGTAGACGTCTTGGGGCTGCTCGCCGTATTGGCATAGGCCGTTGTGGTGGTGGCATGTCGAGCAAATGAGCGCATAGCGTGAGTTGGGGCTACGCTCGTCTTCGCCGACGAGTAGATCGAGGATCCGGTCGTACCAGTGCCGTTCGTAGAGGATGGGCTGAGATGGCCATGAGCCTGGTGTGAATGGAGATCCAGGCGAGTTGGGCCGTAGTGGTGAGCCCATCTGGGCTCGCGGTGTGCTGGGGTCGATGAGCATCGCATTGGGTGTTCCCGGTCGTGATGTGGATGAACCCGGTCGTGATATGGATGCATCTGACTTTGACGGTGTTCCGTCCGACACTCCCGGCTTTGATGGCGATCCGCGGGCCTTTGGATCATCGATACGTCCCGAGTTGCGCTTCTTCTTCGGTGTCGGCGACTTCTCCTCTGAGTCTTTGAGTGGCATGCCGAATCTGTCGAGAATGGCCTTGGCCTGGTAGAAGTTCATCTTCTGCTTGATCTCCTCCGCTATCGATTCCTTTTGGATGAGCAGGGCCTTGAGTCGCTCCTCGTTGGACTGATCGATCCACTTGAATGCAGCCTGGATGATGTACCGTATGGCCCAGATGGCTATTGGCACGAGTACGAGAACTGATGCCGACTCCAGCGACCATTTCACCTTGCCGAACACCATGTATACATTGAATGCGACGTAGAGAAGCACCGAGTAGAGCGTCACGAGACCCTTGACGCGACGAACACGCAGGCTCCATGTCAGCTGTGCCTGCTGGTGTTTGGCTACCTTCGTCTCGATATTCGACAGCTCTCTCTCATAGCTTTCGGCGTCTTTGGCCTATTGTTAGCACGCGTCCATGCTTGGAACCATGATTCCCGTGTACGCACCTTTGAATAAAAAGGCCACACTGCCATTGTGCTTTGGTGATTCTCTTGTGGAGAATTCAATAAATAAAGGTGGTGTCAAGAGACAGTTTAAAGCAAAAGATGTGTTGCTGGCTGTGTTTGTTGCCAGCAAGAATGTAGAGTGGGGGATGCCGCCTCGCATGCAGCAAAAAAATCAGGTCTTGCCCGGATTCGAACCGGGGTCGGTGGAATCAGAATCCACAGTGATAACCAACTACACTACAAAACCCGTTTGTTGCAAACGAGTGTCATGAAGCGACTATACCACGGTGCCAAGCCCAAGAAAAAGGCAGGAATAGCGCACGGGCCATCTGGTGCTTCCCTATATTACCCATCTACATAACGCATTAATTATGTAGGGTGGTAAGCACGAATGAAGGGGCTATGTAGTGATATATAACGCCCTCATTTGACTTCCTACAGTCGTAGGCATGGATCTGTTACGGATTACAACCATCCAAGTGTACTTTCCTTGTGCTGAGTATTTAACGGTTGTATCAGTGCAGCAGAATCTACCGCTAGGTAGCTTTCGGTACACCGACCAGAATACAGCTCTACATCTTGTACATGCTTAAAGCGACGAGACATTCGTCGGAGGGCTTCACCGAACGAGGTCTACTGTAGCCGCGTATGAGTTCCTACTGTACGCCCTGTAACTACTCTTTACGATGCCCTTCCCCATGATGCTCCCGTGGTTACAGCACTACAAGGCACGGCCCTCGCCCTTCAACGTATATCCGTTTTCTGCATATCGATTTCTGCCCAGCCCACCCAAAACGGAAATCAGGAGGTGACGCGTCTCGAGTCAAACCCTATCATCTGCTGCACGACTTAATTGAAAACCGCGTCAAGAGACCTGCACTGACTTTCATCTTTTCGACTGCCATTGCCGGACTACACAACCAAAATGTCGTCGCCACCTGGATCCTCGCCGCCCGCCAACCCGGTATCGTCGCCCCTGTTCTTTGGGTCGTCGTCGTCGCCGGCCCCGCGTGCTGGAGAAGATGCTGGTCTCACTGAACGTACTGGTCGTATGAACATCCAGGGTGAGTAGAACCCAATCGCTTCGTAACTTTCTAACTCAGATGTCTCTTCGCCGTTGAGATACTCGTCATCTCCCAACAGATCGTCGCAATTCCGATACAGCTCGGGTGCTCCTCTCTCTGATCTCGACCAAGACGCTGGGAGCCGCCGTCGTGCGACGCAGCGACGAGGCGATGTGTTTTCACAGGATGCCACTGCGTCGACACCGTCGCGCCGACACCTCCACAGTAATCCCAACAGCGACGGTGGACTATTCACACTGTCTGCCCGTGGTACTGAATCCGAGGCTGGCGCTGACGAGCCCGTGCGCGTCATTTGGGGTACCAACGTCAGCATCCAGGAGAGCATGAGTGCGTTCCGCACGTTTCTGCAGAGCTTCAAGAGCAAGTACCGTATGATGCTCGACAACGAGCCGATCGGACCTGGAGAGGGCGAGGACATTGTGTACGTCGATATGCTGAACCACATGCGCAGCCTCGGCCTCACGAACCTCAACCTCGACACGCGCAACCTGCTGTCGTACCCGGCAACGCACAAGCTCTACTACCAGCTCATCAATTACCCGCAGGAGATTATCCCCATCATGGATCAGACGATCAAGGACTGTATGGTGGCTCTGGTTTCTGCGGGCACGAATTCTGCGCACGCTGAAATCGACGAGGTTGAGACCCGTATCTACAAGGTCCGCCCCTTTGGCCTCCACAACAAAAAGGGCATGCGAGAGCTCAACCCGGGCGACATCGACAAACTTGTCTCCGTCAAGGGCCTCGTTCTGCGAGCCACTCCTGTCATCCCCGACATGAAGGAGGCTTTCTTCCGCTGCAACGTGTGTAACCACACCGTCGTCGTGGAGATTGACCGTGGAACGATCGTCGAGCCTACACAATGCCCCCGTCCCGTGTGCGGCCAAACAAACTCAATGCAGATTGTCCACAACCGATGCCTGTTCGCCGACAAGCAGATCATTCGTCTACAGGAGACTCCCGACATCACACCCGATGGTCAGACTCCCCACTCCATCTCCCTGTGCGTATACGACGAGCTCGTCGATGTGTGCAAGGCAGGTGACCGTGTCGAGGTGACTGGTATTTTCCGATCAGTACCTGTGCGCGTCAACCCTCGCCAGCGCACCCTCAAGAGCCTATACAAGACGTATGTCGACATCGTGCACGTCCAGAAAACCGACAAGAAGCGAATGGGTGTCGACAACACGACAAATGTCAGCCTTGAGGCTGAGTATGCCGAGACTGTGCAGCCCCAGTCTGCCGATGTTGAGGAGGCACGTCGCATCACAGACGAAGATGTTGCCAAGATCAAGGAAGTTGCTGGACGCGAAGACGCCTACGAGCTTCTCTCCCGCTCGCTAGCCCCCAGTATCTACGAGCAAGACGACGTCAAGAAGGGTATTCTGCTACAACTGTTCGGTGGAGCCAATAAGACGTTCCACAAAGGCGGTGCTCCCCGATACCGAGGCGACATCAACATCCTGCTGTGCGGTGACCCTTCAACATCCAAGTCTCAGATCCTGCAGTATGTTCATAAGATCGCCCCGCGAGGTATCTACACGTCTGGTAAGGGATCATCTGCCGTGGGTTTGACAGCTTATGTGACGCGAGATGTCGAAACCAAGCAGCTTGTACTCGAAAGTGGAGCCTTGGTTCTATCCGACGGTGGTGTCTGTTGCATCGATGAGTTCGACAAAATGTCCGACTCGACCCGATCTGTGCTCCACGAAGTAATGGAGCAGCAGACTATATCTATCGCCAAGGCAGGAATCATCACGACCCTCAACGCCCGTACCTCCATTCTCGCGTCGGCCAATCCCATCGGATCCAAGTACGATGTGAACATGTCGGTTCCTCAGAACATTGACCTGCCACCTTCTCTCCTGTCGCGATTCGACCTCGTCTACCTTATGATCGACAAGATCGACGCACAAGAGGACCGCCACCTTGCAAACCATCTGGCGCGCATGTACGTTGAGGACGTGCCCGAGCACGCCTCATCGAAGGAAATCCTACCCATCGAGTTCCTGACCATGTACATTTCGTACGCCAAGCAGCACATTCATCCCAAGATTGACCCCGAGGCCAAGGAAGAGCTTGTAAAGGCATATGTGGCGATGCGAAAGCTCGGTGAGGACGTAAGATCCGCTGATAAGCGCATCACTGCCACTACGCGACAGCTCGAGAGTATGATCCGACTGTCCGAGGCTCATGCTAAGATGCGCTTGTCCGAGACTGTCACTGCAGGCGATGTGCTCGAGGCAGTCCGACTTATCCGCAGTGCTATCAAGGAGTATGCCATGGACCCCATCACCGGAACCATTGACATGGACTTGGTACAGACTGGTACCTCAACTGCACAGCGACGTCTGCAGTCAAACCTGAAGGAGCAAGTGCTGTCTCTTATTGACAGCGCTCTTACAGAGCGACATGTCGACAGTCTGCGATACGATGAGCTGGCTCGACGAATCGCAGAAAAGGTTCCTATCCGAGTCGAAAACCTCGAGTTGGGCAATGCTCTTCGTGCCCTTGAACAGGAGGGCAAGCTTGTTATCACAGGTTCCGGACGGTCGCAGGTCATGCGTCGTGTAGTTGGACTCGAGTGAACGTCACGTTCAACTGTTATGATGCGAAATAGATGGCTAGGTAATATAATATAAATATTTAATGTACAATATGGAAATGCGAGAGTTCCTAGTATTTACAATAAGGCGTTTGAGCCTGCAATTACAGAGATTCGGCAAACGTGAGAGCGTCCTTGATAAAAGACTCTACCTTGACAGGATCAACGACTTCGTCACCAGATACGTCTAGGACGAGGTTGGACTCAACTCGTCTTCCTCCGAACCCGCCGCTTTCAATCTGAGCAAGTTGCAAAATGTGCCCGTTGTATGCCAAATCTACCTGTCGTCGGTAAGAAAGAGACTGGTAGAGGTAAGTCGCACGCCTGCCGTCAAGCTCGAGCTCAACAGAATGCGGGACATAGATCTTATGCTTGCCTGACATATCGAGATGTGCCTTCGACAGGAATGCATCAATTGACTCCGAGTTGGACTGCAAGAACCGAGCCTTTGTAGTGGTGAACTTCACGTCGACTCTTCCCCGGGGCTGCGATAGATACGCGTTAACCTCAGCATCGGCCGAAATAAGCTGAAGGCTTTCGGGATCACACTTGTCTGAATCGTCAACTTCGAGCCACATCTCAACAGGAGCCAGAGAATCGGCGGAGAACGCACTTCCTCCTTCAAATAGCGAAGGTACAAGTTTGATCTGCACGAAGCGACGGCTATCATCCTGAAGGAACAGCTTGCTCCCAGTTTTAACGGACTTAGCAGGCTCATTGCCGCCAACAGAAAGAATGCTCGTCTGGGAAAAGAGCTTCTCCCAGGCATCATCGTTGGAAGTCGACAGTGGCTCGAGCTGTGAATCGTGCTGCACATCGAGGTTGTACAGCGGCATCAGAGAGCACTTACGGTAAAGAGAAGGTACGTTAGACATGAAGGTTCGCGGAACAGTAGACTGATAAGCTGACTGAACATCTTCAGGGCTGTCATGCAAGAGATATCCAAACGAAGCCGTCACAGTAACCTGGGTCGCTTCGTCGGGGACATTGGAGTTATCTGATCTCGGAATCAGCTGCTTAGACACAGCAGATACCACCGAATCAGTATGCTCATTTTTGGATGCCGCTTCTGTAATGACAAGCTGCTGAGGCGAGTCATAGTCAACGGATACCGTAGGCTCGGGTGAAACTGGCCGATCAAAATGGTGAGTAGCCAGAGCCGAGGGAGTTTTAGAGCGTGGTGCTCTGAGGCGGAACCAAGTCCGGCCGCGCTCATTCCACGTCAGAGATTCGTCGTCGACGATTTGAGAGAGGGTCTGATTAGACTCTGAATCGTACAGGTAAGAATGCGAAGTTCTGGGCATATAGCCAGTTGAATGAACGAGCAATCGCTCGGCGTGCTCAATCTGATCGGGTTGTAGGGCAGATGCTGCCAGGATCTTGTTTGAATCCTTGTAATGCAAAAATGTGTTCGACATGCGCTGGATGCGGGCCAAAGGAACTTTGTCAATGGACACGAGCGCAGCCAAGTTGGCGTAATCGATATCCTTGGTGACAATGGACTGCAATGTGCGATGGAGCGATGCCATGACCCAGTGGCAGATGTTGGCCGTTGATCGAACTATGATGGTCTGCTCGTCACTGAGAATGATGATACTGGCACCTGAATTTGTCCACTTACGGGGCAGGCGGGCATTTTGAGAGATGATGACGAACAGCTCGCGCCTCGACAGCTGGATGGTGCGCTCGACAATGAGATCTGAACCTTCGTCAACAGTATCAGACACAGTCAGACTCCACAGACGCTTCATGATATTGTCAACAAGTTTTGCCTTTGTGCCTGACGTCGTCATGGTGGCCGATTTGGACTTGATGTATGCCTTGAGCTGGGGTACGGCGAAGCTGCGCTTAAGATCCATATTGAGTTGTTCATAACGCTTGGCAGAAAGCGTGTTGAGAACTGGCTTCATACGATCAATGTTCTCGAGAGCACTGTCCAAGGGAGCTTCGCGTGTAAATACGAGTAGTTGCCTCCGCTGCTCGTCGAGATCATCCACCTTTATCCGCTTGCTATGCTGCACAGGTCGTCGAAGGCGAGGAATCATTCGTGAGGATTTAGCACCGAGGATGATATACTCCTGCGGTTTAGGCGGAACTTTGGTTCCTCCAGCATGTGGAGTGGGAGAATGCGCTGTCGTCTCTTCATGCTGGCTGTCAGGGATCACAGTAGCAGCCTGAACGGGGCTGTCAGAAGCAGTTGACTGAGATCGATGCCACCCAGTGAGCCCAGATCTGTACGTACACCAGTCGGCACAAGAGCCACCTGTGCATGCAACAGTTCTTCTAGCCAAGGCTGCCCTAGCGAGGCGAAGAACACCCGACATGGCTGTAGAATGAGTGAAGAATGTCGATGTCGGGTATATTTTTTCAGGGGGCATTAGAGGCGCGGCTGATTCCAGGCACAAAAAAGATTTGGAATAGCTGACCTGTACACGCCGTATCCAACTTCACGGACATGAAGATAGATGGATGGGCGTTGCAACGGTTCTGTCACCGGCCGAGATTCACAGAGTGACAAGGACGAAGATGTTGGAGCAGTCGAGCTCAGCGGTAAGGCGCCCTTTAGCGCCAATTACGCGCGCCTGTACAACACAGAGCTGGTGAACTTCCTGATGGGATGCCAGAATCCTCGACTTGCAAGCGGTGTGGTAACGTCTAGTATGAGTGAAGTGGAGGGAGTGAAGGGAGAAGAAGGACGGAAGGGACTGATAGCGAAAATGGATGGAACGACAGAGGAGACGAGCGTGAACACGAAATTACAACGAAGTAAACGGAGACGGAAGAGGATCGATTCTGAGGAGCCCTCAAAGCGATTGAGGGATGAGCCTGGCTCGAGCCGCAAGCCCAGAGAGAATGGACACATATCGATTACGAGGTCTGTCCCTGCGGATTCTGGGAACGATTCGAGCGATTCAAGCGACGTGGATGCATCAGAGGAGAGTGGGCAAGATATGGAAGTTGCTATGGAAGATGATGTGGACGAAGAGATTCTCATGACAGAAACTCCCCATATCGGTGTCTGGTGGTCCTCCGAAGAGAAGGAACGATTCTTTGAGTTCCTTGGGCGCAAGTCGCGTCATAGACTCGACGAGGTGGCAGTTGCAATTGGAACCAAAAGTCTGGCAGAGTGCGAAACGTATTTCGAGCTACTGCGAGCAGCTTCTCAAGAACACGTTCCTCTCCCTATAGAAGAGATCCCGTTTGCTCGCGAGATGAGCGATGATTGGATTTATATGGAAGAGGAGCAGTCTGGCGTGATTGACGACTTTGAACTCAAATCGATTGAGGTTGTTAAACACGGAGCGCAAAAGCGACAAGGCAAGAACCGCGAACAGTTCGCAAATTCAATACTTAACTTTGATGCCATATTCGATACCTCGAATGTTCTACAGTGGCACGATGTGCCGCGAAATATCTCCGTCACTGGTTTGGAACATCTCAGTGTTGACTTTCTGCAGGAGACCGAACGTCTTGTCAGGCAGTTTGTGAAGAGCATGATGCGTGAGAGCGCCTCAGTCGTACGCAAGCGACGCATCCCCAATGTCAATGATGCTCTGTCTGTGCGTCGCGGTGATGTGTTTGTTGCGGCCCGGATTCTCGGCGTTGACCCAACCAGAAGGTCATACTGGCAGAAGTTTGTACAAAAGCTCGAAGCAAGTGCCCATGAGACAGAGGTTGAACGGGAAGAGCAGGGAGATGAGGAAGAAGGGAACAGAGTTCTTGTTACAGAGGGATTGGGGTACGAGCTGGACGACAATAATGTGTTTGGAGACGTTCCAGACAAATTGTATATTATTCCCGAAGAAGTGGAGCAATCTGACGGCGAGCTGGAAGAAGCCGGGGAGTCCACTGAGGAGGGTGAAGAGAGCGATGACTCTGACGATGACGACCTGAACGCAAAGGATGTAGAAGTGTCAAAGGACGAAGAAGAAGTCCTTCGAGGATTCATGTCGTCGTCACGCGACATGCCTCTGTCGGCTGTTTTGGAGGATAAGGCAACGTCTAATACTCCATAGTAGTCATGTACAACATTATTTATATGAGCATTATCAATTATTACCGATATAGGTCTATTCAACTTGTTCACCTGTGGCTTGGCTTATGCTAAGCTTCGCCGGAATACGAAGGATCACCGTTCCTAACCCGCCTATCACATACTAAACGAGACGCATAATAAGTGTATTCTCCTTCCTATCTAATGTCGCCCACAACGAGCTTTCAGTTCAGTCTCAAGGAGCTCAAGGAGACACAGGTGCCTGAGGCATCCGTGGCTATAAAGGCAGCTCTTGACTTCACCAGCAAGATCCAGACCTCTTGGACGAAGGGAAAGCTATACCCTTCTGGTGAGGTGCAAACATACCATGATCGAATTGCCGGAGACTTTTGGATGGCCCGCGTGTCGAAGCACACGGACGTGAAGTACGACGAGTTCAAGAAGTGGATCCTACTTAACCACACCGACAACGAGGTCAAGTACATTCCGCTCCTCGACAGCTTTACTCGACTCGAGGTCCCCGAGTCGCTGCCTGCTGGCTGGGAGAGCCTGGTGGTTCACTACAAGTTCCCACAGTTCTTCAGTGACCGTGAGATGTCTATCTGGCTTCTGGCTGCTGAGCCCACTGAAAACGAGCAGCAGTTCGTAGTTATCTCGCTGCCGTCGGACCGTCCTATCGTCAATTCGAAGGTTACTCGCGCCTACTACTGCTCCATTGAAGTCATCACCTACAAAGCCGACGAGGGTGCTGTTGAGTGGCTCATGGCACAGACGAGCGATGCGTGTGGAAACATCCCTCGATGGATCCAGGATAAGTCGGTGACGTCGAGTGTCGTAGAGGACGTCCCGCACTTCATCGCGTGGGCCAAGAAGCAGCGAGCTTGAGGACCAAAAAGCAGAGCGTAAGCCTGTAATTGAAGGTTTGGCAAGATGGAAGAGCTGTGACTCTCTCGAATTGAGGCTTGGCAATATACAGGGAGCCGTGACTAGAATGGCTGATGGCCATAGACGACTAGGGGAATGCTAGAAGAATTGCTAGAATTGGTGCCATTAAGGCACGCTAATAAATATACAGCGCTAATGGCACTAGTAGGACTTTTCGAGACGCTGGGCAATGTCGCGTGAGATGCTACGCTGCTTCGTGACGGCGCTAGCCCATTCATCGTCTTGGATGCCCGAGTTCGCAGCGCCCTGGACGGCGGGCCAGAAGTCGGCGCCGACACGACCGAGACTCTGTGAGCAGTAGACCATCTGCAGCCATAGACTTGACCGTAGTGTCTTGTTGGTGATGAGAGCAGAGTACTCGGCGACTGTTTGGCGCAGCTCACTGACTGTTGTCTGCACAAACTCGGCCAGGAGTTGATGCAATACGCGAGCGTCTCTAGAGTCACTCGATGTTTGCTCGTCGGGGTTATCGGGGAAGATCGTCTTGAAGGAACCGACGGTGCCAAAAACATGCTCACGGTAGATCTCAATGTACCGTTTGAGGTACTTGTCTGGAGTCTGTTTGAGCGGCGCAAGCGTTGACCACTCGGTGCGCACAAACAACAGCCGCGAAGTGAGGAACAGTTGCTGGAGCTGCTGGGGAGCGTCCGGTAGGTTCTGAAATGGCGGTAACCGTCGCAGGTACGACACAGCCTTGATAAGACTCGGCAGCTTCGACGACTCGCGCAACAGCTTCACGAGCTGCAGAGTCATTGTGTGCATGGCTTCGTCAATCTCTTTCTGTACCTGTTGGATGACCTTAACGTTGCTGTAGCGGATTCCAAGCCGACGCGAATGGCTCGCGAGGTCGAGGGCCTCGGAGTAGTAGCCATTGCGGACACACGTCAATGTCAGGTACGGCAGCTCGAGGATGTCGTGGATCTTGTCAAAATGGCGCAGAAGCATTACGGCCTCGGATTCCCACCCCACGCTTGGAGCCGACTCTGATTCACCTTTCAGCTCTTCCAGCGTCCTCTTCACCGTCTGCTCGACATCAGGCAGCACGCGCTCCGACAGGTCCTTGACCGAGGCACCAAACGCGTGGTAGTCGGCCGCTAAGCTTTTAGCCACACGACCGCTCGACAAAATCTGGTCTTGAGACCGCTTTGTCAACGACAACAGCGTAGCTTCTACATTGGCCATTGACGTGGCCAGATGCTCTCTCTCGGCCTCAATTGACGACTGCGAGAGGCCCCGGATATGCGCTAGATACTCGTGGATATCGCCCGCATCCTCGGCGTTCGCTGAATCCAGCTGTACCTGCTTGAGGAGCACGTCCGCCAGCGGATCAGACATGTCGTGTATATTTAAGATGTCAAGTTGGAATTCCATATTGAGATCCATATTTCATCGCTGAAATATACAGCCGCACAACTATGAACCTCACAACTATGAACCGCACAACTACTAGAATCAGATTGGTATTACAGCCAGATTACATTTCAATGATAAATATGTCTACATATACAGTTTAGTCATAAATAAGTCAGCACAAAGGAAGGCAGGAGTCGTGAATGTGGGAATCAGGATGAAGGGGGTGCCGATTCACTTCATGAGCTCGCGGGCCCGAAACTGCAGGGCCTCGCCCATGACCACGGCAAATGGCCAAATATACGTCTTACAGAGGATTTTGGCAACGACGAGGAGCGTCAAGACACTCAGTTTACCAGGGACACGCAGAGTGCCGTCCTCGAGCAGCGGACGCAGGTCTGACTCCATGTCAAACGACGACATAGATCCGTGACGCTCCTTGCGGCCACCGTTCATGCCTGCAGCAGCGTGGAACGGCTCCAGGCCGTCATGACCAACCACGTCGAGAACTCGATAAAAGATCTTGCCGACGCGCGATACGAGCAGCGCCTCGTCCTCGGCCCAGTCGGCACTCGACTGGCGCTCGAGGCGATTGAGGAACTCAGACACTGCGAGCCCACAGTCAAACAGCGACACAAGCGTGTGAATGAACGTCTGGCTAGCAGTTGTTTCGAGCGTCCACTTGACAGAGTGCTTCTCCCACAGGGAAATGGCGTCTGCAGCGTACGACGCGGCCTCAAGAAGCCCATTGAACCGCTTGCCCATGCCATCGTGCACCTCGTAGTACGATGGCACTCCCAAGTTATCAAGCTCACGACTCAAAAGGTCGAAATCGCGTTTCCAAAACGCCGCCTTGACCTTGGAGAGATCAACGTAGATGCGAACATGCGCCAGAGACGACAGAGGAATCGCATCCGACATGAGCGGGCCGTACTGACTCGATGGACTCAGCGACGCCAGCGGCGACAGCGACCACGTTGTCTCCCAGGCGCGCATGACACATTCGATATCCACCTTTTCGCGCTCCAACCATGCTGCTTCACGCTGATCCGAAACCGTTTGGGACACGCCCCCGTTAGGAGACTGAGGACTGTGTCCCGCGAATCGCTGGTTGTGCAAGGAGCGGCGTTCAAAGATCTCGTAGTGAATTGCGTAGAGCAAGCTCAG
Source organism: Sugiyamaella valdiviana (assembly GCA_030570555.1). Taxonomy (NCBI): domain Eukaryota; kingdom Fungi; phylum Ascomycota; class Dipodascomycetes; order Dipodascales; family Trichomonascaceae; genus Sugiyamaella; species Sugiyamaella valdiviana. Next base: position 573,488 of record JAJLWF010000006.1, read on the forward strand.
TAGAGTGAATTGAGGGATCTTTTCCATGAGAGTGCGACGCTGCATCAATTGCTGGAGACAGTCTTGGAAAAGGGGACCCTCAAAGGAATGCAATGGAGAACGGTCCAGAGATTTCTTAGCCACGACATCCCACCAGTCAAGCGGTCCAACAGCAGTCCACATGCTCTCGTCACATGGAGAACCGCATTTGATGTCGTCCTTCTTCAACGTAGAAGAGACATTGTACGAGGTGGCCAACAGGCACGAGACCATATGTACCACATGCATTGTGCGAATACGCTCCTGAACGTTGATGAAGTAACGCCACTTGTCTTCGACAGCAGCAGTCTCAAAGTCAGGCGCATAGACGAACTTTGACGGCGACAGGTTGAGGCCTGCTGACTTTGCCAACGAAACAACGGCATTGGCCTGGGTCATGGCGATCTCGTTGGCGACGTACTCGTTACTGAAAAGGCCATAAATGACACCCAGGACAAGAGCCTGGACGAGCCATAGCGGCGTTGGCGACTGGCCGTCGTGGGACGACGACTTGGACTCGCGGCACGATTCGAGGTAGACGTGGACGCAGCTTCGCGAGATTTCAAAGATGTTAATTGAGTTGGCGTGCTCAAATGTGTAGAGGGCACCAATGGCCGCCATACCCAGCGCTAGCGGCACATTGTCGGGGGTGAACTCGAGAGTGTGATGCAAAAACGGCATGTGTTTGCCGAAGTTTTCCGTATACGAGTTGATATATCGCTGGAGCTCGAGGGTCGAGGGGAGTTGTGGATGCTGGTTGTTAAACGGGGTGGGAGTTGACAGCGTTGCTAGAATGTGCAGGCGTAGCTGGGGGGTGATGATTTGGCCGCGGTGTCCGGGTTGGTTGGCCCCGGCAGCTATAGGCACAGCCGAGGTGGGATTAGCCATGCGGAACACATGGTTGGCATTGCCCGTCTCGCTGAACTCGAGACGCTGACCGGCCTGGGTCCAGCCGTCAGGCCCGCCAACCATGCCGAAATCCATGCCGTCAATGTGTGAGGAGAAGTTCTTGTGATCGCGCATGTCGTTGCCGACCGACGATGAGAGCTGGAACACGTCGGACGCGGGACCCTGCGGGTCGTCCAAAAGGGCGCGTGGTGAGATGCCAGTGTTTTCGCCCGTCTCGCTGGCGGTGCTCTGCCCGGGCGGGCTCAGCATCGGGTTCGACTGGGTGCTGGTGATGCCTACAGACAGCGGTGAATCGACGGAGCCACCAGCTGCCTGGACGCCCGGGAACATATCCTGCGGAGGAGGAGAAAAGGACGAGGCATTGTTGAGGATGCTCTGCGGGGTCTGGCGGGCGTAGTTGCCGTTGGACGACGGAGGCATCCAGGAGAGGTCGTCGTGCTCCATGGCCAGGACGGAGTTGGGGCTCAGGTCCTCGTCGACCTTGTAGCGGTCGTCGGTGGAGAAGAGGTAGCTTGCGTTGGACAGCGAGGAGATGGACGGGCGGTGGTGATTAGGGATGCCTTGTTGTGGAGGCACGACGGGAGGGGGATGGTTTGGAGGAGCGCCATTGGGTCGTGGAGAATCCTGCTTGCCGAGCAGTTGCGGGTTAATAAATAAGGGGTCTGACATGGAGAAGCCGTCAAGGTGAGGTTCCGCCGCCTCTATGGAGACGGGCAGCAGCTGGGGGGTCGAAAAGGAGACCTCTTGCGGGCCCGTGGGGAACATGTTTGAGTTGTTGAACGACTCAATGTCCTTGTACTTTGAGTAAGAGGTGGCGCTGGCAGCGGAGAAGGACGCTGGGCGAGGCCTGGACATGTCAGGCAGCGACTGGGTCGGCGTTGGGGGCATGCCGATGCCACCGAGTTGACTGCGCAGCAGGTTCGAGTATGGCTGGGTGGTGACGGGTGGGGCATTCGGCACCGAGCCCGAGCGCTGGGCCGGCTGGGGGCGCGGAGGAGACGACGGAGTACCGGACTTTGATGAAGCCGTCGAAGGTTTTCGCCGGACCGACGCGGACCGGGGCCGCATGACTGGCGGGGCGCCGTCGGTTGGTGGGAAGCTGGCGTGCAGCTTCTGTTTGTGACGGAGGAGCAGGTCGCGGCGGGCAAAGCATCGCTCGCACACGGGGCACTGGAACGGTTTCTCCTTGGTATGGGAGCGCTCGTGGCGCTTCAAGTGCTCGAGGCGCGCAAACGAGCGGGTACAGGTGGAGCAGACATGGGGCCGCGGTTTGTCGGTTTTGACGAGCATGGACTTGTTTGGAATCGGTTCTGGGGCGCGCATCGAGTCGTCGTCGGTGCTTGGCGCTGTCTGCGCCTGTGAGCGGCCTACGTCCACCGACATGGCGGAGATTCAAGAGGCGATCCGTACAAGGAGTGCAAGTCGAGGAGTGCAAGTCGACGAGTGCAAATGGAGGCGAAGTCGAGCGAAGTCGAGCGAAGTCGGATGCCGTGAGTCAGCGAAGTGCAAATGAGCCAAATGAGTCGAGATCACAGCCAGTAGACGACTGGTCAGACACGGGACATAGACGGCGATTCGTGCAACAGTCAGCAGACACAAGTGACAGGCAGTGCAGTCAGTAGTCGGTGAAGTCGGTCAAGCAGGCTGCGACAGTTGCAATCAGAGTTTCTTTGGATTGGGAACTCTTCAGATTGTTAACGCTCTCAACGCCTCTTGAGTGGAGTGAGGAAGCAAGGATGAAGAAGCGATTTGACGAGCAGGCCGCCAAAAGATCAGCCCGAAAAGAGCACCGTTTGGAGAGGGTGCGTCTGATGGGAAGGGGGACTGGATGGACAAAGTACAGTTAAAAAAAGTGTGGAGCGTGTGGCTGCTGGTGCTCACGGGGCCAACAGCGAAGCGAAGAGCCGGCTGAAAAAAGCAACGGCACGGGGCACGAAAAGGCCGTTTAAGGACCGACGGGCGAGGCCGAGGTAAACAGTTGGGGTGAGCGGTAGGGAGGAGGGGAGGAGGGGCCTTAGGGCAGTCGGCAATGTAAATGGGTCCTGACTATGGGGCGGGGCGGTTTGTCTTGCGGTTGGGTCAGCGGGCGCAATTTCAAACGTCGCAAATGCTGGAAATGCCGCCGGACTGTGCAAAGTTTAAATTTAATGTTTGGGTGGGGTGTGGGAGAGCCCCGGGCACTGGGGCTAGGTCTGGCCAGGATCGCCGCCCGCTACAGCAATGCGCCTGATGTGGGGTGCATGTAGAGAAACGAGGACTAAAGGGGAAGGCGATAATAGGGGTAGAACGAGCGGGATTGAATAAAGATGAACGGTGGTAGATGGGGTATGCGGTGGCTATTAGTACGTGGAATTGTGGGGCCGGTAAAGGGCGCCTGGCTACACAGCACCGGGCTATACCTGGCTGCTCCTACTCTACCCCGATACAGCGATAGCGGTACTTTTTGCGCCGGCATGCATGCGGGCTAGGGCACTAATGCCGATTGCAGCCACGCCAGGGCAGAGGCCCGGCCAGATGCCTAAAAAGCTGGGGTAAACTTGCCCCTTTGCTTGGCTTGCCGAGACGGCAGCTTGAGATGCCGGTGCTGCTGATTGGGCGCACAGTGGGCGGTTGCTACGTGCATGCAGAACCGCGGGCAATGTCCGACGCTGTAGTGGGCTCCCTTCTTACAGGCCCACTACAGCTGACTGGCTTCTCCGGTGGCTGCGGGGATGAAACCTGGGGTATCAGCCGGGTAAGCGCGTGGTAAAAATTTGCGTCTGGGGTCAAGGTTAGGGACTAACCGAGCCTCCGTAAAACCAAAAATACCCTAGCCAGTCCGGGCGCAGCGGCAACCTTTGGGGTCTTGGCCAATGGCATCGCCAGGTCCAGGCGTGCACCCCAGCATGCCATCTGTCGCAACCGTCGAGGCGCCATCTCAACGGCCTGACCTGCCGCTAGACCCAATGCGGGCGCGACAGTCGGGCACATGACGGAGGGTTGCCTTGCCGGGTCGGGAAATACCCTAACTGGGCCGCAGATTAATTGCCTGTTCGAGCATACCACTCCATCATCGTGCAGCCCCAAACAGTAGCTAATTGCCATGATCAGCTGCTGCAGGCAAGGCGCTCGATTGTACAGCGGTGCCGCGTATGTGCTGAGCGCAACACTTGCGCGTGTATGCTGGAGCGTGTAACTGCAAGTAACTGCAAGCGTAGGCTGCAAGTGTAGGCTGCAAGTGTAGGCTGCAACCTCCAGCTGTAACGCGGCCTCCGAGAATACGGCCCCTGCCCTGAGTGCCCTGCCCCCCCTGCCCTGCTACCCACGACAGGTACACGCCGTAATCCTCAGCACGCTGCAAGCTTTTAAATCCGTGCTGCCAAATTCTCTCCTTCCTAGCGGCATCTTTTTAGACAAACTGTAGTTGCACGCAGCCGTCCAGGCTGGTCTCCTAGTGTAATGCAGTGATTCAAGGTAGCCAAGATAGATAGGGCTTTTTAAGAACTCGTTTGGACCGCTGGTTTCTGGCGCACATGAACAACGGGTGTCAGAGAAGTCCGACATTTTTGGCCATAGTCTCAAGGTATTTGTCTCTAGTATTTTTTCCACTACTATTTTTTAGATTCTACTTTTTTCCGCTATACGATGATCCGCTGATCCGCGTTCCTGCGCCGCGCTCCGCCATGCTAGCTCATTGACTTTCGTATCCATCATGCCCGTCATCCCGTCACTGTACGTTCTGGCCCACTACAGCCCACTACAGCCCACTACAGCCTGGCCACTACAGGTCCATGTCTACATTCAGACTGGTGCGCCCGTCACCTGTACGCGGCCCGTATCGATACGGCGAGCCAGAGGTTGAGGTAGTGGTTGAAGTAGCGGTTGTGGACAGGTGTAGACAGGTGTAGTCAGGTGTACTCTAATTGATATGCCATGAGGCTTACAGGCTATACGATTAATGAAAGGATTGTCCTTACAAGACCAGTTACTAAGCGGATCATTCGTATAGTAGGATTGTCAGGCCACAAATTGGCTTTAATGCCTGAAACCTGGGTTACTGCCGAGGCTTAACCTTCACATTATATCAGCCCGCATACGTAGTGCGGTGATCAGGATACAATAGCCAGGATACTGCAATAACCAGGATAGTGAGATGGCCAGGATACTTGACAGGGTACAACTCGATCAAGCTTCATGAAATTCAAGATATAAATTCAAGATCCACCAGATTCAATTGACTTGAATTATAACGCCAGGTTTATTAGTCTAGCTTTTTCATCACTGTACAACAGCACTTCGACAGTAGCAGCATGTTACACAACCCGCCGGTTGATGACACACTGGATAACCCACTGCCGGCCGTACACGACTGTCTCTGGCAGCACCTCGCGCTGCAGCAGATCAAGAACCATTCCGCGACCCTTGCTCACTGCCGGCGCCGTCTTGCGCCCGCCTTTAGCCGGAGCGCTCATGTCGACAACGACAGATCCCGCCGGCACCTCATCAAGACTGCCAACAACCACGAGCCGGCCCGGCGACGTAGTGCACATGAGCAAAAACAGAATCGCCGGATCACGGGTCGTGTCGTTTTGCAGCAAATAAATATTCTTGGCCACGATATCATCGAAAATCAGCTTGCGCCCGGCAAACTGCTGCTCGAGAGTCTCGTGCCGTCTCCACCGGTCGTAGAAGCCCCGTATATCGTAGCTGCACGCACTCTGATGAAGCACATCGCTGAGTCCAGCCGCCAAAATGTAATCCTCCCACGGCGTCAATGCGCCCTCCTCGACGGCATCTTCGACAAATCGTCTCGAGAGGCATGGCCACCCCAACGCGAGCCCTTCCAGATACTTGGGTGTACGCACAGAGCTCTTGGCCACGACCCCGCCAATGCGCCGCCCTTCAATTCCAAGCCGCGATCCTCCCCAGCGAATCTCAAGCAAGTCGTAGTCAATGTCAAACAGGTCCTGCAACCCGTTCTCCAGAATGACTCCGCCTTGCCTCGTGATCGCTTCGGTGATGGACTTAACGTCCTTCTCGTCCATGGCCGAAATGGCAAACACACAGTCCGAGAATATGCCACTGCTCATCCGGCTCGCCGCTGGCTGCGCAAAGCTATGCGTGGATGTCGCACCCTTGGGACGACGTACAGGCGAGTGGCTCGCAGTTGTCTTAAACAAGTTCTTGAGTCCGTCCCTTTGCGCCAAATAGTTTGTAACCTGCACAAGCGTCATATACAGTCGCATTAATGGCACTACTCTCGCCGCCCCGTTGCTCGTCTCGACGCGCGCATGGCTATACCCGTTGAGAGCCACACCACTCTCCGAATCGTCCACGTCCGTGGGCTTCAACAGCTCAGATATCGTGTAGTTTACCTTTTTGTTGTCCTCGGCCTTGACCTTGTCGCCGACTCGTAAATCCATCCTTCTCAGAAAAGATAATGGCAATGACGCTTCTTCGCCGTTGCTGAACACGACAGTCGCTGGAACGCCAACCTGTTCAGCAGCTGCACCTGCTGCAATCAATGCCGATGCCACTAGATCATGAGGATCTGCAAAACGTGCTGCCAGGTATTGATCGTTCCACTTGGCCCAGATTATACTTTCAGGTTCTTCCTTTGGGACTGGCGATACTGCCTGCGAGCTGGGCGTCTCGGGTATGAACGGAAGCCGGCGAAACTTCTGCGGCCGGGGTTCACTATCAGGGACGCTCAGTTCTCCAGGGGTCATAATAGCGCGTTTGCTCGTGCGACGGAATGGCGTCTCTGTTGTTTCTCGAACAGCCTTTGACATGCGCGTCGACTTTGGTCGGATAACCGTGGCAGGGATAATGACGGGCGAGTCGTCGGCTGCGTTGTCGCCATTTTCATGTAAAAATTGTGGTCGTAGAGGCGTGGCAAGCGGTTCGGCTATTCCTGGAGACGAGAAAAAGTGTACATTGGCACTGCTTACCTCGTCCCTTGAGTTCCCGTTCTCTGCTTGTGTGTCGTCCTCGTCTCCGTCCTCGTCTCCGTCCTCGTTGTCGCTCGTGATCACCTCCGTGCCCGCGGTTCCGCGTCCGTTGATCGAGGAGTAGTTACTGCCTTCGCTTGAGATCTCCTGGCGAGGTGTCCCAAGCACTTGTGTCACCACCGTAGCGTCAGTTCGCTGAGAACCCTGAGTAGCCGGCACCTCTGTCAATGCAGAGCCCTGGCTATTGTGGTCGGTCTCGCTCGTTTCGCTTCGTGTGTAGTTGCCAAAAAGAATCATACGCGGCACATTGTCAGGAACCTGGCTCACCAGCTGGGTAGGTCCCGTGTCCTGGCTGTGTGTCGACTGAGGAGGCACCATTCTGCTCATAGCCAACGGAGTCGCAAACTCAACACCCTGAGTGCTGCTTTGACTGCGAGGCGTAGCGCTCGAGATTTGAAGAGGCTCTTTGAACACTGATTGCGCATTCTCCAAAACTACGACTTTGCCAGAATCGTCGAGAACTACAGCAGATTCAGGGCCGTTCCTTAACCGTTCAATGGCGTCTGCGGCTCTTTGCTGAGTGTCCTGACTCGACGCGGTACTGTTGATCACAGGTCTTCCAGGAGAAGAAATAAGGTCTGCCAGATCAAGAAGGTCGTCGGCGGGATTGTCTTTGTGAAGTATCAGCGGCGACGAAGACGTCAGTTGTTGCTGCGTCTGCTGGGAACTTGGAAGCTGTGCATCGCTGTTTTGTGAATGCGCGTGGTCTTCCTGAGTCGATCCAAGACCGTCCCCGCTGTTATAACTCTGCGATGGCAACTTCACAGACCGGACAAGCACTGGCACGCGCGGGATGCCTCCGTTTGCTGGAGAGGTGCCAAATATAGGAAAGGTGTCCAGCACCATGTTGTCACTGTGCAGCTCATCCGACCCATCTTTCTGGGTATCATACAGACCCCGTGAATCTGGCATGGATCCCTCTGCTCGAGAACCACGTCAGTGCACGTTTCAATCTCGTGTTTATTGGGTTTCAGGTGCTCACGAAGTCTCAATCTGAATTTCGATCCATTTGGCGGTAGTTATCACGTGACACACATATATTAGGACTCGCACGCACTCTCGCATTTCAAGCAGAACAACAGCTACAACCGGATGATCCCGAGGTCAGCAGCTCTCGCCAGTAGCAAATGTCAATAAACGGAGATGGAAAGGGGCCCGATGGCGCACGGCCAGTAGAGCGCATCTACCAAACGACCAATTCGTGGCTGTTTCATGCGTCCAAAGTTAACCACGATACCCCCAGTGAAAAGGATGGGTATCCTTCGAAACAGGAGCTCATAGGACGGGCCAAGGGCGTCAATTTCATCATCCAGGTCGGTCTACAACTACGGGTGTCTCAAATGACTATATACACGGCATCCATGTTTCTTCACCGGTTCTACATGCGCTTTTCGATGGCGAAGAAGCACTACTACGTACGTCTTAGCTGAGTCTCTTAGCTGAGTCTCTCGGACTGTCTAACCCAGGAAATCGGAGCTTCGTGTCTGTTCCTCGCCACCAAAGTCGAAGACTCCACCCGTCGTCTTCGTGATGTGGCCGTTGCCTGTACTAAAGTGGCATCCAAGAACCTAAACATGGTTGTGGATGAGCAGTCCAAGGACTTTTGGAAGTGGAAAAACGCCATTATTTTCAACGAGGAGTTCATACTGGAAGCGCTTTGTTTCGACTTCTCGCTCGACTCGCCCTACGAACTTATGTCGTACCTGCTCGACAAGCTTGACCTCGGCCTTATAGAAGACGTCAACCATGCTGCGCGCACGTTCATCAACGAATCGTGCCGAACGACACTGGGACTTATTCGTCCTGCTAAAACAGTCGCTGCTGCTGCGCTCTATTGGGCCATAAAGGCCACGGACAACACCCTGCCTCGCGATCCGCCGTGGTGGGAGATCATTGGCGTCAACAAGTCGGAAGTGTACGAGGCGTGCAACTACATGGCCGACAAGCACAACACGCTGGTACGATACGGAGTGTGTAGTGAAAGCGGCCGGCGATTCGAGCGAGTCACCCCCATTGATCGCAAACGCAAGCCCGAAAATGAGGAAGACGGCCCCACGCCGAAGGCTCAACGTATCGATTAATGCATTATTTATCCAGGACCTAGGCAGATGGACGGGCAAAAAGAGAAGCTGCTTGAAACCACTGTAGTACGGACATCGAATTAACTGAAACAACTTAACACTAATTGTCAAACACATTGTAGGCCTTGAAATCCTTGGCCTTGATCTGGCGCTCGAAAATGATATCGAGCTCCTCGAAAGTCCTGCCCTTGGTTTCAGGAAGACGGAAGTAACACCAGATACTGCAAAGCAGCGACAGTCCTCCAAAGAAGAAGCCGATCTTGCCGCGGAAATTGCCATTGGCGGGGTTCATCATGTATGGCACCGCGACGGTTGTGACAATAGTGCACACGGACTGGACGGCAGTGGCCACAGCAATGGTGCGACTTCGGAGCTTTGTGGACGACACCTCTGAGATGATGACAAACGTGAGAGGGCCAATGGTGAGCTGGTACAAGAATGTCCACACAATCAACAAGCCGCCCTCGGCCCAGGCGATATTCTGGTTCTTCGTGTAGCTCGGCGAGCAGTCAATGATTCCAATGATGAACAGAATGGCAGTCATGATATACAGGCCTGTGTTGTAGATGGTACGACGACCGGCATAACTCATGAGGACCCATACGAGAGCCGAGGCAACAAAACCAGCGGCAGTGATACCGACCGAGGTGTCAAACGACTTGTCGGTCGAAAGACCTCCGTAGATCATGAAGTTGACCGAATAACCAATAAGCGGGTTGCCGCAAATGACCTGGTTGGCGTAGACCATGGAGCAGATCTCTGTTCGGCGCAGGTTGTTCTTCTTGAAGCAGTCCCAGTAGGATGATCCGTCGTTGAGCTCGCGCTCGAGCAGGTCTGTCTGCTCAATGAGGACGAGCGCCTCGTCGACATCTACGGCTCTATCCCATCCAAGACGCTGAAGCACGCCACGGGCCTCTTCACGGCGGCCCTTTCGCACCAGGAACCAGGGGGATTCAGGGGCTGTAGTTAGTTTCAATTCAGTCGGTCCTAACCCTTATCTTATCGGGTATACATACCGAAGGGAATGCCAATGAGCAGGATGACGGCCCATAGCAGCTGGAGGAGGAATGGGACTTTGTACGACTTGTTTCCAGGGACGTTCTGAAGACCAGCAATGACTCCTGAGCCAATGAGCTGTCCAATGACAAACGCCTCGTTGGTGAAGGCAGTGAGAACACCACGCTGGGCCTGCAGCGAGACCTCCGAGGCATAGGTTGGAGACAGCACGACGAGACTTCCCCACACGAGACCGGCGAGGATCTCACCGGCACAGAGAACCTGGATGCTGGGAGCAAAGGTTTGCATAAACACAAAACCAATGATGACGATGTTGCAAGCGATCATGACCTTTTTGCGGCCCCAGTGCTCACAGGGCCACGAGATGGCCAGCGAGCCGAGGATCTGGCCAATGGGGTTGCCCATGCCGAGGGCTACCTGCCACGGAGCAGTGATAGCCTTGGGTGCTCCGTCGACGGAGATACCGTAGCGGGCGACGAAGGCAGGCTCGTTGAAGAACGAGTAGATGATCTGGCCGTCGTAGCCGACCATGATGACGGCCATACTGAACAGCAGCGACCACATCATGGTATTTGGGGCCAGCTTGAACGCCTCGACGACGCCGAGCTGGGTCTCGCGAAGAGCAGCATCACGCGTGTTATCGAGGACGGTAGCAATGGCCTTTTCGGCCGACATGGGGCCGTCGTAGCCCTCATCGACGACATGTTCTACCTTGGACTCAGTCATTGTGGACATGATTAGAAGTGTAGGGATCCAGTGATAAAGTGGTGGTGTCGGCGCCTTGATATACACAGTCTACCCCTCATTAGCTTATCGAGGTTAAGCGCGCATAACGCAACCTCAGTGGATGCTACGCTACGCCTGCGGCAAGAAGCCGTCGCGGGGGTAGCGATATGGCGATATGCAGGGGATGCAAATGGGGCGATGGGGAGATGGGCCTGTATGCAAAGGAGGCAAAGGAGGCAATGTGAGGTTTGACGGCTGTACGTAAGCCGGGCGTTTGACACTCGAGTTAATCTTGAGGCTTGGTAGATTCTTTCAGATTCCCAGATCCACGGCAAAGCCCCCTCACCCCTCAAGCCCCTTCACTGCCAAGCGTCGATCTCCGGGGTTCCTGGTGGGGGCACGCATGGTGCCTTGCTACCCTATCTTGGAAGGTGGATGCCTGGGCATCGGGAGGCCGAGAACGCGGTCTGGGGATGCATGGCTCGGTGAAAGGTGGAAGTCAGGCCTGGCCAGGCAGTCATATCTCTATTATCGGGTGATTTGACTTGGCTTGCGCGATATGGCGCGTCTTATCGACTGCCCGCGCTATTTCCGCGCATCCGCGCTATCGACCGTTAGACGCCGCCTTATCAGTGTAACATCACACTAGCTGCAGCTAGCCAGGTCCCTTAGTCCCTAGTCCCTTGATTAGTTCCCATTCGACCGTTTTATTCCCAGATCTGGCGAAACCCGGTAGATTGGTCCGGACACCGCCCGGAGTAACCCCGGAGACACTCTAGACGGTTATCAGCCCACCGGAATGCAGACGCAGGTTAAGCATTAACGGCTGAAAGAGATAAGCTGGTGCAGGTGGCTGCAGCTTCGATATATTCATGACCTCGATACCATCCGTGATGCCATCTATAATACAACTCATACCAGGTACAACGTGGTTCAAAGGCTGGCTCCTACGTATATCTGCTAATTCTGCTATATCTGCTATATCTGCCAGTCCTAATCTACGCATTACTCCGGCTGCATGGTGCATCGTCCTACAGCATCGGTATCCTCGGACTTATTGTGCTCAAGATTTGCTCGTCCATCAGATGGATCACATTTCGCATTTGCTCGGGACCTGACTAATGCTGTATTCTAGACTCTGTATTCTAGACTCCAGTGCAAATGCTACTGACGGCAGCGGAGCTCGGTTCCCATCCGACTCTGGATGGCGTTTAGGGTGCGGTCTCCCATCTCGATTACTCGGGCTCAATACTCGGGACCTAGCTAGCTCACTTCTACTCATCGATATGGGCTGAACTTGACAGGCTCATGACAGGTTTATGACAGTTTTAAGGCAGTTTAGGACGGACCGTAATATTCCCTTTGCTGGTGCATTGAAATTTCGCGCTTCTTACGTGTTTTCGCGGTTCCCAACCATCCTGAACTTCTCCGCTGGACCCGAGTTGGTCTAGGTCACGCCACTTGTACCCCACTACAGAGCTAGCCGGCCCGAGTCCCGTGGTCTTTGTCTTGAGCAAATAAGTGACCAGCAACTTAGGAAGCCTAGTATATAAGAAGTCTTTGTCTGTTACTAGTGATTCCATCCTACACACCAGCACCCACTTCTGCATCTACCTCATCTACAGCTTTACACCATGCGTCCAGCTCTACGTCTCATGTCTCAACTCTCCAGGAACGGGTTCCACTACAAGCAACCCCAGTCCCAACGCATCAGCACGACCATGGGAACTTGGGCCGTTGTCGTTGCTGGCTTTATGCTGTGGCCCAGGCTCGCTATAGCCATGGGCAAGAAGGGCAACTGACAGCAGTCAGCTGTACCACACATCTATTTAAGGAGCGAATTAGTATCTATGAAGTTTATGAGTCAATCAAGGGATAAGTCATCAAGATAAAGTAGTCAGGTCTAAGTCATCAGGGCTGCCATTAATCAAGTCCACCATCTTTTGTGCTGTAATAACTTCGGAGAAGTACATCCTTGGTAGGTTTCTAGGTTTCACTCGTGACTGCAACTCCTGGACCAAATGTAGCACTTACAACTTTCACTCACGCTTTAATGGAAGTGAGCAATGTACTCTGGATGCCAGCCCGTACGAATGCTTGCTTCACTTCTGAGGTGGAGAACTGCCCCGCAAACTCACTGACGTGCAGCAGCTGCAGGTCCCCGCATACGAGGGTAAAAGCAATATGGCGGGTATGGGCCGATTTGACGGGCTTTTGACAGCCTGATTTCTCCATGCAATGGCTCCGATAGGCGACTCGGCGATAGTCGACTCGCACGTCCATTTGTTCGAGGAGCAGCAGCTGCACCGCTTGGCATGGATGGATGCTGACAGTCCGCTCAATTGCGGCCATGGAGCGGACGAATACGTGGCTGAGGGCGGGCATTCCGGCGCTATCTATGTCGAAACAGATCGCAAGTGCAGTGACGAACTCCGCGTTGGTGGCTGGGAAAACGTGCTCGAGGAGGCTCGGTACGTGCACGGGCTCGTGAAGAGTAGGACAATTCGCGGTGGTGTACTGTGGGCGCCAATTCCAGGCGGCCCTGAGGTCCTTGAGCAGTACTTGGTGGAGCTCTACCAAACAGTAGCGTCACAGCCCAACTCGTGGCTCAAGGGATTTCGATACCTTTTACAAGACAAGCCAGAAGGGACGATGCTGACACCGCAGTTTCGCGCTGGAATCAGCTGGCTAGGAGACCACGGGTTCACGTTTGACCTCGGCATCGACGTGCGAGGCTCGGGTATATGGCAGCTCCAAGAGGCAGTCGAGCTTGTGGCAGCTTGTCCGCACACGACATTCATTATAGGTAGGTATTGATTCAGTCCTGAGCTGGTTTGTGCCATTGCACGTTCCAGCCACAGTTCCCCCTACTCGGCTAACTAGATCACATGGCCAAACCGGACCTCAGCACGCCTGTGGACAGCCTTGAACGTGACGACCACTTCAAACAGTGGAGCACATACATGCAACAATTGAGCAAGCACAGGACGTTTGTAAAGCTCTCGGGCGCCTTCTCCGAAATCGACAAGAGCCTTGTCGGCCAGTGCGCTGAGCAGCTGCTGCCGTGGTTCAAGGTACTTCTAGACCACTTTGAGCCGTCTCGCATCCTCTGGGGCAGTGACTGGCCAGTCTGTAAGCTTCAAGGAGGGCCCAATGCCATTTCGCACTGGCAGAAAGTGTGTCAAGCCCTCTTTGACGAGTGCTGTTTGTCTCGTGAGCAGACGGAACACATCTGGAGTCGCACTGCCGTAACTGCGTATAACCTATAGAAGCAGACGGATGATAGCCTGACTCAAGACGATGATAGACTTTCGAGGTAATTACAAACTTCTCGAGATAATCATAGACTGATAATCATAGACTCGAGAATATTCTGTATGATCCTGTAACTCTAAAGTTCAAGTGCTCATTTGGTATGGTGGTGGCTCGTACGAAGAATCCAGGGTTGCGTGACTTACAATGCACGAAGCTCACTTGTTCCTTCTTCCTGTTCCTCATACTTCTCCTACTCAGATTCCTACTCCTACCATGTCGCAATTCTCGATCAAAGCGCTCGATCACATTGTGCTCACCGTCAAGAGCATCCCTGCGACCATCCAGTTCTACACGCAGGTTCTAGGCCTCAAAGCAGAGACGTTTGAGTCGGCCACTCTACCGCGAGTAACTCGACATGCGCTACGATTTGGCGAACAGAAGATCAATTTGCACCAGTCTGGCAGCGAGTTCGAGCCCAAGGCGTTGGCCCCGAAACCAGGCTCAGCTGACTTCTGTTTCCTCACTGACACGCCCGTTGAGGACTTTCTGGCTCATGTCAAGAGCGCCGGTATCGCTGTGCTCGAGGAGGGCCAAATCGTCAACAGAACAGGCGCCCATGGCCAATTGCGAAGCTTCTACATCCGAGACCCTGATGGAAACCTCGTTGAGTAAGTGGAATGTGAATGTGTCTTCAAGCACTAAACTGTCCAGCCTAAGGGCTCACTAACTAAAGAGTGTCGAACTACGTGTAAATCAAGGATGCTCCACGACTCGGCCGGACGAACTTCGACCCATCGCATGACAGTGGCGACACGAAAGTGGAGACGTGATGCATTTCGTCGGCTTTAATGCCCGACTATCGCCGCTTATTCGCTGCTTGCATCCGCTTTCTCCGGCTTATTCACGGCTCGACCTTACTGTACATCTCCGGCGATGGCGCGGCTGCATCTTTGGCGTAATCATGATATATAAATTCGCCTTCTGTTGCTACTTGACACCCGTGGATTTATTAACATGTCAAATATCAACGTGCTTGCTATTGGCGGCACTGGCCTTGTCGGCAAGGCGTTTCTCGAGCAGGCCGGAACGAGCTTTGCGTCTGTCACGTCGCTGTCGCGCCGGAATAGCCCCGTGGCGTTTCAGGGGGTGACGGAGGTCATTGAGAAGGACTCGGCCAAGTGGGCCGACTCGATCGCTAACCTCAACACCAACCCCGACGTGTTCTTCACGAGTCTCGGCACTACTAGAGCCCAGGCCGGCGGGCTTGAGCAACAGCGGGCCATTGACCATGGTATCAACCTCGCTGCGGCCAAGGCAGCCAAGGAGAAGGGTGCCGACACGATTGTGCTCGTGTCCTCAGCGGGCTCTGATCCCAAGTCGCTGCTCCCGTACACGAAGTTGAAGGGAGAGATTGAGCGTGACATAATTGCGCTCAAGTTCTCGCGCACCATTATTCTGCGTCCTGGTGTGCTGCTTGGTGAGCGTGAATCGTCTCACGGAGTGTTCGCCGTTGCGCTCGGAAAGGCCTGCTCCGCTCTGTACAAGACCCCGCTTAACAGTACTTGGTTTCTACAGTCGTCTACAGGCCCCGATGTCGCCAGTGCCGCGATCCGCCTCATCACTGGCTTCAAGCCTAATGATAAGGGCACCCCACAGGTCAAGTTTGTCAACAACAACGAGATCCTGGCTCTTTCCCGTGCCTCTTAGTGTTTCGGTGGATGTTCCGTTGATGTAGGTAATATAAGGTAATGCATTATGTCTAAGCTGAAACAGGGCATTTTCCTGTCGCGGTTGTCTTTTCGCCAAACACAATGTCGAGCGCGCTGTCAAAAGCCTCGACCGACGGCTCGTAGGTGCAGATGTAGGTGCTGACCTCGGGGTCATGGAGATAGTCGTAGGGAACGTCGACAGCAATGCAAGCTACGGGCTTGCCGAGACCCACGAGGTGCTTCATCACGGGCTGCTGGAACTGGAGAAGGCCTGCATTGCGACTGATGACAAGAATACGGTCGACGTGAGCCAGATCGGCATCATGCTGGCTCACGGGAGTATCAGGGCCGTACCACGCAGGCACGATCTTGACGCCCCGTGACTCGAGCGCAGTAACAAACGACGGAGGAATGAACGTCGTGTCGGTGCGAATGTTGACAGCAGCGCTGGCTCCATGTCCTCGAGGCTTGCCTGGAGTCACGTAGCCGATTGTTTCGCCGGCTCGAAAAGGAACACTGGCGCTGTCGAGGCGAATGACTGTAGTTGAGGCATTGTATGCCTTCTTGGCCAGGGCCACATCTGCATCGTAGACGGACGTGTCAAGAGCAGGCTTGACGGCAAGCGCATCTTCCCAGCTCAAGTACTTGTCTTTGAGAGCATTGACCTTTTGAAGAGACTCCTGGACCTGCTGTCTCGGGATCTTGCCACTGCTGACCTGCTCATACATGTTTTGCAGTCCGCCAACCTGCCGGTCGTACTCGTGGCAGATCATGATACAGTCTGAGCCTGCTGCAAGGGCCATTCCAGCAGCCTTTTGCGACGTGTACGGTACCGAAATAGCGTCCATCTCAAGACAGTCGGTGATTACAAGACCCTTGTATCCGAGCTCGCGTTTGAGATAGCGCGTGGCCGAGGGCGAGATGGAGCATGGCAGGTCGTCGCCGAGGGCCGGGATGATGACATGCGCAATCATGACCGAGTCGACATCGTCGAGCACGCCCTGGCGGAACGGGACGAGCTCGCACTTTTGCAGCTCGCTGAGCGGCTTGTTGATGAGGGCCGTTCCGTGGTGCGAGTCGACGGCCGTGTCGCCATGGCCCGGGAAATGCTTGAAACAAGCCACCACTTTGCCATGTTTGAGGCCCTTGGCAGCAGCACTGGCAAACTGACCGACCTTCACTGCGTCATCGCCAAAACTGCGCACGCCCACGACGGGGTTCTTGGGGTTCGAGTTGATATCAGCTACTGGAGCGTAGTCGTACTGGACGCCGTGATGACGCAGATGCCGCGCTGTGGCAACACCTACGTCATAGGCTGCCTGCGTACCTCCAACGGCACCGAGAGTCATTGCTCCAGGGAACTGTGGTGCCAGAGGAGGACCTACTCTTGAAACAAGCCCGTTCTCCTGGTCAATGCTGATGAACAGCGGTCGTTTATGACCAGCATCTTTTGCAATCTGCTGTAGCGACCGTGTCAAACTCGACAGCTGCTGTGAGTCTGTGTTAGATTGTCATAACCACAACCAATATGGTCCCGACGTGTGAGATACCCACCCTTCACATTGCGAACAAACAGAATGACATTGCCGACATGGTAATCTCGGATAAGCTTTGTGATGTGGTCGTTTGGCGTGTGGGCGTCGAAGCCGACAATGAGCAGCTGACCTAGGTCTTCGGCTAGCTGCTTATCTGCGAAACTCATTTGGCCTTTCGTTAATGCCGGCTATCCAAAGGAGAAACCGTTGTACTTGTAGTGTTACACAAGAGCAAGTACCCGTTTCCCCTGCAGCTGCGATCGGCAAAACCCCCACATGCGGCGGTGGGACTCCGGAGAAAGCATTCGAGATTGGCGGGGGTACCAGGGGTGCCCAGGAGCTCAATCTGGGGTATGCACGGGATGGGAAAGGGAGAGGCTTGGCGGAATGCTCGGCGTAATCTTGTGTAACATCGCGGTTATCGATGGAACGAGTACGAGGGAGGAAAAGCCGGGCTGGGGACCAGGCCTAATCTTACTGAGGACAGTTGAGGCTAGCTGAGAAAGTTAAGGCTGGCTTCGGAGCCCGATAGATCGTCTACCTGATACCCCCGCCGGGCATGGATCCTACTATCTCCTTGCCAGGGGACATGTTCTATAGCGTCAAGGTGCTTACTGGGCAGTCGTGATCTCACTATATGGTGTAAGCAATGAGTGCTTGAAATCGGCTGACCGTTGATACAAGGTTCTAAGGGATTTTAGGCGGACGTAGGAGTCGACTATTGACTTGCAGCTCAGTGCCGTGGGTTCAGGTGCACCAGCCCACCAATATGGAGTTAGCTAAGCACTATAGACCCATCGGTCTGCCGGTCTACTGAGGGTTTGGGTACCCCTGAGCCTCCAGAGAGCATCGTGTTATCTGTTTCGTAAGGCGATTACAAAGGACTTGCAGTTGTCAGGAGATAGGGGTAAGGCTGTCAGTAGGAGCCACCAGGGCCAGCCATGCACACGCAACGTTGTATGCGTACACCTCGCAGCCTTACATTGTATCTACCAGCGCTGGGTCATGTAACTCCGAGCTATTCGGTTGATAGTGGTAAGGGCTGACAGTTATCTCCATCACATTTCATGATAACAGTTACCCCCAACGCATATACAGAGCACCGCTGGATTCAAGCTCTGTCATGCACCGACAGATATGCTATCTCAGTGAAAAAAGGCAGGTCGTGGACGCCTGTGATTTTACCTGTTCTCTCTATGACACATGCGTGGTTAGGGCATCGGCGGCCCGACGGTCCGACTCGGTAAGCGTGTACCTTATTTGAGCGTTAATAAGGGGCGCGGGACGCCGATGGCTGAGTGGACGGTGAGAAAATGGGCGGTTTCGTTCGCCCCCGAGTACATATAAAGAGCACGCAGGAAGTTGGCATATCATTTATCTTCCAGCAGTGACATCAACTGTCGCAGTGATCACCAATTACACTACCATGGCCAAGCAAGTTGTCATTTTGGGCGCGGGAAGCTTTGGGCTGCACCTGGCGCGGCAGTACGAGTCGTATGGCGGCGCGAACGTGACGCTAGTGACGCCAAAGGACTACGTAGTGAGTCTCATGTCGCTGACTCGAGCGGTGGTGACACAGGATTTGTCGCCGTACTCGCGTCTCATCTCTGAGCTTGTGCCTGATAAGGTAACAGTCGTCTACGATAAGGCTGTGTCCATTGACGAGCACAAGATCACGACCGAGAACAACGGTGAGATCGCGTTTGACGTTCTTGTCGTTTCGACGGGATGTGAATGGCCTGATCCTATCAACACTGCCAAGTTTGACGGGCCCAACGTGCCTGGAGCCGTGTCGTACTTCAAGCAGGAGTACAAGAGATTGGCAGGCTCGAGCGACATCGTTATTGTCGGTGGTGGAATTGTGGGCTGCGAGCTTGCTGGCGAGCTGGGTCATGTGTTTGCTGACGAGATCAAAGCCGGTACCAAGCGCGTGTCGATTGTACACTCTAGCCGCCAAATCCTCGGAATCAACGAGATTGGCTGGCTGAGAAAGTCTGTCGCTTCGCAGCTGACAGAAATGGGCATCAACTTGGTCCTTGGCAAGCGCGGCATCGTCAGCGATGGAGTCGTCATTGCTGGTCATAAGCAGGTTCCTTATGACCATCTCATCTACTGCACTGGTGGCAAACCCATTGTGCCCAAGAACGACATTGCAAACCTCGTCAACTCCAAGGGCGAAATAGAGGTTGATGGTACTTTCCGGGCTAAGGCCGTCCAGGTCGGCAATATCTTTGCCGTCGGAGATGTCTCAAGCTATCCCACCAAGACCGTGCGCTTGACGCGCGAGTGGGTAAAGATGCTGGTGACCAACATCAACTGCGTTCTGCAAGGAACAGAGAACTATGCGTCAGTGGAGTGGCCTGCCCCAGACTTCAAGAACACATGTGGTGTCAGTCTTGGTCCTGCCTATGGAGCAGGCCAGATGGCCACTAGCCTTGGCACTATCTACTTGCCAAAGTTTCTAATCGTTAGCAAGAAGTCGAAGGATATGTTTGCAGGCCGTTTGGCCGAGTTGCCGCCAGCTTGATTGGAATTTCCGGTGACTGCGATATACGAGACGAATACCACCAGATAATAGACCTTTACTCTAGTCGCTTTGTATGCCAATACAGATAAGTCCTCCCACGGTTATAGTTGTTTAAGCGCAACTATCTGTCATGACTTCACACAGCAAAGTACATATTCAGCTCACCGACTAATGGCAGTAGCGCACAAAAATACAGTGATTGATGCACGACAATGCGATAAGCCGATCAGACAAAAGTCAGGTCAATCAACCGAATTAAGCTCGTTATTCTCGTTATCAGAGAACAGTGCATGTTGAATGGCTCGCTCTGAAATGATTAATCCGTCGAATAACGATGAGAGATCTCAAGTAAGAATACCTGATAATTTCATATTCACCATGACAGTCTGACGAGCCGCTAACATGATTAGGGCGGTTGTACTTGCCATCGGTACATGCAAAATTGGTTTTAAACGGCTTTTGCAACCTCATCTTCTCTCTATAGCCGATACCCGCGGTTGGCGATACCCGAGATTACAGGCCTCGCTTATCCGGACTCCGTCCTATCTCCCCTCAAGCGAGTGTAACATCGACCCCCATTTGCCTCAGATCGACAGGCTCCCGAGGACCCCCGCATCGCCGAACCTAATTCTTGGCATGCCAGATTTCGGCCCGCCGTGTGCCTATCAGGGTTAGAGCTCGTTCGTATACTTTGCCCCGCACCAGCGGGCTGATATGTAACGCACAGCGTAGATGCCGCCCCGATGCCAGTGCCAGTGACATTAAAGTCTCCCCCGCCTGGCCGATAAGCGTCAGTCATGCCGATGCAAGGGCAATCGCAACCATTTGGTACCGCGCATAATCGAGGACCCCCGCCAGCTGTCAGGACCCCCGCCGGCCGCGGCGAGAATCCGCCGTGTACCCCACAGCGCCTGGCTGGAAGCTTAAAAATCACCGTCTTCGCTGGCTGTTGATGCCATCGCAAACATGACTGACATTATCAAGGACCCTGTCGAGGTGACCGAGTCCATTCGGGACGGTGACGTGGATCTACTGTCTTTGGACGAGATCATCGCCAACCACAAGCCCAACCCTTGGGGATCGGGTCACCTTCGCATGTACCTTGCCTGTGCACTCGTCTACCTGTGCGCTACCACTTCAGGTTTTGACGGTAGCTTGCTGAGCTCCATCAATGCTACTTCAGAGTTTCTGGACTACTTTAACCTCCAAGATGCTCCCGCTAGCACCGGCATTGTCTTTGCCATCTACAATGTAAGTGACACGCCCTAGCCGCTATCTTGTCAAGTTGACAGAGGGCCCTAGCCGCAATCGTCTCAGGGGAAGCTAACGCAGATTGGCCAAATGGTCGCCGCCTTCTTCCTGTGGTTTCACGACTACAAGGGCCGACGTATGGGCATGTTCGTAGGATGCCTCGGCACCATTGTGGGCGCTATTATTGTCTGCACCACCACGACCCTCGGCGGTTTCATTGCTGGCCGTTTTGTGCTCGCCTTCTTCACAAGTCTCGCCATCACCGCTGCTCCTCTGTACGTGGTCGAGATCTCTCCTCCTCACCTCCGAGGTACTGTTGCTGGTCTTTACAACACTCTGTTCTACATGGGCTCCATCATGGCCTCGTTCAGTACCTACGGAACTGAGATCCACTTCAAGGGCTCCAACCTGGCCTGGCGCCTGCCTCTGTGGATACAGGTTCTCTGTCCCGGTATCGTGTGCATTGGTGTGTGGTTTATCCCCGAGAGTCCTAGATGGCTCGTAGCCACTGACCAGTACGAGAAGGCCAAGAAGACGCTCGTCGACTTCCACGCCAACGGCGACGCGAGCCACCCGCTCGTCGAGCTCGAGATGGCCGAGATTGTCGACTCGTTCCGTGACGGCCACCTCAACAGCTGGAGATCCTTCCTCAACTTCTCCGAGCTCTACAATACTCGATCTGCTCGCTACCGAATGATGCTTGTTTGCTTGATGTCGTGGTTTGCCCAGTTCTGTGGTAACAACATCTCCGCGTACTATCTGCCGACAATGCTTACTGCTGCGGGTATCACCTCGGTCAACATGAAGCTGCTGCTCAATGCTATCTACTCGGTGGTAGGCTGGATTTTCGCCATTGCTGGCGCTCGATGCCATGACCTGGTGGGTCGTCGCAAGATGCTGCTCGGCTCGACTCTCGGTATGTCCATTTGCTTGGCCATTGTTGCCGCAACCACGGCCACATTCCAGAACACAGCAAGCACTACCAGCTCCAATGCTTCTATCGCCTTTATCTTCCTCTTTGGTGCTACCTACGCGTTCGGATACACTGCCATTACCCCCATCTACCCATCCGAGGTCATGAGCAACCAGATGCGAGCCAAGGGATTCGTAAGTCTAATATTCCGTCCATGCTATCATTACTAACAAAGTGCGTTTACAAGATTGTGTCTGGAGCCGCCAGTTTCGTGAACTCGTATAGTGCACCCACCGCCATGCTGAACATCAAGTACTGGTTCTACGTGTTTTTTGTTTTCTGGGATTTGCTCGAGTTTGTCGCCATCTATTACCTCTTTGTCGAGACCAAGGGCCGCACCCTCGAGGAGCTCGAGGAGATCTTTGAGTCTCCCAACCCTCGCAAGGCCAGTATCGAGATTCGTGCCTCTCCGGCCGTGCACTCCAAGGTCAAAGTTGACAACGGTGGCCAAGCTTAGTGGTAACTTAGATAGTAATAGTGAATTGTTTGTTTGGCTTGATTCGTCTGGTATTTTTGCTTCTTATAAATCGTTTTTTCCGATTACTCAAAAATATTTCTTTGTGGTTAACTACTATTTCATTTACGTCCCTTGGTTCCGGAGCTGATTGTCCACATTGCGGGGTATACCTAACCCACAATGTCGAGTTGGATTATGATCTCAGATGCGCTCCATTTCGTACTCAAGACACAATGTCGTCAGTCGAATCTCGCCATCAGGCGTGCGACGCATGTAAGACGCGCAAGGTAAAGTGCAGTGGAGGTGACGTGTGTTTACAGTGTAAGAAGCTCGATTTGCGATGCGAATACTCGCCTCGTATGGACAAAAGCAGGAGACGTATCCGTAGGGGAACAGTCATTGCGCAGTACCGGAAGGATGGGCCTGTTTCGCCGCCCATGACCGCTCCTATAGTGACCCCGCAGGCTGAACTGAATGTCATTTCCAAGGAATTTTCCGATAAACAGTTCTTCTTGGGTCTTGTCGGTGACTACATGCAAAACATCTACCCGATGTTTCCTGTGGTGGACGAGCACGAGCTGCGCCAGTGCATTGATCGCATCAGCACTAGCCACATGGATGCCAGCTTCGTTCACGCCATGGCAGCAGTCACTATTGGGCATACTGGCGCAGGGACACGCAACTCACAGGAAAAGAAGGAGTTCGTCAGCAAACTGATGGAGAGCTCTATCGATCTGCGGGGCGCCTATAGGCCCAACTCGTTGGTGACAATCCAGGCTATTATGATCTCAGTGATGTTGTCGAGTAGTCTTGTCGGGTCACACGATGTCGACATTGCCTGGCTATACCTGCGAGAAGCCATTACGTTGGCTACAATAATGCGCGTAAGTGAGCCAGACGCGCAACTCAATCTGCCTCTTGAGGAGCGGGCGCGCCGACAAAGGTTGCATTGGATGCTCTTCATCCACGAACGCTTCATGGCCATTCACTGCTACAGACCCGTACTTTTGAGTCCGTTAGATAGAATGCCCGAGAAGGACCCGCAGGTTCCGGATCGCATACACAACGGATACATCCAATTGATCAAATTGTTCAGCTTGGTCGACAGCAACTTCATCAACGCGTACCTTGGAGACCGGTCGAAGCCTCTCAACGAGAAATGGGTCCATCAGAAACAACAAGAGATCAAGAAGCTATCGGGAGGATTTGAGGATCTGACGGAGATGCAGCAGGTCGATCTCATCATCAGCCAGCAGTGGCTACGCATGCTTGTGTGGCAGATGTCCATGTCGCACTATCTGCTCGAATCCCAGAACATCACCGAAGACTGCATGTCATTGCTCTTCCCAGTCGAAATTGCCAAGCGGATCCGCACTTTGATGGCCAACTGCTCACCTCGGTCCATCGAGGTTCACGGTGCGGCGATTGTTGAGAAGCTCTATGAACTTGCCATTTGCATTGCCGATGTCGTTGCGCTTGTGCCTACTGCTGATCCACTCGATAGAGGCCAGGCCGATGATTTCATGTGGATCTCACAGTTTCTTCTCAAGCAGCCGTCAATATCTCGCGAGCAAAAGGAGAAGCTCGAGAGCAAGTTGAGGAACGTGCGCGTTGTGACGGTAGTTGAGGGCGGCCTGTCCTGGTCTCCACCAGCAATAATGGCCGCTCAGGACGACCCATGGCTGTCGCTGTCGAAATCTGTCAGTAGCGACACGATGCGATCCTCATCCATGGATCCTTTCAGCTTTCTGCCTATGATGCCCAACCTTGGCAAAATCAGCGAGATTTCACAGGACATTCTCAACGGACTCGACGTCTCGGACTACTCGCGGCCATTTGAGGTGATGGAGGAGGCTGAGCTCGTGTAGAAGTATTTATTATAACGGTCGTTGTATCAGGCCCTGAAAACATTAATTTGAACAGCTCTTCACGATTATTACAGATTAGTTGGAACAGCTATTCACGAATACTAGACTACAGATAAATTTGACCAGCTATTCATACACTGACTACGGGCTAGATGTCTACAGGGAGCGGAGAACCTCCTCACGGCCAAGGTTGAGTAGGCGGAAACGGGAGATGAAATCGTCTCTGTTGATGTAAGCTCCGCACATGCGACGCTTGCCCTCGAACGCGAGACGGCCGTGGAGAACACGCCAGTTGTCAAAGATGAGACAGGTGCCGGGGACGAGCTTGTAGATGATCTCGTTCTCCTTGAGGATCTTCTGCCAGACCCGGATGGCTCGGTAGAACTTGACGACGTCCTCTGGGTCCTTCCACTGGTCCATGGTGGAACGGTCGTCGTTGTTCCAGCGGACCTGAGTCAGCTCGCCAGTCTGCGAGTGGTGCGTGAGGATTGGCAGAGGCATAGTGGGCGTGATGCACACGTCGACCTCGCCGGCGCTGTGGGCCGGAATGGGCGTCGTCGACAGCAGCTTGTAGGCCTCGGGGTCGCGCTCCTTGAGCAGCTCGGCGGCCTTGAATCCATCGGCCAGAATCGTCTCGCCGCCAGTGCCCTCGTGCTGGAGCAGGTGGAACAGCTGCAATCCGGGCGTATCGGACCAGTAGGTGCCGTCCGTGTGGCTGCCGAGATAGAGGTTGGTGTAGGCGGTGTCGTTCTTCGCGAGGTCTGCCGTGAAGTCCCAGAAAGCGCCGTAGTGGGTGTTGCGGATGTACGAGATGCGCTCGACAAGCAGCTCAGTTGCCTGAGGATTCACCGGCACGTTCTTGATGAAGCAGAAGCCATGTACGAACTGTGTTAGCAGGCTGTGGGGGGAATGCGGGTGACACTCACGATATTTCTCGTCCATTCTTTGACGCCGGCGTCAAAGGACATGACGTGGTCGTAGTCGACCGAGGGGAACTTGCTTTCAATCGACTTCGGCGTCCAGAGCTCGCGGTCGATAGTCTTCGTCTTGTTTGGCACAAGAACAGGGTCGTACGAGTGCAGACGAAGCCAGTCAAGCGGGTAGGAGCTGACATGGCCATCATGGGCCCACGTCACGTTGAGCGCATCGCCCTCAATCTCCGTCTTGGACGCGTGCACGTCCTCGGGGATCTCAAACGTGTTCTGCAGGCGCTGCTTGGTGAGCGGGTGAAAGTGCTTCTCGGACTGGCACGAGTCACGCAGCCAGATGTTGTGACTTGTTAGGAGGGGGGATACAAACCGACGGTGAAGGGGTAATACTCACTACTTGGACGCAGTACCGTCAGCCCATACTACAGTGATCTTGGCAGCGTCGTGAGACGAGGTCGTGGCGGACATGTTACGTTATCTTCGTCAATTGATAATGGCAGAGAAGGATGAGATGATTGGATCAAAGTGCCCCGCATTTTATATGCATGCACATGTTAATTCTGCCGTGTAAGGGTGGTGACGGCGAAGGTGAAGTGAGTTTGAGGGAGGGCGAGAACAACTGGACAGATGGTTATCTATCGAATACAATTAAATATAATTGAATACGATTGAGGAATGTAATTGAAGAATGTATTTGACACAACTCATTTAACCTACCGGAATACTCCATTTAACTGCCACCGGGGCTCGGCACCACCGATAGCCGGGTAGATCCCTACCAGGATATCCGTACAGGGCATCTCGCTGTCACTAAACGTTAGAGGCTAAGTGGCTGCATACGAGAAACCCAAAGGAGGAAGAGATGAAGAGACGGAGAGAAAACAAGGAGCGGAAAAGACGGAAAGCAGCTATTAATTTTGTTTCTATTCGTTTCCTGTTTTCCGCTCCTTTTCCTACTTACATCAGTCTAGTCATTTCCTTCTGCTTTCAGCCCGCGTTCGTCCCTGAACTCGGGGGATCGACAGAGGGTGCCTAATCGGGCAGGGGGCCTGCAGCCCCGATATCTCTGCTATATAAAGCTGATAACCCCGTTCTGTTCTGCTTTCTTGACTCGTACTCACTTGTGTTCCGATCAACTGCAATGGCTCTGTTTGGCGGGTATTTCCTGCACAAGCAGACGATTGCTGCCAAGCGCAAGGAGCGCCAGGAGCGCTTCGATAGTCTCGCGCCCGAGTATCGCCAGCCCGTGACTGCCGCCGAGCGGTCGCTGCTGAACCTCGAGGCCGCTGAGGTGGTCAAGAAGATCAAGGCCAATGACATTCGCGCTATTGACGTGCTGCGCGCGTACGGAAAGCGAGCTGTCGCCTCACAGCCAGAGCTCAATGCCATCACGGAGCTGATTCTGGACGATGCCGAGAAGTGGGCTGACACGGCCAACCTTGACGGACCGCTGGCTGGATTCCCCGTCACGTTCAAGGATACCGTCAATGTCAAGGGCTACGACTCGACGATCGGATACACCTGCCACAGCTTCAAGCCGGCTGCGAAGGACGCTCCGTTGGTGCGTCTGCTGAAAGACGCTGGTGCCGTGCCGTTTGCCAAGACGAATGTGCCCTTCACGATGCTGTCGTTTGAGTGCTACAACGACATTTGGGGCGTTACCAAGAACCCGTACAACAAGGACTACGTGCCTGGTGGTTCGACTGGTGGAGAAGCAGCGCTTCTTGCCTATGGAGCCTCTCGTCTCGGCGTGGGCACCGACGTTGCTGGATCTGTTCGTGTTCCGGCCCACTTCTCTGGAATCTACTCGCTCAAGTGCTCGACCGGCCGTTTCCCCAAAGCAGGTAACACCACGTCGATGCCTGGCCAGGAAGGAATCCCTGCCGTCTACTCTCCCATGACCCGCTCGCTGCCCGACCTCGGCTTCTTCCTCAAGGCAATTATAGACATGAAGCCGTGGAACTACGACTACTCTGTGCACCCCATGCCGTGGCGCGAGGTTGAGCTTCCTCAGAAGCTCAAGATTGGTGTCATCTACGACGACGGTGTCGTGACTCCGTCTCCCGCCTGTGCCCGTGCTCTCGATATGACCGTCAAGGCTCTGCAAAAGCAGGGCCACGAGATCGTGACGTTTGATGCGCCCGACCCCCTGAGCTGCCTGCGCATTGCCTCGCAACTTCTTGTGTCTGATGCTGGCGATATCGCGAGCCGTGGAATGTGCCTTGGCGAGAACAACGATGCAGGTGTGGGACGCATGTTTGCTGCTGCTAAACTCCCTAGCTTCGTCATGAAGTTGTATGCGTGGTTCCTTGAGAATATCTATGGTGACAAGGTGTGGGCCTATATGGTGCGCGACTGGCACCAGAAGTCGATTACCGAGCGCTGGGACCTTGTGTACGAGCGCGAGACGTACAAGGCCGAGTTCCACGATGCCTGGAAGGAGTCGGGCATTGACATTCTGCTTTCCGTGCCCAACGCGACGCCTGCCCTGCCCCACAAGGGTCTCTACGAGTCCATCTCGTCGTGTGGCTACACGTTTATGTTCAACCTTCTCGACTACTCTGCCGGCGTTCTTCCTGTGACAAAGGTCGACAAGGCCTTGGACCAGCTGCCTCAGGGTTTTAACATCCGTAAGCTCAACCGAATCGCCAAGGGTGCCTATGACAACTACGATGCCAACAGAATGCACGGTCTGCCTGTTGGAGTCCAAGTCGTCGGCCAGCGACTCGAGGAGGAGAAGGTGTACAAGGCTATGGTTGTCGTAGAGGAGGCTCTACGCAGCGATGGTGTCGTTTACACGCAGCGCAACGCCGATTAGTCTTTGTAGATGATTAACTCGTGCAATATATGCCGGATTCATTACTCGTAAATACAGAAAAAAGCGGACTCAGCCCCGGTGCTGAATCTTTCGATCAATGTGGTTGACATCGTTGGTGAGACTAACTTCCTCAACAGTCTTGACAAGCTCCTTGGTGCACTTGGCCATGTCGAACGAGATACCGGCCAGGCGCTGTTTGAGCTGACGGTCAGGTTCCGTGTCGTCGCCAAGGTTGCGGCTCTCATCGTACATAGTACCCATGCGGTGAGAGCAGTCCTGAAGATTCTGCAGAATGTAGAAGCCCTTGTCTTTGAGAAGCCAGTTGCGTGTCTGTTCCATGGACGTGCTCGTAGCCGTGATCATGATATCCACCAGATTGACAATGTTGAGCATGGTGGGTCGCAGCACGAAAAGACTAGAACCATCCTTGATACCCGTCAGTAGAGACTGGATCGAATCGATGGCCCCAGCTGTCTGTTCCTCGAGGTATCCTTGAAGCTCCGCGACGGTGTTATCGGGGTCGTCGATATCAAAGGTCGCCTCGCTACCGCTCGGAGGCAGCGACATGCGAATGTTCTCAGGAGGTGTCACGATTGGGTGAAAGTCAGGGACGTTGCTAGAGCCGTTCATACCACGCGACATTGGCGCTGAATGGTGGTCGTCGCTCATAAATGAGTCACGCGCACCATCTTCGGCCGAGGGCCGGATCCTGGCCAACTTCACCAGCTCAATAACGGCAAACGACAGGTCTGAGGTCGCCGCGTCGAGAATCGACAGGGGCGATAGACCGCCCGAAACGCGGTGGTTGCGAGCGGTTGTAATGAGCTGGTTAGCGGTCTTGGAGACGAGTGATGTGCACTGGGCAATCTGCGACTCGACATTCTCTGGCATCTGCTGACTGCTGGCCTCGTCGGGGCCCCGGTTAAGATCCTGGGTGATGTTGCGCGTTGCAATAACCACGTTATGGAGATTCTCGAGCAGGTCACCGTGGCCCTGTCGAGCCTTGATGAGCATCTCGTCAACAGCAATCTGAAACTTGGTCACACTGATATCGCGAACACGTCCTTCAGCGCTGACATAGGGGTTATCTCTGCCAAGCTGCATATGCGGTTGAAACACTGAAGCTCCACCGTAAGTCGACGAGCGTAGACTGCGCATCTGGGCTTTTTGTCGCGAGTATCGCGATTTCCACTCTTGGACCTCTACCTTGAGAGACTGGATCTGCGCTGCTAAGCTCTCAGATGCAGCCATTGATCTCTGGTTCTCGGCCAGTGTGCGCATCTCGACGAGGAACTCACTGGCTTCCTGGCGCACCTGCTCCGTCACATTTTGCTGCTGCTCAAACTCCTCTTGAAGTCGGGCGTAATCCTTGACAAGAGCCTCGTACTGCTGCTGCAGATCGCCAGTGGAGCCGCCCTTTTGGAGCTCATTGTTGAGACGAGCAATTGTGGTTTCGTGCTCGGCAACAGTGTTTTGCAGTAGCGACAGTGAAGCTGAGTTTTGCGACATGAGGCTCTCCTTGGCTTGCCAGTCGTCCTGGTGGGACTTGAGAGCGGCGAGTTGCTCCTCATACTTTGACTTGTAGTCATCGTGGGCAGAGCGGAGCTGTTCGTGTGCCTGTTGGTTCTGCTCTATTGCAGATTTCAGGTCACTGTGCTCGCCCTGGAGAGTTTCCAGAGAACGCTTAGTCTGCTCGTGGCCCTGGTGCGCATCGGCAAGGTCTCGCAGGTGGTTTTCCTTGTCGGCTTGCAGGCTGGCGATGGTTGCCTCTGCTTCGGGTGACGTCGAGTTTGATTGCAGTGCTTCGAGCTCTTTTCGGAGCTCATCACGTTCTTCGACTGCTCTTTGGCGCTGTTCCTCTAGCTCGCTAACCATGTCGTGCAGTCGGCCGTTCTCCTCAGCAGATTCTTGCAGCTGCGCTTCGAGGCCGTTGATGGTGTCGTCCATACGCGAGCCCTCCTCCACGAGCATCTGGATCTGCTCCTCTTTATCCTTGATCTCAGCCGAAACGTCCTGGGAGTTCAAGGACTCATGCGAGGCAGCGAAATCGCGAGACTCGGTATAGTCTTCGTCTGGGCTCATGGAGAATTCCTGACCGACAGTTGCAAAGGACGTCATATTGGCTCCGCTGTCGACGGTGTCGAATGTGGTATCTGCCGGATACGTCTGGTCATCCGAGGCGTCCGAGTGTGGAGGCGTTTGCTGGCCCGGGTGGGTTGTGTCGATGCCTCTGTTAACAGGTTTGCTCGAGAGGTTGTCATGGTCGTGGTTGTTTGGCTCTTCTTCCTCGATGCTGGTGAGAATTAGTGATCCGTTTGTCGAGACGCGGCGACTGGCACGGCGGGCCGGCTGGTTCTGGAACGAGGATCGGTCGAGATCGGGGGAAAAGGCCTCGTCCTCTGTATCACTGCCATCCTCGACTAGGGTAGATTTGGTGGGGATGATGGTGGTCGACTTGATGGGCTGGGTCAGAGGAGTTTGACGATTTGACGGCGGGATGACCTCTTCCTGCAACATTGGCGGTACCATATTGAGGGTTGGCAAGGGCTCTGCGGGGTCGGGAACGCCGCCATTGGTACGCGGAGGCATGACTGAATCGCGCAGATGGTAGTTTTCGTCGGCGGTGTATCTACTCGTGGCATTTGACACCAGCGAGACGCTCGAGATGGGTCTGTTGTCGAGCGGTGATTCCGCTGGGAAGCTGAACGTCGGCAACTGCGGAGTCTTGACGGAGGCCGCTGACGTCAACGAGTCGCGGTTTGGCTCGGATTCGTATGACGGCATCGAGTCATCTGCAGACCCACGCAGCTGTGGATACCGGTTCTCAATCTCGTAGAGGATGTCTGTAGCGAGATCATTGAAGCGCGTGGCCGACAGCAGGGCCAGTTTCTGGCGCGCTTCGTTGCGTTTGCGGTGAATGTCGGGTCGCGGGGCCAGCGAAGCGGTCTCGTGCGGTTGAGGCTCCAGGCGGCGCATCATCTCGTCGTAGACGTCGGTGGCCAGCTCGGCAAAGTAAACACGCGGCAGTCGTTGCAGTTTCTGGCGCGCCTTAGAGATGGGTGCCTCGATATTGGCCTCAGTGAAGGCATAGACGTGACCTGGCGCATTGCCGGTGAACTGGCAGAACATGGCATGGTAGCTGGCGAGCGTGTCGTCAATGGACACAGCGCCGTCCGACGACATCTGGGACGGCGGTCGCTTTTCAAACGACTGTGATGGCACGTCTGGCGCGTAGTGGTGGGTAGCAGTAGGCATTTGCGAAGCTATCATGAGAGCACTTTAGCAAGCCAGAAGAGCAGTTGCCAGAAGGACAGTTGCCAAAAGAGCACTTGAGATGCCAGAATTCAGCAAGAGCGCAATGGTGAAGCGTAAGGAATCGAACTGAAGAATAAAACCAGGTGGGCGGAAAGTGGGTCCGTTAAAGTGCCGGTGCTGGCGGGTTACGAGTAACGCGCGTGCAGGACAGCCGAGGGAGCTGGACAGACGACGAAGCTCAGCGGCTAAGGCGAACTGCAAGTCTAAGCTTTGCGGTAGACACACAAAACACACACGCCGGTTTGGAGACGCTGGAGCCACAGAAGAAAAGGCTGGTCCGATCACTAAAGTTTGAGTGCGTTTGGTTTTTCTGCTGCGGTGTTGTCGTTTCAGGGGTCATCTTGCCCAATTGGGACGAGCGCCTAACCCGCGATTCGCGACATAAGGCTGGTCCTAGATCCAGCCGGGAGAGGAACAGTAGTGAAGAGGTGAGTAATGGGGAGATCAATAGTGAGGGAATGTCAATATTGGAGAAATACAAATACTGAAATTGTTATGGTAACGGAAAATGCTTGTTTCGTGCGGATGTCCGCGGCTTTGGCTAATGGAATAAAGCAGGCAGGGCTAGACCCGTTTCCGGCACTCTGCAGCTTAGTGCACTATAATATTCGCAACAGCGCAAGCGACGGGGTTGCCATTGGCCCTTTGTCGGTAGTCAGCTGGTTTGGCTGCACTGCACGACTGGGTGGCTGGGGCTGATGCGCGATAGCCCAGTTGCATTCTGTCCAGTACATCCACGATAGTTTCGTTAGTAGTTTACTGCAGTCATTGTAGTCCACTGTAGTCCAATGTAAACCACTTGCAGTCTAGTTGCTATGCCCAGATCACTTGAGATAACTAGTTTAACTCGTCAATAGACTGCTGCGGAGTGACATAAAGTTACTGCACTTGTATATGTTCGCGAACAGCACCATATGATAGTATATACACCAGCATACCAATAGCTGATTGACCGGTCTAGCATACCACTGGGCCTGTCGCAATACTACTTTATACTAATGCAATCTATGGATTCAGCTAAAACCGTACAATTAGATAAGCCAGTCAAGTCATTAAACCGCTTTATCGCACTGTATTACATCAAGTACCACGTCTCAACTAGCTACTCTATGCTCTGTATTCCATATGCCGCCTACCTTTCTGCCTACCTATCTGCCTGCTTGTGATCTCTCTACTCCTTCAATACTGAATGCAATATTTTAGGCTATGTAAGCGTCATCCATCAGTCGTATATACAGTATGTACAGAGATATCCAGCTCACGTCTCAGCGAGGCGCAAAGATCTCCTTGGATATCGAAATCACAGAGTAAGGGCCGCTGAAAAGCTTGTCGGCCACAAACTGGCGCGCCTTGGGCTCACCGTGGCGGAGAAGCACAGCACCCACCAGCGCAGCAATGCACCGGCTGAACACCGTCCTCTCTCCAGATGCAGAGGCCGTCACATTCGGATCCGACGACCTACTCTTCCAAAACACATGCTTGTCGACACCTGCGCGCTTGCAAATCTCGTAGAGCACGGAAGAGCTGCTCAGAACCTCGACAGACGCCGGCGAAATGTCAAAGTTGAGGGTGTTGATGGCGTGCGGGTTGGCCGATTGCCGTGACACGGCATATGTGCTAGCCTGAAGTCGCAGAAACTCGCGGCCCAGAATAGCCAGCTTCTCGTTGAACGGCTTCTTTCCGTGGGCAAAGCTTTTGTGCGTAATGGCCTGTAGGATCAGTGAGTCGGGCAGGCCGTATTCTGGCCCGAGAAACTGTTTCGTGCTGTGCAAAGTGTCGTCGTTTCCTGGATACGTTGTTCCGTTGACGGTGAGGTACTCGGACTCGTCTTTCTTGAGTCCGCGTGCCCGCATGACACCGTCTTTGACGTAAACAAGTGACCTGCTAGGAGTCATGGCCGTCTTCATCATGGTCGTCATCATCATCGACGACATCTGCGGTCTAGCGACCCATGCGACCGGCTGCGTCGGCGCCCAGAGCCCGACACGTCGTCGCAAGGACTGCACCAAAGCCATGTTTTCGCAACTGCCGGGACCGTGTTAGTCTTACGAATTGGCGATGGTCTCAACGAAGTCCAGCTGGTGTCGAGTATGGGTTTTGGTCTTGTGAGTGAAAAATTACACCCAAAAATTTGGTGGTTAGGTCAGCGATTATTCAGCAGGGAATAAAAGCAAATCATAAAAAAATATTGAGATGAACTTGATCCACAATAGCACACTATAGACATGGACGTGTTCAAGATCCTGTCGCGTGGTGCCACGATCCACCGAAATGGAAAGCACAAGCAAGATCTGGAGCTGTTCAGCACGAAGCCGGCGAGATCGGAGGAGCTGGAAGAGCCCATTGACGACAAAGTGTCTAGAGAACTAGATTTCTTCCGAACAGCCAAAAACCCGGCTAGTAAGCCTTTGACAGAGAAGAAGGCCCAAAGGGAGAAGAGGGAGGTTGTGGATGACGCGGAGCCGGAACCTCTTTCTATCGCATCCAGCGAAGATGCACAGGTGTTTCGCAAGAAGAACCACATCAAGGTCACTGGAGACGACGTCCCGCTTCCTATTGGATCGTTTGCCGACCTGACGTCGCGATTCCAGCTTCATCCCCATCTCCGACGAAACCTGACAAGCCAAGCATTTTCTAATCCGACTGCCATTCAGTCTGAAGCAATCCCCATTCTCCTCCACGGACGAGACCTGCTTGCCTGCGCCCCCACTGGTTCAGGAAAGACGCTCGCCTTTGGTATTCCCATCATCCAGTCTCTCAAGGAACACAGCGCAGAGGGCATTCGATGCGTTGTTATCTCGCCAACCAAGGATCTAGCAGCACAGATCTACAACGAACTCCTCAAACTAAGCCGCGGTCGTAACCTTAGCATCTGCCGACTGTCAAAAGCAGCAGCAGCACGATTCCGCAACGACGCCATGTCACGACAGAAGTTTGATATTCTCATCAGCACACCTCTACGACTTGTTGATGCTGTCAAGAACGAGCTCATCGACTTGTCACATGTCCAGCATCTGGTTCTTGACGAAGCTGACAAGTTGTTTGAGCAGGGCTTCCTCGAGCAGACAGACGATATCCTTGCGGCATGCTCGAATCCAAGGCTGAACAAGGCCCTTTTCTCCGCGACCATTCCTTCTGGTGTCGAGGAGCTTGCTCGTACCATTATGCATGCACCTGTTCGAGTCATTGTGGGCCACAAGGAGGGTGCATCGCATGATATTGAGCAGAAGCTTCTGTATGCAGGAAGCGAGCAGGGAAAACTGATTGGAATCCGACAGATGATCACTAGCGGAGAGCTTGCACCGCCGGTGCTTATCTTTGTGCAGTCTATCCAGCGAGCCAAAGCGCTGTTTCACGAACTCGTCTACGACAAGCTTAATGTCGACGTCATTCATGGAGAGCGAACACAGAATCAGCGCGACAAGATTATCGAGCGGTTCCGACTGGGAGATATCTGGGTACTTATCTGCACGGATGTGCTCGCGCGTGGTATTGATTTCCAGGGTGTCAACCTCGTCATCAACTACGATGCTCCTCAGTCGTCCCAGGCATATGTCCATCGAATTGGACGAACAGGACGTGCTGGCCGGCTGGGACGGGCCGTCACTTTCTTCACCAAGGATGACACCGAGGCTGTCAAGAACGTTGTCAATGTGATGAAGCAAAGCGGTGCTGACGTGCAGGACTGGATGCTGAAGATGCCCAAGATGAAGCGCAACGACAAGAAGAATCTCAAACAGCGACCTGTCAATCGATCAGACATCTCGACTGTCCCCAAGGTAATTAAGCAGAAGCGTCTGCAGCGCCACGAGATGGTGGAAGCTTCCAAGCGCCGCAAGACGGCTGGATCAGCCGCTGATGACGATGATGGAGAGGAGTTTACAGGATTAGACTAGAGGGCTAAAAACTCGAAAATGAGTACGTCACAAATGAAGCATGTTCAATGATTTAAATACAGCGGGCGACAGTCGATGCTAGAGCTACACAGAGCTGCTTTTGAAAGTCTAGTGCTCAGCAGACCCGTGGTGAGGGTAGCCAAAGACGTTGCGACGGCCAATGATCTCACCGAGAGCAAACAGACCGAAAAACTGGATGGCGTAGGCACTGCCGGTGACGACCTGCTGCTTGTTAATGCTCGAGACCGTGTTACGCAGAGCAGCTGGCGATTGCGAGACCTTGACGGTGTAAGCCAGAATGTCCTTGTACAGGGTCTTGTAGACTGTCTGGAACTGCTCAATAGAAGGAGGAGCAAAGCCCTCCTTCAGGTAGATGTGCTTTCCGAGCTCGGCGGTGACCTTGGCCCAGTAGACGGTCGTGTTAACGAGACCAGCAGCGCGGTTCGTGACCGAGGACACGGCCGAAGAGGCCTTGGCCACAGCCGACTGAGCCGAGCTCGACGAGTTGTGGCGCAGTCCAGAGCGCAGGATCAGGCGCGAGTAGCCGGCAATCTGGTTGCGGAACATTGTGCTGAATGTGCTGCAATTGATCGGTTCTATGAGCAAAGCAGTTCAAGAGAGAGCTTCGGTGAAAAATGTTGCATGCTACGTAAAGACAGGGCTGAACCAGGGGGCCGGCCAATCACGGGCCAGCATTCGCAACCTCGAGGAATATCCTTGGGAATATTCACTAAATAGATGGAATATCTCCGCTATAGTGATTCACCTCAGCTTCGCCCATTGTATCGCGGTCCACCATTCACGGCAGAGGATTTTCAAGCCATTTTGCATTCTAGGCTGAACTGACTGGACGAAACAATGAAAAGTAAGCAGCGTGAACGAGCTGTAACCTGTTAAGGTGACAAGTGCTAACTCAGACTCAGTTCATGAACGGCCAGAGCTGGTGTCGTTTGACGACATTGACTACAATGACCACCAGAAGCTGCGGGCTGCTCAGGACACGATGATTCGTGAGCAGTGGATCCGCGTCAAGGCCCTTGGAGTTGTTCGCCAAGCTCTGGAGAAGTGCTTCGAGACCCAGGGCCCCAACCAGTACGAGAACTGCAAGGACCTGGCTGGTGAGTGGATGCGATTGTACGGTAACGCTACTAACACAGAACGATACCTCGACCTTCTCAAGAACAGCAGTGTCCGAGGATATCTGGGATATCAGCGCAACGACCCTACTAAGTAATGCATTGAGCATCAATACACTATTTATGTTTGCATGGCACGCGATTCGGTGGTGTCAATGTTCAGATCGCTATGACTGGATGCCATGCCATGATCAATGACGGGATACCCACCGATGGAGTATTAAATGACGGGATCAAGTGATGGGATTTCAAGCGAAGAAGGGATGTCCAGTGATGGAGTACTGTCAGACGATGGAGGTATACCACGCCGATAGTAGACGGTGCTAGAGCATAGTTTAGGGACACAAAACGATTATATGGAGATTGAAGGTCGTGTCGACGGTGATACAGATGGCAGTAAACATGAACGTAGTATTATTAGGTCGGGATCGAGTATACGGTAGAGTTGACAAGTGCTTCTCTTCCTCGACACTCTCAAAGGGGAAGTCTGCTGCACCTGGATAGTCTTACAGACCAAGCTTACTAAACTGGCGAAGTCTTCAAATAGCGAAGATTGCAGAACTGGTGAAGCTAATAGCACTGTATGGATTAAGAACTGGGTGAGTTAAAGAACTGGCGGGCTGAAGTGTCCTCGTTAAGGCTTCTTAGGCTGGCTGGTTGGACCCACTGATTAGTCTCCGGTGTGCGATTGCACACCACGGCATGTGAAGGAGACGCGGACTCCTATTCGAGGTCAAACGTGCGTTATCAGCGGCACCTGCCATTTGCTTATCATTGGCGTTTGACGCCTGCAATCGGGACGATGCCTTATCATTAATCCGACGTCTGCTGTATCAGTGACTTGTTATCGGTATCTTCAATGAGGAACTCTTGGTGCCTTGCGGCATATCGTCTAGAAAATATATAATCCAGGGAGCTCATATATCTTTGATCCAGCCCATTTGGTTGCTCTGTCTGCTCTGTTCATATGGCTCTATGGTGTGATGTGGAAGTCCACTTTGCACGTGTCGTTATCAGGCGGCATGAAAAGAGGTGAGTTTAGCCGTCAAGGTGACGCTTCACTGACTCACGGCACGAGCTGACCATGCAATCGTGGTGCTATACGACAGAGCGTTGAAACACTCCGTTGACGACCCCAGATATGCCAGCGCTAGCTTTAATAATATTAAGCCTGCTGCAAGATAATCTGGGGCATTGAAGCAGGTTGACGAGATCCCGCAAACTGGCGGAATGGCCGCGTGGAGCAATAAGATCTCCACCGAATACAGGCTGTAGACTGCCTGATTAAAGTGCCAAGTCCAGAAGGCTACAGCAATCTACAGCGGTGTACAGCAACCAACAGCGGCTCAAAGCTTGGTAGTAAGCGGAGATAGCGGGGTACGTGCACTGCCCTGCAGCAAACCAGGCCCGTGCCCAGTACGCATGCTCGTCGGTGAGGTTACCGTGTTAGTCCAAGTATGACGGTGCCTTTGTTGCGAGTTTGGCGAGGAGACGCCGATGGCTGGGCGCGTGCGCCTATAACCGGGGAAGGGCGGGCAAGGGAAACTAATGGCGGGGCAAACCCGCAGGACAATGGCCCGATGAACGGGTCCTCGACACGGTAGTCCGGAGCAAAAATTGGCGCATGAGTCACACGATGGAGTGGCGTCGGCTCCACCCCCACTAAAGCAGTTTGTACAGCACGGAGCGTCGGTTACATTTGAACCGGTGGGGGAGGGGTCCTGGCGCCTGAGTCCATTTCGTCACAAACCTGCATGCACTCGGTGCTTTTTATAATGCCGTGCGGAGCTGTCGCTGCCGGTTTGGGAACATCATCGCCGATCGTTACTACATGGATGTGATGGGCGCTTATGGCGTTGGGTAGGATTGCAGCCTCTATTCCACGGATTCGGCCCAACGGTGGTTGCACCACGAATACCGCAAAAGGGGTAGCGGCAAAAATTCGCCGTTGCGACGGAGAATTGGGAGCTAGGCTTGTTTGGATGCTAGGCCGGCGCACGGCACTACCTGCCTTGCTCCGTTCGGGCGACTCTTGCTGTCACGTCTCTTACCTCCGATGCGCTGGCACTTGAAGCGGCTCGCCGCACAGGTTCAACGGTTTTTTTCCTTGCAACTGCAGGAACCTCCATCCCGAGTAGGACCTGGCGGGCATCAACGGATGAAAGGGGGGCGTAGCTGCAGTGGGGGCGGCAATTTAAGACTACTCTGCGGGCATTCCTTGAATCAGCGCTCGTGTGGCTTGTCACCGTTTGAAATATGGGCACTGCACCTCGGAAATGTATCTGGTCAATGCAACCGGCGTAGGTTCATTGTCACACCACGACGCTGCATCTAAACGCGACGTCATCGTCATAGTAGTATACGTAACACCAAGCTAGTCACAAGTGAAATTCTTCACGCTAATGGCGCTAACCGGTCAGAATTACGCTCATGCCACTAACCGGTCGGAATCGGAATATACCCAGAACTGCAAATTCCGAGCGCCGACCCTTGCCATCTCCGTCACTTGAAACCAGCGCCCTTGACATCGCCTCCCCCTTATAATTGCTTTTGAATTAGAAATTTTCCGCTGGATCGGCAAGGTATAGAACACTAGAAAAACTAGGCACACCTTAAAATTTTATGTGCGATTAGGTGATTTGGTTGGAAAGCACATCGGTTCTTCGGCTGCTTTTCGTCTCGGTTATCTCGTCTAGTCGCCCGTAATTGGAATTAGAGTGACTCGTTGAGACCGCGGAGTGCCCACAAAGCGGAGAGGACAAGGACCTTACCCACCATACCCGACGTATGATCGGCGGTGCCGTGCTGCAGGCGTTGCTTTTGTGCCTGTACAACGGGCAGATGAGTTTACCAAAGAAGAAACGCCCTCCACCTCGACTTCGGTTGTTATCTGGTTGATTTATCGGCTTAGGCGAGCCAACCACGGCAGCCCAATCGATCCAAATGAGGGGTGATAGGGCGTATATGTCATACACCCGCCGCCAGGTATAAAGAGTGCAGCCCCCCGCTCACTTGAATCCTTGAATCACCGCACTTTTCCAACAATGCACCACAATCACATTATTTCTGGTGTCGAGGAGCTCACTCGTGAGAACCAGGTTGCTCTTGAGAACCTGGCTCACGAGAAGCCCGCTGCTGACGACATTGTCGCCCACCAGCTCCACCCCGAGACCGACGTGTACAAGGTCCCTCTTGAGGAGTTCCTGTACTTTGCCAACATCCAGCGTCTGGCCGAGAAGGAGCCTGGCTATGGCCAGGAGTCGGCTGCTGAGTCGAACCTTGCGGCCATTCCCCTCGCTGGTTTCGTCACCTCGATGGTCCGCAAGCGCAAGAACACTGACGCCGTCGCTCCTGTCGCCGTTTCTGACGACGTCTCGTCTGACGATGCCGCTGGTGCCTCCAAGGAGGCCGACGGTGGTGTGTTCCGTGAGCCCAACCAGGCCGATGTCACGGCCGGTCTCATCAATGCCAACCGTGCTCTGCGTACTGCTTCGTGGGTCAACGTCTTCTACCTCATTACCACCGATATTCTTGGTCCCTCGTCTGCTCCCTACGCCATTTCCCAGCTCGGTATGGTCCCCGGTACCTTGCTGTTTATGCTTCTCGGAATTGCTGCTGCCTACACCGGATACCTCATCTGGAAGATGTTCCTGCGACTCGACTCTGCCCACTACCCCATGCGTTCTTACGGTGACCTCGTCGGCCGTATCTACGGAAAGAAGGTCCGCTACGGTGTCGACTTGCTGCAGGCCATCCAGCTGCTGTGCAACGTCGCCGTCATCATTCTCGGTAACGGTCAGGGTCTCTACCAGGTTGCCAGCGCCAAGGTCTGCTTCTCCGTTCTCACTGTTGTTTGGGCCTTTGCCGGTATGATTGTCGGTCAGATTCGCTCGCTGCAGAAGTTCGGTTTCCTCGCCAACTCCGCCATCTGGATGAACCTGTTCATCTGCTTTGCCACCATGGGTCTCATTGCCAAGTTTGGTCCTGACTTTTCCGTCGGTATTGCCCAGAACAAGGTCCCCATGGGCCCTGTCCAGGTTATTGGAATTGTCGGTGGCAGCAACTTCAACAACCAGCTGCAGGCCACCATGAACATCGTCTACTCTTACGGTGGTGCCATGGTTTTCGTCAACTTCCTTGCCGAGATGCGCCAGCCTTGGGACTTCTGGAAGGGAATGGCCCTCGCTCAGGCTGTCATTTTCATCTGCTACCTGCTTTACGGACTGGTTGTCTACAACTACGCTGGTCAGTTCACTGCTAACCCTGCTAACCAGGGTGTTTCGCCCTTTGGCTGGCAGACTGCCCTCAACGTTATCAACCTTGTGTCGGCTCTCATTGCCGCTGGTCTTTACGGTAACGTTGGTATTAAGGTCGTCTACATCACCTTCATTCGCCCTCTGATCCGTGGTCCCGACATTGACCGCCCTGGTATGAAGGGTCGTCTGGCTTGGTTGCTTATGGTGGTTGTCTACTGGGCTCTCGCTTTCATCATTGCTTCTGCCATTCCCCAGTTCTCGACCCTCACCAGTCTTGTCGGTGCTGTGTGCATTCTGCAGTTCACCTACACCTTCCCTCCTATTATGGTGTTTGGCCTCAACTTCCAGCTTGATGCCATGGAGGCTGATGGAGAGTACGACCCCATCACCAAGACCACCAACCGTTTCGACACCTGGAGCCAGAAGTCGCGATGGACCCGTGCTTTCATGAAGGCACCTCTCCGTAACTTGTTCCACATTACCTTCTTCTTCGCTGCGCTTGCCACTGCTGCCCTTGGTATCTACGCCTCGGCCATGAACCTCAAGTCTGCCTTCAGCTCGGGCTCGACTACTGCTTTTGTGTGCAACAACACCAACATCTAAAAAGTAGTGCTTGTTTTTTTGTTTACGTTTAATGGGCTCTTATGATAACGAATAAAGATTCCTAGAGTTATTGAATACTTAGCTTGTATCGCAGGTTGGACGAGCTGGCGGTCAAATAC
Organism: Sugiyamaella valdiviana; assembly: GCA_030570555.1. Taxonomy (NCBI): domain Eukaryota; kingdom Fungi; phylum Ascomycota; class Dipodascomycetes; order Dipodascales; family Trichomonascaceae; genus Sugiyamaella; species Sugiyamaella valdiviana. The sequence continues at coordinate 614,876 of JAJLWF010000006.1, forward strand.
CCAGTTATCTCCACAGTTGCATTCTCCGCATCATAATGAGGTCCTTTGTCGCGCGATTGTTGCTATAGTTGCTAACACGGCGGGAGTCGGAGTGAGCAACCGCGGAGTCAACTTTACCCGAATATACCCGTTTACGAGCGCGGCGTGGAAAGTTCCGAGGGCCGCTGTTAAGGGTTCTGCCAGGGGGATCTGCACGACCTGCGTGCGGTGTTTGTCTCGCCAACGTCAACAACGGTCGGCCCTAAGATCACCACGTCAGCTCGTATATCCGGCGATCTGGGATCTCTGCCAACTTGGAGAATCTTGCCGAATCCGCCGAGCGTATATGCTGGCGATCCAGATCTGTTTCTTTGTATAAGCCGACCGTTCGTATTGCGCAAAGTGAGAACCAGTGTGATCGAGCTCGTATCTGCAAAATGCATGTGAAGTTCACTAGTCCCGATCATGGAGTCTGTAATATGATCGGATAAATGAGTAGCCGAGAGCTATGCTTATTTGAGTAGGCATGACCGATATTGACCAGGGGTACGATCGGAAGACAGGCGGTTGAGGCTGAAGCAAACATGCATCCCAGGACAAATGTGGATTACCCATCTCAGTTGTGTTTGAAGAACGTATTCGGTGATCTATTCAAAGTCACTGCTCTAGTAAGAGCACATCCATGATCACATACGTTACAAACGCATCTAGTAAAACATCATTGAACACATTCAGGTATCTATTAAGAAATACATTCAGACCAAGTTGACTAACAAAATCATTACATTACCATGAGAAAGACTCTTCAAAATAGTCCACTCTGGCCGCAGAGAAGTCAAGGTTGGCGGTCACTGCGGCTCGCACATCATCATTCATAGATCCAGGGCCGCACGACAGGAAAGCGAGCGGTCCGCTAGCCTCGATCATGTACTGGTGCACGACGGCACTAAGCTCGGGGCGACCCCAGTTGTGTCTAGTGCTGCTCTCAGATGAGCTGACCTTCTCCTGCTCTTTCGCCTCCTCGGAATCCTCGGGAGCGCTGTCAAGGCTAGCAGCAGACGAGCCGTTGACGACGTGAATCTGGACCTCAATTCGAGGATCGGCGGCCAGATACTCGATCTGCTCGCCAAACCATCGCATCGGGTGCTTATCGGCAACACACCAGATGAGCACAATGCGCTGCTGGCGGTCGGGGTTCTCGCGCAGCTCGCTGGCATACGAGTAGACACCAGTGATGCCAATTCCACCGGCCATAAGCACGAGAGTCTCGTAGTGGTGGACGGGGTGCTGCACTCCGTAGGGCCCGTCGACCATAACCCGAACGCGGGCAGTGTGGTTGGGCTGCATCAACAGAAAGTCGCGGGTGGATTTGGTGACACCATCCTTGACTCGGGTCATGAGTACCAGTTTGCCCTTATCTTCAGGATTGGGAGAGGCCGTGATACTGAACGGGTGCGACTGCCAAAAGTGGCTCGGTCGAAGAATGTGGAAGTAGGCGAAGCTTCCTGGGTATGGCGTCCAGCGCTCCGAGTAATTAATCTTGAACTCAATGACGTTTCCAGGCTTCAGACTAATCTCGGCGGTTGAGCTGAGACCAGACCATAGCACGCGGAGTACTCGGATGACGCGATCAAATCCCCAGATACCCATCACGGCGTACAGGTAGGCGTATCCTTCTTCCTCGTGGGTCATGTGGTACCACATGGAGGGGAGGAGGGCAGCCGTAAGGACGATGTGAAGGATAAGGAAAATCTCGTAGCTCTTAGAGCGCAGGTAGTGGGTGCTCTGGAAGACAATAATTCCAATGAGGATAGAGCAAGCAATACCCCATCGCCACCAACCGTTACCGGGAGCCCATGCCTTTGAGTAAGGGTGCTTTCCAGTGTACTGGATAGTCATGGCAATGGCGTGAGTGAAGAGGTTGAACAGAAAGGTTCTGCCGAGCCACTTGTGGAAGACAATGAAGGTGTCCTGGGGCCAGCCCGTGATCCACATGAGTACATTGTTGCGGCCAGCAAACAGCATTAGCAGCATCATTTCTGAAACCATGAGCATACCGGCACGGTTGCCCATTTCGTCCCCAAACTGGGATCGGACCTCAACGGTGCCAAAGTCAGGATTGAAGACGGACTGGTCGACAAACAGGATGACGCAGTCAATGATGAAGTAGCAGATGATGATGATCGTCTCCAGACGGGTGGGGATGTTCAACGCAAAGGAGCCGAGGAAGCGGGGCAAAGAATGGTGGTACGAGCCGAGAGCGGGAAGAAGCAGGTTCTTTCGCAGCGAGCGCACCACCTTGTTGTTACTCTGGTAGACCCGCGGCAGGGCGTGGGACAGGAAGTTGAAGATCGTCTTGAGCAGAATGACGACCGCAAAGAAGCCGAGAGGACCCGACAGATATCTGGCATCCTTGAACTGATCAATGTTTCCCTGGTTCTGGATGGCAATGGCCTGTGCGACCTTGTCGGTGGGCATGAGGAAACCCGAATCGTGCTTGCCCTCAAAGGTGTCGGTGGTCAACGGAGGCAGTAGTAGAGACGACTCGGCCAATGCATCGTAGTCAAACTGAGTGGTGGCATTGACGCACTGAGCAGACAAGGTAGCCATGGCCGCCTCGCGGTCAGCGGGCTGCATAGAGGCCTCAAAGATACAACCGAGAACCGTCTCGATGTAAGCCTTGGTGGAGCAGAGACAGACCGGGTCGAGGGCGAGGTTGCCCGGGATGGGCACTGGGCAGCCAAAGTCGTAGAGGGCCGCTTCACCAAGGCAGGCAGGGCCAATGACGTCCTGGGACCACACGAGGGTGGGGAAGATGGCCAGAGCCAGCAGGCGCACAATCACTGACGATATCATTGTCGACGAATGCAGTTTAACAGCAGCGGCCTGGGGGGCCTGGGGGCTGTCTTCTATTTATACCTGGCGCGTCAATGGCACACCGACACAACCCCCGTGCATTGACCCCAATTGAGCATGACTCGATAACCAATGCAAGAAGAGAGCGAGAGGCCCGGCCGGTGTGCGTGCATGATGCCGAATTTTGGCAATGCGGGAGTTTGTTTTGGGGCCGAACGCGCTAGGCACCGAAAAAAGCCGGTAGTCTAGTTTAGTGTCGGGTAGGTGTGTGCCCGTTTCGTATTTGCTGTTGACACCTGTCAGGCAGGCTGTTGTGGTAGCCGATTGCCCATACTGCAAGCGGAACGCAAGAGGCGGGATCGGCGCGATCAGGCGTGCTCGGGAAGCCCAGCGGCATCTGGGCCTGGGCCGATTAACATCCACTAGCACGGAACGGGTAGCGGCCAACGGTCCTCGTAAAGTCAGAAACTCTAACTCATCCACGATGATTGGCTCGGATTTCAAGTCGTGCGGAGGATCGTTTACGATCGCCAGGGATCGCACAAAGGAACCCGCGGCCAAGACTCTTGGCAAGCCGCGGCAGGCTTGCAGGGGGTTATCAGATGAAAAGTTTTCATATGCAGTGCAGGGGGCTTGATTTGGCTGTGTGTGCGGGCGCAAAAGCAATGGCGGTGGTCGGATTGTAGGTCCGAACCCTAGCTTGGGGAGACGGACAAGATCGATTAGATAACTGGCGTTGTTCGATGGCCGGCTCGTATTTTGGATTGCCAGCAGCAATTGGTGCCAGTGATGTCACCAGTGGCCATTACTATCTGCATGTTGATCTGGGGGTGATCTGTGATGTCGGGAGATCCGAGGGCGGGTCGAATTGGAGGCTGTTGCCCTCGGATAGGCGTGCGGTGAGGCCACTGCTGCGCTGTGGCCGCTAATTGGCTACACCGCGTGGAGGATGTCCCATTTCCTATTTGGGACGGGTTGATCTGATAAATTTGGCTCCCGTCGCGAAACAAGCAATTATGATGTACACCCCCCTCGACGGTCCTTCCCCTTTGATTCTGCCATTAGTGGCTGTGGGAGTAGCGCAATCGACCGCCCGTCTCTCCGATTCTCACCGCAATTGCCCCAACGGCCCTTGTGCTGTACGAGGTCAGCTGACTGGCACTGCAAGATCCACTAGCCTGCCAGCTTCGTCCTCGGCAGCCTCGGCTCGAGACAAGGATCCCCTGGTGGTTGCCTAGTGGTTGTGCTCGCATTGCCCCTGTCTCACATGGCTGTGTGCCCATAGTTCCCAAATTTACTCAATCTCCTATATAATATCCCCTTGCGTGATTCTGGCCTGCTGCGTACCTCGCTGCATGCTCACTGCAACGTTCGCCATGCCCGGCACTAACCGGCGTGCCTTGGCATACACATACAAGCCTTGGCATACACGACGAAGCCATGATAGGCGTGCCAATTCGTCTTTAAGTTATCGGATCCACGCTTGGCAATGGCTCGACGTTAATTGGCCGTCTGTAGAGCTTCAGAGATCTCTTGCTTACAAAGCAAACACTGCTCCCACTTTCCGCCAGCTCTGCTCATAATCTCACACTAGCACAGCTGCACCTCCCATCTCATACCCATGCACACTTCTGGCAATCCTTGTCGCTGTTCTCGTCCATTTAGTTCGTTTGTTTTTCTCGGCCTCCGCTGTCCGCCGTTTTCGCTCCTTTAACAACACCCTGTTGTCGCGGTTTGCTGTCGCGACGGCTAGTGCACCAGCTAGCTCCAAGTGGCAAGCCCGGGATATCTTAGAAGTAATGATCTTCTTCACAATCCTTGTCGACTCAGCCAATGGATACTGTGACAGTGAACGCCTCTGCCTGACCGGCTGCAGTTCCCTTGACACGCATGCTGGAATGCTCCAATGGAAAGCATGCTCCGTGTAAAGCGTGCTCTAATGGGAAACCTTTCCAATAGGAAAGCGCTTTCTTGCAGGTCGTCTGTTTTGTTGGTTTCGGCCGAAGAGGAGTATCGGCCGACTATACGTCTTTCGTATAGCTGGCCTGCTGCTTGAAGCTAGACACTATACCTGCACATGTGGCATGGAACTACTTCGATAATCTAATGCCTATTCCACTCCTGGTCTACTAGCCGTTGACGAAGCCGTTACCTTGTAACCGCTGTACCCAAGTCTGCTGATTATCTGATCTGATCGCGGTAAGGGGTGATGCCCATCGTCGGCGCCGTCCACAAAAAGTAACCCTCGGTCAGAATGCATAATCTGATTAAACGCAGCTCAGAATCACACCTCGGCTAAGTGCTCTGGTCTACCCACACAAACACATGACCCCAATTACCCAATAGCCATGACCAATCTTGATGAATCACTTCAAAAGACATGTCTTACCTATACCCACCGAGTGAACTGCTAGCATAAAGCTACAAAACCGCATCCCTAAGAGTGTCCAACCTAAACGACGTTCAGCCTAAATAGTGTTACAAAAGACGGCACCCATACTGTCGAGATCAACGGTGACGGTCACAAATGAAACAGCGACCGTCCGTATATTCCCTTTGCCGAGTGTGTGCTACTTCCACAGTAGTATTTTTTCGCCGTCGTCTTCTATGAGAACTTCAATGCCGTCCATATAGCGCACCTGCATACACACCACGGCATCATTTTGATCCACGATCTTAGACACTATACGGCCGTCAGCAACCTTCACACCGCACACAACTCCATCGCTATCAGTGAGCCATAGACTACGGACGCGCCTCCAAGCTAGCTTCGAGCTCGAGTGTGGGTCCGTGGCGGTGATGATGACATTAAAGAAGCTAGCATAAAGCAAGTCGCCAATCATTATCCAAAGGTCACTCATACAATCAACAGTTGCTGAGTAACGGGTCCGTGTTTCATCAAGGACAACGTCTACTATCCTACAACCTGTCTTTGACATTATTTCGCCCTGGATTGATATCTCGGTCGTTAACGGTGTCCGAGACTCCAGGTTATCGATTGCGAGTAATTCAAACCGAATCCCGCGTGGACATACCACCAACACGTTCAGCTTGCCTTCGCGTGACCGAATGAACTTAACCGCGACGGGCATATACTCCAGACTCGCACGTAACTCGATAGTCAACACGTTGCCGGAGTCAAAAGAAGACAATGTCAGACCGTTGGAGCTGTCCAGCGAAATAATATAATCATCAGCTGAATCTATGCCTACCACGGCGTTGTCGTGTGCCTTTATCTTGACCGGCTCGTGCATTGACTTTGTATTAGACACAATCAGGCAGCCATCAGCCCCACCGGTAACAATGGTACTGGCATCTTTCATACAAATAGCACCGACCGACGCTTCAGCACGGAGGTCGATGACGGGTTCGACCAATTCAAGTGTCTTCGCATCACTAACGCGAATCGTATTGTTGGCAAACAACGTCGCCACCCGCGGTTCCGACACATACGTAGATGGACAGTCAACAATTGCAACTGGTTCCGGAATCGCACATCTGATAGCTGGGGTTGCTTGCACCGCGACTCTCAGCCGTTGGGGTAGAAAGCGTGAAGCTCGTTTGTTAAAGAACTTCATATTATCTAGCGTATAAACGACGAGGACGGTTTGCGGACAAAAAACTGGCTTTGAGCCAAATATTGGCAAAGACCTGTTTAGATGCCATAGTCTTCATAGCTCTCATAACATCTAGACAACATAACTAGTCATCCTAAGAACTCACAGCTTCAAGTAAGTATCACGTGAGCATATCGGTCTAATCAGTCAACCCCTGCCCTGGAGCTCCTAGATCGACTATTGGTTGAGCTCTAGGCTGTATACGATCTACATACCTGAGCGTCCGGTAGACGTCATATACACGCGATCTCCGTGGTTGCTGCTACTCTCAGGGTGAAACGAGGTTACCTGGTCTTACAAACCGAGCAATATTGGATCACACGACCGGTCATAGCTGTGAAGTCGGGTGGAAAGCTGCGTGTGAGACGTGGGAGATGCCGATCTTATTGTACAGGCAGCCGAGTCACGACTGTCTAGTTCTTCCGCGCAGCGCTACACAATAGTGGTGCACGGGCGCTTTGGCATGGGCCTTGGCATGAATGCCTTGGATCGGAGGGGGACTATGGGCGAGGGGTCTAGACCCAAAAACCGACCTGGGTTATGGTATGAGTGCGTCTGGCACACGACTGAATGCACCAATACGGGTGGGTGCGCCGGCAGATCAGTAGCTAAAGATCATCGCCAATACACCTCGGCACATTGAGGGAGTCTTCGCCCCTAACATCCATGCCCTGTCAACCCAAGAGATGCAACAGTCGAATCCAGCACTAGCCGGGGGGACTCTTATGGCCGACGGCCATATGAGAAACTCCGCAGAACAAGAAGTTTGATAGTTGCGCAAAGGCAGGAAGCCATGTGTATGGGCAGGGGTATCTCAATGGGCCCTGCAGAGGACACACACCTACCTGGTGCTACAGGTCCTTAAAGGTGACGTGGCTGGCTCGTAGCCTGGTATTTGGACCCAAAGCGGGGCTGCGAGATGCCTTGTCTGCATTCGGACGCCCGTAAAACGGCATGCATGCGGCGCCAGAATGGTTGTATTGCATATAAGATAAGTGGTGGGCTTGCTACTCTTCGACTTGCGACTCCCTGTCGAGAGATCCGTTTCACTCTTGTATCTGCCTGTCACCCTTGATTAAGGTTGGTCAGTCTGTATAACGCGCCAACCTTAATCGCCGTCACCGTCATTCAATACGCGGCCACGAGGTTAACGCGTACCTTGCATTAGAATGGTTCGCGCGTCTAACTATGAGCTGGCACGAGTGATTGCCATGGTGCTCATCGTCTACTTCCACTTCTCTAACAATACACACTGGGGGATCGATGAGCATCCAAAAGACGATGAGGGCAACGAAATACCCTATGTCCTGACTATGCAGCACTATACAATTCAAGTCTTCAAAGGCGTCGGCAAAACTGGAGTCCAGCTGTTTGTGATTATGTCTGGCTACTTCTTAGGCACCAAGCCGGCCAGCATGTCGACTGTATTGCGCACATGGTTCCGCGTCCTTAGTTGGTGCTGGATCATCCCGTTTGGATGCCATTTCATCCAGGACAAGCGCATGAACTACTATGACTGGTTGAGAGCACTGTTCCCGGTCTTGACTGGCACCTATTGGTTTGTGACGGTCTACCTCTTTACCATGTTCCTCAGTCCTATGCTTTCGAGAGTGGTGCGGAATATTAATCTTCCCGAGTATGCGGGCATACTCGCTGCTCTCTTTTTTTCCCAGTGTCTCGCCGGCTACTGGAAGTACACTCACCGCCTCAACGACTACTGCTACAGCACGTTGCTGTGGTTCATCTTTCTCTACCTTGTTGGGGCCTTTATCCGTGTCTACCCCGAACGTGTGCCTCAATGGAGAGCCCGCACTTTCTCGGCTACCCTGACTGCGTTAGTGATTTTTGATCTTGCAACCATCTATTACTTCCAGACGCATCAAGATATGCAGTGGATTCAGGATCATGGTGGTAAATGGGGCGGCCCTTTGCTACTGGTTTGGCCAGATCGGTCACTTCTATCCTTCTTGTTTGCGCTTAACATATTCTTGCTCTGTGGTAAGCTCTCCTTTGAGAGTAACACTGTCAACTGGCTGGCTAAGATGACGTTTTCCGTCTATCTTATACACGATCATTATATGATTCGGTCAGCTATTTTTGAACGTTGGATCGCCGCTGAGCGTTGGTACGATTCGCCAAAGTTCTATGCGGTCTTTTTGCTCGCTCCTGCCTTGCTCTACATGGTGTGCACGTGCATGGAAGCCTTGCGTCAGAAACTGTTTGCAAAGGTGGAGACACACGTGTGTAATGCCTTGGCCTCGTTCTTGCAGGACTGTGGTGGTTTGGCTATAAGAGTCTTGCGTCTCGAAGAGTATGATAAGGAAGAAGCGTCGCTCCCTTTGACAAGTGGTGAAGTTTAGGATGACGCGTTCGCGGAGGAAGAGTTCACCCCCTGATAAGCATAATAGAAACAGCATACGACTTGTTAGTTTTGAAGGTCGACCGGCACTATCTGAACCTTCTACAGACAACGAGAGCATATCATGCTTTTAAGCAACCCATGCTAAACAGTCACACACCCCTAGAGCTGCTCGGTCGCGAGTATTCTTCCTGGTGTCCACTAATACGTGACTCCGACAGCAATTGTCGCTCTTCTGCACTCTGAGTATAGTTTGAGTACCTTTATAGTGGGTAATACTAGCCAAGATTCGAGCAAAGCGGCTTCATCAGGGCACTACTAGATAGCATGATTAGTTGAGTGCCTAGCCTGTGTAGGTCTAAAGCTCCAGTATTAGGGGCCACTTGGCTTCGCCTATCTGGTCTCACGCACACGGAGATTCAATACAAGGCGAGCCGGTCTACTAATCAAGGTGCCCACCATTTAAATCATCTCACTCTTGATTATCTATATCTCAGTCACTTCATCAGCTCATTCCAGAGATAATTCTCCTTCCGCCTCCATTCAGCCACCTGTTCCCGAATACGCTCATCAGAGCAACCCCGCCACTGCCCTATCCTCTGCCTAAGGCAACGGTTAATATGTGGAGAGGAAGGGCCCCTGGTATCATTCATCACGCTCTCTGGTCCATCTTCGATAAGCTTCCGTCCATCTTCAATAAGCTTCACAGCCAACGCAACTCTAACAGAATTTAGAGCCGAAGTTCGTAGATCCGCGGGTCCATCCGACGATTCCACAATATCCCCGACGTAAAATGCCATGTGTAGTCGTTCGTTATCTGAGTTGAGCAATTCAGAAACGGTAAACGCATCTTCAGCAATTTTTTCAGGCCAGCGGGACACGTCAGCTTCATCGGCGAGGAGAGACTCCAGAAGTTCCACTAGTTTCTTGACAAAGCTGTCACACAGCTGGTCAATATTCGCAGCATCAGGGAAACAGGGATAAGGAAGGAGCCAGAGAAGAAGCTTTGTCTCGGAGGGGAGAACATCGCCACTGTGTTGCGTGGCCCCTCTGTTGAAAACTGAAGCGGCAACCTTTTCAAGTATGGACACGCCAGGTTTTTGCTTGAGTCTCTGCCTAAGCTTCTTCTTCTGGTCTACAAGTAGCTCTACAACTTTCTCAAGTACGAGCCTACCAGTTTCTTGCCATGATAGGGCCATCGATCGGATTGAATCCGCGTCGGTGTGTGGGTAAGTGGCCTTTGTTGGAGGGCGAAGACCGTTCACGAAATTGTACCAGGTACCTCTGTGGTCGTCGTATTTGTCGAGGAATAGCAATGCGTGCGCTATGACCATGTCGAAGACATCTTCGAAGGTGATTCCGTTTCCGATCAAAGGAACTGGCCGGCTATGATGTACTAGCGTCAAGAGAGTTTGAGTCCCGTCAAATTCGTGCAAGACGAAACCCATTCTGATAAGGAATAAGTCCCGCACTTGTTTATCCTGGAACACAAACAGCCAGTGCCTCACTTCGGATCTCCTACTGATATCGGTGTTTTCTCTGAGTAGCTTGTTGAAGTCGGTTAAGGCGGCTGGTGGAGAGATGTTCAAGATAACATATTGGTTGAAATCTTCCAATACTGCCCGCGGGATCAACTCAGAATACCGTTCAATAAGGGTCTTCCACACATGCGGGTTGATCGGGATTGGAGGAAGATCATCGACAGTAAAGGCCGCGTTATGCTTGGCCAAGAATAAACCAAGCCACTTTCGGTGCTCCACTTGTGAATGCCGGAGGGCAGGTAAAAGAATCCGACTCACAAACCCGGCTCGCAAATCTGCTGATATGGTCTCGCCGTGGCCAAAGAGTTCGGTAATATACTCCACTGTCGTGTCCTTCACAAGGTATGGGACTAGATCTGATCTCGAAGGTACGATCTCTCCAACATTGTCCCAGGATTGCTCTTCTCGCTTCTCACTAATCGAGGTGTTAAAGGCGAGAATTGTCTGACGGGCATCTTGGGCGGTGAGGCGGTTCATGAAAGAAATCGACAAGAACTGCCTATGCCACGAGCTTGCATCCGGCGGATCTATGATGGTCTGAAGAACAAGGGACCGTGCTAGCTCAGGCATGTCACTCCTTACAAGTTGCCGGAAGGCCGCATATGATAGACGCTCTAGAATATCGTCTCCCGATAGGCTGTCCTGGTTCTTACGTTTCTCGTTCCCTTTCTCGAGCATGACTTTCATTATTGATGCGAGGACTGTTCGAGGGAGCGCACCGAAAAGGATTATGATGGCCCCGTAGGCTTCACGGCGAAATTTAGTACTTACTTCCCCAAGCATGTCAATCGTACTGTTCCAAATTGAAGCATATACTTCCGTGTCCACGTCCAGCCCACGTTTTCGAAGTTCATTCGCGCGACCGACACGCTGACTGATTGCAGCGCCAAACAATGAAGTCATATCAGTACACACACTAATCCAGCTGCGTCCTTGGAACGACTGCTCTCGGTTCGCCTCGCACACAATATAACTGAAAGTCTTCAGAATCTCATTCGCCTTTCCTACTCTCGACGCCACATCAACCAATGTCATATCCTTCGGCAGTGGTTGTGGTACTCCGGAGAGAAGCTCAATTCCCTCGCTACTCATAACGGCATCCGATCCAAAAATCACTTTCAGCGTGAGTGGATCACGAACATACCGTCGTTGCCATGTGACGGTCTCGCTATATAGGTCAAGATCGCCACTTGCAATAGCATAATCCGAAGCTGCTTTTGCGAGCTCAGCTCTGTGCTTTGGAGACTTTGTGGCTGCTGACTCTTGTCGAAGCTGAGCAACGCCATGCTCGGACTTCGTCCGTATTTCTTCAGAATCCCGCTGAAGAATCGTCAAAAGAAGCACGGCGTTAAAGTTCCTCTCAGTAATGGCGTTAGTATTCGAAAGAATCGAAATAGTTTCATAAGATTTATCCAGATGCAAAAAGCTATAATCCTGGTTCGCACGAAGAAGGCCATTCAATAGTCGAACTGCTTGGTCTTTGCTAAGCAGGAAGAAAACCTGGATGGGCCACGGTTGGTTCGCAAGCGGGCTGAAATCATCAGACGTATCCAAGTCAATTCCTTCTTTCGGAACGTGTAGACAGTACTGTCTAAGCAATGACCATCTCAATTCTGGAGTCGTTTTTAAGATATTTGATGATTCAAGAAAGGCTTCGCCGATAGTCAGCTGAGACCCACCCAGCTCTAAACGGAGAGCCATCACAATCGCGTCGTCGTAAAGTTCTGGTTCCCTACTCCAACGAGCGATTAGCTTGAACCAAACGCGCCGCGAGCGAAACGTAGGCAAACGTTTTGGGTCAGCTTCAAGTAGCTTCAGGCCGAGCATTGTGACATCGCGTAACTCTGTCTTCGGCAAACAAGAACGATCGAAGATAGATAAGAAACCGTCAACTTCAGAAATCTCAGAAGGCCATTGCTTATCAGTATCGGCATCGCTGATACGAAGCTGCGGCTCCTTCGTCGCAAAGGCCGTCGATACTGACACCACGGGATCGGAGCTAGATCGTGAAGGTTCGACGTATACTAAGTCTCTGAAACGTTGATGAACACGATGACCCATATCTCCTTTGCCATCGAGGCTATCAACAATACGCTTCTGCAGCAGCCCTCCGTGCGTCTTGATCAAGCGCTTCGTGGGTAATTGCCGATAAAGAGGGTTTGATGGGTCTTTCTCATCAAGAAGCTGCTCGACAAACTCTGGTGAACAAGCGGGTATCATGCGAGCGTATTTACGAGTGATTGGACGGCTGTCACGACTTTGTACCTTGAAGTCGGGATAATGCGAAGGAAGCAAAGCATGCAACAATCCCTCTATCGCTTTCTCTCGCGCGGTAACCCTCTTACCATGGTTGCAGTTACCTATCACTTTGGCAAAGAACTTCACCTCGACTACGGATACTTCGGCGAAATGATATATGAGGCCCTCTGTTCCGCCAACTGCTTCCCACGCAGATTGCCATTGCTTGGGATCAGCCAGTGCTTTTCCGAATTGCCTGATACCTTGCTTTCGTACGAATAGCGATGGTCCGTGGTGAATGAACAACACAGTAGTGTCGAGAGACGACGACCACGTCAGAACAAGCGCAAATATGTTCGGCTGTATAAACTCCTGCTTGAAGGCCTCGAAAAGTGCCCGACAAATATCGACGTCCGAATGCCCTTGCCTAAGTTCGTCTAGGTGGGGCATGATGTCATCGAAGCGGCCATCCCTTAGTATGGGTAGGCTGAGACTCAGTTTCGACATTGATGGTAATGTCTAAGTGCAAAACTGGTGGTCTGCGCGAATGGTGACTCAACTTTGACTCAACGGCGCCTTGCCCGGTACAAAATCAAAGATACCCCGCGCCCATTCTACGAGCAACTTGCATCACCAGGTGAGCCCAAAAATTCTCCAGCCGTAACCAACCGCTGGTAGCCAGAGATACAACAGGACGCCGCTGATTATCGGTGGCCTACCTCGGTTCCTCCTAGCCTATATCCTCTCCTGGCGCGAAACGAATAATACCTCACGTGATGTGCACGGCTAACCTGCCACCTCCATACCTTCATATCCGTGCGCAACTCCAGTTCGAAGGTTTGACTATGAATGTTTTACAGATTTCTACGCCTTGAACTACTCACGAAGGGCCGAGTTGTTTTTTAAGCTCGAATCTTCGGGATATCTCGACTATCCGTAGGAGTTTGGCTGAACCGAATAGATTATATTCTATTGGATGGTTGCCTAGTGGATCTTTACAGCTCCTAGAATTACACTACGCACCAAAAATAAGCTGCGCACAAAAGCATAAAACGAGCACTCAAATCAACAAAAAACGAAGCCCTAGTCTGGGCTGTTAACTTCTACGCATCACGGCTGTATCAAACTTGGATTACTCTGGCAGCATCGGTTGGTTTTTGAAGAGTTAGATAGTTCTTGCAAGCCGAATTAGGCTAGTTAATCGATTTGTCCCCAAAAGGGGTTGGCTATGAGATTTAAATAGGCGGCAGAGGGGCTAGCGGGTTAGCCGAGGTGGTCCTATATCGTCCGTCGATAGCCGATAGCTATCGGTGGTTTGGGGACTTATTGGGATCCTGGTGTTCTCGCTTGATTGCGATGTTCGAAGGTTACGAAGGTTACGAAGGTTACGAAGGTTACGAAGGTTACGAAGGTTACGAAGGTTACGAAGGTTACGAAGGTTACGAAGGTTACGAAGGTTACGAAGGTTACGAAGGTTACGAAGGTTACGAAGGTTACGAAGGTTACGAAGGTTACGAAGGTTACGAAGGTTACGAAGGTTACGAAGGTTAC